>BLBF01000032.1:10516852-10599617 GCA_015471245.1 Laticauda colubrina | reverse complement strand
GAGGTGTTAAATTCTTCTGTTGTGTAAATGGGGGGGGGGGAGGCATATAATAGAGTTAGGTTTCTATTTCCTGCTTAGCTTTCTTTTCTCTGTGCAAATGCAACCCGTTATCAAAATATGCCAAGGTCAACGGACAGAGGCCTCATCATCACCTGAAGATGCCCACATGATCATATTCACAACTTCTAATTGTAAGTGTCATCTGAACTATTGGGGGTGGGAACATTTCCATCACTTTGTATATGTGAATTGTGCGCCTAATTTCTCAGATTCAGAATTCTTTGGTTGCTACCACTTCACTCTCAGTAAAAGATGTCTTTTCTCTAAACTAAAGAGTCTAAGTATTTCTTTCCTGGATTTTGAATGGAGCTCTGCCTGACAAAAATTTATTACCGGTTCTGTGGACACCGGTTGGTGGGTGTGGCAGGGGAAGGAAATACATTCCCCATTCCTGGGAAGGTTACTGCAAAATCCCCATTCCCTCCCCACCCCACTAACCTGTTTTCCAGGTCTGTTCTCCTTTTCAGGGCAACCAAAGAAGACCCAGCCAATCAGCTGGGACTCAGGAGGCAGAGAATAGATGGGGGCGGGGCCAGTCAGAGGTGGTATTTGCCGGTTCTCTAACTACTCAAAATGTCTGCAACTGGTTCTCCAGAACTTGCCCAAACTCCAAATCCCAAAAACTTTAAGCTTAAACTGTCTACTATTGACGTCATCCCTTTCCTAAGAGGTCTGTAGGAGGCATGCATAAGCACACCAATGTGCCTACCATCCCTGTCCTATTGTTTCTTTTATTTTTCTTATATGTACCCATTTCATGTATTCATAACTATGTATATATACTTATACCTATTATCTTTGAAGTGATTGACAAATCAAATCAAATCAATCAATCAATCAGTAAAATAAAATAAATTGGTCAGAACCTGCAGAATACCAGCTTGGACTTATCAAAGATTTCTTACAAACAACAAACCTGTTAATTTATCTGCTATGGATCATTTACCTTTTTAAATTAAGATTCTACTGAATCCATTTACAAATAGCCTTCAATTTCATTTTAACACCACATATATACCTAAAAGTTCTTGGCAAGGTCTCTGCCTACATGAAATACAATTATACCATTATAACTTTAGATACTACCCTGTTTGCTTGTTTTAATAAAATATGGAAAGAGACAATAAAACGTTTGAAGCCTCATGCATTATAAAACTAGGACTGACTATAGTTTCATTTTCACTCAATAATTGGACATACAGTACAGTTATATCTATACTAGGTAAATCTAAATGGAATTTCAAAACCATTGATTGTACCTCAGGACTGTGATTTCCCAGAGTATTTCTATGGTGCATACTGTAGTTATTTCTAGAAGCTGTTTTTCATCTGCTATAGCAATGGAATTACATATAAGGTGTACCATATTTTTCGGATAATGTTAATTACATGTTGTGTTTATCGTAGTTTTGTGAACGTCAATCTCAGTTAATCCTATATAATTGCTGGTCAATACACATCACATTGCTGTATTTTTCAATTTTTTATAAATTTATGTAAGCATATATGAATTAATACAAAATAATCAGATCAAATTCAACACTAACAGTTCCATCATACTGGAATGTGTTTGAGCATTTTAATTCTTTCATTGATGCTTGTCCTATTCAACCATGTCCTTTTTATTTGAAAAATCATTGTATAATCAAGGTAAGTTAAAATCCAGTTATTATTTGTTTTTATTAGTCACACTTTGGAGAGATTCTGAAGGCACTTCCCAAAGATGAAATTGAGACCTTAGAGTTGGGTATTCCAAGTTGTGAGGTGCTCTTCCCTTGAGGAAGGTGCAAACAGAACCCAGAGAAAGTGTGAAGAATCATTTAATTACATGGTTACAGAGGTGGTATTCAGCAAGTTCTGGAGAACCGGCAGCAGAAATTTTGAGTAGTTCGGAGAACTGGCAAATACCACCTCTGACTGGCCCCGCCCCCATCTATTCACTGCCTCCCAAGTCCCAGCTGATCAGCTGGGTCTTCTTTTGTTGCCCTGCACAGGAGAACGGAGCTGGAAAGCAGGTTAGTGGGGTGGGGAAGGAATGGAGATCCTTCCCTTGCCACGCTCAAAAAGCCACGCCACGTCATGCCCACCACTGCATGGTTACAATAAATCTACCTTTTCTTCAAGTTTTATTGCCTGGTATTAACTGTGTGTTTAGAATCATTTTACCATTTGAATCTTTAGGGAAGGTATGCGTACTAAGATTATTCTAAAGAGACCTGTGATGGGAAAAAATATATATCCCCATCCTAGAGTTTTGTTTAACTTTCAGACTTGGGAGTGGAGAAGAGATTATGAACAAATAAGACGACAGGTAGTCCTAACAACAGTTAGTTTAGTGACTAACAACAGTTAGTAAACTAAATTTAGTAAACTAACAACAGTTACTTTAGTGACCATTTACAACAACTCTGAAAAAAGTGACTTATGACTGTTGCAGCATCCTCATGGCCCAACAATTGAAATTCTGATGCTGGACAACTGACTCATATTTATGACCGTTTCAGTGTCTCAAGGTCATGTAATCACCTTTTGAGATTTGCTGACAAGCAAAGTCAGTGAGGAAGCCAGATGCACTTAACAACTGAGTTACTAATTTAACTACAGTGATTCGTTCAACAAACGTAGCAATAAAAGTCGTAAAATGGGGCAAAACTCACTTAACAAATTTCTCATTTAGCAGTATAAATTTTGGGCTCCACTGCGTTCATAAGTCAAAGACTTCCTGTATTTATCGCCAAGAGAGATAAGCAAGGATTCCAGTAGTGGGATTCAAAAAAAAATACTACCAGTTCTGTGGACATGGCTTGGCATGGCTTAGTGGGCATGGCAGGGGAAGGATACTGCAAAATTCCCATTCCCTCCCCACCCCACGAACTTGCTTTCCAGCTCCATTCTCCTGTGCAGAGCAACAAAAGAACACCCAGTCCCAATCAGCTGGGACTTGATGGGAAGCAGAGAATAGATAGGGCGGGACCAGTCAGAGGTGGTATTTCCCAGTTCTCCAAACCACTCAAAATTGCCACCACTGGTCCTCCAGAACTGGTCAGAACCAGCTGAATACTACCTCTGAAGGCGGTATATTCCCATAAAACTTTATGAAATATATCAATCTCTGATAACAATATAGATTAATATTATACTCTAGGTGGAGAAGCTAGGAACAGATCATAGTGAACTCCTTCATCACTACCCATGTTGGATGGTGTTGCTGGGAATTATAAGGAGGGAGATGGGTAGTTAAGAAATAAATGAATAAAATATGTGCAGAGAGAGAATGCTGTACATATCATAGCTCAACCCTGTGTATAGTGTGTGTGTGTGTGTGTGTGTGTGTGTGTGAGTGTGTGTGTGAGTGAGAGAGACAGGGGGGAGGGAGATGGAGGGGACTAATTGTCATGACGCCATCAGAGCCCAGTTTGGAGGAGGAGAAAGAGGAGTTGGAACTGGGACCATCTGACAGGGATGGCCTGTTTGGAGTGGCCAGGGACTGAGGATGATGCTATCCAAGATCAGGGAGAAGTGGTCAAGAAGTGGTCAAGAAGTGGCAAGGAGAGAGGAGTGTAGGCAAGTCCAGAGAAGGGTTGCAAGGCTACTCAGCAGGAAGTCACCCACCTCTTCTCACAAGGAACACCTGGAAGTAATTTAAGACGAAGCTGTGGAGAGTTAGTATTTGCCAGGAACAATTGTTTGCTTTGGCTTACACTCCCCTGGATTTGACTCATGCCTGTTGCTGTTTGCCTTGCTTCAAAGATTGTTCTTTGCCTTTTGTCTTGGATCTAGCCTGTTCCGTCCGGAAAAAAACGTGAGGTAAACCGGGTTCCAACAACAAAGTCTTTATTTCTAGTACAGTTGCAAAATGGAACATTGGCTCAAGCCGTGACAGCCCTTTTATACTTTTCTGTCTGCCGGCTTGTAGCCAATGACACTCATTTGATATTGCCGCCCTTTTGCGGCTTCAGGGATTGGTTCTTTTTGAACCTATCCCCATTTGTTTTTAGTAACCAATCAGAATGAGTTATTTGGATTCTACTATTTATATACAGAACACCCCTCCCCTCTTAGTTCAGTCCTACGTGGTGACGTAGTCGTGCAGGTAGGTGGGGCTTCTCTTGACTCAACTGGACTTGCGCGGTTCATTATTGTTGGAGACTTCGACCGGTTCGGATGGGGTTGCTGTGTCTTCAGTCCTTCTCCATGGAACCATCTGGAAGGGTGAGTCAGCCATTTTACTGCTGCCTGAGTTTCTTAGGCCGGCAGTTTTGCCGCTCCCTCCCGTTTCCTCCGGGCAGGTCGAGCTGGCCTGGCTGGCCCCTTTGGATGGACTCTTCTCGCAACTTTCTTCAAACAGTGAGTCTTTTATTTGCTCTTTTTGATTGTTATTGTTTTCGGAGTTTAATTTAAACGGTTCTTTATTGATTTCTCGCATTCCCCCCCCCCCCTTTGGTTTGAATTTCGTCGTGTTTTTCTATGTGTGGTTGTGTGTTTGCATTTCGTTCTATGTTTCGGGAGCGAAGCTGGTCTATGTGCCGCTTCCATTCCTTGCCGTCATCTACCATTAGTCGGTAGGATTTGGGGCCTGTTATTTGTGTAATTTGTCCGGGTAGCCATAATGGGTCCCCGGTAAATTTTTTTGCATAAACTAAGTCGCCTATTGCAAAGGTCCTGAATTGAGTGGAGGAGTTGGGGGGGTTTTCTGGTGTGAAATTTGGGTGGAATCTGTCTAGATGCGACCTTAGTTTCCTTCCCATCAGTAATTCTGCTGGTGTTTTGTTGGTTGTAGTACTGGGTGTGATATGTTGGAGAGTGAGTAATCGATTTATTTTAGTTTGGACATCCCCAGTGTCCATTTTTTTCTAAACCCTCCTTGGTAAACCTGACCATTCTCTCTGCCCTACCATTTGCAGCCTGGTGGGCCGACGCGGTTAGGGCATGTCTTATACCTAGGGAGGCTAGGTATTGCTCGAATTGGAGACTGGTTAATTGTGGCCCGTTGTCGGACACTAGGACGTCCGGTAGGCCATGGGTTGCAAAGAGTTTGTCAAGTTTTTTTATGATGGTTTCTGTTGTCGTAGATGGCATAATTTTTACTTCCAGCCAATTAGAGTATGCATCCACGACAATCAGAAACGTATGCCCCTTGGTAGGACCCGCAAAATCGATGTGGATTCATGACCAGGGGCCTCTTGGGGTTTCCCAGTCTCTTATGGGTGCTTTTGGTGGGGACGGCCTGATTTTTTGGGATTTATTGCACGAGTATTTACCCAGTATTCAATGTCCTTATCTATACCCGGCCACCAGACATAACTTCTAGCAAGGCTTTTCATTTTAACTATTCCCGGGTGGCTTTCATGAAGCATACCCAGTACCCTGGTTTGTAATTTGTTAGGAATAATTACCTGATCACCCCACAATAAACAACCTTTATGGATTGAAAGTTCAGTTTGTCTGGTCCGGAAAGGTTTAAAGTTCTCAGTTTTTTGGTTCTCCAGCCAGCCTTTACCTACCCAGTTAAGTACACGGCAGTCAATGGGTCTTTTGCGGTGGCTCTGGTGACATCATTCGCAGATATGGGTAGATCGGGGCAAGTCTCTATTTGCAATGCTCTCATCATTGGTGCCGGAGATGGCACTGGTGCTCTGCTCAAAGCGTCTGCATGGGAAATTTGTTTCCCTGGGCGATGTGTCAGAGTATAGGAATAGGCTGCTAGGAACTCTGACCATCTAGTCATTCGTGGGGACAGAATATTCGGTGTGGGCTTGTTTCCTGCCAAAATTCCTAGTAGCGGTTTGTGGTCTGTTACGATTTGAAAAGTTCTTCCATATTGGTACTTGTGGAAACATTTTACTCCGGCGACAATTGCTTGAGCTTCTCTGTCCAACTGACTGTAATTACGCTCAGTTTTGGACAGGGTTTTTGAATAGTATGCGACGGGTGCCTCTCTCCCATCAGGTAATTGGTGGCTCAGGATGGCACCGATTCCGAAAGGCGAGGCGTCGCAGGTCACCGTCAATGGCAGTGTGTTGCTAAACTGGATAAGAACGGTGTTTGATGTTAATAAGTCTTTTATTCCTTGGAAAGCTTTTTTTTCTCTAAATCCCCATGTCCAAGTTCTTTTCTTGTCCAGTAATCGATGCAATGGTTCCGCTATTTTGGCTTTTTGGGGTAGGAACACATTATTAAAGTTTATCAGTCCCAAAAATGCCTGGAGCTCAGTTTTATTCTTTGGTTCTGGTGCGTCTTTTATAGCTCTTACTTTTTTTTGGGTGGGGTGTATGCCCTCTCCATCAATTAAATATCCTAAAAACTCGACACGATCAATCATTAGGCAGCACTTTTCTTTCTTTACTTTAAGGCCAGATTCTCTGAATTTATTTAGGACCTCTTTGAGTCTTTTTTTTAGCTGTGTTGCATCTTTGGCTGAGATTAGGACATCATCAAAGTATGGCACGACCCCTTTTATGCCATTTAACAGGCGTTCCATGAGGCTCTGGAAAACGCCTGGGGCTACGCTTACTCCAAATTGGAGTCTGTTACATTTGAATGCCCCTTTGTGAGTCACTATTGTTTGTGCTTCCACCGTTAAGGGGTCTACTGGGAGCTGTTGGTATGCCTGTGCCAGGTCTAGTTTAGCAAAAACCTTTCCTCCCCCAAGAGAGTGCAGTAGGTGTTGCACAACTGGCACCGGGTAGGCGCTTTGTTGCAACGCGTGGTTCAGGGTAGCCTTGTAGTCGCCACAGATTCGAACCGACCCATCTGGCTTAATTGGTGTCACAATTGGTGTTTCCCATCTAGCGTGGTCGACCGGTTCTAAAACCCCTTGATCTATTAATTTATTTAGTTGTTCCTCTATTTTTTTTTTAAAGCAAAAGGAACCCATCTGGCCTTTAGCCTTTTAGGGGTTATCTGTGGTTCTAGATTAAATGAAATGGGGGTTCCCCGATACCTGCCTAGGGAGCCGTCGAAGACGTCCTGGAATTCTTGGATCAGGTCTTCTTCCCAGTCAGTTGCGGCCACCCGGTCTACTCCGGTCATCCCGATGCCCAATGGTGTGAACCATTCGATACCCAGGAGGCTTGGTCGATCTTGGTCAACTATGTTAATGGTAGTACTGCGACATGTTGCCTGTAAGCGATTCGAAAATGTCCCAGGCTGATTACAGGAATTCGGTTTCCCTGATAATCTTTGAGGGTTAGTTTTTGTCTCTGGAGTTCCTTAATTTTGATGTCTGGAATTAGTTTTTTGAGGGTGTCCCATGACACCATGGATAGGAATGATTCAGAATCAACTTCCATCTTGCAGGGGCTGTCTTCTATTTTTACAACTATTTTTACTTTCTTCCTGCTTTCCGTCTGAGCGCTTCCGATAGTGAAAGTTTGGTATGCTTTCTCCCGGTTAGTGGCTTGCCTGTTTCGCTGCCACTTTCTCTCGGGGAGTCTTGGCTCAGGCTTTGCTGGGGAGTCGTTTCGTCTCTTTGGGCTGTAATTCTTTTTGTTTCTGCAGACTTTCTCGATATGCCCCCTTTTCTTGCATGCTCTGCAAATGGCATCGAGGAATCTGCAATGGGCTCGGGGATGGTTTCCCTGCAGCCAGCACATTTCTGCCGATTTCTATTTTCGCGCCCTTTCTTGTTAGCATATAGGCGGTGGATTTCGTCGTCTTCCTCCCCGGATTCTGACGTCTCCTCGATGTCATCGTAATGAGTGGTTGTGGGAGGTTGTTTTTTTCCTCTGGCCGGGCTTTTTTCATCGTTGCTTGTATTCATTTGTTTCATCTTATCTGCCGATTTTTTGGCGGCTTCAGCAGCCGAGGCTTCTGTAATAGCTTCGGCTACTGATATGTTGGGTTTGTTCAGTAGCTTGCTCTGTATGGTTGAGTCTCTTAACCCCAATATCACTCGATCCCGCATCGCTTCATCTAAGTTAAGAAACTCGCACGTTCCCCTTATTTGGTGTAGTGCAGCTACAAAATCAGCGATAGTTTCGCCTTCTTTCTGGTCTCTCCGATAAAACTCGTGCCGCTTTATTAGGTTTGACACCACTGGTGCATAGTGGGCCTTTAATGTTCTTTGGAGCTCGGTCCATGTCAATTGTTTGACATCTCGGGGCTTTGCCAAAGCCTTGGCCATTTTAAAAATCGCGGGCCCACAGTGTGTCAAGAAGACAGCTCTTTTTTGCTGGTCTGAGATTTCCTCCATCTCATTGCTCTCTAGGTACATCTGGAAACGGTCTACATAAGATTCCCAATCTTCTTCATTGGGGTTGAAAGGTGTGGGTGGTGCATTGTTTCCGGCCATTGCTCTTTGTCTGGCTTGTCTGTCACCACATGCTCAGTCTCGCATTTAGGACGATCCCATCCTCGTCGCCAGTGTTCTGTCCGGAAAAAACGTGAGGTAGACCAGGTTCCAACAACAAAGTCTTTATTTCTAGTACAGTTGCAAAACGGAACATTGGCTCAAGCCGTGACAGCCCTTTTATACTTTTCTGTCTGCCGGCTTGTAGCCAATGACACTCATTTGATATTGCCACCTTTTTGCGGCTTCGCGGATTCGTTCTTTTTGAACCTATCCCCATTTGTTTTTAGTAACCAATCAGAATGAGTTATTTGGAGTCTACTATTTTTACACAGAACATAGCCCTTCTTTGGTGGACTGCTCTTGGCCTTTGCTTCACTGCTTGAAACTGCTTCTTGCTTTGGACCTGATCTTTGCCCTGAGGACTACCATTGCTTTGTGTCTCGACTTTTCTTTGTGGACTGGACTTGGAACCTTGGGCCTTGCCTTGTGAGTATACTCCTTACTCTGTGGGCTTTATTTATACTATGGGGGCAGTTATGTGGGGAACTGAGGGTGAATGTCTTTGTGGTAACATGGGCCTTACTGGTCATTGGAGGGCCATTTGCTGGACCATTTGTTGAAAGAAATAAGGGACTCTTTCTGGAGGCCTGCCTTGCATTGACCACCTGGGTCACAAGAGTCATATCATGGGCTAGCAATATGAACCATTCATGAATAGTCCCAACAGGAGCTCTATTGTCAGTCATCTATGCTACAAGAATCTCATCAGATGGATTAAATAAATTCCCGTCAGAAGGGTCAGATAAGGTTTCAGGGATTCCAGGGGAGATCTGGCCTATGCTGTTTTCTGCAGTGCCAGGATTATAAGCTCAGCCCCTTTTCATACTTCCTTCCAGTCAAGCTAGAGATTCACCCACAATAATCCCTCTGATTTTAGTTAATATATAGACACCAATCTCACCAGAGGCAACTCTGCATGGTACACAACAATTCTTTACATGCTTTAAGCTTTGATCTATGCACACAGACAGAAAAGGTGGTGAAAAATAAAAAGAATTTTAATTATCTTCTTCACTTGTATTCCTTTGAACATAGTCAGAATAAGTAGTTTTGCTCCCCCCCCCCATTACTTTTCTCTACTATAGAAGAGCACAACTCTTTAAAAAACATAGCAGATGCTTATAAAATGACCTTTTGTGGCCCTTAATGAAGATGGTAAAAGCAAGGTATGTACATGTGTGTGTATACATGTGCGCATATATTCAAAACATTACTCTCTCTCTTTTGCCTTTGGCCAAACCTATCACCTACTTGTCATTTTCTAAAGCTATTTTCTTTCTTCTCAATTCAGAATATTTGCCAGATTTTAACTATTTATATTTCTTTGCTATTCCCCACTGCAAGCTTCTTATAGATTTCCTGTAAGTAAGCCTCATTCATTGTGTAAATTAGATCAATCTCTTTGCTCCAGGGTTGTAATCTCAGCAGTGATGCCTGCCTGTTGCCATGACAAGTAATTTTCCAGGTTGCAGGGGAGCTTCCAGAGAATTCTCTTACTCATTTGATTTATCAGCTCATCAGAATACTTTATTGGTTCACAGAAATTGGTTAACCTTGTACCACTTGTTATTCTGCCCATATCACTATAACCACTACTATTATCTCAGCAGCAATATTTTTAAAGGTATGGTTGCATTCTGGTTGACTACAACAATACAAAATCATTGTCAATCACAAAACTATTAACTATCCTACAGGTGTTGTAATTATTTCTAAGCAAGTTCTAATTCTATAATAAGACTCTCAAAGCAAAATACTGTATTATTAATAATAATCATTATCGTTAAAACCTTTTCTACCACAAACTTTGCTTTTAGCTTTCCTGATAAAATCCTTGGAAGAATATGTTATATTTAGAATAACCACAACAGATGCTCTTGGGTAGTGAGAATTAAAAAAAACACTTGATTCTCCCAATGACCTTCAAACCAAAATTTTCAAAATATCTGTTTAAAGGAAGGTATATCATAACCAATTGTTAGGAAAAATAGTTCAGTTGTATCAATGTATTTACCAAAGAGTACATTTCATTTGCCTAGAAGAAACTTTATTTATGTAGGAATGAGATAGAATAATGTTCTAGAAGTCTAGCCTTTTAAAAATTAATTAATGGAACTATAATTATTTTGTAGTCCTTTGAAAATATTTCATTTGGCCATCCAAAGAACAGTTGCCTCTTCAGAAAGATAAACTGAAGGAGAATTAAACAAACTAAGATTTATTCTTGACAACTATTATGTAATACTTTGCAGACAAACAAAACAAAATAACACAATTTTATAATTTATCCCACTGGATTGTGGTCCTATCACAATTAAAATTAACAAGTGAAAACACTGAACCTATAAACCTGCCATCTAATTTTACTTCTACGATTTACAACTGTACTAAGTTTACTGACCTCATTTTCACTAGCTGTTCATATCTACTTCCACAGATCTTTTGTTTTATGAGTTTTTGTATCTTTCTTAAATATATCTAAAGATATGGTATCAGAATAGAAGAAGAAAGGAAGTCTATCACTCATAACATCTGTCTTGAAATGTACAGAATCAGGTGGAACCACAAGTGAAAAGAAAATGGAAAAAAGATTGTCTGTTGATCATGCTGCATTTAAAAGCACAACATGTTTTGAATGAAGTATTGGTGGCAGATTAATCCAGCTTCTCCAGATTCTCACTGTGCACAAATCACTGTGTACCCACTTACAAAGGACCTCCAGAAAAAAAGTAGCAGCAATTCCTTCAGATGACTGGAGGAAAACTAGGAGCAAAACTGTATTCATCTTTTGGGCCCTTTGCATACATTTTTGGTCATTCACACCTCAATACCTCCCAATTCAACGACTGAAATTAACTTCCCATGGAGCTGTCCTTGAAGATCATATTCAGAATGCACTTGATGTGCTCTTCATTATACCAACTAACATAACTATGTAGCTTTTTCTCTGGTAATATCACACTCCGAACTAGAGCATACAAAATATTTGCTAGACCAATACTTGAATACAGCTCATCAGTCTGGAACCCACATTACATATCTGATATTAACATAGTTGAGAAAGTCCAGAAATATTTCACAAGAAGAGTTCTCCACTCCTCTACTCATTGCAGACTCGAAATTCGCAGACTCGAAATTCTAGACCTAGAAAACCTAGAACTACACTGCCTTCGGTTCGATCTAAGTATAGTACATAAAATCATACATTGCAATGTCCTACCTGTCAATGAATACTTCAGCTTCAACCATAACCATAACCAATACAAAAGCAAACAATAGATACAAACACATGGTTAATCACATCAAATTTGATTGCAGGAAAGACGACTTCGGCAACAGAGTGGTCAATATCTGGAATACTCTACCTGACTCTGGTTTCTTCCCCAAACCCCAAAAACTTTAACCTTAGACTGTCGACTATTGACCTCACCCTTTTCCTAAGAGGTCTGTAAGGGGTGTGCATAAGCGCTCCAATGTGCCTACCATCCCTGTCCTATTGTTTCTTTTTTATTTTTCTTATATGTATCCATGGATTCGTAACTATGTTTATACTTATACCTATTATCTTGTAAGCAATTGACAAAAAAAATAAAATAAATAAATAAATAAAATAAACATCTGTACACTGCAAGCTGAGCTGGTTCCATATCGAGTACAATTCAAAATGTTGGTTACAAAGATGCAAGACATAAAACTGGGTTATTTCTGGGATGCCCTCTATCAATAATATCTCCCTGTCCCATATCAATGAACCAGAGAGGGCACACTCCAGGCCCTTTCTCGGAAATAAGACTACATTATGGGACCCAGGAGAAGTGGTTCCTTGAGAGCAGCCTTAGATACACAGTTGTTCCCAACCCTGCAGACCATTAGAAAAGAAGCCAAGACCCAGCTCTTTCCATGGGAATTTGGGTCAGGGTGAGCCAACTGGTAAAGTTATAATATATTTTAGTTCTGAACAATGTCATTGTTATGGCTTGCCTTATTTCCTTTTTTATTTTTGTTTAATGATTTGGTACACCACCCAGAGTCACACAGGTTGAGTAATTTATAAGCATATAAATCTTTTTAAATCAATCAATCAATAAAATGTCATTCAATAAGCAAAAGTGTGCCAAGTCGTCTAAGTGACCTGTCAGAAATCATGATTGGTTTGGGTTAGCAAGGCCATGCTTGTTTAAATTGTTGGCTGTTGATTCTTAACCTTATAAAGCAACCAAAATTATCTATTTTACAAATAGAAATACAGTGATATTTTGCATGGATGAAACAGTTTTGAAAGGCAGATACAATCTCTCACTCCTGTGGAGAGCTTGTAGAATAAAGTCAATCTACATTGATCTTATTTTAATCATTGTTTATTAATTTATTCTAAGCATTGCTTGTATTCACAGAAATGGAAAAGAACTTTGTGTTATCAGAGCTGGATGAAGAATCAATCTTCATACCCTTGGAAATAAATTACACACTGGTATCAGTGACATCTCTCCTAACAAATATATTCAATCCACCAAACTCCTTTCAGACTGAACTGTAAACTACATGACTAATTTTAGCTTGTGTTTTGTTTTACTTTTCCCCCAAACTACAATTCAATTTTAACTGAATTGTACTCTAGAGAATCCAAAAGTCTGAATATTATTTTGTAATGTGTTGGTTGCTTTTACTCAATTATGCATTCAGAAAATAAATTCATACATTTTAATAAACTATGTCCTTTCCCAGAAAGCCATAATGAAGAAATGTTCAGAAAGGTTAATGAACTAGAAAAGGAGCAAAAGAATGCTCTGAGGATGGGCATAGAATATTATGGTTCACAGTTTCTTAAGAGAATGTAACACAGCAATAATGTAATTTTACAGAATGTAACTGTAAAATTTTCAGTTATCTGTATATAAATAATATACTAATAATATAAATGATGTTCATGTAATAGCATGGCAATGTCTTTATCTTTTATAAATATCAATCACTGCCATCAAAGAAACATAGCCAGTTTTAAAAATAGTAATTCTTTTATCTGCTTTGCTTTAAAACGACTGACATCTAAAGTAAAATTATGTAAATACGTAAGTCATAAGCTATGAAACCAGGTATGCAAATCAAATAGATATGGAAGGAGAGAAAAGAGTAAGAAATGATAAATGAGGTTAATTTTGAGCATCTGAAAAAGAAGAATTGTACAAGGAAAATATGTAGATCAGGAATAGATTTCTAAAATGTTTCTAAAATGAAGAAATGCTAAACAACTGAATTCTGCTAATTGGTAAATCTAGTTTTTTATAATATTATAAATTTATAATATTCGCATATATTGCTTATATCAACACAATAAGAATGTGCTCATCCCATTTTCACAGATGTAGTCTTCTTCAAAGTTATTTGCTAAATAAGATTGTAAAAAGTAAAAAAAAATTATTCCTTTACTTTTAGCTCATTGAAATGCACATACGGTGCAGGCTTAATCTATGTTAGCAGGACAAGCAGCCAGCTGTCAGATTTTATTAAGTCCTTTTTCCCCATTATGTCTATAACTGTCGAATTCCAGGAAATGATGTAAGGGCAATCTTCATTGCAAAGAATATGATAAGGGAATGTTTCCATTCAAGAATAATATGAAGGGCACATTCCCTGGAAAATTCTGTCCAACTCAAGTAATTAGCATGTTTATTGAGCACATTAATTATTGTGACAGTTCCAGTAATTTTAAGTACCTTAACTCTCTATGTACTGTCCATTCACCCTTCCTCCATCATTTTCCACGTTAACTAAATAACTATATAATCCCACTGTGTCTTTAATAGTATTATAAAAGAAAAAAAAATATTAGATTGACAAATGGATATAAAACTGGTAGCATCTTCCTTCTTCCCATAAAGGATAGGATAGTTCCCAAGCAGGAGTTGCACTATATCCATCATTCTGAAGTCTCCAGATTGTTCACTTGAGATCTGGCTTGTACGGATGGACAGAACACATGCCCAGAATCTGAGCACCCGATTAATCTATCAGCATTTCAAAACAGAGATATGTCCTAATGATGCATGGTGAATGATGTAAAGGCAACTTCCTTCTTTTCAAGGTCAATAGGACTGAGCTCAGATGCTAGAGCCACCAACATTTGAACTGCCACTCCCCTATGCTAGAGTTAGCCTTTACCCAGCTATGATGCCTAAGTTACAAAATTCACTTTCTCTGTAGGTCCTGGTTCCAATCTCTCATTTATGGCAAAACATCCAGATCTCCTAGCTACTTTCCTGTTTCTTAATATAGCCATAAAAAATTATGGGATGGGTTTAAAAATGAGCTATAGGTATTACTTACCAATACAGATTTGAAGGTTTGGTAATAAACAGCTGCAATAAAGAAAAATAAATATTGCAAATAGCCTTGGAAAGATAGAGAGATAAAAATCCATTACAGGGCAAGATTCCATAATTGAAAAAAAAAAAAAGTAAAATCTACTTACTAGTTGAAAAAGAGATGGAATATATTTTAAGTAATATAAGAATCAATGAGCAGTGCTGACATTAGTAATACTGAGTGTAAGAGATGTGCGGGCATTCAGAGAATGCACTAGAACTTTAATGCAAGCTCTACAGGTTTTAAAAGGCATAAACTTCTATGCATTTATGTCAAGCTACCATTGAAGGTCAGCCCTGCAGTTCAATATTTCCTGATGTAATTGTAATCCCATCAGTAAGCTACTGATCTGTGTCAATGGTCTTGTTATGAATCTCCATGATTCATTACCGCAAGGAACAGAAACATGAACTGGGTGATCCTTGAGAAACACAATAGTTGCAAGTGACAACATTTTCAGTACAAGCAGGTTGAGCATTAAAACCCAAGCTATAAGATTAGCAAAGGGTCACTGCACTTACGGATGCAAAGAGGATGTAAAACGTAAAAAAAAAGCTTGCCATCCATTGGCAAACACTATGCATCCGTTGTGTACTCACTGCATACGTGTTTCATACGCTCTATCCATCGAGCATCCGTCCACTGTGATTTCATCCAAACAAGAAGTTTTGAGCGCACAAAACGTTGTGAACGGATGAACTTTCCACCATGTACAATGTACATCCATGACATATATGGGCAACAAACGTTCTATGTCCGTTATCATCCGTTAAACGTCTGCTGTATCCTCTCTGCATCCTCTGGCCATCGCCTCAACTCACATCCACTGCAGCTGAAAACAGAAAGAGGGAGGAAACGAAAGGTACAGGGAATGTCTACACAGCATTAGTAGCACAGAAATAGAAAGGATGTAAGCATATGCATCTCGTATATAAAGTATTCAAAACGGACAAAGCATTTGTATCTGGGATGTATCTTGTATATTTAGGATGTCTGGAGTATGTCTAGAGTATGTAGAAGGCCCCATAGCAGACAACCGATATTTTCTATAAAAAGGGGGAGAAAATCATCTGGATTACTCGGATGGTGGACCATACAGTCCCACTATGCTTGCACTGGAGGTTTATCTGTCCCAGAACTATCCTTATCTATTCCACAAGCATGCAAAGGCTTAACCATTTTTTCAAAGTTTTCACCAACACTTTATTAAGTAAAAAAAATGAACCAACTAAACTAAGTGTCTTAAGCAAAGATAACCTTTATTAACTTTCTTAGATAAACTTTATGACTTTATTAAATAAGCAAAATGAACCAAGTAAACTGTATTAAGTGTCTTAAGCAAAGATAAACTTTCTTAGGTAAACATTTTGACTGTATTAAATAAGCAAAATGATCCAAGTAAAGTGTCTTAAGCAAAGATAAACTGAACAAGTAAACAACTCAGTCTCTGACACTATTCTCAGTCACTCTGAGTCATGTCCGTGGTGTCAGCTGTTAAGCGGGCAGGGACTGTGGAGGTGGCAGTGGCTTGAGTGCTGGTCTGAGATACCATTGATATGCTTGGCCCCCAGGGTACAACAGGTGGTGGTGTGTTCAGGAAGCTATCCGAGAGCTGACTCAGTCCCATGAGGTTGAGAGGCCCTTCATCAAGGACTTGAGATGTCAGGCCCAATACTGATGACAGACTGTCCATTGACGGGCTTGGCTGTGGGGTGGAGGAAGGGTTGGGAGTAGTGTAATGGGGCTGTCTGGTCTGCAGCTGGGTGAGGACTGGCGTCTGTGGCATCTGATGAACCTGGGCCTGGACTAGGAAGTTCTGCTTCTGCTGTGGGAAGTCCTGGTTGTCATAACCTTGGTAGGTGAGGGGCTGTTGAAAGCCATGGAAGGACTGTGACATCGCCTGGGGTGGAGGAGCAGACCTGGACTGGGTAGGAGCAGGTTCAGCTGGACCTTGAGGGTTGTGCAGAAGTGCTGTGATCTTCTGCTTCATCACCTGGTACTGGGCCTCAGGCAGGTCCCTCAGGATCTGGCTCACGTAGGTGATGAAGGTGTTCCGGCCTGAGGATGTTCTGTCCAAGTGGACCAGCTGAGAGAGAAGTTCTGTGTTGGTCTTCATTGTGTCCCTGATCTCCAACAGCACACTGTGGTCCTGGCCCTCCAGTCTGCCTCTCTGCCTGCATCCTCTGGACCTGGGAGTGGGGGTGGGGGTGGGTTGGCCTCTGTAGCTGCTTCTTCTTCCTCCATTTGTGACAGCATGGCGTCATTCTCCATGGTATCCTCCAAGTCTGCCAGCTGTCGGGGTGCTTCTGCTGTTGGGCCCTCTGAAGATACCTGCCTGGACAGGATAGCTGGCTCCTGGATAGAAGAGGACTGGCTGTCTGTGGGCTGTCTGAGGGAGAGGGGTCTCAGAGGGGCTGCTTCTTGGTGGCATATCCCACCCTCCAGGAAACTGCACTTGGCCATGACGTACATCTCCCGGTCAGTGAGCTTGACAGCAGCCTGCCCAGATTTCTTGAGGTGTAGCTTGCCATACCAGGTGTGCATGTGCTTTCACCATCCAAGGACTACTTCTGCAGTGTACCCCAGGCTCTCTGCCTTGTCTCTCCAAGCTGCCTGCTTCTTCTTGGTGTCTTGGTATCTCTACCCTTTCTCCAGAGGTACTCGTTCTTCCTCATCCATTCCAGCACCTCATCCTCATGCTCCTCGGAAATGGTGTACTGTTTCCTCTCTCCCTTCTCCTTCCCTTGCCTCTTCCTCCCTCTGGCAGGGGCTTCAGCAGGGCCTTCAGGGGCTTGAGCAGCAGGGCCTTCAGGGGCTTAAGCAGCAGAGCCTTCAGCAGCAGGGCTTTGAGGGCCTTGGGGCTGGTCCACCACAGCAGCAGCAGCTTCAGAGTCAGTGACATGGGGTGGGATGCTGGTTCTGCCCTTCTTCACCTTGCCAGGGCTTGAATGAGTAGGCATGGACTTCCTCTTCTTGCCTGACTGACGAACCATGGTGTTCCTGCAAGATGTATGTGGCAGCACATCTTTCCCCTGTATGCTGACTGCATGCGTGCTGCATCCTTTTATATCCACGGAGCTCATGCAATTCATACTCCCCGCATGCGCAGTGAACTCTTTGCATCCTATATACAACTGCGTGGCATCCCCTTTGTTTCCTATTGGCATCCGTGATGCATCCACTTCATCCGCTATGCGTCCATTTCAAAATTCTCCCCCGGAACCCCTTCGGAGGTATCATCCGCTTCCATCCGCTTTCATCCTCTAGGCTTCCCATGAACATCCGTTTAACATCCCCGCGACATACTACCCACGTCCATTCTTTTCTGTTCTTTTTCGTTCTGTTTATGCAAGTTTTTGCCACTTTTGGGAGCGGATGACAATGGATGGAGCCACCCCCGAAATTTTGCTCATCCGCGGTGTCCTTTATGCATACGTTTTCTGTCCGTTGGCCAGTGGGACCGGGCCTTAACATGATTGCATCAAACTTCTTTTAAGGACAAAAGAAACCACAGTTGGCTTAGAGTTAATGTGATCCTCGACAATCCAAGCACATGCAAGTGATTTAATTTTCTGTGATTAACTTAAATTATGTGCTTAAATAAATAATTTCCTTCAGCAATCCTCATGCAAAATAGGTCCTGATTCATTTGATCCATATACCTGAACTGTCATGTTACAATAAATCTATCATACTTCATTTAGGCATGCTACTGAATACAAGGAAGCTATTACCAATTCTGATTCTCCTTTTATTATACACCATCATCTGGAACATGCCAATGAAAAAGGGTCAATATCAGAAGGAATGCTGTCATCCCTGAAAATCTGAAGGAAAAATTATTTTAAAGTACTTTCAACAAATTACATAACAGTGTCAAAAAGCTTTGCTATATTGCCTTTCTTATGAATTTAATCACTAGTAAGATTTGTACCAGATTAAAACTAGTACCTCTGGCTTTTTAAACTGATCAGTCTTTACGAATGAATTATATATCTTTTTATCGGTATTTTACTGCCCTTGCTGATTTTTAAGGCATTTTATTGTCGTATGACTAATTGTGTTATATTTACTACTGTGATATTTGTTAATGATGGGCAACTACATATCCTGATAAGTGATAAATATCTTAAGTATTCTTCATATTTCTAATAATATGTCTTGTGCATTAACTTTCTCTTTACAACCTTTCCACCAGCAAAGATTTTGTTAGTGGCAACCTGGCAAGGAGGATGAGCAATCAGTTCCTTTCATGTTTCCCATCAACTTGTGAGCAGCTGTGAAAAAACACTGAAAATGAGTGTCATACAGCAGTAATTTATATAGATACATAAAACAGCCTTTGATTGATAGCTTTCATTTGCCATGAATTAGTTTACTCCTTCTTAAAGTCATCCCAGTTGCTGATCTCATGATCAAATGTCATAGTTTAATGTGCTACAATAACTAATCACAGTAATTAGTTTACAATGTACTAACAAAAGAGAAAGAATTCTTAGCCACTTGCTTTACCCACACCTATAACTTTTATATCAGCTCCATTATTCAGAGCCCCAAACTCTGTAATATTTCTTCAAAGGATATTTATTTTGAGAGATTCTTTTCCACAACATTTTTTGCAATAACCTTTTCTGGTTTAACAGACAGACCAGACTGAATCCCTCTTTTCAAATCACCACCAATTTCTACAGTGACATTACTATAATATTGAACGAAACATGAAACACCTTTCGTTTCCATTCTTTTCCTAACACTACTCAATACAGGATTTGCTTTTTATTGTAAACTTTACCCCTGCTGCAGTCATCATAAATAATTTTTTGCAAAGATAGAATTCCTTTTGTCTCAACATATATTCGCTTTACAATTGTGCACGTTGAAACGGCATTTAGTACTTGAGTACTAAATACAGGTAATCCTCAACAGTTCTTTTAATGACTGTTCAAAGTTACAAAAGTACTGATAAAAGTGACTTGGGACCATTTTTCACACTTACTACTGTTGGAGGATCCTCTTGGTCATGTGATCAAAATTCACAAAATGCTTGGCACCTGATTCATGATAGTTGCTGTGTCCCAGGATCATGTGATCATCTTTTGCAACTTTCTAACAGGCAAAGTCAATGGGAAATGCCAGATTCAATTAGCAACCATATTACTAACTGAACAACTGCAGTGATTCACTTAACAACTATGGCAAGAAAGGTTATAAAATGGGGCAAAATTCACTTAACAATTGTCTCATTTAGCAACAGAAATTTTGGGGTCAGTTGAGGGCTACCTCTATTCAAATTGTTGAGTTCCTTCTGTAGTTTCTCCAGTTAGAACTGGAAACATCCTACATTAAAACATAAGAGAGCTACTGTCACTTGACTAGATGGATCCAGTGGATGAGAGATCCATTTACTAGATGTGTTCCATCCGGAAAGAAGCGCGCGAGACCGGGTTCCAAACAACAACTATTTTATTTAAACTCACAAGGTAAAAGATACGGAACATAGCCCAAGCCACGGCACCTTTACATAGCGGCTTGCCTGCCGGCTTGGGGCCAATGACACTTGTTTAACTCTTCCCACCATTTGGTGGCTTCCTGGATTGGTTCTTAGTGAACCAATCCGTAAGTGGCCTTTTCGGCCAATCAGAATGAGGGACTTGGAACCTACCAAGTTCCATACAGAATACCCCTCCCCCTTGAGTTCAGCCCAATGTGGGTGACGTAGTCGTGCAGGTAGGTGGGGCTTTTTCGAGTCCTAGTTGACCTGTGCGACTCAGTCTTGTTTTGGTCTTCTAGCAGGTTGGTCGGGATCACTGCTTCTCTCGTCCTTCTCCATGGAACCTCCTGGAAGGGTGAGTCAGCCATGCTGCTCCTGCCTGAGTCTCTTGGGCTGATTGAGATGGCTGCGCCACTCCCTCCTGGTTTGACCGGGTTGGTTGAGCTGGCCTGGCTGCTACCTTCCAGGAAGGCCTTGCCTCGCTCTCCTGCTCCCCGACTTCTATCTTGGGGTTCATCTAACCGTGAGTGCTCTTTTTGTTTGGTTGGATTGTCGTTTTGCAGAGTTTGCTGTCTTGTTATGGGAGGTCCGTCTCTCCCTTTTTTATTTATTTGGACTTCCCCCCCCCCCCCTTTGGTTGTTTTATAGTCGGTATTTATTATTTTTGGTTCTGCGGTGGTTTTTCGTTCGAGATTGTGGGAACGAAGCTGGTCTATGTGCCGCTTCCATTCTCTTCCATCATCCAAAATTAGTCGGTGGAACTTGGGGCCTGTGACTTGTGTGATGGTGGCTGGAAGCCATAGAGGGTCCCCGATTGGCATAGACATGGTCACCAATTTTGAAGGAACAGAATTTGCTGGAGGAGTCGGGGGGGTTTGTCCCAGGTGTAAGTGGGGTGTAACCTGTCCAGGTAGGACCAAAGTTTCCTACCTATTAAAAGTTCAGCTGGGCTTTTATTTGTTGTGCTACTAGGGGAAATATGTTGCAAGGTTAGTAGTCAGTTGAGTTTGTCCTGCATGTCCCCCTTGTCCATTCTCTCTAGGCCCTCTTTAGTATACCGAACCATGCGTTTGGCCCTGCCATTTGCAGCCAGATGGGCTGGCATGGTTAAGGCATGACGGACCCTGGACAGCCAGATATTGTTCAAATTGCAAGGCTGTAAATTGAGGCCCATTGTCCAAAATCAGTAAATCAGGTAGCCCATGCATTGCAAACAGTTTGTCGAGCTGTTTCATAACAGCCTCGGTGGTTGTGGAAGCCATGAGGATGACTTCCAACCAATTCGAATATGCATCAACCACAATTAAAAAAGTGTTCCCCTTTGTTGGCCCAGCGAAGTCAATATGTACTCTAGACCATGGACCCCGGGGAGTTTCCCAGTCTCTTATTGGTGCTTCTGAGAGGGTAGGCCTCACTTTTTTGACAGTCATGGCATGTTGCAACCCAGTGTTCAGTGTCTTTGTCCAGCCCTGGCCACCAGACGTAACTCCTGGCCAGGGCTTTCATTTTGATTATGCCCAGGTGACCCTCATGCAACATGCCCAGGATGTCTTCTTGGAGGCTGCTCGGAATTACCACCCTGTCACCCCATAAAATGCACCCCTTTTCAATAGACAGTTCGGTCTGTCTGGCACAGAAAGGTTTAAAAGTCTCAGTTTTGTTTTCCTCCAGTCAGCCTTTACCAACACAGTTCAATATACGCGCTGTCAAAGGGTCTTTGGCTGTGGCTCTCGCGACGTCGGCTGCAGTCAGTGGTAGCTCTGGGCAGGTCCCAAGCTGAAATGTGGAGGTCGTTGGAGCAGGGTCATCCTCTGTGATGGGCAACGGGGAACAGCTCAGGGCGTCGGCGTGTGGAATGGCTTTGCCGGATCAGTGGAGCAGAGTGTAGGAATAGACAGCGAGGAATTCAGACTACCTGGTCAGGTAGGTGACAGAATGTTTGGGGTTGGCTTGTCGCCTGCTACAAGCTACACTCTGCTACACTCTGCTCCACTGATCCGGCAAAGCCATTCCACACGCCGACGCCCTGAGCTGTTCCCCGTTGCCCGTCACAGAGGATGACCCTGCTCCAACGACCTCCACATTTCAGCTTGGGACCTGCCCAGAGCTACCGCTGACTGCAGCCGACGTTGCGAGAGCCACAGCCAAAGACCCTTTGACAGCGCGTATATTGAACTGTGTTGGTAAAGGCTGACTGGAGGAAAACAAAACTGAGACTTTTAAACCTTTCCGTGCCAGACAGACCGAACTGTCTATTGAAAAGGGGTGCATTTTATGGGGTGACAGGGTGGTAATTCTGAGCAGCCTCCAAGAAGACATCCTGGGCATGTTGCACGAGGGTCACCTGGGCATAATCAAACTGAAAGCCCTGGCCAGGAGTTACGTCTGGTGGCCAGGGCTGGACAAAGACACTGAACACTGGGTTGCAACATGCCATGACTGTCAAAAAAGTGAGGCCTACCCTCTCAGAAGCACCAATAAGAGATTGGGAAACTCCCCGGGGTCCATGGTCTAGAGTACATATTGACTTCGCTGGGCCAACAAAGGGGAACACTTTTTTAATTGTGGTTGATGCATATTCGAATTGGTTGGAAGTCATCCTCATGGCTTCCACAACCACCGAGGCTGTTATGAAACAGCTCGACAAACTGTTTGCAATGCATGGGCTACCTGATTTTACTGGTTTCGGACAATGGGCCTCAATTTACAGCCTTGCAATTTGAACAATATCTGGCTGTCCAGGGTCCGTCATGCCTTAACCATGCCAGCCCATCTGGCTGCGAATGGGCGGATTCCAAGAAGAGGCTTGTGATCGGTTACGATAGAAAAAGTTTTACCGTAAAGGTATTCATGGAAATGTTTGACTCCGGCGATGATTGCGAGGGCTTCCCGATCAAGTTGGCTGTAATTGCGTTCCAACTTAGAGAGCATCTTGGAGTAAAAGGCGACCGGTGCCTCTCTGCCATCTGGGAGTTGGTGACTTAGGATGCCGCCGAGCCCAAAAGGCGAGGCAGCACAGGTGACTGTCAGAGGCAGGGTATTGCTAAACTGGATGAGAACGGTGTCTGGTGTTAATAGGTCCTTGATACCTTGGAAGGCTTTCTGTTCCTGGTGGCCCCATGTCCAAGTGGTTTTTTTTATCTAGCAGTCGATGTAGGGGTTCTGCTATTGTAGCCTTATGGGGCAGGAACACATTGTAAAAATTTATGAGGCCTAGGAACGCCTGGAGATCGGTTTTGTTTTTGGGTCTGGGAGCGTCTTTGTTAGCCTTCACTTTTTTTTGGGTGGGGTGAATACCTTGTTCATCAATTAAATAGCCCAAAAATTTGACCTGATTAGTGGCCAGTTCACATTTTTCCCTCTTTACTTTGAGGCCTGACTCCCTAAATCTTGTTAAAACTTCTGTTAACCTGGTCTCTAGTTGGTTGGCATTTTTTGCTGAGACCAATACATCATCGAAGTATGGGATGACACCTTTGATTCCATTTAGCAGGCATTCCATGAGGCTTTGGAACACGCCTGGGGCAACGCTAACACCAAATTGGAGGTGGTTACATTTGAATTGTGTTACTATATGTGTTACTATAGTCTGTGCCTCTGCTGTAATGGGATCAATGGGTAGCTGTTGATAGGCCTCTGCTAGGTCGAGACTTGCGAATATTTTTCCTCCCCCTAGCGAGTGCAGTAAATGTTGCACTACTGGCACTGGGTATGCACTT
The DNA here is from genome assembly GCA_015471245.1 of Laticauda colubrina. NCBI lineage: Eukaryota > Metazoa > Chordata > Lepidosauria > Squamata > Elapidae > Laticauda > Laticauda colubrina. The sequence continues at coordinate 10,575,631 of BLBF01000032.1, read as the reverse complement.
TGTTGGAGCGCATGGTTCAGGGTTGCCTTATACTCCCTGCAGATGCGCAGTGATCCATCTGGCTTCACCAGTGTGACGATAGTGGTTTCCCACCTGGCATGGTCGATTGGTTCTAAAACCCCTTGAGCTATTAACTTATTTAGCTGCTCATCAATTTCTGTCCTTTAAATGGATGGGGGCTATTTTTGGGTCTAGGCTAAATGAAATTGGGTCCCCTTATACTTGCCTAGAGTCCCATTGAAAACGTCTTGGAATTCTTAGAGCAGGCTCTCCTCCCAGTTGGTTGTAGTGATGTGGTTGACCCCGGTCATCCCGATTCCCAGGGGCGTGAACCATTTGATTCCTAATAGGCTAGGGCGGTCATGGTCGACAATGGTCAGAGGCAAGATTTCGGCGTGGTTTTTAAATTCAACTAAAAAATGTCCAAGGCCTACTACTGGGATTCAATTTCCCTGGTAGTCTTTTAACACTAGTTTTTGTTTCTGTAGTTCTCTCTGTTTAATGTTTGGTATTAGGCACCGAATGGTATTCCAGGATACCATTGATAGGAATGACCCTGAGTCAACTTCCATCTCGCAGGGTCTCCTCTCAATGTTTACCTCTATCCGAACCTTCTTTCCACTTTCCGCCCTGGCATTATCGATGGTGACTGTCTGATGCGTTTCTTCCCTGTCACCCATTCTCTTATTGCGGTTCCATCTGCTACTGGCTTGTCTGTCATCATGTCTTGGGGGGGGGTGCTGTCACGTCTGTTAGGGATAACATTGTTCACCCTAACTGTTTTAGGTGAAATAATAACTATGAATCATAGTTAGTGTATGGAGCTTTAAATGTAAAATAGCAATTGTGGGAGTGGTTATGAAAACCATTTAAAAGTAGCAAGGCTACAGCTTGCTCTCTCTCTCTCTGGCTTTGATGATCCCTGATTACTGCTTGGAATCAAGACTGCATTGCTCGAACGGGAGAGACAACAACGGACTGATTTATGTGAACTGACATTGGATATTCTACATGGACTTTGCTAACTGAATATCCCTGAATGGACTGACTACATGGTAAATGAATATTGGACTGTTTTTGACTATGCTATAAACTTATACTGGAATAAAATATATTCTTGATAGCACAAGCGTATCTGTTATTTTTACTGTGTGTTAATAAACATACAAGCTTAGCTCACTCATTTATCTGTGTGCCTATCTGACTAACGCTGCACATTCTGTTTAGCTTATCTACCTAACCCTGGTTGGGGAACCCAGGCTTAACAACGTCCTTTTGGACTATTGCTCTTTTTGTTGCAGCAGACCCTTTCGATGTGCCCCCTTTTATTACAAGCCCAGCATATTGCGTCGAAGAACTTGCATTCAGCCCGCCAGTGATTGCCTCCGCAGCCCGCACACTGAAATTCCTGCCGATTTCTCCTCTTTTCGCACCATTTTCTATCTGAATAGAGTTTATGGACATCTTTGTCTTTGTCTTCAGTGTCACTCTGGGTCTTGATGTCCTCGTGGTGGGTTGTCGCTGTGGGCTGTTTCTTTCCTCCCTCTGCCTTCTTCTCCCTGGTTTGGGTTGGCAGGTCTGGAACTGCATTCATTTTCCGCATGGTGTCTGCTGACTTCTTTGCTGCTTCGGCGGCGGTTGCCTCTGCAATGGCTTCGGCCATGGTTATGTTCAGCCTATTCAGTAGTTTGCTCTGAAGGGTAGAGTCCTTCAGGCCGAGGACTACGCAGTCTCTCATTGCCTCATCCATGTTCTGGAACTCACAGGCTCCTCCAATGTGTCTCAAGGCTGCTACAAAATCTGCTATGGTTTCATCCTCCACCTAGTCCCTCTTGTAAAATTCATGCCTTTTGATTAAATTTGAGACCACTGGTGCATAGTGTGCTCGGAGCATTCGGTTCAGGTCGGACCAGGTCATCTGTTTGACATCTCTGGGTTTTGCCAGTGCCTTCGCCATTTTGAATACGGCCGGTCCGCAGTGTGTAAGGAAGACAGCCCTCTTCCTTTGGTCTGAGATTTCTTCCATCTCGTTGCTTTCTAGAAACATCAAAAAGCCATCAATATATGATTCCCAATCCTCCTCATCAGGATTGAAGGGTGCGGGTGGCATGTTGTTACCGGCCATCTCTCTCTCTCTCGGTTCAGATCGCCGCATACTTCAGTCTCACCTTCTACGACAATCCCACCTTCGTCGCCAGTGTTCCATCCAGAAAGAAGCACGTAAGACCGGGTTCCAAACAACAACTATTTTATTTAAACTCGCAAGGCAAAAGATTCAGAACATAACCCAAGCCACGGCAGCCCTTTATATAGCGGCTTGCCTGCCGGCTTGTGGCCAATGACAGTTGTTTAACTCTTCCCGCCATTTGGAGGCTTCCCGGATTGGTTCTTAGTGAACCAAGCCGCAAGTGGCCTTTTTAGCCAATCAGAATGAAGGACTTGGAACCTTCCAAGTTCCATACAGAACAAGATGGATCAACATTTTATCCAAGAGCTTGGCAGGTTGTTAACATACATTCAACCAACTTTTTCTGTCTTGTGAGCTGGAGATTAATACACAAATAAATTGCAGTTAAAATACGTACACAGTTCAAAGAATAGCCCTAATAATATAAAGTAGTTAGAGTAATTCATGATGGGAAATGCTCAGTCTATTTTTGCATTATGTATTTCCATTTCTTTATTTAGTCCCAAGGTTCTGATGGTTCAGATGCATTTAATATATTGCTAAGCGACACACTCAGAAGAACTATTATAAGGAATGCTGTCTATTAAACCTTTCTCTCAGCAGTGCAATTTGTTTTTTACCTTTATGACAAACATTTCAGCTTCCTTTGGCTGAGTAATCATATGAGATTTTATGCTCCTTTTATTTGTTTTCCCTTATTAATTTCCACTTTCTTCTTTTATCACTTTTTTTTCTGACAACCTCCATTTCACATTTTCCACTTCAACAAGCCTACTTCCATCACCATTCCTATATAGTTGGATGCAACTACTTTTATTCTACAAATACATTTATCAGTAGTCTTCTTTCAACCTTTGCTACAAACCCCAATTACATCAGAAATACAACAATGGATACTGCCAAGCAAATGGAATCTTTTCTTTGATAGATGTTCTTCTAACATGAAGTAATTTTGGGATCTTTTGATTGAATACTATTTTTCTTTACTTTTTTTTTAAATTCAGCCAGCTATGTTGGTGACCAGGAATCACCAAGCCTTAACACAGTATTAATGCTTTCAGCTCTCTCCTGAACAACTCGTCTTCAATTAAATCCTAAACCAGCAGAAGTGAAGCAAACACTCAGCTAGCTGAAGAGATTCTTCCCAGAACAATGGTAATTTTAAATCTACTGCACATAGGTAAAAAACAGACCAGGACTTCAGTGAGAAAGAGAAAAGGTTTGGTAATCGTTTCAGGTTAGGACTACTAGATTTGAGCTGCAAATATCCAGATGACCACTAGATGGGAGCAAACATTTAATTTGTGCAGCCACTTTGCTACCAATTAATAGTTGTCCAGATTTACAAGCCCACATCTGGTAGCCCTAATTGAGACAGACAGGGAAGCCAATCATCACCATTGTACAATAAGCTTTGCTTCTTTTGGATATGCATTGTCATGATGCTACTTTTGTCAGGACTGGATTGATCTCCCATTTGGGTGCCACTGTTCATAAAGTTCTTCTCTCTCCCCTGTTCCTTGTTCAGGCAACAAAGAAACTCCCAGTTTCTGGAATGCAAATGAAAGAAGCAGTCTCTAAGGTTGATATTTTCTATCATCAGGATGACTTTGTCCTTGATTGACTTCAAGAAGATCATGATTCCATCCAGGACTTTTACCCATTAAAATGGGCAGAGCTTCAGTCACACCATCATGAATCCCATCTTGATTTTTGTGACTGTCCCTCTGCAGACACTCCTGTTTCCTGCAATACAAGGAAGATAAAATTAGCAAAAAAACAAAAATTGAGCAGATCAGAAAAAATACCTTAGCAATGGGGAAGGAACATTAAAAAAAAAAATACAGAAACTTTTTCTGCTTCTATTTTGCTGTGTCATGTATATGTTCCACCAATCCTTTTATTACTATTTTTCCTTTTTCTCTGGCCAACATTGTTGTCCATGACTTCTACAACTTTAAAAGCAGATAGCAGATTGTTGCAGTTTTGCTGTGCATGTAATCTAATTTGATGTCAATTTAGCCATCTTTGCAATCAAGTAATTCCAGAGCATGGGATTACTTGGCACTTTTGCCCTGCTAGGGCCCTGTTGAAGATGTGCCCTACCCTCCAGCCTTCCCAAGGCCATGCATGCATTAAGTGAGGAAACCTGGTTTCTTCAAATAGTAAATCACAGCAGATCTCTTCCAAGGCTCAATTTATAGCAGTTGATCAAAGGCAAGGCTGCTTTTTAACATGACTCTTTTTGAACATAGCACCCACAAAATATTTATACAAAATCAGAGCATGTTTTCACAGGTGGCTAAACCCATTTGTCTAATAATATGTCAAGTCTTAACACTTTTCCAGCCACAAATATTAAGAAGGATAAGTGGAAGCCAGGGAAATCCACCTATCGCTACCCTTAATACACCATAAATAAAGAAAACGGCCCTGTGTGAGGCAAAGGATCACTACTAAAAGAGCAAAGTTTATGCTAACGTAACTTTCTGCACACTCAAGGATTTGTGAAAGGGCTCTAAATATACATTTATTGATTGCATCTGCTTGATACTTCCTGGGCATGTTTTGCTTTGGGATCATACTTTGAAAAATATGGCAGTATTGAACATTCAGGACATTTCTATCTACATTGGAAGCAAAGGTCAAATGGATTAAATCTTGGAACTGGAATAAAAATAGAGAAGACAATACATACATGATGCAACTGAAATTTGGGGCATAGTTCTTCAGAAATATACTTTTCCTGAACTTTTTTAAATCGATATATAAACATGCAAGGGATTCAGTGCCTAGCTAGAATCAGATTGCTTCTGTGGGATGTTATTTATTTATTTGTATGTTTGTCTCCCACAGCGAGGTCCTTATTTCAGATCCATTTTGCCATTATAAAAATAATTTGGAAACCATTGAATGCTATGCATTTTAGCTTGGACAGAAACAAATATAAATAATAGTCAAGCAGAAATAATCTTGGAACTGCCCCCCCCCCCTTTTTATAATGTTTAATTTTCATGTTGAAAAAGTTCTGGAACCAAAAAGAGAAAAATGCTATGTGTGTCCTGAATACCCATTATACAGGAATCTAGTATGCATGCCATACTACGCTTCTAAAGTTGAATCATCATGTCAGTGTCAAGATAGGTCTAAGCACTAACAATTTAATTAGTTCTGCTGTATGCTGCACAATTCTAGAATAATGAGTCCCATTCTAGTGTGCAAAGATTGTAGAGAAGAGCAACAAAATTGAAGAGCTTCTTAGAAGCTCCATCCTATGAAGAAGGGTTATAGAACTGAATATGTTTGACCTCAAGAAGAAAAGGCTTAAGGGAGACATGACAGCAGTCTTCCAATGTTGTCCCAAAGGATTCATTTCAATTGAATTTAAATGAATAGTGCAGATTCATTTCAATTTCAACATTTCAATTTGACATAGCTTACAACTAAAAATAAAATTAAAATAAAAGAACATGTATTACTGCAGAACTAAAACCAAAGAAGCTCTTAGCTCAGGGCCTGAGAGAATCACCAGTCCTTTAATAAGTTGTGCAAAATCAAATTGTCCGAATTTCTTCCAAGGGTGGGCATAATATGGATCTCTTTGAAGAAGAGGATATAAATCCTAAAGGGATGGCATAAGTATTTCTTTCTTGCCAGTGGCTGGGCTAGAAAGCCTCCAAAGTCCCTTCCAGATTTATGATTCTAAATAATTGTGTACATTAGAAAATGTCTCATTTTTATTCTGTAATTCGATTTTCAACATTTCTGAAATTATTCCATAAGCTACATTAGATATTTTCTGCCAAGCTCTTAGGTGGAAATGTCACTTTTAAAAATTTCCTATAATATATAAAACCTACAAGAATTAACTTACCCAGTGAATAACCTTTTAAGTCAGGTCTGAGCAATTTTTTTCCAGTCAGGAAATTAACTTAATTATTAATTTTTCAGTACAAAACTGCAATAGGTAAAACAATGCAATCCTGTGGGGCTTCCAGAAATTTCCAAAAGAAAAATAAAACACAATTTGCCCCATTAGTTAGTGCCAGTGAATGTATTACCTAGTGGCTGTTTTGATTTCTTTCTTTTTGCTCAATTGTTAATAATTGCAGTTAACCGTAGTAATTCATTTTATCATTGTATTCATCTGGACTTTCTTTTTATTACATGGCTATAAATATCTGCAGGCTATTTCTGCTGACTGCCGGCTGACTGCAATTTGGCAGTTCAAATCGTACCAGATTGCAGTTTGACTCAGCCTTCCATCCTTCCAAAGTCAGTAAAATGAGGACCCAGCTTGTTGGGGGCAATATGCTGACTCTGTAAACTGCTTGGAGAGGGCTGTAAAGCCATGTGAAGTGGTATATAAGTCTAAATGCTATGCTATTGCTATAGCTAAAGGCCCGGTCCCACTGCACTTACAGATGCAAAGAGGATGTAAAACGTTAAAAAAAGCTTGCCATCCATTGGAAAACGCTCTGCATCCATTGTGCACTCATTGCATACGTGTTTCGTACGCTCTATCCGTCGAGCATCCGTCCACTGCAATTTCATCCGTGCAAGAACTTTTGAGCTGCACAAAACTTTGTGAACGGATGAACTTTCCGCCACATACGATGTACATCTGCGACATACGAACAACAAATGTTATATGTCCGTTATCATCCGTTAAACGTCTGCTGTATCCTCTCTGAATCCTCTGGGCATCCTTGCAACTCACATCCGCTGCAGCTGAAAACAGAAAGAGGGAGGAAAGAAAAGGTACAGGGAACGTCTATACATCGTTAGTAGCATGGAAATAGAAAGGATGCGCAGTGAATGGTTTGCATCTGATATACATCCGCGCGGCATCCCCTTTCTTTCCTTTAGGCGTATATGATGCATCTGCTTCATCCACTATGTGTCCGCTTCGCAATTATCCCCCGTAACTCCTTCGGAGGTGTCATCCCCTTCCATCCGCTTTCATCCGCTAGGCTTCCGATGAACATCCATTTAACATCCCCGCTACATACTACCCATGTCCATTCTTTTCCGTCCTTTTCCTTTCTGTTTGTGCAAATTTTTGCCACTTTTTGGAGCGGATGACAACGGATGAAGCCACCCTCAAAATTTTGCTCGTCCGCTGTGTCCTTTATGCATATGTTTTGTGTCCGTCGGCCAGTGGGACTGGGCCTTAAGAGAATGGGATATATGCTAATATCACTCATTATTAGTATATATCGCTCAAGTATTCCTGAGATTAGTGAAACAGGTTTTATAACTATAACAGAAAAGAGATTTCTGAAAAATGATTTGTATAGGAAAAGGATAACAGTTAATTAGCTGCATTCCAGTCTGAGGAGAATTCAAAAGAAGTGCTTGGAAAATTATCCAGAATAAATAAGTGCTTTGGATTTTGTTCTTTGTAATGAATCTCTCCACTCATTAATTCAGCCAGTAAAATGAATGCTGTCCTGAAAGCAGCACTCCCTTTATTCCAGTTCACACAAAACCTTGAAAAAAGTTGTATTTTGCCAATTTAATTATTTTCAGAGTGTTTTGAGTTTAAGGCTAAGGCAAGAATTCAGAGACAAAAGTGCAGTGTTTTTTTCAGAGGTGATGCATTTCAAAAAGCAGGCAAAAAAAACATGATAGTTCTTTGATTTTAACTAATGAGTGTGGGATTAGATTGTCCTTCCTAGGACAATGCTATATTGAAATGGATAAAGGAAATAGTTTGCTTTGGAGCTAGACAATGTATGACATAATTGTTGGAGAAGGAATGGAAGACCAGAGGAGAATAGCAAAGCTTTTCCTCAGATCATTTATACATTCAAAGGTTTTAGGATATTCTTACAGAGTAGAAACAACAACTTAACAAAAGTTAAAAACACCCATACAAATAATGCTGTATGAGTGAAACAAATCAAAACTAAGAAATTAAAAAGAATAAGTAGCATTTGATCTCAGATAAAAGCTAGCAGCAATATTTAATGTTAATATCAGTCAACCTTACTTTGAGTTTCTTCACAATAATTGTGTTGGCTCAGGACTAAATGTGGGGAGAGGAAACAGGCTCCAGAATACTTTTACATACTCACCCAATGCATGTTTATATTCTTCGATAGTTTGTTAGACTTGAAATAAACCTTTGCCTCCATTTCTGTAGGGCAAGCATAATCTACCAATATCACTATCGGGCTATAATGCATAGTGGATAATAATTGTGTTTTCTTGTGTTTTTCCTCACAAACTATCCCATTGATAATTCCAGCAGAATCACAAGTATGATTATACCGTTGTACATAAATGGCGAGGAGATGGAGAGAGTTGGTAGTTTTAAATTTCTAGGCCCTTATATCTCAGAGGACCTCTCATGGACTATGAATGCTAACATGCTTGTAAAGAAGGCACAATAGACTACTTCTGTCCAATTACTGCAGCACCATTGAGAGTGTCCTGACATATGGCATTCTTGTATGGTATGGGAGCAGCTCTGTAGTGGATAAAAAAGCTCTACAGAGAATCGTTGAAACTGCCCAGAATATCATTGGGCTCCAGCTATCAGCTCCGGATGACATCTTTACATCTCACTGTTTGAGGAAGTTGCACAACATTCTCAGAGACTCTTCCCATCCTGCTTACAATCTTTATGAACTGTTGCCTTCTGGCAGAAGATACAGAACAATTAAAACTCGGACCACACGTTTTCTGAATAGTTTTTATTCCAGAGCTATAATTGCATTTAACAGTGAACTTAAGGACACCATAAGTGAGTTGTTGGACAGTATTACTTGGTCTGTTGTGTGGATGCTTATGTGTTTTTAGGAAGTGGGGGGTTTTGGCAGGTGGGGAGGTGTTTGGGGATTATCGTATGTGTGTATGTTGAGTCTGGTCTCTGGGTGTTATGTGAATCTTGTTGTATATATACTGTGTACATATGTACAATGACAATAAAGAATTCAATTCAATTCAAGTATGGCCCAGGTGCTGATGGATGCATTTCCACCATTCAATTTTGTCTTTAGCAATTTTCTTATTTGGATATATTCTTTATTAAATTTATATGTATTCCTTCCTACATTATTATGCGTAGGTAATCTACAGCTACATCTACAGACTAAAACTGATGGAAAGTTACTAATTTAAATCCTAATCAAGAACCTAAGAATTATTAAAGTAGTGTCGAAAAATAGAGGTGAATGTAGGCAGAGGTGTGATTTTTTTAATGTTGGTGTTCAAGTTTGATCAATTCAGTATTTCCAGAGACTGAGGAAATTCTTTAAATATCACTCAGAGGCTTCCAATCACAATTTATATCAATTTTTTTCCATAAATGTTCAACTTCAATCTGCAAGTCCCAGAACAGATAATAATCTATTGCTATCTAGATGTATTCACATTGTAAAAAAAAAAAGTCACTCTTGGGACTGTTCTGTATCCACTTAGTTCCCTCCTAGTTTTTTTTAAAGTGGCAACTGTAACGAAAAAAAAAACCTTAAAAAGAATTATTCTTTTCCTTCCTCTCTTCATTTTCGAAACTCCATTTGTAGTTTACTTATATAGCATTCTGATTCTACAATAATAAGAAAAAAATGTGTCCATGTCATTGAAAAGAATTCTCACATCTGAAAATAAATGGTGATGATCGTGATGGAGATGGTGATAAGTGTCTTTGGTTGCTGCTTATTTTCTGAGTAATAATTGAAAAAGCTAATGACTTAGATAGATCAGAAGACAAATCATGGAATTGAAAGATGAAAAGTAGTAGATAGTTGTGGACAGACACTTGGAACTTCACAGCCATCATATTTTTATTGCTGGAACCATCTATTTTTTTTTCATTTTACTTTGATAATGTATAATTTACATTATATCTTTGAATGACCTTGTGGACAGACACCTTTTCTGGGGATGCTTTCTTTAAAAGCTGCAGTGATTAGAGTGCAGTACTGCAGGCTACTTCTGCTGAAAGCCGGCTGCCTGCAATTTGGCAGATCAAATCTCACCAGCCTCAAGGTTGACTCAGCCTTCCATCCTTCCAAGGTGGGTAAAACGAGGGCCCAGATTGGTGGGGACAATATGCTGACATTGTAAACCGCTTAGAGAGGGCTGTAAAAACACTGTGAACTGGTATATAAATCTAAGTGCTATTGCTTATAAGTAACTTGTAAAAACAAATGAAAACAAGATCAAATTTGATTATCAAAGTCAATATGCAGTGTTCTTCAGGGATAATACAATATTTATGAGAGAAATGCTCCCATTTCTGAAGCATGATCATTCTTTATTTGAAATTCTACATGGATTTTGCATCTCATTCTTGTTCCTGCACTCCTGACTTCCATGAAGTTAATATAATCTTAAAAGAGAAACATTAATGGCATTCAGGACAAGCCTATACACTGTATTATCATTGAATGTAAAACAACGTGATAATAATGTTGTTTTCCCAAAAGGTAAAAAAAGAATAACAAAAATGATAGAAATGCCTTGTTTTTGTTGAATTTCACAAAAAAAACCCTCCCTTTATTGAGTCATAGTTATTATGTCTTCAAATGTTCCCATTTGCTATTTTAATGCTTTATATAATTTGAACTGACTCATTTGTGGGCCCTGAAATTCTATTTATAAAATGGAAGCAATAGATGTGATGTTTATTATCATGGGGATTATGTAACTAACTTAAAAAATTCGCCTTTGCACAATAATGCTATGAAAGAAATGCATTGGTTCAGTTCATTATTTGATATCATTTTATAAACAAATGTCATATGCTATTAAGTTTAAAGAAAGAAGATCAAGGGAAAAACTGTATTTCAATTGCAGAATCCCATTATTTCTAGATAAATTAATCAAATAAATTACTTCCAACCTATTTTGGAATTTAGTACCTTGGCAAAGATTGGGGAAAAGTTAGTTTGTTTCCACAAACATCATCTTAGTTTTTTCTCTTTTAGGTTTGAATTGCCGCTATACATTAAAAAAAAAAAAGAATCAAGTGGATCTGAAAAAAGTTCTACTTTTTATTTGCCAATATAAGGGATGAAGTTAGGGCAGGAATCACAGGTTGCCAAGATAGAGTTGGCCAATATGTATCTCAGCAAACCAAAGCCACCAAGTGCTCTGCCAGGTTTTTGCTAACTCAAAAAGGAGGAACAGTCCTAGAACTTAAATGGTTGTGAAGCCTGAAAACTATTATTTTTAATGAAATTTCAATTGTCTTTCATAACCTGAGGTTATATCATGTTTCTACCTTTACAATTTAATCTAATGGGGCTATCTAGAACCTTCAGTAAGTGAAGGTTCACAGTAAGTGAAGTTAGCTGCTAATTTGTCTACAATATGAGAATAATACAATACCATGTTAAAAGATCACAGCTGACTGTCTGTCATTTTCTATAATTTAAGGCATTCATTTTGACTTTAAAAAACCCTTTGCAACTTAATACATGATTGTTTACTTCATAATGAATCCACCAATACACGAAGGACAGGACCTGTTAAAATATTCTTTCATCTACTAGAGATTCAGGCAAAGGCTGACTTTTGCATCACTCCCCAACTATGGAATGAAGAGTTTAGAAACATGAAGGTCCAGAAGACCTTCTTTCTTCTTTAGAAACATGAAGGTCCAGAAGACCATTGAGTCCTGTGGCACAGGGCTTAGTATGCAGTATTGCAGGCAAACTCTGCCCACAGTCTGGAGTTCGATCCTGACAGGACTCAAGGTTGATTCAGCCTTCCATCCTTCCAGGGTCAGTAAAATGAGGAACCAGATTGTTAGGGGCAATACATTGATATTAAACAGCCCATAGAATGCTATAAAATGCTATAGGGCAGTATATGTCTAAATGCTATTGCTACTTGCTGCTTTCATCAGCTTCGAATTCTCCCCCTTTCACATGTGTGTACAGCAACATCACAATGCATGGAAAAAACAGGCAAGGTTTGAACTATAATTTGTAATGCTGTTCTAACTATCACCATGCTCCTTTCCTGATGACATAGCTGCTTAAGAAGTAGATTTGACTCATTTTCACCTTTAGAAGGAAATTTGAGCTCCTTTTCTCCAGTCGGCCTCTAATAAGAGGATTTTAATATTTAATGTTGTAATGTCTTTGTATACTTTAACATCTTGATTTTTGCGCATGTGATTTCCATTCCATTTCCATTCCATTCTCTATATGAAAATGCAAGATTCCATTGCTGGTTACTTGGTGTCTCCCTGGTAAGGTGAATGTCAGTCATGTCATTGACAGTGTCAGTGTCAGTCTTTTATGAGGCATTAGTTGAATTTCTCTTATTTTACTGTATTAGCATTTTGTATTAGCACTCATAGATGCTTCAGTATCTATGTGGTGGAATCTGGCACGGGGGGGTGGGGAGGAGCAAAACCGCTCAGTAGCCTTAAGACCCTTGGGAGAAGGAGGAGACTGAAGAGGAATGCTCCTAAAAGTGCAGTATTTTTCTAGCTGTGCCAGAGATCAAGCCCACCTGCCTGCTTAAACACAAACAAAAGCCTAGCTGATATCGTTAAAAATTCAGAAACATTATTTTGTCTATGTCCATCATGTTTTCCTAAGCTAAACAAACTGAGTACCCTGACTGAAAGAGCTGGAAGCACAGAATCACTCATTCACTCAATAGAAGAATGCTTAGCAACATGTTTTGAAACAACTATACAAGCAGCCCTAATCTCTCTTGAAAAAAAAAATACAGCACAGATAAGTGATTACCTTTCAGCTCAGAATCAAATCCCACAACAACCACAACCACTATCTCAACTACAATCACAACTACAACCAAAAATAACCACCAAACTACAGCCGCAAACAATCATTATCCCATCAAATAATTCCACATATAATATCCCCTGACTCATCAGACACATCATGGAACGTGAACAGAAACATCCAAATGCCATCTTATTTGGTCTCAAAGACACCAATGAATCAGATGACATCACCAAAGTTCACGATATCATAAGCAACTCAAATACAACAAAAATCTCTCCTGAAGATATCATTGAAATAACCAGAGATAGCCCTGAGTACAAATACAATGATGGCTCTGTGGCTCCAAGATTTTGTAGAGCTGTTTGCAAAAATGAGTCCAGCAAAAATATTCATTCATACAATAAACATCATTTCAAAATCCAATCCCACCCATAAAAAACTTTGCTCAAGACCAGACTTATCCATACTGCAAAGAATCCACTCCTGTGAACTCCATGCAGAACTCAAAATCCATCTAGACAATGGAGAAAAGGATCTATACATTGACTACTATGCTGATTGCATCAAAAGAAAGTCACACAACCCACAACTCCGCATCCAGCACCACCCCATCCAATCCAACATCACTCAAAACTAGGCATGCATGCCCCTAACTACCTCTGTTCCAACAACAATTGGCCTCAAATGCAAGCTACTCAATGCAAGAAGCCTTGTAAATAAAATACCTGAATTTCTCTTCTTATTAAATACAGCTAAATTCTACATCATATTTGTCTGTGAAACATGGCTCAATGCATCTCTTCCTGACTCCATTACCACAGTAATAGACTACCATGTTTACCAATCAGATTGTGAAATCTGTAGAGGAGGTGGTGTTGCTATCTTCTATAAAAAGTCCCTACATCTAAAAAACATCCAAGTTACCCAAGAGCTTGCTCTTCCTGAGACCATCTTCTGTGAACTGTCCTTAAATATCACATTTTGGTTCTTACTATGTTACAGAACCCCTGATTATGACATCGAAAATGCAAACAAGCTAAATACACTGCAAACATGGGCAGTATCCTGCCCACATGCTTTTATCTTTCTTGGTGACTTCAATCTACCTCATATTAATTAGACTCTTAATGAATATACAACTGAACCCACACATGCAACCTTCTACAATGCAGTAACAAATCTTGGACTAGAACAACTTATAACCAACAACACTAGACTTAACAACTGCCTCGATCTCATCTTCTGCAATAGTTTACAATAATTTACGGAATACAAATTAAAGAACCTTTTTCCAATAGTGACCACAACATGATTGAATTTTGTCTCAACATATGTCCACACAAAAATAATCACAACAATGGAATCCCCAAGTATAACTTCAAAAAAGGCAACTATGATCTTATAAACAACTATCTTTCATCCCTTTATTGGCAATTTCTATTCACTGGATGCAACAATATAAAAGACCATTACAACATATTTTCACTTGAAGTCAAAAGAGTCATCAAACTATATGTACCAATAACAACTCCCAAAACCAGAAAAAAACAATTACCCAAAACAACAAGGAAGCTTCAATCCAAAAAGAAATCACTTTGGCGAAAAAACAAATCTGGCCAATACAAAAATTTATGCCACCAAATAAAGACTGAATGCACCAATTATCACATTAAACAAGAGGAAAACCTCCTATGCACCAATTCCATCCGCACTTTCTGTAATTTTGTAAACAACAAACTAAAAGACTCAAGATCCACCCCACCTCTGAAAGGCCCTAATCGTAAAGATTGCAACGACAACACTATTAAAGCCAACCTCTTTAACACATTCTTTGGCTCACTATTTGTAAACAGCAATGGATCATTCCCAGTTTTTCCTAGTCGAACCACAGACAACTACAGTGATCTAATACATATCGATTTTATAGAAGACAATGTTGAAAAAGCACTACACAATCTAAAACCATCTCGAACTATTGGACCAGACGGAATATGTGCCTACTTCTTTAAAAAGCTACCCATTGCCATAGTCGAACCTCTAAGCATAATTTGAAAAATTTGATTTAAAAAATCTTTCAGGACCAGCTCCTTGCCAAAACTATGGCCACAAACCACGGTCATCCCCATCTTCAAAAAGGGAGACCCCAGCCTAGTTAAAAAATACAGATCAATCTCTATGCTGCATCACCTGGAAAGTCATGGAATCAATTATGAACCAATCCATCATTCTCCACTTAGAGACAAACAACCTACTCTCCAATAAACAATTTGATTTTTTAAAAAAACTATCATGTAATCTGCAACTCTTACACTGCAAAAATATTTGGACTACACAACTTGATCAGGGCAAAGCAATAGACGCAATCTACATAGACTTCTGTGAAGTCTTTGATTCAGTGGTACACAACAAACTACTCCTAAAACTAAAATCTTACGGTATCTCTGGACACCTGCATAACTGGATAGAAGCATTCCTGTCAAATATACAACAAGTGGTCAAAATTGGGAGCGTCCTATCAAATTCTGTCCCTGTCAACAGTGGTGTCCCCCAAGACAGTGTTCTAGGACCAGCTCTTTTCTTTTCTTTTTTTTTTTAAGAAAAATTTCATTGATTTTCAATAAACAAACATACACAAACAAAACACAAAATATAAAAACATAAAACTTCTTTTTGGAAAGCAGCTTAGTCCCGGGTTACATCTTTTTGTAGAGACATAAATTCGAATTCATGCTCACTTTTTATCCCATTTCATATCTTATTTACTATTCTACATTTTCTATGTAGCTTCTCCCCTCTTTTCACTCTCTTAATTCTTTTTTATTTCATCTCAATTTAAATCATTATGCGTATATCTTTTGTCTGTTCTATTTCAATTTTCTATTATCTTTTCTCATTAACACAAAATCTCTCCTGTAATCACTGATTGAAGTATAATGCCTTTAAATCTTTCCCTTAAATTTAACACTTAAAATAATATATACTTTTCATTCTGATTCTGCTTAGTACATTCTAAAGTTATTTACTATATTATAGAATAAAAAAGAATAATAAATTTATAATATAATTAAAACAATAATCCATAGAAAATTAAGCTCTATTATTAAATCCAGTTTTCTAACATTATTTCATGTATAAATACAACAATATAATCTTATGTACTGTTGCAGTCTCTTTTTTTAATCATATTTTTACCCACTATTTCTGAATAAATCTTGTTTCTTTACATCTTATTTTGAACCTTTGTAACTTCTCCTCCCTTTTTCCCTTCCTTTCTTCTCTAATCCTACCTTTACCCCCTTATCTCTTAATATATCTTTTATCTGTTCTATTTCAGTTTTCTATTTATCTTTTCTCATTAACAAAAAGTTCCTCTTGTAATCACAGATTGAAATATAACACCTTTAAATCTTTCCCCTAAATTTAACACTTAGAATAATATATACTTTTCATTCTGATTCTACTTAGTGCATTCTAAAGTTACTAACTATGTTATAAAATAGAAAAGAATAACAAGTTTATAATATAATTAAAACAATAATTCATAGCAAATTAAGCTCTATTATTAAATCCAATTTTCTAACATTATTTCAGATATAAATACAATACAATCTTGTGTACTTTTCTTTTTTAATCATATTTTTACCCAGTATCACTAAATAGATCTTGTTTCTTTACATCTTGTTTTAAACCTTTGTAATTTCTCTTCCCTTTGTCCCTTCTTTTCCTCTCCAATCCTACCTTTACCCCCTTGTTTCCTAGTATATCTTTTGTCTGTTCTATTTCAATTTTCTATTTATCTTTTCTCATTAACACAAAAATTCTCCTGCAATCACAGATTAAAGTATAACACCTTTAAGTCTTTCTCCTAAATTTAACACTTAAAATAATATATACTTTTCATTCTGGTTCTGCTTAGTACATTCTGAAACTACTTACTATATTATAAAATAAAATAATAATAATAAGTTTATAATATAGTTAAAACAATAATCCATAACAAATTATGCTCTATGATTAAATCCAATTTTCCAACGTTATTTCAAATATAAATACAACAATACAATCTTATGTACTTTGCAGAATCTCTTTTTTAATCATATTTTTACCCACTATCTCTGAACAGATCTTGTTTCTTTACATCTTGTTTTAAACCTTTGTAACTTCTCTTCCCTTTTTCCCTTCCTTTCTTCTCCAATCCTTTCTTTTTACTCCCTTGTCTCTTAATCTCCACCTTCTTGATCTCCACCTTCTTCTGTATTTCTCTTTTCTGTTGCTTTCTAACATTATATCGATTTTTCATCTTATTTTTCCCTTTTTTGGTTGTTTTTTAAGTCTTAAATTCTCCATTCTCTTTCCCCTCTTTCCCTTTTCTTCCCTGACTAAAATTGTTTGTTCATTAAAGATGGCTTCTTCTTCATCCCAATCTTGTTCTTGTAGTTTCTGGTAGGTATAAATCACCATTTCTAAAAAATGGAAAACAGATCCAGAAGAACTCTTCCCTTCTTGATCCTCTTCTTTTAGCTTTTTAAATTCAATTTTCAGTTCATCAACAAGTAGTGCCATTGTAAAAGGTTTTTTTTAAACAACCCAAATATTTTTAGTCTTTCAAATAATAATTTCCAAAAGTCCCAAAGTCACCAAGCAATCCAAATGCACACAGTCTGTTTCATTTAGCATTTTCTTCTTTTTATATTTTCTCTTCCTGGGGTTATAGTTCAGTTATAAAGCTCCAGTTGAAATATATCTTTTCGAAGTTTTGTTACAATTTCGCTCTAATCTTATAAATTCCAAGCAGCCTCCTCCAAGAAAATCTTAATGTTAGTTCTTTTCCTCTCCCTTCCCACTTATAGCAAAAAAAAAAAATTTTTTTTTTCAATGCTCAGAAATTTTTATTGTCCCCTTAGCTTCAATTTTCAATTTAATTACCTGCTGATGCCAAAAAGGGTTTTTCCGATTTCTCCATTCATTTGCTATTGCCGTAAAGAAGGAGAGTGAGAAAAAACAAACTTTCCCTTTTTATTTTCATTGCCACTTCTTCCATCTTCATAGGGAAAGATGTATCTTTAAAAAAACTTAAATTCCAGGGTATTTAAATATTACTTGTCATCCCAGTTAGCCAAAAACTTTCACTTTCTCAGCTTCCTCCTGCACATTCTTATCCAGATGAAAGCTTCTTTGTGACTGCCGCTCCACCACTTTCAGAAAAGGGAATTAAGCCAGCTGAGGAGAGGGCGTTGCAATTTCCCTGGACCCCTGCTGAGTCTCCCTTATTTTCAGTTACCTCTACAGGGTAACTATAGCCCCCAAATCCAGCTGGATTGGGGGCACTCCAGTAGCGAGCACAGCAGGAACAGTGCACGATCGTGGATTCCTGCCACCGCCGAATCTTTGCAAACTGGAAGTCCAGGAACAACTCTTTTCATACTCTACATAAATGACCTCTGTGATCATAATAAGAGCAACTGTGTTCTCTTTGCTGATGATGTAAAGCTATTCAACACCACAGACAATACTGCTACCCTTCAAAAAGACCTTGACTATGTGTCAGAATGGTCAAACAAATGGCAACTTCAAATCTCAACAAATAAATGTTCTGTCCTTCATATTTGCAAAAAAAAACAACAACAGAAAATAAACTACAAGTTGAATAGTCAAGACCTTGTTGATGATCCAAACTCTGTCAAGGATCTTGGAGTACTCATCTCAAATGACCTAGAGCCCACTGTAATAACATAGCTGTTGAGGTAATTCCCTGTTAGGAGAATGATCACATACAGGGAGACGTATAGAGAGTAGTGTTGGAATAATACACACACAGTACACAGATACACTGTACAGTAAATGTAGGTTTTTACTTCCAGAAAGGTTTAAGCAAAGTCCAAAATAAGCAGTCCAAGGTCATTTACAAGTTAAATCAGTCAGTTTTTGCAATCCAGGGATATTCCAGTAACAAAGTCCAGTGTCAAAAACAGTTAAGTATCAGACTTACATTAAATTCCAGTCATACCAGTCAATTAGAAGAAATGGAGCAATAGCAATACTTTCCAACAGAAGGAAATAAAGATATACTCTCTTCTCTTCTGAGACTCAGACTAAAACAACCTAGGTTTCTGGCTCCATCTTATGGCTGTTTGAGAAACCACACCCAATTGCATGCTCTTGCATTCCCTTAAAGAGACAGTATTAAAATGTTTCTCCTCAGTTATATATTTCTAACCCAAATACTTGTTAGGTGTTTCATATTCCAAACATTCTCCCCTTTTGGGTAAGATAATATATACAACCTTAAATTCTAAGTCCATAATCTTCACAGCATGCCTTATGCTTTATAGAGCCTTGGGCCTTTGTAAAATGATCTGCTATATTGTTTTCTGACATACAGTATTCTAGCTTAATCATCTTACTTTACACACATTGTCTCACATTTAAATATCTTAAATCTGTGTGTTTCATTCTTGTTTTAACAGCAATATTTGAAGCCATCTGTACTGCTGATTGATTATCTTCGTTAAGGCCCTGTCAGACTGCCCAACGGATGCAAAACGGACACAACGGACGAGTAAAATGTTCCATCCATTGTTATCCGCTCTCAAAAGGGGCAAAAATTTGCATAACCGGAGTGGATAACACGGACAGGGGAAGGACGCAGGGCGGATGGAAAGCGGATGCGGAACGGAAGCCCAGCGGATGGAAGCAGATGAGAGCGGATGGCAAATCCGCTAGGCTTCTGGGGGGCCTCAAGAAAGCGGAGGCGGAATGGAATGAGAGGATGCAGAGCGGACACCGAGCAGATGAAGCGAATGCACAGCGGATGAAGCGGATGCACAGCGGAAGCCTAGCGGATGCACAGCGGAAGCCTAACGGATGCCTGGCGTTAATTGCGCATGCAAGGGGGATGCATTGCGTAAGCCACGTGGATATAAAGGTAAGCAGCTTGCAAGTAGCCAGCATTCGGAGGAAAGACCTGCTGCAGGATACATCGAGTCCTTGCCTGCATGCCTGCCTGCAAGCCTTGCTGCCAGCCTTCCTGCCAGCCTGCCTCCAAGCCTCCTGGCCAGCCTACCTGCCAGCCTTGCTCTCTGCCTGCCTGCCAGCCTTGTTGCCAGCCTGCCTTCCAGCCTCCCTGCCAGCCAGTCTGCCTGCCAGCCTTGCTGCCTGCCTGCCTGCCAGCCTTGGTGCCTGCCTGCCTGCCTGCCAGGCTTCCTGCCAGCCTTGGTGCCAGCCTTGGTGCCAGCCTTGGTGCCAGCCTCCCTGCCAGCCAGCAACCCCACAACCATGGGGAAGAAGCAAAAGTCTCAGCAACCTGCCGCCATCCCTGCCAAGAGGGACAGGGCCACCCTCCCGTCCCCTGTCCCTGACTCTGCTTCTGCTGGGGCTTCTGCTGCTCGGGCTCACTCTTCTGATGCTGGAGCTTCTGCTGAAGCTGCTCCTGGCGGTGGTGCTTCTGCTGCTGCGTACTCTGCTGAAGCTGCTCCTGGTCCTGCTAGTCCTGCTCATCCTGCTGGTCCTGCTGGTCCTGCTCATCCTGCTCGTGCTTCTGGACTTGATCGAACTGCTCGTCCTGCTTGTGCTCCTGGTCTTGCTCGTCCTGCTCATCCTGCTTGTGCTCCTGGTCTTGCTCGTCCTGCTCATCCTGCTCATGCTCCTGGTCCTGCTGGTGCTGCTGGTGCTGCTGGTGCTGCTGGTGCTGGTGCTGCTGGGGCTCCTGGTGCTTACTCTGCTGCTGCTGATCCTGATCCTGCTGGTGATGATGATGATGATGATGATGATGATGATGATGATGATGATCCTGCTGGTGCTGCTGCTGCTGGTGGTGTGGAGGAGCAGCCCCTACCACCTGGGAGCCCCTCTGATGAGGCCCCATCTGGTCCTGCCAAAGGGAGGAAGAGGCGTATGCAGGGACGGGAGAGGAGGCAATACTTCATTGAGGAGGAACACGAGGATGAGGTGCTGGAGTGGCTGAGAGAGAATGACTATCTGTGGCGGAAGGGACACTGGCTGTACAGGGACACCAAAAGGAAGCAGGCTGCTTGGAGAGAGAGGGTGGAGAGTATGGGTTACACTTCGGAGGTGCTCCTCGGCTGGTGGAAACATATGCACACCTGGTACGGGAAGCTGCACCTCAAGAAATCTGGCCAGGCCACGGTTAAGCTGACGGACAGAGAGACCTTCGTCATGGCCAGGTGCAGCTTCCTGGAGGGTGAGATCCGCCACCAAGGAGCACCAGGAGCCCCTCTCACAACCCTCTCTCTTCGGCAGCCTGCTGAGACCCAGTCCTCTTCCGGCCGAGAGTCAGTCCCTGTCTCCAGGCAGGTTTCTGTGGAGCGTGCCACGGCGGAGAACCCGCGGACAGCTGTTGTAACCATGGTGGAGCACATGGAGGACTCCCTGGTGCGGTGGGAGAAAGGAGACATCGAGTCCACCACAGTCGTAGCCGCATCCACCACCACCCAGCTCCACCTCCACAGAAAGGCAGAGAGCCAGACAGCAGGAGGGGAAGAGCCACACACTGTCCTGCTGGAGATCAGGGACACCATCCGCACCAGCATAGATCTCCTCTCTCAGCTGGTCCACACCGACTCCTCATCCTCCAACCGCAAGCCCTTCCTCACCTATGTCAACCAGACCCTCAAGAACATGGAGGAACCCCAGTACCAGGTGGTGAAGGACCGGATCACCGAGCTTCTTCACAACCCTCCAGATCCAGAGGAACCTGCTTCGACCCAGTCCAGGTCTGCTCCTCCACCTCCACCCCAAGTGATGTCCCTCCCATTCCAAGGCTTCCCACAGCCCCTCACCTACCAGGGCTACGGCTACCAGGAGGTCCAGCAGCACAGGCAGCAGCCCTTCCCAGTCCAGGCACAGAGTCATCGGGCGACACCGTTGCCACCGGTTCCACTGATGCCACCGATGCCACCCACAACAATGATGCCACCGACGACAGCGATGCCACCCATGCCAGTCCTCACCCAGCTGCAGACCAGACAGCCCCACTACACTCCTCCCAACCCTTCCTCCACCCCACAGCCAAGCCCGGCCTCAGTACATCTGTCATCAGTACTGGGGCTGACACCCCATGGCATGGAGGAAGGACCTCTCAGCATCACGGGTCTGAGCCAGCTGTCTGAGAGCTTCCTCAACACACCATCACCTGTTGTCCTCTCGGGGCCAGGCACCCCAGTGACGATACAGACCAGCACTCCAGCACCACCCACCTCCACAGCACCTGGACCCTTCACCCCTGAGACTGGGCACACCTCCGAGTGACCAACAAGAGTGCCAGAGACTGGGTAGCTGGCTACCTGTGGACTTTATTTGGACACTTGACTTGGGTTATTTTTCTTTTACAGCTTGTTGTTCAATAAAGTTTATCTTTGATTCACAAACTTGCTTCATTTATTTTTGTCAATAAAGTCTTGGTGGAAACTTTTAGAATTGGTTTAAGCCTTTGCATGCTTGTGGGATAGGTTAAGATAGCAGTGGGATACATAAGCCTCCAGTGCAAGCATAGTGGGACTGTATGGTCCACCCTCCCTGGTGCCACACCTATGGCCCTTTATTATCAATAATAATGTAATAATCATCCACACATGTCAAACAAACACAACTCTTTGTTAAACGCCCTGTTCATTGTAGGCCCACCCAACATACATGGCCCAATCTCATCCGTGTGATGAGACAGGCTGAAGGAAGCACCCATTAATCATCTATAATCCTGTCTTGCCACTCCACCGCTCCAGCTGGGGAGTTGCACCAGTGTCTCAGGAGGTTGCGCTGCTTCTTCCCTTCACGTGAGGCTCTGTTGGGGCCTTGCACATCCTCAGTGTCTATCAGGTTTCACCCTTGCCTCCATTCCCCAGGCTCCATGTCCCCATTGCCTTGCTGGAGGTCCACGAGCCTGTTCTGCAAGACTGGGTAGCGGGTGCGCATGAGATTGTGCAGGATGCAGCAAGCTTCCACGATCCTCCTCACGGTCTCTGGGCGATGCTGCATGTTGGTGAGAAGTACCTGGAACCTGTTGGCCAGGATGCCAAAGGCGTTCTCCACCACCCGCCTTGCCCTGGACAGCCTGTAGTTGAAGATCCTCTCTTCACGGGTGAGGAGTCTGGAAGTGTAGGGCTTCATGAGGTAGGTTGTGAGGGAGAAGGCGTCATCCCCCATGATGAAGTAGGGCACATCTTGTGTGTCGTTGGGCAGGGGATCTGGATCTGAAAAGCCCATGATGAGGTTGCCTTCCAGCCCCTCCTTGAGGTCACTGGCATTGTATACCTGGGCATCTGAACATGAGCCGCTGCCTGAAGCATCGATGTACATGAACTTGTAGTCAGCATCAACCATAGCAAAGAGGACAATGCTGAAGAAGCCCTTGTAGTTGAAATAAGTGGAGCCCGACTGGGGTGTTGCTTTGCAGCCCACGTGCTTGCCATCTATGGCTCCAATGGTGTGTGGGAAGTTCCATCTCTGATACCACTGCTCTGCAACTTTCTTCCATCCTTCATCAGTGGAGGGGCACTGGAGGAGCTCCTGCAGGTATTCTTCGATGATGGCCTGCACCACTTCTCTGACCACAATGCTGATGGTGTTGTGTGGCACCCTCCAGCCGTACTGCATGCTCCTGTAGGTGGTCCCTGAGGCCAGGTGGCGCAGAGTGAGTGCCACCTTGAGCCCAGGTTCCAGGCTGGGCAGAAGTTGGTGTTTGCCTTGGTCAACCTGGGTGTCAGCCACTGCACAACTTCATTAAACATGGCTGGAGGCATCCTCATGAAGTTCTGGAATGCACAAGGGTCTTCGTTCCTGAGGTCCACCATCAGCTTGTTGTATAGTCCGTACTCTGCTCTTCTCCTGATCCATCTTTGTCCCCAGACGCTTCTTGGCCGCCTCCTTTTCTTCCTGTAGTAGAGTTCACAGAGCCTGTAGATGGCTTCGCACTGTTGCAGAAGGATGGTGGCTGCCAAAAGGACTGTGTTACGATCCACGGTTGACATGACTGGATGCTGTGGAAGAGCAAGAGTCAGATGAAGGCTGCAGAGGTCTGCACAGCTGGGCTGCTGGTCTGAAAGTGAGATGCAGACGAGTTGCTCCCCCTTTTTATAGGCAGTATAGGTATCCCTTTGCATCCTCTAGGCATCCTCTAGGCATCCTCTAGACATCCTTAATATCCGAGATAGGTCCCCTCTGCGAACGTTCTTTCCATTTTAAACACTTTGTTTCCATGCTGCATCCATTCTGCATCCGTTCTGCATCCGTTCTGCGTCCGTTCCGCTTCCTCCCTGCGTCTGAACGGATGCAAGTTGCACAGATTCGTAACAGATGCCGCGCGGATATAGCGGATGTGTCACGGATGCAGAATGGATGCGTAGTGGATGCGTAGCGGATGCAGAACGGACGAATTGGATAAATTTTCTGTGCAAAAGTTTTGAGCAGCTCAAAACTTTCTGAGCAGATGAAACGTCAATAAACGGATGCTGGACGGATAGAGAGCAAGCAAAACGGAGGCAGTGAGTACATCACGTTAACCAATGGATGGCAAGCTTTTTTGTCCATTTTACATCCTCTTTGCATCCGTTGGTGCAGTGTGACAGGGGCTTAAACGACAATAGGATCTGTCACATTAATTCCTGTATCAATTAATAATTGCTTATATAAAACTAAATCTGTACATAGTAAAGACAAACATGAGAATTCAGCCTTCATTGTTGACAAACTTAGATGTTTCTGCCTAATAGATCTCCATCCAATCAATGCTTTTCCCAATAATACAGCAGTACCTGATGTTGATTTTCGTGTATTTATGTCTGTAGCAAAACTTGCATCAGCATATGCAGTTAAATTCAGATTATCTTTGGGTTCCAAATACAATGCATAATGCATTGTCTGCTTCAGATATCTTAACACACATTTAGCAGCTTGCCAGTGCCTTTCAGTGGATTCAGCGTTAAATCTCACTGAAGATTGATTAACACTCTTGATTAACATTGTATGCAATATCTGGCCTTGACCAATTACTGAGATAAGATAAACTACCAATCAAGGACTGATAAATGTTCTTATCAAAAACATGACTTTGAAATCACTATGGCTAAACTCCTGGCTCATTGGTGTTTTAGCCAGCTTACAAAGTTCCATTTTAAAACTTTTTAGTAATTGGTTAATTTTATCTGCTTGTGAGATCTTGTATCCTCCACTAGTTCTATCTATCTTCAAACCAAGATAATGTTTGATTTCTCCTAACTGTTTTGTCTTAAATTTATTTTCCAATAGTGAATTTATCTCAGTAGCTTCTTTTTCAGTTTTGGTGATTAATGCTATGTCATCAGTAAATAATAGTAACAATGAAATCATACCATTATTTTCTCTTTTAAACAAACATGGATCAACCATGCCAGCTTCAAAGCCTATTTTACTTAATTCTTTAACTATACATTGGTTCCACTCATATCCTGATTGCTTTAAACCATAAGACTCTTTTTCAATTTCCAGCAATTATTATCAGTATTATCATTTTTGAGACCCAAAGGTTTCTTTAAATATATAGTGTGTTGCAATGGTGCATGCAGATAAGCTGTCTCTACATCCAAATGATTTACAATATATTTCTGCTTAGCTGCCCACACTAATGCTACACTTAATGTAGTAGCCTTCAAACTAGGTGCAAACACTTCATTGTAGTCATTTGCTGTCTGATTGAACCCTTGTTCTACTAACCTGGCTTTATAGGTAACAGTTCCATCTGCACCTGTCTTCAATTTATATATCCATTTACATCCTATGGCATGTTTACCTGGTGGTAACTTAAAGTTTTCGTATACATCCAGTTTTTTTAATGATTCCAGTTCCTTATCCATTGCTTTCTGCCAAGCAATCTGATCCTTAGCAGGATACATTTTCAGTTCACTATAATCACTTGGAACTGTATTCACTTGGCATACAACACTAGCCTGATATCTATCAGGTGGTCGTGTTACTCGGGTTGAACGTCTTCAGGGCATCAGAACGTCACCAGGGCTTGCTGGTGGACTTTCCTGTGCCATCTGCTCCTATTCTTTTATTTCTTCCTGTGCTTGTTCTACTACTTCCTCCTATTCTTCCTCTTCCTCTTTAATGGCTATTTGGGATGTACTGATTTTATCTTTAGGGACTATTTGGGTGTCAATGATAATATCATTGCTGGATTCCTGTTCCAGTTTATCCCATCCAACGTGCTCAAGAAATTTTGCACTAGCACCGCAATAAACATGAGCTGTGCCTCGATCCCAGAATCTAAATGCTCTATGGTTGGCCTCATAACCCACAAAAAATAACTTCTTAGCTCTATATTTGTCCTTTCAGTCTTACTTGTGAGGGAATATGCACCCATGCTGGAGCTCCAAATGTGTGTAGGTAACTTAAATTTGGTTTTCTGCCATGCCAATGAGTGAATGGCAATTCTCCAGTTGTTGTAGTAACTACATTGTTTAAAGCATGGTTACTATACATTATGGCTTCACCCCACAGTGTTTCAGGTAAACCTGAATCAAATAACAAAGTGCGAGCCATGGCTTGTAATGTTTGCCCTCTTCATTCTATAAATGAGTTATGTTGTGGTCTGTAAGGTGTGGAATGTTTATGCTCCATATCAGCCAATTTGAGCATATTTTGGAATCTTTTGTTAACAAATTCAGTCCTATTATCAGTTACTAAAGTAATTACTTTACTTTTCATTTTTCTCTCAGCAAACCTTAGCCAATTAAAGAAATGTTGGAATGTTTCTGTTTTGTTTTTCATAAGATAGCAGAAACTGTATCTTGAGTAATGGCCCATACTACTCAAAATATAACAGGCACCTCCTAAACTTAGTTTCTTAGGACCAATTCTGTCAGCAAACACAACCTCTAAAGGTTCTTTGGTTTTAAACCCATTTAGTCTGTTTGCAGGAGTAACTGTACTCTTTTCTTCACTTCAAGCATTACAGTGTAAATACTTGCTACAAGGTTTCAATTTTACTCCCTCTGACAATTGAACAGTTTGTTTGAGCATTTTGAAATTAATATGCCCTAAATGTCTATGTAGTAAATGTATACATTCATCATCTGGCTTAACATTGTTATAAACTGAGCGTCAGCTTTCAAGATCTTCTACTATTGCCTTGCATCTTTTGGCTGTCATAAGAAACTGGGGGGGGAGGGGATGAGTCTGGGAAGTGAGCTGGAGGTGTTACATTTTTCTGTTGTGTAAATGAGGGGGGGGAGCATACATCAGAGTTAGGTTTCTATTTCTCGCTTAGCTTTCTTTTCTCTGCGTAACTGCAATCCGTTATCAAAGTATGCCAAGGTCAACGGACAGAGGCCTCATCATCACCTGAAGATGCCCACATGATCATATTCACAATTTCTAAATGGAAGTTTCATCTGAACTATTGGGGGTGGGAACATTTCCATCACTTTTTATATGTGATTTACGTGCCTAATTTCTCAGATTCAGAATTCTTTGGTTGCTACCACTTCACTTTCAGTAAAAGATAACTTTTCTCTAACTTAAAGAGTCTAAGTATTTCTTTCTTGGATTTTGAATGGAGCACCTGCTGACATTGTTCTGAATCTCCCTCTACCAGCCCTCCTGGAGAAGACACCCAATTTTCTTCCGAGGGGGCCTGAACATCATGTCATCTTTGTTCTGTATAACTTGGAAGAGTCCAAGTTGAACATTCTGATTGGCTAGAAAGGCCGAAAGTGGATTGGTTTGCTAGGAACCAATCCAGGGAGCTGCTTAAAGGCGGCAAAGTTAAAGAAACATCATTGGCTATAAGCCGGCAGGCAAGCCTGTATAAAAAGGGCTGCCGTGGCTTGAGCCAGCCGTTCCGTTACTGTTGCTTGTTTGAAATAAAGACTTGTTTACTGGAACCCGGTCTACCGCGCATTTTTTTGGATGGAACACTGGCGATGAGGATGGGATTGTCCTGAAGTGGAGAATGAGCCCGCGGCAAGAAAACCACGCTAGAAGTGATGGCTGGTAATAATGCGCCGCCCACACCTTTCAACCCCAACAAAGAAGATTGGGAATCATACATCGATCGTTTCCTGATAGTTTTTGAGAGCAACGAAATGGAGGAAATTTCGTATCAGCGGAAGAGGGCTGTCTTCCTAACTCATTGTGGGCCAACCATGTTCAAGATGGCCAAGGCATTGGCGAAACCCAGAGACGTGAAACAGATTACCTGGTCTGAGCTTAACCGAATGCTAAAGGCTCACTACGTGCCTGTGGTGTCAATTCTCATTAAAAGACACAAGTTCTACAGAAGAGACCAAAGGGAAGACGAGACCATCACTGATTTCATTGCGGCCCTCCGTCATCTGGGTGGATCTTGCGAATTCCAGAATATGGATGAATCCATGCGAGATTGTATTGTCTTAGGCCTAAAAGACTCTAACTTACAAAGTAAATTATTGAATAAGCCTAATATAACTGTGGCTGAAGCGTTTGCGAAAGCCACCGCTGCAGAAGCCACGAAAAAATCAGTGGTGACAATGAAGCTGATGAATGCCAATACTGACGCGATGACCATACCCAGGTGAAATAAGCAAGCTCCCCCTACCACACACCATGAAGACCTCGGCACATCATCAGAAACAGAAGAAGATGATGATGAGGTCCACTGCCTAAACGCAAACAAAAAAAGGCGCAAAAAAAGAAATTGGCAGGAATGCATTGGCTGCAGAGGGAACCACCCCCGAGCCGAGTGCAGGTTCCTTGATGCCATCAGTTGGGCTTGCAAGAAAAGGGGACACATCAAGAGAGTTTGCAGAAATCGTAAAAACAACAGTCCTAGCAGGCACAGTAATTCCCCACTAAGAACTGAATCGAGGCAAGCTGACAGAAAATGGGAGTGCAGAAAAGGAACCAGCAACCGAGAAAAAAACCACCAGACTGTCACTATCAGAAGCACCCTGACAGAAAGCGGGAGAAATGTCAAAATTATAATGAAAATTGAAGGAAGCCCTTGCGAGATGGAGGTCAACACAGGATCCTTCCTGTCAATGGTGTCTTGGAACACAATCAGATGGCTAGTTCCAAATGTAAGACTAAAAGAACTTCAGAAACAAAAATTAATTCTAAAGGACTACCAAGGAAACATCCCTGTGGTAGGTCTAGGACTCTTCAAAGTCACTTACAAACAGCACGCCGAAGTCCTGCCGCTAACCATAGTCGACCGAGACCATCTCAGTCTCCTGGGCATCGAATGGTTCGCACCATTGGGCATCGGAATGACTGGAGTGAGCCGAATAGCCGCAACCGATTGGGAAGACAACCTGATACACGAGTTCCAGGATGTCTTTGACGGCACTCTAGGCAGGTACCGGGGGACCCCAATTTCCTTTAGTTTAGATCCCCACATAGCACCAAGAAGGCAAAAGGCCAGACGAGTACCCTTTGCATTAAAAGCCAAAATAGATGAACAATTAAACAAATTAATAGCGCAAGGGGTCATAGAACCAATTGACCATGCTAGGTGGGAAGCACCAAAAATAACACAAGTAAAACCTGATGGGTCTGTGCGCATCTGCGGAGACTACAAAGCTACCCTGAACCATGCATTGCAGCAAAGTGCATACCCGGTACCAGTCATGCAGCACTTACTGCACTCACTTGGGGGAAAAATTTTTTTTGCCAAGCTCGATTTAGCCCAAGCATATCAACAACTTCCAGTAGACCCAATAACGGCCAAGGCACAGACAATAGTAACTCACAGAGGGGTATTCAAAAGTAACAGACTTCAATTTGGAGTAAGCGTTGCCTCAGGCGTTTTCCAAAGCCTCATGGAATGCCTATTAAATGGAATTAAAGGGGTCGTTCCATACTTTGATGACATCCTAATTTCAGCAAAAAACACGACCCAGTTAGAAGCAAGACTAAGAGAAGTGCTAACAAACTTTAGAGAATCTGGCCTGAAAGTTAAAAAGGAAAAATGTTGTCTAGTTACTGATCATGTCAAATTTTTAGGGTATTTAATTGACGGAGAGGGTATATACCCTACAGAAAAAAAAGTCAAAGCAATTAAAGATGCACCCAGACCTAGAAACAAAACAGACTTACAAGCATTTTTGGGTCTAATAAACTTTTATAATGTATTCCTCCCCCACAAAGCAACGATAGCAGGACCATCGTTTACTGGATAAAAAAACTAATTGGACTTGGGGTCACAAGGAACAAAAAGCTTTCCAAAAAACTTATTAACCTCAGACACCATTCTTATTCAGTTTAGTAACACACTCCCATTGACGGTCACCTGTGACGCCTCACCGTTCAGAGTTGGATGCCATCCTGAGCCACCAATTGCCCGACGGGAGAGAGGCACCCATCACCTTTTACTCGAAAACAATCTCCAAAGCGGAACGCAATTATAGCCATCCAGACAGAGAGGCCCTGGCAATCGTCGCCGGAATTAAACATTTTCATGAATACCTCTATGGGAGGAAATTTTCCATTGTAACTGACCATAAACCTTTACTAGGAATTTTGGTGGGAAACAAACCCACACTGAACATTTTATCCCCCCGAATGACTAGATGTTCAGAATTCCTAGCTGCATACTCATATACATTGCTGCATCAACCCGGAAAACAAATCACCCATGCAGACGCATTAAGTCGAACACCATTGCCAACAACAGAAGACGACCCAGCTCCGACTACCACCGCACTACAAATAGAGGCCTGCCCTAAACTGCCATTGTCTGCCAATGATGTCGCCAGAGCTACTGTAAAAGACCCAGTGAATGCCCGCATTTTGAATTTGGTAGGTAAAGGCTGGCCGGAAAACCAAAAAACTGAAAATTTTAAACCTTTTCGGACCAGACAGACTGAACTGTCAATTCAAAAGGGGTGTTTGTTATGGGGTGATCGGGTGGTAATTCCTTCCAGACTGCAGAAAGAAGTGTTGGGTATGCTCCATGAAGGCCACCCAGGCATCGTAAAAATGAAAAGCCTGGCTAGGAGCTATGTCTGGTGGCCTGGTTTAGACAAGGATATTGAATACTGGGTAGCTACATGTAATAAGTGCCAGAGAACTAGACCCTCTCCACCTCAAGCACCCATACGAGACTGGGAGACCCCATGAGGCCCCTGTTTGTCATAGATGCATACTCAAATTGGTTGGAAGTTATAGTAATGTCATCCATGACAACCGACGCTGTTATCAAGCAGTTAAACAAATTATTTGCAACTCATGGTTTGCCTGATGTACTAGTGTCCGACAATGGGCCACAACTAACCGCTATACAATTTGAACATAATTTAGCTTCCTTAGGTATACGCCATGCACTAACCGCGCCGGCCCACCCGGCAGCAAATGATAGGGCTGAGAGAATGGTCAGATTTATGAAAGAAGGCCAAGAAAAAATGGACCATGGGGATGTCCAAGACAAGCTAAACCGTTTACTCATACTACAGCATATCACCCCCAGTAGTATAACGAACAAGAGCACGGCAGAATTATTAATGGGGAGGAAACTCAGATCCCATTTAGATAGATTGCACCCAAATTACACCTGTGAAAACCCCCCCAACTCATCCAGCCGATACCGCACATTTGAAATCGGCGACCTAGTCTATGAAAAAATTTCACTAGAGACCCTCTCTGGCTTCCAGCCACAATCACATAAATAACAGGCCCCCGGTCATACTGTTTAACCGTGGACGATGGCAGAGAGTGGAAGCAGCACATAGACCAGCGTCGTTCCCGAAACATCGAGCGAAATACAACCGCTCAACCTCAAACAATAAAAAACGACAAAAACACAACTAAGGGGAGGGGGGAAATACAAAGAAATAAAAAAGAGGGTGAAAATGAAGTATTTAAAATAAATTCAGAACATCTAACCAATCAAAAAGAGCAAAAAGAACACTTATGGTTAGATGAGACCAGCAGAAATAATCCAAGTGAAGAGAAATCCATTCTGGAAGGGGCCAGCCAAGCCAGCTCAACCTGCCTGGGAAAACCAGGAGGAAATGGCAAAACCACCGGCCTGAGCAACTCAAGCGGTAGCAACAATGCTGACTCACCCTTCCAGTCGGTTCCATGGAGAAGAGCCAGAGAGACAGCGATCCTGACCGAACCACTTGAAGTTCCCAGCGAAAATGAAGCGTGCAGGTCAAATAGAACTAGAAGAAGCCCCACCTACCTGCGCGACTACGTCACTCACGTAGGACTAAACTAAAGAGGGAAGGGTGTTCTGTATAACTTGGAAGAGTCTAAGTTGAACATTCTGATCGGCCAGAAAGGCCGAAAGCGGATTGGTTCGCTAGGAACCAATCCAGGGAGCCGCTTAAAGGCGGCAAAGTTAAAGAAATGTCATTGGCCATAAGCCGGGAGGCAAGCCTGTATAAAAAGGGCTGCCGCGGCTTTAGCCAGCTGTTCCGTTACTGTTGCTTGTTTGAAATAAAGACTTCTTTACTGGAACCTGGTCTACCGTGCATTTTTCCGGACAGAACAATCTTCAACTAGTGACCAGGAAAATCTGGGAGCCATTGGAGGGCAAGATTCTTTGCTGGTACAGGAAGCCCAATTGTTAGCAAAGCTCAATCTGGAAGAGGATCCAGCTGTGAAGCCCAGATGGTCAGTGGGGGTTGGCTGGAAAGATCCGGAAAAGGACACACCACCCCCCGGGATCACCACCACCCACCGGCATGGAAAAGAGGAGCCATGACAAGAGAGGGAAAAGAGAGAACTCTCACTGGATCAAGCCACGAGACTCCTTAATGAAGCCTTTGAACAACTCCAAGTTGCACAAAGGTATGAAGGGGAAAGGAGAGTAGCCCCAGCTAGAAGAAGCAGAGCAGCCCCCTCTCCCATAAATCAACCCGACCCAGCAGCAGCCCTGGGGCCCTCAGCGGGAGGTGTAATTCCTAGAAGGCGTAGAGCTCCTAGGCTGCCTCCATTAGAAATAAAATACGGGCGAAATCCCAAAACCTTGGGATTTTTCCCAGCCCAGGTTTGGAACTATATGGAAGAATACTGGGAATATTTTCCCTCAGAAGCAACCAAAGTGAGATGTGTTACCAGGGCTCTGGAGGGAACAGCTGCAGAGTGGATGGTGACCCTGCATAATGATAATGCCCCCCAGTTGATGAATTATAACCTGTTCATGACTGCACTGCAAGCCAGATTTGAGGACCCATTGGCAGACCGCAAGGCCTGGATCAGGATGAAGACCATAAATCAGGGGTGGAGGTCAGTGGCTGACTACACCCAAGAATTTAGACAGTTAGCAGGTCATATCCGAGGCTGGTCCTAGGAAGCCCTGATAGAAGCATTTAAAGATGGATTAAACGAAGATGTGTACCAGAGATGCATTGCTAGAAGAGACCCAAATGACCTGCAGATGTGGTACTTGCTGGCAGAAGAAGTGGAAATTGATTTAACCCAAAGCAGATGGTGGGGAGGTTCTGGGTGGAGCAAGCCTTCCCCCCCACATCCTCAAGAGGTCCCTAAACCTAAGACGGGAGGAGCGGCAGCAAGACCCAACCCCTCTGCCTGTTTTCGATGCGGGAAGGAAGGTCACCAGGCTGTGAACTGCAAAGTCAAGTTGGAACCAAAGGGGGCGCCAAAAGAAGGGAAGAAATCTGAAAAATCCCCAGCGAAGCCTCACAAAGTGGCACTAAAGTCAAAAGGGATGGCAGAGGTCGCCCCTCCTGCAGGAGAGGAGTCAGAAACCCCGATTACCCCTGAGGAGGGTGATTTCGACTTGGAAGACAACTTCCTGGTAAGTCCAAGCGAGGGCTCTATGACCATTCCGGTGAAGTTGAGGGTACCCAATTCAGGGGTCGAAGGAGAAATGCTAGCCCTATTAGATTCTGGGTGCACAAGGTGTATAATCAACATGGAAGTACTGGAGAAAATGGGCTTAAAACTAAAACCTTTAAAGATGCCCATTTCCTTTTGCCAATTAGATGGATCAGTGGCTGGGGGTTACCCTGCACGTTTTATCACAGAACCTATAGAAATGATCATGGGAGAGCATGATGAGACTCTGTGCTTTATTGTGGTCCCTGGGATGGAGCAACCATTACTACTGGGATTGCCCTGGCTCCGGAAATGGAACCCCCAGGTTAACTGGAGAAAGGGGTGGTTGCACATAAGCACCAAGCAGCGACTGGAAAAAGAGGGGAGATCTCAGTCAAAGCTTCAGATTCTGATTGAAATAGCTTCCACAGGTACCGAACCCATAAAAAGGGAGGAGAAAATTCCAAAAGAATATTGGGATTTAAAGGAAGTGTTCAGTAAGAAGGCCTCGGATGAGCTCTCATCAGTCAACAGATTGTGCTATTGAAATTTTGCCTGGGGTGAAACTCCCGAAATGGAAGTTGTACTCAATGACACCACGGGAATTAGAGGAACTAAGATTGTTTATAGATAAAAATCTGGAACGTGGTTTCATCCAACCTGCTAGGCCCCGGGTAGCGGCCCCAGTGTTGCTCGGTGAAAAGAAAGATGGCTCCAAATGCTTGGTGGTGGACTACAGAAATTTAAACGCCATTTCCATTGAAAACGTGTACCCTGTCCCTTTGATGAAGGACATGTTGGCCCACCTAGCCAAGGGGAAGATTTTCACGAAGTTGGATTTGAGAGAAGCATACTACCGAATTCGAATTAAAGAAGGGGATGAATGGAAGACCGCTTTTAACTGCCCGATGGGTTCTTTCCAATTCAACGTTCTTCCTTTTGGTTCACAAGAGGCCCCAGCTATATTCATGCAGATGATCAATCAGGTGTTACATGAACATTTATACAGGGGGGTTCTGGTTTATCTTGATGACATCCTTATCTACACGGAAACTCTGGATGAACATGTGAAACTGGTGCGGTCGGTTCTACAGAAACTGTGTGCTGCTAAATTGTATGCTAAACTATCCAAGTTTATCCAAGAGAAAATTGACTATTTGGGATATCGCATTTCATCTGAGGGCATAGAAATGGATCCGGAGAAAGTGTGTGCCGTATTGGAATGGGCTCCACCACGTACCAGAAAACAACTTCAAAGCTTTTTGGGATTTGCAAACTTTTACCGGCAATTTATCCTGACGTTTGCTAAGATAGCAATGCCCATCACAAATCTCTTAAAAACAAAAGGGGAGGTGAAGCCAAGGCCGAGCAAGCGATTGGAGTGGTCCATGGAGTGCCAAGCAGCTTTTGAAAAGCTAAAACAACTGTTTGCTGCAGAACCAGTGCTAAAGCACCCGGATATGGAGGCTCTTTTTGTGATCCAAGCCGATGAGAGTGATGTGGCCGTTGGAGAGGTGTTACTTCAAATCAATGAGAAAGGGACCTTACAGCCTTGTGCGTATACCTCCCGTAAACTGTCTGAAACTGAGAGAAGGTGGGCTGTCTGGGAAAAAGAAGCTTTTGCAGTTCATTGGGCCTTACTGACCTGGAGACATTTCCTGGAAGGAGCAAAACATCCATTTGAGGTATGGACTGATCATAAAAATTTGGAAGCCTTAAAAATGCCTCGGAAGCTGTCCCCTAAACAAGTTCGCTAGGCCCAGTATTTCAAGCGGTTCAATTTCTCACTGAAGTACATTCCAGGGGGGAAGAACTTCATGGCGGATGCTGTCTCTAGACTATCCTAATATAATAGTATTCACCAGGAAGTGATAAGTCCAATTGTTTTGACCAAACATCTAGCCGCCTCAGTGGTCACCAGAGCCCAAAAGAAGAAACAAGAAGTGGATTTATTGAATGACCTAACCGAACAACTAAAAGAAGCTTTAAAACTTGATGATTGGTTCCTGGCTCATTCGAATGACTATACAGTTAGAGATGGTTTGGCCTGGGTGGGTACCAAGTTGTGTGTGCCACAGGTGCTGAGGGGACAAATACTACAACAAACTCATGATTCTAAAGCAGATGGTCACTTTGGATTTGTGAAAACCTTACACCTGGTTAAGCAGCAATTCTGGTGGCCTACTTTGAAGAAGGACATTGAAGCTTATGTAGCTAGCTGTCCAATTTGTGCTTTGGCAAAGAGACCTCCTAGTAAGTCAGTAGGGTTGTTACAAAATGTAGCTTGACCAACAGCCCCCTGGAAGGAAATCTCTATGGACTTTATAGTAGAATTACCCGAAAGCAGTGGAAACACAGTTATTTGGGTGGTAACCGATTTGTTTTCCAAACAAGTACATTGCATACCTTGTTCCAAGATTCCATCTGCAAAGACGTTGGCTAAACTGTTTATTTCACATATCTATAGGTTACATGGTGTTCCGGAATGCATAATCTCTGACAGAGGGGTCCAATTTACCTCAAATTTTTGGAAAGAGTTCCTGAAGTTGATAGGCTCTGCCCAGGGCTTAAGCTCCGCCCACCACCCCCAAACCAATGGGGCCTGTGAGAGGACTAACGCAGTGTTAGAACAGTATCTTAGATGTTATATAAATTATCAACAAGATAACTGGTCCGACTTACTACCATTTGCTGAAGTGGCATACAACAACTCCGTTCATAGCAGTACTGGATTTATTCCATTTAAAGTAGCTTTGGGATAAGATTTTGTACCCATACCTGAACTTCCTCGTGAAAGGCCTAACATCCATTCATTGGATGAATGGATAACTCAACTCCAACTTAACTGGCCAGTAACATGTCAAGCATTAGATGAGTCCCATCAAGCTCATAAGAAGTTTGCAGACAAGAAAAGATCTCCACAGTTATTATATAAAATAGGCGACAAAGTTTTCCTGTCCACCAGATACCTGCAAACCACTCAAAAGTCAAAGAAACGTGTTCCTAAATATGTTGGTCATTTCACGATTGAACGGATTATAAACCCAATAACAGTCCAGATTAACTTATTGAAAACTCTTCAACGAATTCACCCGGTTTTCCATGTTAGTTTGTTAAAACCTGAACATACTTCTGATTTAAGACCCATCCAGGCTGACCCTCCCATACCAATACTGATTGAAGGTGAACAACACTTTGAAGTTAAAGAAATTCTGGACTCTCGCAAATGGAGGGGTCGGCACCAGTATCCTGTAGCGTGGAAACATTTCCCTTCTTCACAAGCCGAATGGGTTAACGAAACTGATGTTAAAGCCCCTAAGTTGATCAAAGCATTTCGTTCCAAGTATCCTGATAAGCCCTAGGAGTGTATTGCTTTGTAATTGTCTAATGATTAATTATTGTCTTTATATTTTTCTCCTCTCTCTCTTCTCGGACTGACGGTTTTACTTTTTCTAGGAGGGCCGAATGTCAGCCTTCAAAATCTTCTACTATTGCCTTGCATCTTTTGGCTGTCATAAGAAATGGGGGGGGGGGAGGGGATGAGTCTGGGAAGTGAGCTGGAGGTGTTACATTTTTCTGTTGTGTAAATGGGGGAGGGAGCATACATCAGAGTTAGGTTTCTATTTCTCGCTTAGCTTTCTTTTCTCTGTGCAACTGCAACCCGTTATCAAAATATGCCAAGGTCAACAGACAGAGGCCTCATCATCACCTGAAGATGCCCACATGATCATATTCACAATTTCTAACTGGAAGTTTCATCTGAACTATTGGGGGTGGGAACATTTCCATCACTTTGTATATGTCATTTACGTGCCTAATTTCTCAGATTCAGAATTCTTTGGTTGCTACCACTTCACTTTCAGTAAAAAATAACTTTTCTCTAACTTAAAGAGTCTATTTCTTTCTTGGATTTTGAATGGAGTACCGGCTGACACTGAGTTAGCCATCTTCAACTGATCATCATGTATTACATATAAATCATTCTTTAAAGTAGCAGTAACACTTTTACTCTCTTTCTCTATTATACAGTTATCTCCCCTAAAGGTTACTACATAACCAAGATTAACTAAAGCCCTTATTGATAACAAATTAAATTTCTGTTTAGGTACATATAATGTTCATTTATACAAGAACAATATGCAGTATCTTCACCTGATGCTTTAATCTTCCATCCATTTGCCAATGAAACATGTTGTTTACTCGTGGACATCTTTACAAACCTGTTTCTATCTTGAGTAATGCATTGTGATGCTCCACTATCAACAACCCACAAATCATTGTTTACAGTTGAATTGCTAGACATAGCTAAACTAACATTCTTCTTAGCCTTCTGGTGTTTGCCAGTATTCTGTTGTTTTCCTATCTTACATAATTTAGCTATATGTCCCCTAGCTCCACAAAAAAAACCATTGCCTAACAGTTTTGGCAGATGAAGATAAATTATCTTCTTGTGGTTGTTCCTTCCTCAGTTGGTCTCTGTCCAGCCATCTTCTTGCTTCTTCTAACAACCTTCCGGTTATGTCAGTCAATGTCAGTTTATCTCTGGGCAGTACTTCCAGTGAAGATACATAGTTATCATAACTTTCATCCAATGAGAAAAAATGATGTAAACTTGATGCAGCTCTGAAAATATCAATTCTTTTTCATGTAGCTCTTGAAAAGTTCTTTTCATGAAGTTTAAATGAGCTAGCATACCTCCACCTTTCAGAAAACGTGCTCTAAAACAGTTTACGTGTAAGATGTGTGTGCACCTACACTGTCATGAACATAAATCCTCTTCAGATTCTGCCAACACTAAGCAGCAGACTCTTCTCCACGAATATGGACAAACTGCTGGTCACTCAATGTTAGTCCAATTATACAAAGAGCTCATTCGTTGTTCTGTTTAAAGTCAGCAATCTTCTTGGCATCATCCTCATTTTCTGGATCCCAAGCATTTACATCTGGTGGATTTTGAACTGCATTCCATAAACCTTCTTTACGCAGAAGTAGACTGCATTTCATAGACCAGGAAACATAGTTTGTTCCATCCAACTGGGTTTTCAGTGATAGATATGTTGAGGTGACTTGTGCCATCTTTACCAGGATAGTAAACCACAATTAAACAGTAAACAGCTGTCTGTATACAGTACTGTGTATTCACACTAACTCTCAGTTATCTGAGCCTGGTATGGCCTGGGCCCATAACCAGTGTTGAGGTAATTCCCCGTTAGGAGAATGAGCGCATACAGGGAGACGTATAGAGAGTAGTGTTGGAATAATACACACACAGTACACAGATACACTGTACAGTAAATGTAGTTTTTTTTACTTCCAGAAAGGTTTAAGCAAAGTCCAAAATAAGCAGTCCAAGGTCATTCACAAGTTAAATCAGTCAGTTTTTGCAATCCAGGGATATTCCAGTAACAAAGTCCAGTGTCAAAAACAGTTAAGTATCAGACTTACATTAAATTCCAGTCATACCAGTCAATTGGAAGAAATGGAGCAATAGCAATACTTTCCAACAGAAGGAAATAAAGATACACTCTCTTCTCTTCTGAGACTCAGACTAAAACAACCCAGGTTTCTGGCTCCATCTTATGGCTGTTTGAGAAACCACACCCAATTGCATGCTCTTGCATTCCCTTAAAGAGACAGTATTAAAATGTCTATCCTGGTTTATATATTTCTAACCCAAATACCTGTTAGGTGTTTCATATTTCTAACAATAGCCAAAAAGGTGCTAAAAATTGTTAACCTAATCCTGCATAGCTTTTTCTCTGGGAATATCACACTACTAACTAGAGCATACAAAACATTTGCTAGACCAATATCAAATACAGCTCATCAGTCTGGAACCCATATTACGTATCTGATATTAATACAATTGAAAATCCAGAAATATTTCACAAGAAGAGTTCTCCACTCCTCTACACATTGCAGAATACCTCATGCCACCAGACTTGAAATTCTAGACCTAGAAAATCTAGAACTATGCTTCCTTCAGTCAAATCTAACTATAGTATATAAAATCATACATTGTAATGTCTTACCTGTCAATGAATACTTCAGCTTCAACCATAACAATACAAGAGCAAACAATAGATACAAACACATGGTTAATCACACCAAACTTGACTGCAGGAAATATGACTTCAGCAACAGAGTGGTCAATGTCTGGAACACTCTACCTGACTATGTGGTTTCTTTCTCAAACCCCCAAAATTTTATCCTTAGACTTTCTACTGTTGACCTCACCCCTTTCCTAAGAGGTCTGTAGGGGGCTTGCATAAGCGCACCAATGTGCCTACCGTCCCTGTCCTATTGTTTCCATGTATTCATAACTATGTTTTTACTGATACCTATTATCTTGTAAGCAGCTGACAAACCAAATAAATAAATAAATAAAATAAACTTGACAACTTTAAGACTTGTAGACTTTAACTCCCTGAATTTTGCAGTCAGCATAGTTGGATGGAGAATTCTGGGAGTTGATGTTCACAAGTCCTAAAATTGCCAAGTTTGGGGACCCCTGAGTTATGCAATGTGTGCTTTAGTCTGGCAAGATTCCTCTCTATAGGTGAGCAACAATAAACACATTACTCTGATCAACAAATTATTTCATCCATGGTACTTTATGCCTGATAACCTGGAGAATTACAGCAGGAATGCTATTTAGGCTCTTTGTTTTATGATTCTTGTGACCTGATTGTTCACTTTTTTTTCTCAGCAATGAAATAACAATCACAGATTTAAAAAAGAAATTCCAATGCATGTATCATGGATTTTAAATTATATTTAGAAAAACAAAAGTTAACAAAAGTATATATAGCATTAATCAAACAATATATATCAGAAAAGATAATCCTAATTAAAAAAGAAGGGAGAGTAGAAGCTTGGAAAATCATGTTATAGATGAGGGGGTCTCTAAACTTGGCAACTTTAAGACTTGTGGACTTCAGCTCCCAGAATTCCTTAGCCAGCATTCTGGGAGTTAGTCCATAAAGTTGTCAAGTTTGGAGACCCCTGCAATAGACTAATCCAAAAGCTCTGACTTTATTACTTCAACACTTTTTTCTCTTTGCCCCCTTGTCGAAATAAATAAAAAGATGGACTATGAAAAATAAAGTCTCTAGATTGCTTCTTTTCTCCAAATCTTGAATAACTATTAAACAACACTGAAAGAAATTGTTCTTTCCATTTCCTCCCCCATTTCACCATTATTATGAAACCTTTCTCCTGCAATTTAGACAGCCTATCTATTGCAAACCATCAAGGATACTTTTATTCATGTAAGTCTCTCCAACATTTAAACAGGAGAATGGTGCTGAATAACCTACATGTTTTGTCTGGGAAAATGCTACCTTTCTGAAATGTTATCTGATAAAGCTTGAATGTTAAATGATTGACAAACTTGGTCTTATTGTCTTAACCAGGGAACCACCCAAAAGTTGGCAGAATAACCAAGAATAGAAGGAGGGTAAAGGCCTGATTTATAGTTTTGTTTTATGTTACAATATATGGAACAAGGACA
Source organism: Laticauda colubrina (assembly GCA_015471245.1). Classification (NCBI taxonomy): domain Eukaryota; kingdom Metazoa; phylum Chordata; class Lepidosauria; order Squamata; family Elapidae; genus Laticauda; species Laticauda colubrina. The sequence continues at coordinate 10,534,455 of BLBF01000032.1, read as the reverse complement.
GTATAGATATTATTAAGCAGAAAATTTTTCAAATTAATTCTAAATCTACCTGCAGCACTGAAGTGCCAAATCAAAGGCTTGATCACAACTATCAATATCTTGTTTTAATAAGTGGCAGAATATGGCTGACTTATGTCAAGATTTGGAAGTTAAGCAGGGTTGGGTCTGGTTAGTTAGTACTTAGATGAGACTTCCAAAAATGACCCAGGCTGTAGGCCACATTAAGAATTTGGTGAAAATTTTCAGCAGAAGGCATTTGCCAAGCCACTTCAGTTTTGTTGCAAAAAAAACCTACCTGAGTTTGGCCATGCAATCGAAGAGTCAAGTTCAACAAGATGTATCTATCTTTTCTCCTTGGTTAGCTTCCTACTATGAGTAGAGAAAAAGAACAAACGTAAACACCTAAACAGCTTTAAGCCCCTGAGTCACTGCGCTTACGGATGCAAAGAGGAAGTAATGCATTAAAAAAAGCTTGCCATCCATTGGAAAATGCTATGCATCCGTTGTGTACTCACTGCACACGTATTTCATGTGCTCTATACCTCGAGCATCCATCCACTGAGATTTCATCTGCGCAAGACGTTTTGAGCTGCACAAAACTTTTTGAACGGATGAACTTTCCACCACATACGATGTACATCCGTGACATATACGGGCAACAAACGTTCTATGTTCATTATCATCCGTTAAACATCCGCTGTATCCTCTCTGTATCCTCTGGCCATCCCCTCAACTCACATCCGCTGCAGCTGAAAACAGAAAGAGGGAGGAAATGAAAGGTGCACGGAACTTCTACACAGCGTTAGTAGCATGGAAATAGAAAGGATGTAACCATATGCATCTCGTATATAAAGGATTAAAAGGGACAAAATGTTTGTATCTGGGATGTATCTCGTATATTTAGGATGTCTGCAGTATGTCTACAGGATGTAGAAGGACACCTAGCGGACGACCGATATTTCCTATAAAAAGGGGGAGAAAATCACCTGGATCTCAGTATGAGTCCAGCAGCCGTGGTGTACAGACCTCTTCACCCTTGGTCTTGCTCTTCCACATCATCAATTGTTCTCCACCATGGATCATGACACAGTCCGTATGGTAGCTGTGATCATTCATCACCAGAACCAAAACCTGTTTAGACTGTTTCACCTTTTATACACAAGGAGAAAAAGGAGACGTCCAACAGCTGTGTGGGTCCGAGGATGGATCGTGAGAAGAATGGAGTTTGGACTGTATGACCAGTTGATGGTGGAGCTGAGGAATGAAGACCCTCATGCATTCCATCACTTCATGAGGATGCCACCAGCCATGTTTGACGAACTTGTGGAGCATCTGAGACCCAGATTGACCAAGCCAAGCACCAACTTCCGTCCCAACCTGGACCCTGGACTGAAGGTGGCACTGAGTCTCCTCACCTGGCCTCTGGGACCACATACAGAAACATGCAGTTTGAATGGAGGGTGCCACACAAAAGCATCAGCAAAGTGGTCAGAGAAGTGGTACAGGCCATCATTGAAGAATACGTGGAGGAGCTCCTCAGGTGCCCCACCACTGAACAAGGCTGGAGGAAACTTGTAGAAGAGTGGTATCAGAGGTAGAATTTTCTCCACACTGTTGGAGCCATAGAGGGGAAGCATGTGGCCTGTAAAGCTCCAGCCAACTCAGGGTCCACTTATTTCAACTACAAGGGCTTCTTCAGTATCACCCTCTTTGCCATGGTTGATGCTGACTACAAGTTCATCTACATCGATGCTTCAGGCAACGGGTCAGCTTCAGATGGCCAGGTATACAACGCCGGTCACCTCAAGGAGGGGCTGGAACTCAACCTCATCATGGGCTTCCCAGATCCAGACCCCCTACCCAATGACACATAAGATGTGCCCTACTTAATCGTTGGTGATGATGCCTTCTCCCTCAGAACCTACCTCATGAAGCTGTTCACTTCAAGATACCTCACCCATGAAGAGAGGATCTTCAACTACAGGCTGTTCAGGGCAAGATGGGTGGTGGAGAACGCCTTTGGCCTCCAGGCCAACAGGTTCCAGATACTTCTCACCACCATGCAGAGACTGTGAGGAGCATCATGGAAGCTTGCTGCATCCTGCACAATCTCATGCGCACCCGCTACCCAGTGTTGCAGAACAGACTTGTGGACCATCAACAAGGGAATGAGGACATGGAGCCTGGTGAATGGAGGCAAGGACGTAACCTGATAGACACTGTGGATGTACAAGGCCCCCACAGAGCTTCACGTGAAGGGAAGAAGCAGCGCAAACTCCTGAGACACTGGTGCAACTCCCCAGCTGGAGCAGTGGAGTGGCAAAACAGGATGATAGATGGCTAATGGATGCTTCCTTGAGTCTGTCGCATAACACTGATGAGATTGTGCCATGTATGTTGAGTGGTCCTACAATGAATAGGGCATTAATAAAGAGCTTTGTTTATTTTAAAATGTGTTGATCAATGAATTAATTATTATTGATAATAAAGGTCCATATGTGTGGCAGCTGGGATGGTGGACCATACAGTCCCACTATGCTTGCACTGGAGGTTTATCTATCCCACAACTATCCTTTCCTATCCCATAAGCATGCAAAGGCTTAACCATTTTTTCAAAGTTTTCACCAACACTTTATTAAGTAAAAAAAAAGAACCAAGTGTCTTAAGCAAAGATAACCTTTATTAACTGTCTTAGGTAAACTTTATGAGTTTATTAAAAAAGCAAAATGAACCAAGTAAAGTGTCTTAAGCAAAGATAAACTGAACAAGTAAACAACTCAGTCTCTGACACTATTCTCAGTCACTCTGAGACATGTCCGTGGTCTCAGCTGTTAAGTGGGCAGGGACTGTGGAGGTGGCTGTGGCTTGAGTGCTGGTCTGAGACACCATTGGGGTGCTTGGCCCCGAGAGTACAACAGGGATGGTGTGTTCAGAAAGCTGTCCGAGAGCTGACTCAGTCCTGTGAGGTTGAGAGGCCCCTCATCAAGGACCTGAAATGTGAGACCCAAGACTGATGACAGAATGTCCGTTGATGGGCTTGGCTGTGGGGTGGAGTAAGGAGGAGTGTACTGGGGCTGTCTGGTATGCAGCTGGGTGAGGACTGGAGTCTGTGGTGTGCGATGAACCTGTGCCTGGACTGGGAAGGTCTGTTTTTGCTGTGGGAAGTCCTGGTAGTCGTAGCTTTGGTAGGTGAGGGGCTGTTGAAAGTTGTGGAAGGGTTGTGACATCGCCTGGGGTGGAGTAGCAGACCTAGACTGGGTAGGAGTAGCTTCAGCTGGGCCTTGTGGGTTGTGCAGAAGTGCTGTTATCTTCTCCTTCATCACCTGGTACTGGGCCTCGGGCAGGTCCCTAAGGGTGTGTGGCTCACGTAGGTGATGAAGGTGTTCTGGCCTGAGGATGCTCTGTCCAAGTGGACCAGCTGAGAGAGAAGTTCTGTGCTGGTCTTCATTGTGTCCCTGATCTCCAACAGGACACTGTGGTTCTGGCCCTCCAGTCTGCCTCTCTGCCTGCATCCTGTGGAGCTGGGGGTGGGGGTGGGGGTAGGTTGACTTCTGGTGGCTGCTGCTTCTTCCTCCATTTGTGACAGGGGATCCTCCAAGTCCGCCGGTATGGGGAGTGCAGCTGTCGGGGTGGGGGGTCTCTGCCATGGGGCCCTCTAAAGACACCTGCCTGGACAGGATAGCTGGCTCCTGGCTGGAAGAGATCTGGCTGTCTGTAGGCTGTCTGATGGAGAGGGGTGTCAGAGGGGCTGCTCCTCCATGGCAGATCTCACTCTCCAGGAAACTGCACTTGGCCATGACGTACATCTCCCAGTCAGTGAGCTTGACAGTGGCCTGCCTGGATTTTTTGAGCTGTAGCTTGCCATATCAGGTGTGCATGTGCTTCCACCATCCCAGGAGTACATCTGCAGTGTACCCCAGTGTGCCTTGTCTCTCCAAGCTGCCTGCTTCTTCTTGGTGTCCCGATACAGTCTGTGGTCCTTTCTCCAGAGGTACTCGTTCTACCTCAGCCATTCCAGCACCTCATCCTCATGCTCCTCGGAAACGTTGTACTGCTTCCTCTCTACCTTCTCCTTTCCTTGCCTCTTCCTCCCTCTGGCAGGAGCTTCAACAGGGCCTTCAGGGGCTTGAGCAGCAGGACCTTCATGGGCTTGACCAGCAGGACCTTCAGCAGCAGGGCTTTGAGGGCCTTGTGGCTGGTCCACCGCAGCAGCAGCAGCAGCAGCAGGAGGAGGTTCAGAGTCAGTGACAGAGGGTGGGATGCTGGTTCTGTCCTTCTTGCCAGGGCTGGAATGAGTAGGCACAGGCTTCCTCTTTTTCCCTAACTGACGAACCATGGTGTTCCTCCTAGATGTATGTGGCAGCACGTCTTTCCCCTGAATGCTGACTGCATGCGTGCTGCATCCTTTTATATCTGCGGAGCTAATGCAATTCATACTCCCCGCATGCGCAGTGAACGCTTTGCATCCGATATACATCCACACGGCATCCGCTTTGCTTCCTATAGGCATCCGTGATGCATCCGCGTCATCCACTATGAATCCGCCCCTTCCGCTATGCGTCCACTTCACATTTCTCCCCCGGAACCCCTTCAGAGGTGTCATCTGCTTCCATCCGCTGTCATCTGCTAGGCTTCCTATGAACATCCGCTTAACATCCTCGCTACGTACTACCCACGTCCGTTCTTTTCCATTATTTTCCGTTCTGTTTATGCAAATTTTCACCACTTTTTGGAGCGGATGACAATGGATGGAGCCACCCCCAAAATTTTGCTCTTCCGCTGTGTCCTTTATGCATACGTTTTGCATCCGTCAGACAGTGGGACCTTAAGTTACAGTATGTCATCTCTATCCTCTGTCTTAAAACATAATTGTACGATCTTGTAATCCCAATTAGAATAATCAAATACATGCAGTTGTCTGAATTCTTCTCTAAGAGAGCAATAAAGCTAAGTTAAACCAAACTAAATTAAACTAAATTTAAGCAGGCATCTGTCCAAAGTCTGAACTGGATTTATGGAAACTATTTGGATTTCTATTAAAGCATAGAAATGTAAATGATTATACAAAAGCATATTTTTAAAAAACTGCTTACACTTTCTTTTCACTTGCATTTTTTAAACTTGAAGAGTCATTTATGACACAAAAGGGTTGCTCTTTGCATTTGTTCTGAAGATGCATAATAAAATCTGTCTCCTTTTCAGCAAAATGAATGGGACAAAGAGCATATCCCTTACCCCCACCAGCCCAGACTGTTACTTCTGCCTTTCTTGGTAGAGAAATGGAACAAAGAGAAGAAAGTGAAAAACACACAAAAAAGGGGGGCTTCCGGTATTCTGCAAAATTCAGGATCTTTTGAAGAGAGGAATTAAACCCTTACAAGTAAGTGCATTTGGATCCATGTCATTATTCCATGGTGGTGCATTGATTAGAATCCAGTAGTGCAGGCTAACTCACTGCTCACTCTGGGAGTTCAATCCTGCCTAGTTCAAGATTGATTCAGCCTTCCATTCCAGATTGTTGGGGGCAATATGCTGATTCTGAAAACAGCTCAGAGAGTGCTGTAAAGCTCTATGGAGTCGTATGTAAGTCAAAGTGCTATTGCTATTGTGGAACATTCTTCCTCCTGAATGGAGGCCAGCTCCATCTCTCCTTATATTTTGGACTTGTTTTCATCCTTGCAGGTTCCAAGAAATCTTCAAGTGGTTCCATTATTTATTGAATCTTGTGTATATGTGCATTTTTGACTGTTTGACATGTGAATTGTTTTTATACTTGTTATTTTGCTGTATGCCACCAGAATGTCTTATGAAATAGACAGGGATATAAATAGTAGATGAGACAGAGAGAAAGAGGGGAGGGAGGGAGAGGGAGAGGGAGAGGGAGGGAGGGAGAGAGAGAGATGGAAATAGATAATAATATCACTGTGAAGAAAGTTCAGGAAGATGGTAGTATAGTTATATAGGAAAGAATGGCCCTTTGCTCTCCTGTATAACTCTTTTGCACAACTCAGGCTCCTAATTCCAGCAGATTCAAGGCCTTAATAATATCTCACATTTGGATCTAGAGACACAACATCACAATCCGGTAAGGGACCACACATATTAAAGCCTATTTCCCAGCTCCTTAATACATGTTAATGTTGGTTTGAATTACTTTGGCATATAGAGAAGTAATTTTTCCCTCTCTATTAACATTGCACTAAATTGCTTTGGTGAGAAGTGTGCATGTCAAGGTAGGGGAATTGAAAATATGTCTTGTGCAATGCTTTAGGTAAAATGTCAAATGAAAAAACACCACTATCATTAATAATCTTGAACAATACTACCATTTGCCATCTACTGAGTAAAAAGGTCATTTTGTATTAATCATGTATTAAGTATAATATACAACAAAAGCATGTTTTTCAGGAGTTACCAAGTAATGGTTATAGAAAAAAGCAACTACTTTTGCAAAAGTGCTTTTAAATAATTACCTTAATCTCTCTATTAATTTAAGATAAGGTTCAGGAGAAAGAGAGGGGGAAATTTTACCTGCTTCTGTTTTAGTTAATTATTTCAATAAAAGCTGTGTCTTTTTAATGTTCTTTTTTACAAAATCAGATATATATTTTTCTTTCTCTTAAAGATCCAATGGCATTCACATGATGTTTCATTAAAATGTATAGTTTTCTTAAATTGAATTTTCAGCTCCTACTTTTAGCTTTTTTTTTTTTTTTTTTTTGCTCTGGGGTGTTTTTCTCAGCAGGGTCCCTTTTTCTAGGGATCCTTCATGAATGATGGAATTAACTGAACTGATTTGCCAAAACAGCTTATGCCTTGAGGAGCAATTGGTAAGGGCTTTGAGGCTATCTGCTTGGACATTTCCATTCATTTCAAGCATATGGATGCTGCTTTCTGTTTTATACAAAACAGGAGAAAATTAAAGGTGTTCCCTTTCCCATTCTTCCCCTGATCAAAATCAAATGTGTGAGCCATCTATGTGAAGTATGTTTTGTTGTCATCCGTCCCTTAATATTTGCTCATTTATGGCACAATGCTCCTGAGATTTGTTGGGGGCCTTTTATGAGGAGGAGGGAGGAACTCCAAATGGGCTTCAATTGATTAGTGGAAACATCGCATCTTTTGAAAACCAAAGTATTCCCAGTGCTTTGATGTCTTCAGGCATCAGGAGAAAAAAGAGATGACAGATTTCCATTAGAAAGAAGAGTGCTCATTTTGAAGGATGAAAGGCATCAGGTGATTCTCCAGTGTACTGAATCATAGGTAGCACAGGCCGCAATGAAATGGCAGAGAGAAAATAACAGGAAGAAAAACAACAGTTGGAGACCTACAAAATGAAATTGGAAGAAAGTAAAAGGTTGGGGCAGAGTCCAGGAGAAGACAATTCAGTCAGAGTCATAAAACAACACAATGACTGGAAAGGATCCATAGTTCAAGATCCAAAATTCCATATACAGAAGAAGGTCCTGCTTACTTCCTAAGATCTCTTAGGAATGGGGTGAGGTCAACAGTAGACAGTCTAAGTTTTTAGTGTTTGGGCAAGAAACCACATAGTCAGGTAGAGTATTCCAGACACTGACCACTTGTTGCTGAAGTTTCTGCAATCAAGTTTGGTGCAATTTACCTTGAGTTTGCATGAGACTGCCACTTAAAGAAAGGAATAACAAAAGAGGGAGAAGATAAGATGCCTCAAAATGAAAATTAAAATCATACAGGTTCTAAGATTAGAAAAGTGTGTGTGTGTGTGTGTGTGTATGTTTGTGTTTGTGTGTGTTGCTTTACAGAATGCTTGTCTTAATCTTCAGTTGCATACTTCCTGATCTCTTTTATTTCGGTTCTTTCTCTCACTACTTTGTGTAAAATAACAAGAAATTGCACTTTGTGTAAAATAACAACAAACTGCTAGCCAATTATTGGAACAAGCAATAACTATTCCAAGCATAGGCAAGGCTAACATTCCACTTATTTTCTTTATAAATAGAACTAGAAAGGAAAAAAAATCTAAATTGAGAGTTGATGGTTTTAGTTTGTTTAGCTTTGTTTTTTTATAAACTCTAATCATATTTTTGAAAGAAATATGATAAGAAATTTTCCTTTTAAAAGAAAAAGAAAAGTTATTCTATGGTATTTAGTTTGCAAGAAATTATCAGTTTCTGAATTTATTTCTTTAAAAATATTTTAGTCATGACTGAATTACAACTTTCGCAAAGGCGGCTTCTTTTTTTTTCTTTTTTGAGACAACCTAACTTTTATATGGTGAGATAAATTGCTTTTTTTCATTTAAATTATAGGAATTATTTCAAAAATTATATGTCTACATTATCATATGCATATTTATTTTATTTTTATCCCACCTTTATTATTTTTATAAATAACTCAAGATAGTGAATATACATAATATTCCTTCCTCCTCCTATTTTCCTCACAACAACAACTCTGTGAGGTTAATTGGACTGAGAGACAGAAAGTATACTGGCCCAAAGTCACCCAGCCAGCTTTCATGCCTAGACTGGAAAATAATTCACAATCTTCTGGTGCCTTAATCACTAGACCAAACTGGATCCTTTTAATTTAATACAGCATTTATTTTATTTAATAAATTACTTATTAAATGTTAACTTATTTATTTACTGATAAATTTATTTATACAATTTTATAATTTAGGATTTAATATCAACTTTATTTTAACCAGTCATTCTGAGGTGAGCAATATAAGTTATTTCCATGAGAAATATGGCTAAGTTTCACAAAACTAATTTCTGAGACACAAGGAAAATGCTTGAGTGAACAATGACATCTAAATACATCTGAGTTTTTCTGCCACTGATAAACTCTGTTTTAGGTCCTTTATAATTAAAGAATGCTGATAAAACATTCCTATAAAGACTGATATTTTGCTCATATATCAGTATATCCAGTAATTCCCTAGATGAAGTCAAATTTGAATGGAAGACTTTTCAATTTTCCTCTTGATCGATATGACAATTTTACATAAATTCTTCTAGTTACATCTGTCAATTTTTGTATGAAATTGCTGCATTTCAGCAAGTATAAAAGCTACATATTAGACAATCTCCATTATTATATTATAAAGCAGTATGGAAGCCATTAGATTCCTCACGATCGCCACCCAAAGCTGAACAGCTATAATGGGTTTAATAGAGTGGTGTTATTTTCCATAATTGACTGCTAAGTCTTCAGATTTCATATTATGATGGTGACATAGTTATGAACTACATTTGCACAGCTTTGTTCTGCCATGCTTGAGCTTCCAATAACTTTAGCCTTTTATTAATTCTACTTCTAGCTGCTATTCATCAGCTGGGCAGGTGTATTGCCTGATAGGGCAGTAATCCCCTTTAGATGTATGAGTTGTTTTATTCCTTTTTATTCCAATAAGCAGGTTTAGGAACATAATAAAACAAAAGGTTTTATTCTTTCTCTTTTTTTCCCCCCTAGCAGTGGAACTATAAATTATCATCCATCAGTAATAAATGTGGCTATTTAATCAATAGAAAGGATCCCCTGTACTCTCATAAGGAGCATAAGGGATAAAAAAAAATAAACATAATATTTACTACAGCCGCTGACAAAATGAAGGATCAGTAGAAGCTAGTGTAGGGAGGAATGTTATCCATTAAGGTAAGCCTGACACTGTATTTAAACACCACTGAAACAGTGACATTTGCCTCTTTCCAATATATAAACTGACCCAGTACTGCAAAATCTAAATATTTTTGGAACACTTGTTTTGGAATATTGTATAAAATAAAAACCTCCTTGAAATATTCCAATGACAAAACGTAACGCTGGGCAGATTAACATTTTTGAACACAAGATGAGCATTTTGACCTTTGATACTTCTAGAAGTCATAAAATATAGAGTATCAGAGTCATTTCCACCACCAATAAGATGCTTAGATCTTCTATGTAGCTCAACTATTTTACTTCCATGACATACTCCCAGGTTGGAAATAGGTTAGGTATTCTTTCTTGTTCCCATGTTAATGTGAAGGATTTTCTTAAAAGGGGAAGGGGCAGGAAAAACAGAAAATTCCCTTTCCCATAAAGTCTGGATTGAACCAAAAAGATGTATTGAGTGAAAATTAGCTTAGTAACAACTAAAGCCCATGTCACACTGAACCAACGGATGCAAAGAGGATGTAAAATGGACAAAAAAGCTTGCCATCCATTGGAAAATGCGATGTACTCACTGCCTCCGTTTTGCTTCCTCTCTATCCGTCCAGCATCCGTTTATTGATGTTTCATCCACTCAGAAAGTTTTGGGCTGCCCAAAACTTTTGCGCAGAAAATGTATCAAGTTCGTCCGTTCTGCATCTGCTACGCATCCGCTAGGCATCTGCTACGCATCCGTTATGCATCTGCTATATCCACTAGGCATCCGCTACGCATCTGCGCAACTCCATCTGCCCGGACGTGGGGAGGAAGTGGAACAGACGCAGAACGGAATCAGAACGGATGCCTAGTGGATGCAGCATGGAAACAAAGCGTTTCAAATGGAAAAAACGTTCACAGAGGGGACCTATCTCAGATATTAAGGATGTCTACAGGATGCCTAGAGGATGCCTAGAGGATGCCTAGCGGAAAACCTATATTTCCTATAAAAAGGGGGAGCAACTCATCTGCATCTCACTTTCAGAACAGCAGCCCAGCGGTGCAGACCTCTGCAGCCTTCATCTGACTCTTCCTCTTCCACAGCATCCAGTCATGTCCACCGTGGATTGCAACAAAGTCCTTTCGGCAGCCACCATCGTTCTGCAACAGTACAAAGACATCTACAGGCTCTGTGAACTCTACTGCGAGAAGAAAAAAAGGCAGCCAAAAAGAGTCTGGGTCTGAAGATGGTTCACCAGAAGAGCAGAGGACAGACTGTACAACAAGCTGATGGTGGAGCTCAGGAACGAAGACACTCGGGCGTTCCAGAACTTCATGAGGGTGCCTCCAGCCATGTTTGACGAAGTTGTGCAGCGGCTGACACCCTGGTTGACCAAGGTAAACACCAGCTTCCGGCCCAGCCTGCAACCTGGGCTCAAGGTGGGACTCACTCTGCGCCACCTGGCCTCAGGGACTACCTACAGGAGCATGCAGTACGGCTGGAGGGTGCCATCCAACACCATCAGCATTGTGGTCAGAGAAGTGGTGCAGGCCATCATCGAAGAATACAAGGAGGAGCTCCTCCAGTACCCCTCCACTGAAGAAGGATGGAAGAAAGTTGCAGAGCAGTGGTATCAGAAGTGGAACTTACCACACACCGTTGGAGGCATAGATGGGAAGCACGTGGCCTGCAAATCTCCAGCCAAGTCAGGGTCCACTTATTTCAACTCCAAGGGCTTCTTCAGCATCATCCTCTTTGCCATGGTCGATGCTGACTACAAGTTCATGTACATCGATGCTTCAGGCAACGGCTCATCTTCAGTTGCCCAGGTATACAATGCCAGTCACCTCAAAGAGGAGCTGGAACGCAACCTCATCGTGGGCTTCCCAGATCCAGACCCGCTGCCCAATGAAACACTAGATGTTCCCTACTTCATCATGGGGGATGACGCCTTCTCCCTCACAACCTACCTCATGAAGCCCTACACTTCCAGACTCCTCACCCGTGAAGAGAGGATCTTCAACGACAGGCTGTCCAGGGCAAGGCGGGTGGTGGAGAATGCCTTTGGCATCCTGGCCAACAGGTTCCAGGTACTTCTCACCACCATGCAGCATTGCCCAGAGACCCTGAGGAGGATAATGGAAGCTTGCTGCATCCTGCACAATCTCATGTGCACCCGCTACCCAGTCTTGCAGAACAGGCTTGTGGACCTCCAACAAGGCAATGGGGACATGGAGCCTGGGGAATGGAGGCAAGGGCAAAACCTGATCGACACTGAGGATGTGCAAGGCCCCAACAGAGCCTCACGTGAAGGGAAGAAGCAGCGCAACCTCCTGAGACACTGGTGCAACTCCCCAGCTGGAGCAGTGGAGTGGCAAGACAGGATGGTAGATGCTTAATGGATGCTTCCTTCAGCCTGTCTCATCACACGGATGAGATTGGGCCATGTATGTTTGGTTGGCCTACAATGAACAGGGCATTTAATAAAGAGTTGTGTTTATGTTGACATGTGTGGATAATTATTACATTATTATTGATAATAAAGGGCCATAGGTGTGACACCTGGGAGGGTGGACCATACAGTCCCACTATGCTTGCACTGGAGGTTTATCTATCCCACTGCTATCCTAACCCATTCCACAGCTATTACCCATCCCACAGGTATCCTAACCCATGCCAAAGCTATCCTTACCCATCCCACAAGCATGCAAAGGCTTAAACCATTTCTAAAAGTTTCCACCAAGACTTTATTAAAAAAAAGAAATGAAGCAAGTGTGTGAATCATAAATAGACTTTATTAACAACAAGCTATAAAACAAAAAAGAGTCTCTGGCACTCCTTTTGGTCACTCAGTCTCAGGGGTGAAGGGTCCAGGTGCTGTGGAGGTGGCTGGTGCTGGAGTGCTTTTCATCAGCTCCTCCAGAAGCAGAAGCAGCAGAAGCCCCAGCCCCAGAAGAGCGAGCCCGTGCTGCAGAAGCCCCAGCACAACCAGAGTGAGGGCCAGGGGGTGGGATGGAAGCCCTGTCCCTCTTGCAAGGGCTGGCAGCAGATGGCTGAGGCTTGCTGTGCTTCCGCATGGTTGCAGGGAGGCTGGAAGGAACCAAGGCTGGCAGCAAGGCTGGCAGCAAGGCTGGCACCAAGGCTTGCAGGCAGACATGCAGGCAGGGCAGGCAAGGCAGCCAATCCGTCCGTCAGCAGGTCTTTCCTCTGAATGGCAACCTGCTTCCGAACTGCTTCCGTTATGTCTGCGGGGCTGACACAATGCATCCTCCCCGCATACGCAATTAACGCCAGGCATCCATTAGGCTTCCGCTGTGCATCCGCTGTGCATCCGCTGTGCATCCGCTTCATCCGCTGTGCATCCGCTGTGCATCTGCTGTGCATCCGCTTCATCCGCTGTGCATCCGCTGTGCATCCGCTGTATCCGTTCCGCGTCCGCTTTGCTGAGGTCCCCCGGAAGCCTTTTGAGAGCAGATAACAACGGATGGAACATTTTGCTCGTCCGTTGTGTCCTTTTTGCATCCGTTAGGCAATGTGACATGGGCTTAAGTAGCAACCTATCATTCATAAAAGTGAGGTAACTGCCTCAGCTAGACCAGATTTAGGGGGGAAAAAAGATATTGTCCCAGTTTTCTTCTCTGGCTTATTAAAAGTTTTTATTAGATATTTAAGGTGGTATTGTAATGACATACCAGTGACTAGTAGTTTGTAACAGAGACTGAAAATAATAAGTATTCACCATCTTAAAAAGTTTCATGAGATGTGTGCCACCAAAATTTGTGCTATGAATATTGTTTTTGCTGATGTATTTATATATTATAGTCATAGTGAAGATCATCAAATGGCCTTTGGCCTTTAATTGGAGTTTGAATAGCTTTTCTAGAATCCTAACTTGGTTATTTAAACTATTCTGTCATTGTCACCTCCCTCTGTACCAGAGGGCAAACAGATCTTCCAGCATAAAAAAGTAGCCAAGAGCTACTTATACCTAGCATGTATATTTAGCTCTAAAACTAGGGTCCCTAGTTAAAATATTTTGTAATTCTGAAATATTTTTATAGTAGAATCACCTATGCTGAACAGACTCTGGGTGAGATGAATTATCACCTTCCTTTATAACAGCAACAACAATAGCAGAAATGGCTGGAGGAAAAAAAGCATGGAATGAAGAAAAACTGTTTCTAGTAAGAGGAAAGAACCCTCACTGCTGACAATTTGAAATGGCCCCATTAAAGCATGACCTTCCACATACTATTGTTCTGCCTTATTGGGTATTTACAGTCTTCTGCCTAAAGCAACAATGAACAACCTTTGTCCCAAGATTTTTAAACATCTCTCCAATACACTTTTCTGCCCCACTCTCACCCCAACATCCCTCTTGTTCTGTATGTCAGTTTCATTTTGAAATGCTATGCACTGAGATGGGAAGCCAATAAAAACAGATTTATCTATGTAATCCATGTATATAACAAGTTAATCAACATACAATTTAGAGTAGCATACACAAATAAAACCAGCACAGTATAATCATTATATTCAATAAAATGTTAAAATATAAAAAATATAATAAAATACATTGTGTCAGAAGCATCTTCATTTGTACACTGCCCAGAGTTAGAAGATGCCTGGATTACACTAGATTAAATTAGATTAGATTAGATTCCTGAATTCAGGTAGTTCCCAATCCACAGCAACTTGACTATATACTGTACTGGAATTAATATTGGATTTTAAAAAATTACCATAACCCCATAGTTCTCATTCCCACCCTACAGAATGCATCCAGAAGGACAGCACAGTCTATAGTATCCAAACCCATTAAAACATCAAGGAGGGCCAGGGATGCAGCATCCCTATCCTGAGCCCCTGTGTGGATCAATGTTCTCTTGGTACTGGGGCCAAGCCTGAATCCAACCAAAAGATACAGATAATCATTTTCACCCAAAACACTCTGAAACTGCACCCTCACCACCTTCTCAACAATGTTCCTCAAAGACGGATCAGAAATTGTTCAACTCTGTTGGGCCCAGTAATGACTTCTTTAGAAAGAGGCAGATTAACACTAAAAAGAGGCAGAACCCAGCCATCTCTGAAGGATGAATTCAGCACCAGATGCCACTTCTTGGAGGCCTCAACCAACTAGGAAGGGCACAGATCTAATAATTAACCATGATAAAAGCTTTTTCCAAGAACTCCGTTCTCTTCCCAGATAATCTTGCCAGACTGTACCTCAATCAACTCAACTGGACAAATGGAGTCCAGGTCAGAGTGAAACTGCCTTCCCCAAGAGCAACCTACCTCATGTCCTTTGCTGTATCTCTTTCTTTCTCATCATCACTGAATTGTTACTGCCTACAGTGTCAAACTAACTAAATTTGGCTTGTGTTTTTTTTTAAAGAACACTTCACACAAACCCCAAAAAAATCAGTAGAAGGAATACAAGTAATGTTTTTTCTGTCAAATGTGATTTGATCCAACTCGTTTCACGCTCTGAATCTCCTGCTGCCCAAGAAAACACATTAACTCCATAAAAACTATGCACCTGACCCTATAGATTTGGCATATATTTTTAAAGCAGTTGGGATGTCAAACAGAAGAATTAAACAGGATAACTAAAGCCCGAGGTTTTAAAATAAATGAAAAGAAAAATGCTGGCATTTGAATTTTTTTTTTTTTTTTAAAAAATGCAGGTCTAACCAATGTTCAACAAGCTCAGTGCATAATTCATTAGCAGTTTCCCAACAATCTAAACAGCTATTAGGGTTTTTCCTCCTTTGCCATTCCTTTCGTGTATTGAGAACATAACACTCTCCCGGGTAAAATCTCTATAGAAATGAATGAAAAGTGACTTATTCATGGTGACATGTTGTTCTGAGCGTACAGTCAAACATGGAAAAATACATAGATGACATTCTTAACTTTGCTACATGTATACCACTTACCTGCAGGATTTTACAGTTTAATCCACAAATCTCAAAGTCACTTTTTATAGGTTTTCTGCAGTGCAATGGCTTTCTGAAGATAGAAAGGAATAAATTTGTTTAGCAGCTTCTAGACTACAGTATTACATGTTTCAAAAAGAAACTTAAAAAAAAAACCTCTTTCATATGAATTATATTCAGTAAATCAGAGCAGTTTACATTGTTTTGTAGGAAGGAACAATTATAAGAAAATTGGCTGCTGTTCTGAGAAAGCTTTGAAATCAGTTGCTCAAAATATCTTTTGAGTTATGGTTTTAGATTAGTAAATAATTGAAACAAATGTTGAACATAGCAATTTTGGGGCAGAGATGCTTAAGAAGGAAAAGACAGTTATCAAAGCGGCTTCTTTTCTTTCACATTTAAAAAGAAGAAGGTTCTTCCTCTTTGTTTTTTGAGCCATCATTGATGTGCCAATTGTTTTATGCTGAGGGAAAAGAAGCAGTTCTGAAATGAAAGAATTATCTGTCTGCCTTGTGCATTGCAGCTGCCTTGAAAGCTAGAGGGCAAAGGTGTTTCTATGCCAGATAAGCGCATTCAGTAGAACAAATTAATGCAGGATTGTGAATTAAATGGCATGTCTTTGGACAGCTAATTAACTCTGTGCTGCTCAATTAAGTTTTCTAAGAATGCTATATTTCTAAAAGGTAAGAAACATTTTAGGTCCTTTCAGATTCTTGGGATTTTGATTTTGTGCAAAAACGATCCAAATGGAGAAGTAATCACTCCAACCCAGAAATACCTGAGAGAAACACATAACCGATAACTCTGATCTATAGCCAGCAGCTGCTATAATCTAAGCCATAAAAGGGTTTGCAAACCATGAAGCAGAAAAGGGAAAGTTGCCTTAATCACAAATCTACAGTAATCACAACACTTTGATCTTGGACCAAAGCAATTAATACTTAAGGAAGCAAGAGCTCTTGGTTTTTACTTTGGTGACAATATATTTTCATCATAGAAAGGATAGGACTGAACCAAAGAAAGTAGTAACTTTAGAGCACATAAACCTAATGCAGAATGAAGAGTTAATCTTCTGCTTTTGATCTACTCTTCCAAATGAATGGAGAAACTGTGATACATAGCATTTCTCAACTCAGTTCAAGCGTAGTAGCTGATAGGAGGAAATATTTCCGTGTTTTGTTTTTCTACACAATTCTCCAAGGGAGAATTGTGACTTAGACTTAGTAAAATATTTAGACTTAGTAAAATATTTCAGAAAAAGAGGAACATTCACCATGTAAATTGAAATCCAACACTTGGGAAGGGGGATTAGCCATCTAGCAGTTCTCCAAAAACCAGAAGAAATGCCTTTCCTTTCAAGAGCTCAATCTACTGGTTGCTTCTGTTATTGAGAATCCATGGTCTGATTCAATCACCTGATGAACAAGCTATTGTTTTATTTAACCACAAACCACCTCAATACAGGCTGAAGGGCTAATGGAGCTACTAATACCAAGTTGCTATCACCATAAGAAGGGGGGAAATAGCAATTACTGTAAATGTTGCAGCCAAGAGCCACTTAGTCTCTGCGGATTTAATGATCCATTTTCCTAAAGGAAAAGGTAAGAATTGTAATGGAAGAAGAGTTCATTTTCCTCAACCCATAGGGCAAGAATTCTCAAACTCTGCAATAATACAAAATGATAAATGAATTTGTGAAACACCCCTCATTAAGGCAGCTAAATAATAAATAAATAACTGAATCAGAAATATTAAATATTTAAAATATGATTTTTAAATAAGTATCTGGTGGATAAATTTGCCATTTGGTCAGATGGATTTTACCAGATCTGAAAACTTGCTTCAGGTTTTGCTCTCTACTGCAAAGAGCACAAGCAAGGTCATCTTTTTTAAAAATTGCACTTTTTTGAATAGCTCACAACCTACATTTTGAGAATTCTTGGAATAAGGCACATATATTTAATTTCAAGCATAGATACAGGATAAGTAGGATAGATAGATAGATAGATAGATAGATAGATAGATAGATAGATAGATAGATAGAT
>BLBF01000032.1:10498649-10516842 GCA_015471245.1 Laticauda colubrina | reverse complement strand
AGACAGACAGACAGACAGACAGACAGACAGACAGACAGACAGACAGACAGAGGTAGAGGTAGATATAGATACAGGATAAGTAGTATCTATCTATCTATCTCTCTATCTATCTATCTATCTATCTATCTATCTATCTATCTATCTCCAGGTCTTGACGTGTTCAGGTCTTTTCCCATGTAAGATTGAGAATATCTTGGTAACGTTTCAGTGAGGTCTCACTCGCCATCTTCAGACTGGTGCTTTTGGCTTCATGCTTGTGCAAGCAAAGAGCAATCAGAGCTGCTGTCTCTCTATAAATACTGATAGGGAGGTTGGCTGTGTTGTCATTTCTTGATTGGTTGATGAGTTGATGTTTGCAGATTGGCTGGCTTTTTCATAAGAACATGTGTAGCTGAGGTATTGGCTGTGTGTCTATCAGCCTCCAGTGTTGTAACGACCTGGGTAATGGGCTGTGTGATGACCTTCTGAGTTCTATTGTTTTGACATCCTGGGTCTTGTGCTGTAATCTCCTGGGTTGTAATGACCCAGGTCATAGGCTGTGTGATGACCTTCTGAGTTCTATTGTTGTGACATCCTGGGTCTTGTCACAATCTCCTGGGTCATTAGCTGTGTTGTAACATCCTGAGGTTTTGTGGTGTAACCTCCTGAGTTCCGTGATGTGATATTCTGAGCACGTGGCTGTGATGTGACGTTCCGAGTTTTGGATTGGCTCCGAGTTTGAGGCCTGGCTATGTGTTCATGGCATGTGCCAGTTTGCTTGGTTTGGGGGTTGGGGTGTGTGGCAGCTGGTGATGCAGCTGTGGTCTGGTTTCTGGACAGTAGTTGCCTTTTCTCTATGGGGTGGGTTTGGGTTTGAGTCTGGTGAGGGAGATTGGTGGTAGTGTCATGTGTTGTTTTGGGTCCACTGTTGATTTTCATGGCTGGGACTCGTTTGTTGATAAGGGCTAGTTTCCAGTTGTCTTGTAGGTGGGAGGTATTGTCCCATTTATTCATATTATGGGGGTGTTTCTCTATTTCGATCGCTTCCCTGATTATTCTCTTATTGAAGTGTTCAGTATTGGAGATTAATTTGGTTCCCTCAAATTAATTTCATGTCCTGTGGCTTTAAGGTGCTGGAAAAGGGAGGAAATATTTTCTTCTTTTCTGATTGTGTTCTTGTATTCTGCGATGCATGTATTTATTCTCCTGTTGGTTTGTCCAATGTATGTGGCTGGGCAATTGTTGCATGGTATTTCATAAACTCCTTGGTTTTCTAGCTGGATCTTGTCTTTGGGGTTTCTTAGGATGTAATACCAGAAGTAACAAAACAGGCCTATAATTTGGCCTGAAAAGCCTTGCAGAGGCTTTTTCCAAGCCTCTGGGAGGCCAAAAAAGGCTTCCAACCAGCTGAAAAATCAGCTGTGAGATGCAGTGCACGTAAGGGGTGGTGGGAGGGGGGATTGCATGTGCATGAGTAGGGGGTGTGGGGAGGGAGCACACATTGCCTTCTGGATGCTCATTCTCATGCGCATGCAATCCCCCCTCCCACCACCCCTTATGTATATGCATGCACATATGCTGACTCCTGGCAACTGCCTAAATTAGTCACTGCATTTTCTTGGCAAGTGTCATGCCCTGTCAGAGACTGAATCCAAGGAAGAAGAAGAACAGCTGGCAGGGAATGGGAGTGTAGCTCCGTTGTCTGTGGAGGAAAGTCTGGCTGGGCAGAGCAGGGAAGAGGTAGCACAAGGGAGAAACCCAAGCCCACCCCCTCTTCATCCTAGAGCATGCAGGGAGGAATGGAGAAGAGAGCAACATGGGTTGCGTGGCTTATGGGGGAGGAAAGGGCCCTGGTTCCCTTTATTAGGCACACCTGAGAAGAAAGTTTAAGGAAGTGGAAGCTGAGAGTGGCGGTTGTTGGGAACAAATGTGAGTTTATCTTGTGTTGACTTTGGTTATCTGCATTCTTGGCATCCTCCCAACTGGATTGATTTACTGCCATTCCTTCACATCTGGAATTCTTTCTCTTGCCCTGCCAGACTAATTATCTCACCTTGCCTTGATTGGACTTATAGTTACAGTTTTTGTTGACAATGTTTTGGACTTGAATCTCTGCAGCCAAAGGCTATTCCTGGGAGAGTTTTTCCTCCAGCCAGAAGGTAACCAGAACACTGGGGGCAAAGTTGGAGCAAATAAAAGGATAAAATAAATAATCCTACTTATTATTTGACTGTATTGCCTTTGTGCCATGCCCCGGGTCATCACAGCAAGATTTTAAAGAAGAGGTTTCTTCTTAGATCTAAGAGAAAGTGGCTGTCCCAAGATTACTCAGCTGACATTGATGGGTCTATGATGGGTCTAGAACTCACTGTCTCCTGTGTCTTAATCATTATAACAAACTTGCTTGCCATACAGATTATCCCCTAGTGTTTCCATTTATATGTATACATGAAGTATCTACATTGCTTTATTATGGCTATGACATGCAGGCTGCAAAAATTCCACTCTTTCCTGTCATCTAGTAGCTAATCTGATGTTTGCAGCCCAAATTTGGTAGCACCTGTTTTAGAAGAACCACTGTGGCACAGTGATTAGAAAGCAATACTACAGGCTACTTCTGCTGACTGCTGGTTGCCAGTAGTTTGGAAGTTTGTGTCTCACCAGCTCAAGGCTGACTCAACCTATCCTTCTAAGTAAAATGAGGACCCGGATCGTTGGGGGCGATATGCTGACTCTGTAAATCCACTTAGAGAGGGCTGTAAAGCCCTGTGAAGTGGGCTTATAAGTCTAAGTGCTGCTATTGCTACAAGCAAATGTTTGTAGCATTTGCTACAAACCAGATTCAGCATCCAGTGACTCCTTTAGATAGTGACAATATCCCAACCTATTGAAATAACCCACTGTCAACCCGAAATGCAAACAACTGTCCTGTTCTGGCCTTCTCATCACAAGAGTGTAGTTGTTGTCCATTGTTTAATTGTTTACAATGATTCAAGGGCCCAAAGTTTACAAAGTTTACAGATCAAAGGTCTGTAAAGGGCATGCATAAGTGCACTATCATGCCTCTCATCCCTGTCCTATTGTCCCCATTTAATCATACCTATTTTCTTTATTCTTATTCATGCTTATACTTATACCTATTATTATGTAAGCAATTGACAAATCAAAATAAATAAAATAAAAATAAGGTGGCATCATAAAGGAGTACATTGTGAGATAATTAAATTGGCAGGCATTCACTAATGCTTGCCTGACAAACTCATGTTTTTTTTCTGATTGCTGCTGCTGCCACCATTTCAGAACTAAGAGGAAGGAAAGTAACACAGCAACACATACTGCAAAGTTTACCTTTTTCAAAAAAAAATGTGTTTCCAACAGAGCATTGTTTGCTTTAAAACAGATGAAAGAAGAAAGAGAAATTGCTATTTTAATTATGACTAGCTTGCAAGAACCTCCAGCTTCTGAAAAGGCAACAGCTTTTTCCAAGAGAAAGTGCTTCTTTAATGATTATTTTTTTCTTTCAACAGGAAAAAAAAAACCCTTCCCAAATGCTTGATTGAAAAGCTTTCATGCACATTATCCATTTTTATGAGCTGTTTCTATCCTTCTAAACTCTACATTAGTTCTATCTGGGCTGGATGCTGCTGCTGATTTCTTAACATAGTTTTATTGCCAAAAAATTTATTCTATCTCATAAACAAAAAAAGCATAATGCTTTGAAATGAAGTCAAAACAATCATTTTTAAAAGATTGCATATCTTTTGGAAAGAATTCTGTTCACTGAAAAGCCAGGTAAGCATTGAAGTCAGCAAGCATACAGCTACAACAAGCATATGTGTACAATATTTTATATCTGACATGTGATATTGAGTTTTCCTCATCCCTGAAGGTATGTTGGCCTGTGAGACTTAATAGATCAGGCAATATATGCTGTATCTGATATTTAAGAAGGTACGGCTATGTTCATGAAATGCCTCAACACTTCAGCTGCTTTATCATCAAAGACATGTGGGAATTTGATCCAGTGCTTTTATCCAATAGTTTTTACCCAGTGGTTCTAATTCTGCCTATGTGAGTTTAAAATCTGTACTTTAAACAGGTTTGATGGAATTTGGCAAAAATCTGCCATGGGGTAGATTCAAGGACACAACAGGATAGAATATGCAAAAATACAATGATTTGTTAAGCCCCATTAAACAAAGAATGCTGAGGAAACTTTAGACAAATAGGTGCCTCAGCATTCTTTGGTTAATGGGACTTAACAGTTCAGTGCTACTGGTACATAGCAGATCTATAAAACTGCTCTTTTATTCAAAAGACGATATGACTGTGAAATTGTAGAGGGTAGAAGAAATAGCTTTTGATGGACAGGAGGATGCATTACTGGTAAGGCAGTGGTCAGATAAGAGGATAAGAATCCAGGTCAAGAAACAAGTTTGAATTAATGTCTCAGACACCCTAGTTCACATGAAGATAAAAGGGAGAGAAGAGGAGGCACACTGAGGCTTACAAAATTTTGTTACTATAGCATTACAAAAAAAACGTAGCATTGTCATACATGGGATTGGCTTCCTAGTCTGATCGACTAGGCACAAACAAAAATATTGCCTACTGAAGCAGAAAAATGTGGGTTCATAGAACAGGCTTGTTCCTGAAAGTTTCTATCTATGCCTTGTATTTCGGTACTTTTTAATATTCACGTCAGTAGTTTGTCATACTGTGACTGATCACCTTCTCTATGGCAACTGTATAATGAGTAGGCATCCATCTTTATGGCAGCCTACTTTTGTTTTCTCACAATACAAAATGTTCCCACAATCCAAAAAGATTGAGATTGAGACCCTTTCTCCTGTCTCAACATGTTTGAATTCAGCATGCAAAATATCCAGCCCATTGACTCAGGCTAGAGATTTTACTATGTGACCAATGAAATCTAATCACCCTAGAAATCAGCTTAGATATGCCAACTTAATTGGATGTTTCTTTATTCAAATAATTTAATTTAAAAAGTTTAAAATCTATCATCATAGTTCAGAAAACAAGGATCTCATACCAATAGAACATTAAAGCGTACCGTTTCGTAAAGCTCTGAGAAAGAATCTTGTCACAGAAATGCAAAATGGCAGATTTGAAGGTACAAATAATTATGTTGGTTTCAATTTTTTCTTGTAACAATAATTATGAATTTAGAAAATTAGGAGAAGATAAGGTTGTATCCCATAAAACTGATGTCTTAACTACCCTTCTGTCATTTTTCAGGTTAATTCCGATTTAGAGACAAACAAATGAATATACACCCACCACATAATTCCATATATAGCCTGTTCTATGAACAGAATTCCCTGGTTGTCTGGCTGGTTGGGGCCTTGCCCCTGGAATGGTGACTTGAAGAGGCCTTGAGAGAAGGTTTTTTTTTTTTTTCTGAGAGAGACACTCTGCAGCAAGGGAAGATTATTTATTTAGCATATGGCATACATTGTCAGGGAAATCTACACATGTTAGATACACAATGCAGTTCTGACAGCCTGGAATGTTAGTTCATTCTGTTTGGCACTTATGCACCTATCCTTGGTGCACCACAGGAAGCAAACTAGCTTTACACCAGCTGACTAGCAGCATTCGGATTGCTGGCTCTTCTGGGCTCCTCTGCTGGTCTTGCCTTGCCTCACCTTGTGTTGCAATAATGCCTTGAGTCCAGCTGGCACCAAATTCCACTCTCCACACACTCAAATGCAGATAGGTAGGTTTTTCCCATTGAAGTTATACCAGCGGTGATATGCTACCAGTTCAGACCAGTTCACTCGAACCAGTAGTTAAAAAAAAAAAAAAAAAGCCTTCCACAATCAGCTGAGAGTAGGAGAAAAAAGCCTCTGACAATCAGCTGAGAGGAAAAAGAAGAGAAAAGTGCAAGTTTGGCCTTCCCACCCACCTGTGCGTTTTTCTTTTCTTTATCCTCCCAGCTAATTGGTGCTGCAGGCCTCAGCTGATGTGGAGAAAGCTGCATGCATGCGTTATGTGTGCATGCGTTAGGTGCATGTGTACGCATGTGATCACCAAACTGGTAGTGAAACAAGTAGGATCCCACTGCTGAGTGGTACCCATTTATCTACCCATAATATTGCATGAGCCGTGGTGACACAGTGGTTAGAATGCTGCACTACAGACTACTTCTGCTGGCTGTTGACTGATGGCCATTGGAATTTCACCAGGCTCAAGTTTGATTTAGCCTTCCATCCATCTGTGGTCAGTAAAATGGGGACCCAGATTGTTGGGGGAAATATGCTGACTAAGTAAATCACTTAGAGAGGGCTGTAATGCACTGTAAAGTAGAATATAAGTCTAAGTGTTACTATTGCTTTTGAACTGCTGTATAGGCAGGAACTAGGAATTGAGTGACAGGAGCTCAGTCCATCTCACATAATCAGGCTTGAACCGCTGAAGTACAAACCATTTCTGGCTAGCAATTCCAATATCATTAAGCCTCTGTGCCAGTAGGGGTAGTGAAAGGACAGTTTCAGAGAGCTGAAACAGGACTGAGAGGAAGCAGGAAAAAAAACACAATGAGGGAAAGACACTGCATTCCTTCAGAAAGAAAAAGAGATTGCAAGATTGCCACCCCAGGGAACAAAGACAGCTACTATTGGCCTTGAGACTGTATCTTGCCTGCCATGAGAGGGAGACTGGATAAAACAACAAAATTGGTGAAGAGCCATTTGGCTCACCGTTTTAATGTTTATTTTATGTTATTGTGATGCATAATTTGATTTGATTTTCATCTTAACAGTTATCTTAACCCCTTTCTTTCTTTTTCTCTTTCCCCTTGTCTCTCACACTCCCTTTCCCCTGTTCCCTTCCCTTAATTTCCTATTTTCTTTTCTTCTTTGTATTTTATATAATAAATAAAAATAAAAATGATAAAACAGTTATTATTTTAATTAAAGCCTGTAATTCCTTCCATGGCATGTTGGTGTGCCTGAGTCCGGCTGGTCACCTGGGAAAGGGATAGAAGGGCCTGATTGCCAGTAGCATATAGACTGATATGACTTTCTTGAACTTTTTATCCTGCATAAGTTACTTTTTTTTAAATGCCAAACAGCATTTGCAATGCACTTATTACTTATCAACTGCAAAGTTAGTCCTAGAAGATGGAAGAGGAAAAGAATAGGTTTGGTAGAAATTATCATAACAAATGAAATCATCCAATTTAGAAGAGTTCTTCACCTAAATAATTTAAGGGTATGGAATGGTCCCCGTGTAACACTGAAAGAGACAGAGATCAAAATTAACATCTAAACACTCAGAATCTGGCTTCCACACCATCACGTTACTGTGCAAAGCAAGCTGTGTCCAGCCAAATAAGCCTGTGATAACTGTGAAAACAAAACCCTTTGGAAAAAGCCAGCAATTCAGTCATTAGCTGTTCTGCACAGCAAAGGCTACACTTGTTCCTCCCACTTCCATTTTCCATATTTAGCAGTGGTTTGATAGGATGCTTTATTTTGGAAAGGGCAACTCTTGATTGTCATGCATGCGCTGTTGGATCAGAGACAAGTCCATCTATAAGCAGTAAATGGCAAAGAACATCCTTCTAGGGAAACGATGCTGGTAATTATTAAGAAAATTTCATCAGGATCTTCTTATTATTTCTTCTTCTTGCTTTTTTCTTCTACTTTATTGTCTTGTGATTTTATGACACTGAAACTCTTTGGTATTATTTCAAAAGTGTTGAATTTGTAAAAAATAAAAGATGTAAAAGAATAAAACAATATCTATTTTAGAAAAAAAACTGCTTTTAAGGTGTTAGAATAAATTTGAAGTGGAATTGTTTAAAACTACACAACTTGCAAATATCCGTTAGCTACTCCACCTACTCATTCTGCTAATATTATAGTGAAAGGCCATTTTTAAAATAAAGTAACCAAAGAACATCTAGAGCTTTTCCAAGAGCATGGTATACGTCTATGTTGGTGAACCTGTGCCACGTGTGCCAGAAGTGGCACGTAGAGACATTTCCCCTGGTACACGAGAGGTCAGCCGGAAGAGCCCTATGCGCATGAGTGCACGCACCGCTGCCTGACAGCTGATTGTCAGGTATCTGACATATATGCGCAGGGGGGTGGAGGGGGGCACAGGAGATGCACATGCATGTGCAGGGATGTGCTGCGCATGAGGGATAATCATACACACATGTGCAGATGTGGCACACAAGGGGGAATCACATGAGCATCCGTAAAGATGCATGGTACATGAGGGGGAATTGTGCACGCATGCACAAAGATGCATAGCACACAAGGGAGAATCACACACATGTGAGCAAAGATGCGTGGTGCGCAAGCAGTGGAATCACACATGCATACACAGATATGTTGTGCATGAGGGGGCATCATGCACACATGTGCAGGGGGCATGGAGGGCAGCATGCATTGCCTTCTGGGTGTTGGTATGCGAGGACGCTCAAGCGAGCACATGCACAATTATTGGCACAGAAGCTGAAAAAGGTTAGCCACCGCTGGCATAGGTAGTTCTCAACTTACAACCACAATTAAATGCAAAATTTCCATGGCTAAGCAAGTCAGTTGTTAAGTGAGTTTTGCCCCATTTTAAAACTTTTCCTACCACAGTTCTTCAATGAACCAGTGCAGCTGTTAAGTTACTACTACTACTAACATGGTTGTCAAGTGAATCTGACTTTTCTTGTCAGAGAGTCACAAAAGGTGATTGCATGATCCTGGGGCATTGTGATTGTCATAAGTACATGCCAGTTGCCAAGTCATTGAATTTTGTTCAAGTAACCATGGGGATACATGTGAAAAATAGTCACTTTTTTCAGCACCAATAACTTTGAACAAACACTAAATGAATAGTTAAGTCAAAGGTTACCTTTATATACTCCTCCACAAGTAATGTGCAAATTATTTTTCTCCTAAGACTATACAGTACATTAATACTTCCTATAAATCAGAAAAGTGCAGAAGGTTAAAAAAAAGTCAACTGTTGTCATTTTTCCCCCTTATTGAAGGGAGTTCATTGGTAGACAGTGAAATTTCTGTGGGCTTTCAATAATCACTAAGTGTTCAGACTTAGAGCCAGTTGGTAGGGGCCCATGATACTTTGCATTGTTTTTCTCAAGTGCTTAAAAAAATAAGTGTGTGATAAGGTCCAAGCATGACACGAAAGCAGCATGTGAGATGGATGGATCCAGTTTGGTATGCTGTGCAAATTCCTCCCATAGTTCATAAATCATGGTGGATGGGTTCACACCTTGTGTAATTCTACCATTATGGCATATTCAGCAAACTATCATCCACACAATAATGTGTATAAAGCCAGTCACTTCCTGTGCAAGCATTAAGGACTACATATAAGTATCAGGATCAGAAAGAGATTACATTCTGGTTTAAAAAAAAAAAAAAAGACATGCAGCTTTTTTTGCCTGAATGAGCGGCCTAGGAAGGAATAAAAATACTGACAAAATGCCATATGGCCAGCTCTTTACAAGAAAGCTATAAAATAGGAGAGTGAGTTGTGAGGGCTTATGCTGATAACTGAGATTACATTAATGAATATGAATTATTTCATTTATGGAGCTGTAGTTGCTGGACTGTACGTGCTTCAAAAAGGAAAACTCAGGAAAACGCTTTGATCCTGACCCCAGCACAGGTGATGTGGAAAAAGAAGTTGCTGTAACACAGCACAGAGTAATGCTGTGCTTGCATTCATGGAAAATCAATCAAGCACCTGTTTCAAACCTTTGGCAAAGCCTGCAGGTTCCTAAAAGCTCTGAGAGCCATACTTCTCTGCCTGTTCTAGAAAAGCCATTTCTTCGTTCCCTACCACAGAATATTTATTAAAGCAGCTCTTTGGAGAACTTCCCACAGGACCGGTCTCAAATAATTCATTTAAAGAATTCAATTTGTGTTTCCTTGGGATTTTTTTAACCACAGAAATGGAAATAAGAGTGCAACATTACTTCAATAGGGAGTTTTTTTGTTGGTGATTTTTCTTGGATATTGACATATAGCTATTTTGTGTCTGTCTGTCTGTACACACAAACACACACATAGATGTGTATATATGTGTGTGCATATGTATGTATACTGCTCAAAAAAATAAAGGGAACAAAAAAATAAGACGTCCTAGATCTGGATGAATGAAATGTTCTTATTAAATGCTTTGTTCATTACATAGTTGAATGTGCTGACAACAAAATCACACAAAAATTATCAATGGAAATCAAATTTAGCAACCCATGGAGGTCTGGATTTGGAGTTATGCTCAAAATTAAAGTGGAAAAAAACACTACAGGCTGATCCAACTTTGATGTAATGTCCTTAAAACAAGTCAGAATGAGGCTCAGTTGTGTGCGTGGCCTCCATGTGCCTGTATGATCTCCCTACAATAGCTGGGCATCCACCTGATGAGGTGGCGGATGGTCTCCTAAGGGATCTCCTCCCACACCTGGACTAAAGCATCCCCCAACTCCTGGACAGTCTGTAGTGCAACGTGGCATTGGTGGATGGAGCAAGACATGTGTCCCAGATGTATTCAATTGGATTCAGGTCTGGCGAACGGGCGGGCAAGTCAACATAGCATCAATGCCTTCATCTTGCAGGAACTGCTGACACACTCCAGCCACATGAGGTCTGGCATTGTCGTGCATTAGGAGGAACCCAGGGCCAACCGCACAAGCATATGGTCTCACAAAGGGTCTGAGGATTTCATCTCGGTACCTAATGGCAGTCAGGCTACATCTGGCAAGCACATGGAAGGCTGTGTGGCCCCCTAAAGAAATGCCACCCCACACCATTACTGACCCACTGCCAAACTGGTCATGCTAGATGATGTTGCAGGCAGCAGAATGTTCTCCACGGTGTCTCCAGACCCAGTCACACGTGCTAAGTGTGAACCTGCTTTCATCTGTGAAGAGCACAGGGTGCAAGTGGCAAATTTGACAAATTTGGTGTTCTCTGGCAAATGCCAAACATCCTGCACAGTGTTGGGCTGTAAGCACAACCCCCACCTGTGGACGTCGGGCCCTCATACCACCCTCATGGAGCCTGTTTCTGACCATTTGAGCAGCCGCATGCACATTTGTGACCTGGTGGAGGTCATTTTGCAGGGCTCTGGCAATGCTCCTCCTGTCCCTCCTTGCACAAAAGCAGAGGTAGTGGTCCTGATGCTGGGTTGTTGCCCTCCTATAGCCTCCTCCATGTCTCTTGATGTACTGGCCTGTCTCCTGGTTGCACCTCCATGCTCTGGACACTATGCTGACAGACACAGCAAACCTTCTTGCCAAACCTTGCATTGATGTGTCATCCTGGATGAGCTGCACTACCTGAGACACTTGTGTGGGTTGTAGACTCCGTCTCATGCTACCACTAGAGTGAAAGCACTGCTAGCATTCCAAAGTGACCAATGTCTATTCCACTTGTACAACAGCATGTCAGTCAGTGTTGCTACCTAAGTGGACAGTTTGATTTCACAGAAGTGTGATTGACTTGGAGTTACATTGTATTGTTGAAGTGTTCCCTTTATTTTTTTGAGCAGTGTATGTTTTGGTAATGTATTAATCAAGAAATTGCCCATCTGATTAATAATTGCCTATTAAATGAATCCTAAGTGAGACCCACATAGTATGTTTGTATATTTGCATCCGTGCACACAGGTATATACATTATACATGTGTTGAAACTAATAATCAAGGAGTTACCCATCTGATTAGTAATTATCTAATAACTGGATTTTATAGGCCTCACAAAATATATGTTATATGTTTGTTTGGATGAATGCATGTCATTAAGCATATAAATCAGGCAACTCACTGATTATTAAATTATACACACATCTATTTGTATTGCATGTGTTTGTGTGTTTTAAGATGTTGCCTGTGTGATTAAACTGAATTTTATAAACCTCACAAAGTTTCCCAAAATTATTATAAAGCTGACACTCTTACAGGATGAATTTGCCATGGAAAACTGAGCCTAGAAAAAGCTGCCAGCAATCTGTTCATAGTTATCCCATAGGCTCCAAAAAAATCCAAGCAAAATAGCTTTGAAGTCATCATCATCACATAACTAAAGGCCCGGTCCCACTGGCCGACGAACACAAAACGTATGCATAAAGAACACAGAGGATGAGCAAAATTTCGGGGGTGGCTCCATCCGTTGTCATCCGCTCCAAAAAGTGGCAAAAATTTGCATAAACAGAACAGAAAAGAATGGACATGGGTAGTATGTAGCGGGGATGTTAAACGGATGTTCATAGGAAGCCTAGGGGATGAAAGTGGATGGAAGCGGATGACACCTCCGAAGGGGTTCCAGGGGAGAATTTCGAAGCGGACGCATAGCGGAATGCACAGCAGATGAAGTGGATGCATCACAGATGCCGATAGGAAATAAAGGGGATGCCGCGCAGATGTATATCGGATGCAAAGCATTCACTGCGCATGCGGGGAATATGAATTGCATCAGCTCCGCGGATATAAAAGGATGCAGCACGCATGCAGTCAGCATACAGGGGAAAGACATGCTGCCACATACATCTTGCAGGAACACCATGGTTCGTCAGTCAGGCAAGAAGAGGAAGCCCGTGCCTACTCGTTCAAGCCCTGGCAAGGTGAAGAAGGCCAGAACCAGCATCCCACTCCTTGGCACTGGCTCTGAAGCTGCTGCTGCTGCTGCTGCTGCTGTGGTGGACCAGCCCCAAGGCCCTCAAGTCCCTCAAAGCCCTGCTGCTCAAGCCCCTGAAGGCCCTGCTGCTCCAGCCCCTGAAGGCCCTGAACAATCTCCAGAAGGCCCTGATGCTGAAGCCCCTGAAGGCCCTGATGAAGGCCCTGCCAGAGGGAGGAAGAGGCAAGGGAAGAAGAAGGGAGAGAGGAAACAGTACACCGTTTTTGAGGAGCATGACGATGAGGTGCTGGAATGGCTGAGAGAGAAGGAGTACCTCTGGAGAAAGGACCACAGACTGTATCGGGACACCAGGAAGAAGCAGGCAGCTTGGAGAGACAAGGCAGAGAGCCTGGGGTACACTGCAGAAGTACTCCTTGGATGGTGGAAGCACATGCACACCTGGTATGGCAAGCTACACCTCAAGAAATCCGGGAAGGCCGCTGTCAAGCTCACTGACCGGGAGATGTATGTCATGGCCAAGTGCAGTTTCCTGGAGGATGAGGTCCACCACCAAGGAGCAGCCCCTCTGACACCTCTCACCCACAGACAGCCAGTCCTCTTCCAGCCAGGAGCCAACTATCCTGTCCAAGCAGGTGTCTTCAGAGGGCCCCACAGCCGAGACTCCCCTGACAGCTGCACTCCCCATGCTGGCGGACTTGGAGGATCCCGTGGAGGATGATGCCCTGCTGTCACAAATGGAGGAAGAAGCAGCAGCCACCAGAGGCGAACCCACACCCACACCCAGCTCCACAGGATGCAGGCAGAGAGGCAGACTGGAGGGCCAGGACCACAGTGTGCTGTTGGAGATCAGGGACACAATGAAGACCAGCACAGAACTTCTCTCTCAGTTGGTCCACATGGACAGAGCATCCTTGGGCCGGAACACCTTCATCACCTACATGAGCCAGACCCTGAGTGACCTGCCCAAGGCTTACATCCTCTTTGCATCCGTAAGTGTAGTGGGACCGGGCCTTATAGGACTGAAGGTAGCATAGACCTAGATTTTATAGGTATAGAATTTTGAGTCTGGTGGCATAAGGTATTTTGCTACAAGTAGAGGAGTGGAGAAGTCTTCTTGTGAAATATTTCTGGTCTTTCTCAACTGTGCTAATATCAGACATGTAATGTGGGTTCCAGACTGATGAGCTGTATTTGATATTGGTCTAGCAAATGTTTTGTATGCTCCAGTTCTTAGTGTAATATTACCAGAGAAAAAGTATGTAGCGAGGATGTTAAGTGGATGTTCATAGGAAGCCTAGCGGATGACAGCAGATGGAAGTGGATGACACCTCTGAAGGGGTTCCAGGTGAGAAATGCGAAGTGGACCCATCGCGGAAGGGGCGGATGCATAGCGGATGAAGCGGATGCATCACGGATGCCTATAGGAAGCAAAGCGGATGCCGCGCGGATGTATATCAGATGCAAAGCGTTCACTGCGCATGCGGGGAGTATGAATTGCATCAGCTCCGCGGATATAAAAGGATGCAGCACGCATGCAGTCAGCATTCAGGGGAAAGACATGCTGCCACATACATCTAGGAGGAACACCATGGTTCGTCAGTTAGGGAAAAAGAGGAAGCCTGTGCCTACTCATTCCAGCCTTGCAAGAAGGACAGAACCAACATCCCACCCCCTGTCACTGACTCTGAACCTCCTGCTGCTGCTGCTGCTGCTGCTGCTGCGGTGGTGGACCAGCCACAAGGCCCTCAAAGCCCTGCTGCTGAAGGTCCTGCTGCTAAAGCCCATGAAGGTCCTGCTGCTCAAGCCCCTGAAGGCCCTGTTGAAGCTCCTGTCAGAGGGAGGAAGAGGCAAGGAAAGGAGAAGGTAGAGAGGAAACAGTACAACGTTTCCGAGGAGCATGAGGATGAGGTGCTGGAATGGCTGAGGGAGAAGGAGTACCTCTGGAGAAAGAACCACAGACTGTATCGGGACACCAAGAAGAAGCAGGCAGCTTGGAGAGACAAGGCACACTGGGGTACACTGCAGATGTACTCCTGGGATGGTGGAAGCACATGCACGCCTAGTATGGCAAGCTACAGCTCCACAGGATGCAGGCAGAGAGGCAGACTGGAGGGCCAGAACCACAGTGTTGGAGATCAGGGACACAATGAAGACCAGCACAGGACTCTCTCAGCTGGTTCACTTGGACAGAGCATCCTCAGGCCAGAACACCTTCATCACCTACGTGAGCCACACACCCTCAGGGACCTGCCCGAGGCCCAGTACCAGGTGATGAAGGAGAAGATAACAGCACTTCTGCACAACCCACAAGGCCCAGCTGAACCTGCTCCTACCCAGTCGAGGTCTGCTCCTCCACCCCAGGCGATTTCACAACCCTTTCACAGCTTTCAACAGCCCCTCACCTACCAAAGCTATGACTACCAGGACTTCCCACAGCAAAAACAGACCTTCCCAGTCCAGGCACAGGTTCATCGCACACCACAGACTCCAGTCCTCACCCAGCTGCATACCAGACAGCCCCAGTACACTCCTCCTTACTCCACCCCACAGCCAAGCCCATCAACGGACATTCTGTCATCAGTCTTGGGTCTCACATTTCAGGTCCTTGATGAGGGGCCTCTCAACCTCACAGGACTGAGTCAGCTCTCGGACAGCTTTCTGAACACACCATCTCTGTTGTACTCTCGGGGCCAAGCACCCCAATGGTGCCTCAGACCAGCACTCAAGCCACAGCCACCTCCACAGTCCCTGCCCACTTAACAGCTGAGACCACGGACATGACTCAGAGTGACTGAGAATAGTGTCAGAGACTGAGTTGTTTACTTGTTCAGTTTATCTTTGCTTAAGACACTTTACTTGGTTCATTTTGCTTTTTTAATAAAGTCATAAAGTTTACCTAAGACAGTTAATAAAGGTTATCTTTGCTTAACACACTTAATTCAGTTTACTTGGTTCATTTTGCTTATTTAATAAAGTCATAAAGTTTAAATAAGAAAGTTAATAAAGGTTATCTTTGCTTAAGACACTTCATTCTTTTTTTTTACTTAATAAAGTGTTGGTGAAAACTTTTAAAAAATGGTTAAGCCTTTGCATGCTTGTGGAATAGAAAAGGATAGTTATGGGATAGATAAACCTCCAGTGCAAGCATAGTGGGACTGTATGGTCCACCCTCCCAGCTGCCACACATATGGACCTTTATTATCAATAACAATTTATTCATTGATCAACACATTTTAAAATAAACAAAGCTCTTTATTAATGCCCTATTCATTGTAGGGCCACTCAACATACATGACACAATCTCATCAGTGTTATGCAACAGACTCAAGGAAGCATCCATTAGTCATCTATCATCCTGTCTTGCCACTCCACTGCTCCAGCTGGGGAGTTGCACCAGTGTCTCAGTAGGTTGCGCTGCTTCTTCCCTTCACGTGAAGCTCTGTGGGGGCCTTGCACATCCACAGTGTCTATCAGGTTACGTCCTTGCCTCCATTCACCAGGCTCCATGTCCTCATTCCCTTGTTGATGGTCCACAAGGGTGTCCTGCAAGACTGGGTAGCGGGTGCGAATGAGATTGTGCAGAATGCAGCAAGCTTCCACGATGCTCATCACAGTCTCTGGGTGATGCTGCATGGTGGTGAGAAGTATCTGGAACCTGTTGGCCAGGATGCCAAAGGCGTTCTCCACCACCCATCTTGCCCTGAACAGCCTGTAGTTGAAGATCCTCTCTTCATGGGTGAGGTATCTTGAAGTGAACAGCTTCATGAGGTAGGTTCTGAGGGAGAAGGTGTCATCACCAACGATGAAGTAGGGCACATCTTGTGTGTCATTGGGTAGGGGGTCTGGATCTGGGAAGCCCATGATGAGGTTGCATTCCAGCCCCTCCTTGAGGATGACCGGCGTTGTATACCTGGCCATCTGAAGCTGACCCATTGCCTGAAGCATCAATGTAGATGAACTTGTCGTCAGCATCAACCATGGCAAAGAGGGTGGTACTGAAGAAGCCCTTGTAGTTTAAATAAGTGACCCTGAGTTGGCTGGAGCTTTACAGGCCACGTGCTTTCCCTCTATGGCTCCAATGGTGTGGAGAAAATTCCACCTCTGATACCACTCTTCTGCAAGTTTCCTCCAGCCTTGTTCAGTGGTGGGACAATGGAGGAGCTCCTCCACGTATTCTTCGATGATGGCCTGTACCACTTCTCTGACCACTTTGCTGATGCTTTTGTGTGGCACCCTCCATTCAAACTGCATGTTTCTGTATGTGGTCCCAGAGGCCAGGTGAGGAGACTCAGTGCCACCTTCAGTCCAGGGTCCAGGTTGGGACGGAAGTTGGTGCTTGGCTTGGTCAACCTGGGTCTCAGATGCTCCACAAGTTCGTCAAACATGGCTGGTGGCATCCTCATGAAGTGATGGAATGCACGAGGGTCTTCATTCCTCAGCTCCACCATCAACTGGTCATACGGTCCAAACTCCATTCTTCTCACAATCCATCCTCGGACCCACACAAACTTGGACGTCTTCTTCTCTTTCTGTATAAAAGGTGAAACAGTCTAAACAGGTTTTGGTTCTGGTGATGAATGATCGTAGCTACCATACGGACTGTGTCATGATCCATGGTGGAGAACAATTGATGATGTGGAAGAGCAAGACCAAGGGTGAAGAGGTCTGTACACCACGGCTGCTGGACTCATACTGAGATCCAGATGATTTTCTCCCCCTTTTTATAGGAAATATCGGTAGTCCGCTAGGTGTCCTCCTACATACTGTAGACATACTGCAGACATCCTAAATATACGAGATACATCCCAGATACAAACATTTTGTCCCTTTTAATCCTTTATATAGAGATGCATACGCTTACATCCTTTCTATTTCTGTGCTACTAACGCTGTGTAGAAGTTCCGTGCACCTTTCATTTCCTCCCTCTTTCCGTTTTCAGCTGCAGCGGATGTGAGTTGAGGGGATGGCCAGAGGATACAGAGAGGATACAGCGGATGTTTAACGGATGATAATGAACATAGAACGTTTGTTGCCCGTATATGTCACGGATGTACATCGTATGTGGTGGAAAGTTTATCCGTTCACAAAGTTTTGTGCATCTCAAAACTACTTGCGTGGATGAAATTGCAGTGGATGGATGCCCGAGGGATAGAGCGTGTGAAACACATATGCATTGAGTACACAACAGATGCATAGCGTTTTCTAATGGATGGCAAGCTTTTTTTAATGTTTTACATCCTCTTTGCATCCATAAGTGCAGTGGGACTGGGTCTTAAAGCCGTTTCTTTGCTATTAAGTGTAACGATAAATTCACACCCTTGAAGCCATCTTCATAAAGCTAAGAATAAATGAGCTGCTTTATCTACCCTCCTGTCAACTGACACAATTGACCTAACTTAATGGCCTTTAAAACTGATTGTCCAGAAGGAAGAGAACTGGAACACGTGTAATTCTAGGCAAAATATGGTGGTTAAAAAGGAGCAGGAGGGACAGATACATTTATAAACTACGTTCCTCCTATTTTTTTTGCTCAATTGTCAAAAGTGGACTGTGCACACACACTGGATTGCCAGAACCCAGAA
>BLBF01000032.1:10485852-10498639 GCA_015471245.1 Laticauda colubrina | reverse complement strand
ATTGCCAGAACCCAGAAGAGAGCAGCTGGCTGGTGCTCATGTGGCAGGAACACTTCTGGGTTCCGTCATGTGCATTTTTTTCCCTTTTATTTTTTCTTTCCCCTTTATAATAAAAACTAGATTTTTCATACTCATATATCTGCTCACTATGCCTCATGCTGCTTCTTTTCTCTGGTGGTTTCTCAGAAAGTTCAAACTTAGACATTCAGCTCAATAAAATCTCACCTTCAAATATAGAAAAATATGCTCACCTTGTTACTTATAAACATTTAATTGCATTTTCCTATATTTTCAGCCTTTTTCAAGACAGCAGCTTTATGATAACAGTTCCTAGAATTTCCAGCTAGCCTACTTTAACTCATCAGGTTGATATCACATTGAAGAAGTGTGTTACAGTCAGAACAGTTAATCAGTGGAACTACTTGCCTCCAGAAGTTGTGGTGCTCCAATGCTGGAGAATTTTAAGAAGAGATTGCACAACCATTTGTCTGATATGGTATAGGGCAGTGATGGTTAACATAGCCACAAAGTGTCAAAAGTGGACTGTGCACACACACTGGATTGCCAGAACCCAGAAGAGAGCAGCTGGCTGGTGCTCATGTGGCAGCAACACTTCTGGGTTCCACCATGTGCATGTGTGCCGGACAGCTGGTCAAGCATACATGCACACTAGACAGCTGCTCTCTTTTGGCATGTGCATGCACTCTAGCCAGCCAGCTTGTCTTCTCAGACTATCTGGCCAGCACGCATGCGTGTAATGCAGGGGTGGTTTCTACTGGTTCTGTCCACCCCTGGAGAACCAGTAGCTCTGAAGAGCAGCAGACATAGAAGTGGTTCTATGCCTGCTGATATTTTTTGCCCACCCGTCCACCCGGGTTCTTACCTGACCTTTATTACCTGATTTTTTTCAACTTCAGCTGCCATGCGAGGCACAGCTGTAGTTTAAAAATCAGGATAAAAGTCCTTTTTAAAAGGCTGCTTCTCGGCACGCATCATGCTTATGACAATTTACAGACGCGTGCTGGCAGCATGCAGGGAAGCACATTGTAAATCACTGAACCTTGTAAATGACTGAACTGATAGTTAACCTGGTCGGATCCTACCCCTGGTGCAATGGAACCCGTAAGAGAACAGCTGCCCACACATGCATACACGCCAGATCAGCTGGCAGGCATGCATGTTGTGATGACCCGTAGTCTCTCAAAATAACCCAAAACCCAAAACATACATTAAAGTCTGGTAATGCCTTCAACTTAAATTTCACTGTTTTATAAGGCACAGTTTAAAGTCACAAAAGTAAATAATGAGGCAAAAGTAAACCAAAACAAACCGCATTGATGAGAGTGCCAAAGCAAGCCAAGATAATTAATCATACATTCCAGGAAGATAATGGGGAGAGTCCATGGGAAGAATGCCAAAAAAGATAAACTTATTTCAAAGGAAACAATAAACTTTGACTCCAGTTCTGACTACGCAATTACAAACTTATATACATAGCTCCCACCTGCAAGCCACGAGGAGGATCATGATAATCTCCTCCTGAGTAAACCTCACTTTTCCCTGATCCTCTTCTCTATGTATGCCCTAGGATGGATAGGGGATGGGTGTGGATCCTCTTCTGATTGCTAAGCCAGTATCTGCCCTTCCCCAGCCTCCTCCACCACCTCTGGAGCCATACTCCATCCCCTGTTGGCTGTTCCTCCGCTTCCTCAGAGTCAGGTCTCCACCAGGGGCATGACACTATCCCCCCCCCACAGGGCTCCCTCCCCCAGGACCAGGCAGATGAGGACATTGAGGAAAGCAAGCATGAAAGTCCAGGAGCAAACGAGGAGCATGAACATCAATGGCATCGACTCAGGTGAAGTCCTCTGGTCCATAAACTTTCCATGCCACCAAATACTGAAATCAGCCCCGAAAGTGGTGTGAATCTCGGATGCTCTCCACTTCATACTCCTCCTCACCCAGAAGGGCTAATGGGGCTGGCTGTAATGGAGCCAGTCTATGTAGACTGTCAGCCGAGGCAGGGACTAACAGGGAATGATGAAAAACAGGATGGATATGCATGGTCCGTTGCAGGGAGAGATGATAAGCCATAGGATTGATCACCACCTTGACTGGAAAAGGTCCCAAGTAACAGTGATCGAGCTTTTTCAATAGCCGCATCATTGGTAACTATCGAGTAGAGAGCCAAATCTGATAACCTTCCGCTAAAGGCGGAATATCGCTATGATGTCAGTCTGCAAACCATTTATAGTCCTCCTTGGCTCTCTCAAATTGATCACGGACCATGTGGTGCATGGTTTTTAACTCCTGCAAGAACGTATCCACTGCCAAAACTGGGGAATCAGATGGGACTAAAGGGAAAAGTCGTATATGAAAACCATAGTTAGCAAAGAAAGGGGACACATGGGTGGAAGCATGTTGAGCATTGTTATAAGCGAATTCTGCCACCAGCAGCATTTTCCATTTTTCGCACACGGAATAAAGTGGGCCATTTTAGTCAGCATATCCTCCACCACCAAAATGGTTGTAGCACCATTCAGTGGTGGTAACTCAATGAAATCCAATGAAACTGCCCCCACAGTCATTCTGGCATGGGCAAGGGCAGCAAGACACCACAGGGCACACCAGGAGCATACTTGGCTTGACGACAGATCCCACAGGATGCCACATATCCTGACACATCATGTTTAAGTCTCGGCCACCAAAATGTCCTAGAGAT
Source organism: Laticauda colubrina (assembly GCA_015471245.1). NCBI lineage: Eukaryota > Metazoa > Chordata > Lepidosauria > Squamata > Elapidae > Laticauda > Laticauda colubrina. The sequence continues at coordinate 10,495,917 of BLBF01000032.1, read as the reverse complement.
GAGATGCAGTGTTTTGAACACCCCAAAGTGTCCCACCGCCAGACTATCATGACATTGACGTAGGATAAGGCCATGAAGAGGACCTCCAGGCATGTAAATGCGATCATGGAACTGCAACAGGTCCCCAATATACGCCCAAGGATTCTCTTGTCTCCCATTCTCATCCAATTCTCAATGTCAAGCTGCCACAAATGGGTCCTGCTGCTACACCTCTTTAATCCCCACTCAGAGGTCCACAGGTTACTTGGTGGCCACAAACTACTCCAACAGAATCACTGTCCAGGGCAAGATTTTATCCTCCCTTCGGGTATACTCGGGCTTCCAAGATAGGGCATCAGCACATTGATTCCCTCCACTCAGAACATAGGTCACCCGGAAATCAAATCAAGCAAAGAATAAGGACCATCTCACCTGATCCTGGTTCAATGTCTGAGCTGTACGTAGGTGTTCCAAATTGTGATGATCCATCCGAACCTCAATTTGGTGATGAGCCCCCTCCAGGTGGTGCCGCCATGTCTCAAAATTGACCTTAACTGCCAATAGGTCCTTGCCCCAAATCGTACAATTGCGCTCTGGAGTCAACCATTTCTGGGAATAATAAACACACGGGAACAAGATGCCTGCGGGAGCACAGGCCTGGAGGAGCACCATACCAACAGCCAGATCAGAGGCATCTGTTTCCACCACAAATGGCTGGCCTGGATCAGGATGTTTGAAGATAGGCTCAGAAGCAAAGGCAACTTTCAACACCTCAAAAGCTCAGCACCTGCTCCTCAGCACCCCAATGGAACTTCTCCCCCTTCTTGAGCAGATTAGAAAGGGGAGCAGTCAAGGCAGCAAAGTGGGTAATAAATGTGCGGTAGTAGTTCGCAAACACCAATAGTCTCTCAAAATAACCTAAATCCAAAATATACGTTAAAGTCTGGTCATGCCTTCAACTTAAACTTCAGTGTTTTATTAGGCACAGGTTAAAGTCCCAAAAGTAAATCATGAGGCAAAAGTAAAGCCCCTATCACACTGCACCAACGGATGGAAAGAGGATGTAAAATGGAGAAAAACACTTGCCATCCGTTGGTTAACGCGATGCTTCTGTTCTGTACTCACTGCCTCCGTTTTGCTTCCTCTCTATCCGTCCAGCATCCATCTATTGACGTTTCATCTGCTCAGAGGGTTTTGAGCTGCTCAAAACTTTTGAGAGGAAAATGTATCCAATGCGTCCATTCTGCATCCGCTAGGAATACGGGGGACATCCGTTCTGCATCCGTTATGCATCCGCTATATCCGCTAGGCATCCGTTACGCATCTGTGCAACTCGCATCCACTTGGACGCAGGGAAGAAGCATAACGGACGCAGAACGGACGCGTTGCGTTAGTAGCACGGATGGAGAAAGGATGAAAGCGGAAGCAGCTCGCAAACAAAGCATTTAAAATGGAAAAAACATTCACAGAGGGGACCTATCTTGGATATTAAGGATGTCTAGAGGATGCATAGAGGATCAAAAGGACACATAGGGGAAAACCTCTATTGCCCATAAAAAGGGGGAGCACCTCACCTGCATCTCACTTTCAGACCAGCAGCCCTGCTGTGCAGACCTCTGCAGCCTTCATCTGACTCTTCCTCTTCCACAGCATCCAATCATGTCCACCATGGATCATAACAAACTCCTTTTGGTAGCCACCATCCTTCTGCAACACTGCGAAGCCATCTACAGGCTCTGTGAACTCTACTACGGGAAGAAAAGGAGGCACACCAAAAAAGTCTGGGTCCAAAGATGGTTTGCCAGAAGAGCAGAGGACGGACTGTACAACAAGCTGATGGTGGAGCTCAGGAACGAAGACACTCATGCATTCCAGAACTTCATGAGGATGCCTCCAGCCATGTTTGATGAAGTTGTGGAGCGGCTGACACCCATGTTGACCAAGCAGAGCACCAACTTCTGGCCCAGCCTGGAACCTGGGCTCGAGGTGGCACTCACTCTGCGCCACCTGGCCTCAGGGACCACCTACAGGAGCATGCAGTATGGCTGAAGGGTGCAACACAACACCATCAGCATTGTGGTCAGAGAAGTGGTTCAGGCCATCATCGAAGAATACCTGGAGGAGCTCCTCCAGTGCCCCTTCACTGAAGAAGGCTGGAAGAAAGTTGCAGAGCAGTGGTATCAGAGGTGGAACTTCCCCCACACCGTTGGAGCCATAGATGGCAAGCACGTAGCCTGCAAAGCTCCAGAAAAGTCGGGGTCCACTTATTTCAACTCCAAGGGCTTCTTCAGCATCATCCTCTTCGCCATGGTCGATGCTGACTACAAGTTCATGTACATTGATGCTTCAGGCAACGGCTCATGTTCAGATACCCAAGTATACAACACCAGTGACCTCAAGGAGGGGCTGGAAGGCAACCTCATCATGGGCTTCCCAGATCCAGACCCCCTGCCCAACGACACGCAAGATGTGCCCTACTTCATTGTGGGGGATGACGCCTTCTCCCTCAAAACCTACCTCATGAAGCCCTACACTTCCAGACTCTGCACCCATGAAAAGAGGATCTTCAACTACAGGCTGTCGAGGGCAAGGCAGGTGGTGGAGAACGCCTTTGGCATCCTGGCCAACAGGTTCCAGGTACTTCTCACCACCATGCAGCATCGCCCATAGACTGTGAGGAGGATCGTGGAAGCTTGCTGCATCCTGAACAATCTCATGTGCACCCGCTACCCAGTCTTGCAGAACAGGCTCGTGGACCTCCAGCAAGGCAATGGGGACATGGAGCCTGGGGAATGGAGGCAAGGGCAAAACCTGATAGACACTGAGGATGTGCAAGGCCCCAACAGAGCCTCATGTGAAGGGAAGAAGCAGCGCAACCTCCTGAAACACTGGTGCAACTCCCCAGCTGGAGCAGTGGAGTGGCAAGACAGGATGATAGATGATTAATGGATGCTTCCTTCAGCCTGTCTCATCACACTGATGAGATTGGGCCATGTATGTTGGGTGGGCCTACAATGAACAGGGCATTTCATAAAGAGTTGTGTTTATGTTGAAATGTGTGAATCAATGCTAACATTAGTATTGATAATAAAGGGCCATAGGTGTGGCACCTGGGAGGGTGGACCATACAGTCCCACTATGCTTGCACTGGAGGTTTATCTGTCCCACAGCTATTACCCATCCCAAAGGTATCCTTGCCCACCCCACTGTTATTCTTACCCATCCCACAGCTATTACCCATTCCAAAGGTATCCCTGCCCACCCCACTGCTATCCTTACCCATCCCACAAACATGCAAAGGCTTAAACCATTTCTAAAAGTTTCCACCAAGACTTTATTTAATAAAATAAATGAGGCAAGTGTGTGAAGCAAAGATAAACTTTATTAATCACAAGCTGTAAAAGAAAAATGACCCAAGTCAAGTGTCCAAATAAAGACTACAGATAGCCACCCAGTCTCTGGCACTCCTCTTGGTCACTCGGAAGTGTGCCCAGTCTCAGGGGTGAAGGGTCCAGGTGCTGTGGAGGTGGCTGCTGCTGGAGTGCTGGTCTGAAGCACCACTGGGGTGCCTGGCCCCAAGAGGACAACAGGGGACGGTGTGTTGAGGAAGCTCTCGGACAGCTGGCTCAGCCCCGTGATGCTGAGAGGTCCTTCCTCCATGCCATGTGGTGTCAGCCCTAGTACCGAGGACAGATGTACTGAGGCCGGGCTTGGCTGTGGGGTGGAGGAAGGAGCAGTGTAGTGGGGCTGTCTGGTCTGCAGCTGGCTGAGGACTGGCATTGGTGGCATTGGTGGCATGGGTGGCATCGCTGTCGTCGGTGGCATCATTGGCGTGGGTGGCATCGGTGGCATCGGTGGAACCGGTGGCAACAGTGTCGCCCGATGACTTTGTGCCTGGACTGGGAAGGTCTGCTGCCTGTGCTGCTGGACCTCCTTGTAGCCGTAGCCCTGGTAGGTGAGGGCCTGTGGAAAGCATTGGAATGGGAGGGACATCACCTGGGATGGAGGAGCAGACCTGGACTGGGTGGGAGCAGGTGCCTCTGGGTCTGGAGGGTTGTGAAGCAGCTCGATGATCCGGTCCTTCACCACCTGGTACTGGGGTTCCGCCATGTCCGTGAGGGTCTGGTTGATGTAGGTGAGGAAGGGCTTGTGGTTGGAGGATGAGGAGTCGGTGTGGACCAGCTGAGAGAGATCTATGCTGCTTCGGATGGTGTCCCTGATCTCCAGCAGGACAGTGTGGCTCTACCCCTCCGGTCTGGCTCTCTGCCTTTCTGTGGAGGTGGACCTGTGGGCGGATGCGGGTAGGGCTGTGGTGGAAGTGCCGTCTCCTTTCTCCCACCGCACCAGGGAGTCCTCCATGCGCTCCACTATGGTTAAAACACCTGTCCGTGGGTTCTCCGCCGTGGCACGCTCCGCAGAAACCTGCCTGGAGACAGGAACTGACTCTCGGCCGGAAGAGGACTGGGTCTCAGCAGGCTGCCAGAGAGAGAGGGTCGTGAGAGGGGCTGCTGCTGCTGCTGCTGCTGCTCCTCGGTGGTGGATCTCACCCTCCAGGAAGCTGCACCTGGCCATGACATAGGTCTCTCTGTCCATCTGCTTAACCGTGACCTGGCCAGATTTCTTGAGGTGCAGCTTCCCGTACCAGGTGTGCATATGTTTCCACCAACCGAGGAGCACCTCTGAAGTGTAGCCCATACTGTCCGCATTCTCTCTCCAAGCAGCCTGCTTCCTTTTGGTGTCCCTGTACAGCCGGTGTCCCTTCTGCCAAAGATAGTCATTCTCTCTCAGCCACTCCAGCACGTCATCCTTGTGTTCCTCCTCAATGGAGTGTTGCCTCCTCTCCCGTTCCCACATATGCCTCTTCCTCCCTTTGCCAGGACCAGATGGGCCCTCATCAGAGGGGCTTCCAGTTTTTAGGGGATGCTCCTCCACACCACCACCACCAGCAGGAGCAGCAGCAGGATCATCATCATCAGCAGCAGCAGCAGCACCAGCACCAGCAGGACCAGGAGCACGAGCAGGACCAGGAGCACGAGCAGGATCAGCAGCATGAGCAGGATGAGCAGGACGAGCAAGACCAGGAGCACGAGCAGGACGAGCAGGACCAGCAGGATGAGAAGCAGCTTCAGCAGAGTAAGCACCAGCAGAAGCACCACCTCCAGGAGCAGCCTCAGCAGAGTAAGCACCAGCAGAAGCACCACCACCAGAAGCAGCCTCAGCAGAGTAAGCACCAGCAGAAGCACCACTGCCAGAAGCAGCAGCATCAGCTCCTCCAGAAGCAGAAGCAGCAGAAGCCCCAGCGGCAGAAGAGAGAGCCCGTGATACAGAAGCCCCAGCAGAAGCAGAGTGAGGGCCAGGGGGCGGGAGGGTGGCCCTGTCCCTCTTGCCAGGGCTGGCAGCAGATGGCTGAGGCTTCCTCTTTTTTCCCATGTTTGTGGGGTTGCTGGCTTTCAGGGAGGCTGGCAGGAAGGCTGGCAGGCAGACAGGCACCAAGGCTGGCAGGGAGGCAGGCACCAAGGCAGGGAAGAAGGCTTGCAGGCAGGCAGGCACCAAGGCTGGCAGGGAGGCAGGCACCAAGGCAGGCAGCAAGGCTGGCAGGCAGGCAGGTAGCAAGGCTGGCAGGCAGCAAGGATGGCAGGCAGCAAGGCTGGCAGGATGGCAGGCAGCAAGGCAAGCAGGCAAGGCACTCAATGCGTCTGGCAGCAGGTCTTTCCTCTGAATGGTGACCTGCTTCCGAGCTGCTTCCCTTTATATCCACAGGGCTGACGCAATAAATCCCCCCCGCATGCGCAATTAACACCAGGCATCTGCTAGGCTTCCGCTCTGCATCCGCTTCATCCGTTGTGCATCCGCTGTGCATCTGCTTCATCCGCCCAGTGTCCGCTCTGCATCCACTGTATCCATTCCGCGTCCACTTTGCTGAGGTCCCCTGGAAGCCTTGTGGATGTGCCATCCACTCCCATCTGCTGGGCTTTCGCTCTTCATCCGTTTTCCATCTGCCCTGCGTCCTACCCCTGTCCGTTCCTTTCCGTGTTATCCGCTCTGGTTATGCAAATTTTCACCCCTTTTGAGAGCGGATAACAACGGATGGAACATTTTGCTCGTCCGCTGTGTCCTTTTTACAAACGTTTTGCATCCGTTGGACAGTGTAACAGGGCCTTAAACCAAAACAAACCACTGGCAAGAGTTCCAAAGCAAGCCAAGATAATTAATCATACATTCCAGGAAGATAACGGGGAGAGTCCATGGGAAGAATGCCAACAAATGTAAACCTCTTTCAAAGAAAACAATAAACTTTGACTCCAGCAATTCTGACTACACAGTTACAACCTTATATACATAGCTCCCAGCTGCAAGCCATGAGGAGGATCATGGTAATCTCCTCCTGAGAAGACCTTGCTTTTCCCTGATCCCTCTCCTCTCTGTGTGCCCTAGGATGGATAGGGGATGGGCCTGGATCCTCTTCTGACTGCTCAGCTGGCCTCTGCCCTTCCCCAGCCTCCTCCATCACCTCTGAGCCATACTCCCACTCCTCTTTCTCAGAGTCAGTCTTCACCAGAGGCACGATACATGTGCATGACAGAACCTGGAAATGCAGCTGGCAATGGCAGGCATGCCCACAGAGAGGGCTCTACATGCCATCTCTGGTACATGTGCCATTCGTTCACCATCGTGGGTATCGGGTTTCCAGCAGTGGTGGTTTGCTACCAGTTCGGCCCAGTTCTACCAAGCCGATAGCAGTGATAAGCAGTGGAGACCGAACCAGTTCTCTCCACTGCTCTGCTGTTGGGCCCACCTGCCCTCCTGGGCTCCCATACTCAGCTTTATTTTCTGCTTTGGAAGCACAGCTGCTTTGCGCAGCACAGAAGAGTGTTGCACAGCAGCTGCTGAAGCAACCGGGAGAGTGCAGGCTTGCAGGAGGTAAGTTGAAACACCACCACAGCTGCACAAAGTGCATGTTTGGCACACACATGCACACAAAGTGTGTGTACGCATGCAAAGCGTGCCCACCAATCCATGCCCACTGAACCAATGGTAAACATTTTTGAATCCCGCCACTGTTCTCGTCCCATTTTACCACTTTTTCTGCCACAGTTGTTAAGTGAACCACAGCAGCAGTTAAGTTAGTAACACAGTTGTTAAGTGAATCTAGCTTCCTCACTAACTTTGCTTGTTAGAAGGTCCCACATGACTCTGGGACCACCATAAATATATGACATGCTGTGGGGAGGCTTCAATGGTTGTAAGAGTGAAAAAAGTTTTTTTAACTCACTTTTTTCAGTGCCTTTGTAACTTTGGTCATTAGATGAAAAGTTTTCAGTCAAGGACTATCTGTTTTTATAACGACTATTCTTTAAACAAAATACGAAGCCCACTTTTACTTGTTATTGTAAAAATAGGAGTATGGTGACTACGTATTATTCACATCCCCAAATAAATATCAACAAATCATATGTATGTATGTATGCATGCATGCATGCATGTATGTATATATAATATATATGTGTGCTGTTTTTCTTCAAGGGAGGGACATTCCATTCCTTCACTTAACCCTCATAACAATCACATGGTGTAGTCTAAGTTGAAATAGGATGTTGGCCCAAGTTTGAGCCTTGATTTCCTTGTTCGATAATCTTAATTCCAAAGTGAAAGCAGGTTGCAAATCTGGATGGAAAGAAAGGTGTGACCTGAGGCTAACTCATGAAAGTTGGGGAGATTTGATGATGCAAGTGATCAAGCCAATGCTCCAAACTGATTTTAAGCAAAACTTCCCCTTATACTGGTCAGCTCTAGCATCCCATGCTAAGTGATTGGTTGACCTCATGTTTGGGTTAAGACTCTCCAGCGTATCAGGTCGATGTGAGGATCGATCTTTCATTGGCCTTGGGAAGCCTCTGGGAAACCCTGCACATTCTATTCATATAATAGTCCAGAAAGATATTTTCTTTTAAGCTATGCTTAAACACCTTAAGAATTCCTGGAATTTTCCAGTGGCTTCTGTAGCTGTTTCAGGAAAACAGATAATAAAAACAGAACATTAGATTTTAATTGGATGAAGTCATTTGCACAGCAATAACACGAAATAAGGCATAGATGGCACCAGCTCTTTCTCCAGATGAGCTGTTCAGAACATCAGTTCTTTGGGATGATGCTTCTGTCGCTAATTTGATAGGCTGGGCTTTAATTGAGAGGACGCTCCTCCTCCTCCATGGATTCCTCCCAAGCGTCCCCAGCTCAGCCTTCATGGATATCGGCAGTTTAATTACCTTTCTCTTGGCTGGAATAGCAAAGGTTTCAAAAGGAAGACAACAAAAAGGTTTGCTTTTAAACTCTAAACAACTCCTTTAAGACTTTTAGTTTCAATGAGTCAAGCAGCTCCCTACAGTATATAACTCAAGCCAAGGGAGCTCACCATAGTTTCAGATAATGATGTCTCGCCCCCAGGATGATCGGAAGTGATAATGCCTCAGCCGCATGGCTAACAACTCACATTTCTTAGTCCATACTATTATGATCTTTTCAAGCTGAGCCACTCTAATTGCTGCCACCCGCACCTGACAGGAGAGGTTCCATTTTAAAAGGGTCCGAGGCTTCTTTCTCTCCCATGGGAACACCATCTCAGGTGGGGGCATCAGCGCCCATCTGCCCCAACATTCCTTTTTATTCAAGGGGAAACTCTGCAGTATCAACTCCCCACAAGGCGTGGAAGTGCTGCTGAGCCGATTTAACTCCTTACGCACTGAAAGAGATAATGGCTGGTGCCATTGCAGACTCACTAACCATGTGGTAATGATCTGCATTTTACTTCTGAAACTGTGAGAGGCTTTTCTGGGAGTCTTGGTCTGTGTTTATTGTTCTAGGAGTTTGTTTGATTGGTGTTTCTGGTTTCTTCTGTCTGTTTTGTGGCTTTGATTGGCTGGCAACACTTTGTTCCTGTATTGGAGGCTTTCAGTGAAGCTTGGCTTCATGTGAAAGGACGGCTATTATCTATTAGGAAGCTAGGTTTCATCTGGGTGCCTGGTTGGGGTATGTTTGAGCTGGAGGTATCAGAGGGAGTCTATTTGTGCCCAGGTGTTTGCCTGGCTTGTGGTGTGGAGATCTTCCTGTTTGAGAGTGCAGGCTTCCAAATGATTGACAGTCTGGTGGAATCATCTCTTCTATATAATGACGTGGGATAATACCCGAAGGAAGCTGAACAGCACAAACACACACACACACACACACACAATATATATATTGTGTGAAAACCTAAGAAAACATATATATATATATAAATATGCCTGATGATGGCAGATGAGATTCTGCTGAAACGTTGCTACAACTTTAAAAGCACTACAATGACGTGGGATAATACTCAAAGGAAGCTGAACAGCATATATGAACAGCAAAAACACACCAAGACATAACAGAGACCTAGAAGATCAACAGATCCATGGAACAGCTGTCCTGCCCTACATAAGAGGTACCACAGATAAAATCAGTAAGATACTACACGGGCATCACATCAAGACTGCCTTCAAAACAGACAAAAAAATAGCAGCCATCCTGAGGAACCCCAAAGACAAAATTGACCTGGAAAACCAAGGCATATACGAAATTCCCTGTACATCATGCCCGGCCACATACATTGGACAGACCAATAGAAGAATAAGTACCCACCTAGATGAACACAAAAATGCAGTAAAAAAGCTGGAACACACCTCCTCACTAGTCCAACACATAAAAACCACAGGTCACAACATCAACTTCAATGGCACTAAAACCCTGGCCACTATAGAAAACCCCAGCCACAGAATCATCAGAGAAGCCATAGAGATTGAAAAAAGATCTGACAGCATGAATAGAAGAGATGATTCCACCAGACTGTCAATCATTTGGAAGCCTGCACTCTCAAATAGAAAGATCTCCATGCCACAAGCCAGGCAAACACCTGGGCAAAAACAGACTCCCTCTGATAGCTCCAACCTAACCCCCCCACCAGGCACCCAGGTGAAACCCAGCTTGCTAATGAATAGCAGCTTGCTAATGAAGAGCAGCCGTCCCTTCACACGGAGCCAAGCTGCACTAAAAGCCTCCAACACAAGA
>BLBF01000032.1:10431210-10485842 GCA_015471245.1 Laticauda colubrina | reverse complement strand
GTCCCTTCACACGGAGCCAAGCTGCACTAAAAGCCTCCAACACAAGAACAGAGTATTGCCAGCCTATCAAAGCCACAAAACAGACAGAAGAAACCAGAAACACCAATCAATCAAACTCCAAGTCCAATGAACACAGGTCCAGGCTCCCAACCAATCAGAATGGACCAGCCTCAAATTTAAAACCAGGAGCTGTAAGACCCATATCCATACAGAAGCCTGATGATGGCAGATGAGATTCTGCTGAAACGTTGCTACAACTTTAACAGAACTACAATGATGTGGGATAATACCCGAAGAAAGCTAAACAGCACACATGTAAGTACCCGCAAAAGCCTAAACAAACATATTCTTTGGTTATTCGGGTTTTCTCCCACGTAGAATTCTATGCGGGAGAAAACCCAAATAACCAAAGATCCATATATATATGTATTATATATATATATACACAGAGACACACACATCTATACATCTATACATATACATATATATGCTGTTCAGCTTTGTTCAGGTATTTTCCCACGTCATTGTAGTTGTGCTTTTAAAGTTGTAGCAACATTTCAGCAGAATCTTATCTGCCATATAGGCTTCTATATAGTGTAAATCTGTAAGTCAGACTTTCACAGCCATTACTGTTTTAAATTTGGTGCTAGCCTATGTTGTGTCAGAATGGTATTTTCTTCATCCTGATTGGTTGGGAGTCTCGGTCTGGGTTTATTGGTCTTGGAGTTTGCTGTGTTCTGCTTGAATGGTGTTTCTAATATCTTCTGTCTGTTTTGTAGCATGTTTTTGTCTTGATTGGCTGGCAACATTGTGTTTCCTGTATTGGAGGCCTTTAGTGTGGCTTGGCTCCAAGTAAATGGACAGCTATCTTTTGTTAGGAAGCTAGGTTTCATCTGGGTGCCTGGTTGAGGTGTGTTTGAGCTGGAGGTATCAAGGGGAGTCTGTTTGTGCCCAGGTGTTTGCCTGGCTTGTGGTGTGGAGATTTTTTTGTTTGAGAGTGCAGGCTTCCAGATAATTGACAGTCTGGTGGAGTCATCTCTTTTATTCATGCTTTCAGGTCTTTTTTTTTTTTTTGCAATCTCTATGGCTTCTCTGATAATTCTGTAGCTGGGGTATTCTATAGTGGCTTGGGTTTTCGTGCCATTGAAGTTGATGTTATGACCTGTGGCTTTCATGTGTTGGACTAGTGAGGAAGTGTGTTCCAGCTTTTTTACTGTATTTTTGTGTTCATCTAGGCGGGTACTTATTCTTCTATTGGTCTGTCCAATGTATGTGGCAGGGTATGATACACAGGGGACTTCATATGTGCCTTGGTTTTCCAGGTCAGTTTTATCTGTGGGGTTTCTTAAGATGGCTGCTATTTTTCTGTCTGTTTTGAAGGCAGTCTTGATGTGATGCCTGTGTAGTATCTTACTGATTTTGTCTGTAGTACCTCTTATGTAGGGAAGGACAGCTGTTCCATTTTTTGTAGATTAGTACATCTAGGAATGGGAGTTATTTTTTTGTTTCCATTTCCATGGTGAATTTGATTTTGGGGTGTGTGCTGTTTTGGTGTGTTAGGAAATAGTTTAGGTTTTCTTTTCCATGGGGCCAAATCACAAATGTGTCATCGATGTATCTTAGCCATAGTTTGGGTTTGTGGGTGGCATTGGCTAGGGCTCTGAATTTGAATTCTTCTATGAATAGGATGGTAGTTGTTTGTTTGTTTCTGTTTCCATGGTGAATTTGGTTTTGGGGTGTGTGTACTCTTGAAATCATCAAAAATAAATACCAGCCACCCAAACACCTCATGGAACTAACAGAACACTGCTTAACCAACACATATTTCATATACAAAGGACAAAGATGCAAGCAAATTGAAGGAGCCCCTTTGGGATCACCACTGTCTCCTGTCATTGCAAACCTATTCATGGAAGATACATTGAGATTCTGATGGCTCTGGCTGTCCATCTCAGGGGAACACCTGATAGACGCCAGTGTTATTTATATGACATTTCATTATTATCTTAGCATCACTAGGAGAAACTTGCAGTCCATCTCTCATCACCCACACATATGCAACTTTCTTGCAAGGGGCTACAATCTTACGGCCTCCTGTAGTGCATTGATATCACATATGAGACCTCAACAAGGTCCTTACCACACTCAAGAAAACTTCCCCTTTGAGCCCATGTAGACCATGAGTCTCCATTCCTAATGTACAAGGTGGTTCTCTTGGTTGCCATTACATTGGCCAGTTACATCTTGGATCTCGTATCCTTGTCAGTTAGACAGGAGCTCTGTATTTTTCACACAGACAGAGTGGTCCTTAGTCCAAATCCATCTTTCACCCATATATACATTTGGGTTTCCACAGACCATAGGAACTGATATTCCCGTATGTTTGTCTGAAACCGACATAAAATCTGTCATGACAATGCCACAATCTAGATGTAAGATGAGCTTTCTGCATATATTTCAACTGCACAATGTATGTCAGGAAACAAAGGCTCTCTTCATTTCTTCTCAACCACTCATCATTGGGTGCAAGACCTCTTCCTCAATGACCAGTAAGTGGCTGAGAGCACAATTTCCAAGTCCTAGGAGACACAATTTTTTCCTGTACCCAGAGGCATCACTGCTCATTCAACCTGGAGTGCTGTGATGTTGACAACATGGGCCACAAATGCCGATAGAGAAAATTTACAAGGCGACAACATGGGCCTCACCATCGCCTTCTATTTAGAAACTATTAGAATGATGTCTTCACCTCTACAGAGAGTGTGACAAAGGGTCCATAGGGACCAAGAAAAAGGGGAATCTGAACCAGACGGAAGTCCTCCCATAGGACACGCCAAGCTTTGGTATGTCCCAAACAATGGATGCTCTGAAGAGCTCATCTGGAGAAGGGGCGTTGGTACTTACCTGACACGCCCTTTCTCTGTGAACTGTGAAGAGCATCCATCCCCACCCTTATTCATTTGGTGGGATGCTATTCCGGCCAAGTATTAGAAAGATTGAAGGAGAAGAAATATTTCATCACTTCGACTCCCTTGACTATAGTTATATACTGTAGGGAACTGCTTGACTCATTGAAACTAAAAGCCTTAAAGGAGTTGTTTAGAGTTTAAAAGCAAACCTTTTTGTTTCTCCTTTTGAAGCCTTTGCTATTCTGGCCAAGGGAAAGGTAATTAAGCTGCCTATATCCATGAAGGCTGAGCTGGGGGACGCTCGGGAGGAGTTCCATGGAGGAGGAGGAGCGTCCTCTCAATTAAAGCCCAGCCTATCAAATTAGCGACAGAAGCATCATCCCGAACAATGGGTGCTCTTCACAGCTCACAGAGAAAGGGCGTGTCAGGGAAGTACCAACGCCCCTTTTCTTAATGCCATAAGCAGCTGGTGTCCTGGCAGGAGAGGAGGATGCACAGCCTTCTCCATGTTTATGCTTTGTAGAAATTCCCATTTTTTAATTTGTATAAACAAAGCAATGTATCAATTCTGTACAACCTCTTGGCAGGTTTCATGACTTCACAATTTGCACTGATCTTTTTTTCTCCAAAGAAAAAACCCTGTGAAGGTGACTATCTGAGAATGCTTTATCCAATAAGTTTAAGGGCTAAGAACAGATCTGATCCAAGACTACTACAATCAAATGCAATAGTCCAACTCCATGGTGCTGCAAAACTGTGGAGTGAGACATTCATTAACTAAACTCTTCCAGAGTAAGACATTCACTAAACCCAGGGCTCTTCAAACTTGGCAACTTTAAGACTTGTGGACTTCAACTCCCAGAATTCCCCAGACAGCATGGCTGGCTGAGGAATTTTGGAAATTGAAGTCTAAAAGTCCCCTAAAGTTGCCAAGTTTGGAGACCCTGACGAAGCCATTGTTTTACTCTGCAAGTGAGATATCTATTGGAAGTGCACTTGCAGTGTTCTTTATTGTATGCTACTATACAAAGCAGCAGGCAAACTCCATTTTCATGTAATTTTATATTTTTGTCAAGGCTAAAGTTCGAAAATACATTACTTTATGGAACTCAGTGGTGTATCTATGAGAAGACTTCATTCTTGGACTCAGTACAACACTCCATCCTTGGACTCAGTTCTTTTTTATAAATCTGTTTTTCATTTTTTTTGTATAAAATACAAAAGAAGAAAAGAAAATAGGAAATTAAGGGAAGGAAAGGGAATGGGAAAAAGTACAACATAGATACACTCCAACCTCAACTTTTTGTTTTACATATTAATATATAACTAGCCATTTCTATAACACCGAATCTTTCTAATCAACAAAATCAAAATTTAAGTGTTGTACGTTGTGATTCTTGATTCTTAACAAATGTACCTTTTCTTTATGTATACTGAGAGTATTTACACCAAGACAAATTCCTTGTGTGTCCAATCACACTTGGTCAGTAAAATATTCTATTCTATTCTATTCTATTCTATTCTATTCTATTCTATTCTAAATAGATAGATATACAGATAGACAAATGAGAGATGAGATGAGAGAGAAAGATTAGACTGACAGATTGATTGATAGATGATAGATAGACAGGTGGACAGATAGATAGATGACAGATAGAAGATAGATAGAAAGATAGATAGATAGATGACAGATAGAAGGTATAGATAGAAGACAGGATAGATGATAGATATAATAGATTAAAAGATGACAGATAGATAAATAGATATACAAGTAAACAAATGAGAGATGAGATGAGAGAGAGAGAGATTAGATGGATAGATGGATTGATTAATAGACACAAGATAGATAGATAAATAAATGGCAGACAGATGAAAAATAGATAGATAGGTGGATGATAGATATAATAGATTTCCCCTCACACCCCTCACATCCTGGACATAAACTGTTTACCCTCAAAACGATGCTATAGAACCCTGAACACCAGAACAACTAGACACAAGTACAGTATTTCCCCAGAGCCATCACTTTGCCAAACAAATAATTGCCTCAACACTGTCCAACTATTTACAAAGTCTGTACTACTATTACTGTTAATCTTCTCCACACTCCTTATCACCCATCTCCTCCCACTTGTGCTGTATGTATGTAACTTTGTCACTAGTATTCTTACAATTTATATTGACCATTTACTAGTATGATTTGATTGCTTATTGTACCTATGACTATCATTTAGTGTTGTACCTGATGATTCTTGACTCTTGATGAATGTATCTTTTCTTTTGTGTACACTGAGAGCATTTGCACCAAGACAAATTCCTTGTGTATCCAATCACACTTGGCCAATAAAGAATTCTATTCTATTCTATTTTGATCACCAGGGACTGGTTTCGTGAAGACAGATTTTTTTCCAAGGATCAGATAGCGCATCGTTCTGCATCCCGCGGATGGGGCTTTGCTTATTTACACAACATGACTTCTGGCATGCCACGACCTGGTTCCAGTCCATGGACCAGGGGTTGGGGATCCCTACTATAAAACCACCTGACCCTGCTTTCTTGCGGTCTTCTAATGAGAAGCAACCATATGGAGCACTTGTGGACAATCTCAAGTCCTCTCCTATCCCTGAGAGGAATTATAAAGGACCAGTCTATTCTCTGGCTCTTCAGCCTACTGTAGTCACCAGCTCTGCATTTAGCAGAGCAGTTTTCAGTTCACTATTTCTTCCCCCAAAGCATCAAGGAGCTATTTTTGAGAGAACCAATTTGGTGTCATAGTTAAAACATCAGAGTAGAAACTGAGAGACTATAAATTCAAGTCCCACCTAAGGTACAAAACCAGCTGGATCATTTTGGGCCAGGTACTCTTTCTCAGCCCTTACAAGGAGGCAATGGCAAATCACTTCTGAAAAGTGCAAGGACTTATGCAGGCAGCTGCCAGGACTCAGTACTAGCATACACGAACACACACATACACACACACAAACATGCACACAAACAATTGCCAGGACTCAACAGTAACACACAACCACACACACAACCATTTTGGTGCAATATTCATTTTCAGACTTATATAACCTAATCTAAGTAAAGCCCATGTCACACTGCCCAACAGATGCAATAAGGACACCACGGACGAGCGAAATGTTCCATCCGTTGTTATCCGCTCTCAAAAGGGGCAAAAATTTGCATAACCGGAGCGGATAACACGGACGTGGGGAGGACGCAGGGCGGATGCAAAGCGGATGCAGAATGGAAGCCCAGCGGATGGAAGCAGATGGGAGTGGATGGGAGCAGATGGCATGTCCATGAGGATTCTGGGGGACCTCAGCAAAGCGGATGCGGAACGGATACAGCGGATGCAGAGCGGATTAAGCGGATTCACAGAGGATGCACAGCGGATGCACAGCAGAAGCCTAATGGATGCCTGGCATTAATAGTGCATGCGGGGAGGATGCATTGCGTCAGCCCCGCGGATATAACGGAAGCAGCTCGGAAGCAGGTCGCCATTCAGAGGAAAGACCTGCTACCGGACGGATTGGCTGCCTTGCCTGCACTGCCTGCATGTCTGCCTGCAAGCCTTGCTGCCAGCCTTGGTGCCTGCCTCCCTGCCAGCCTTGGTGCCAGCCTTGGTTCCTGCCAGCCTCCCTGCCAGCCAGCAACCCCACAACCATGTGGAAGCACAGCAAGCCTCAGCCATCTGCTGCCAGCCCTTGCAAGAGGGACAGGGCTACCATCCCGCCCCCTGGCCCTCACTCTGGTTCTGCTGGGGCTTCTGCAGCATGGGCTCGCTCTTCTGGGGCTGGGGCTTCTGCTGCTTCTGCTTCTGGAGGAGCTGATGACAAGCACTCCAGCACCAGCCACCTCCACAGCACCTGCACCCTTCACCCCTGAGACTGAGCGACCAAGAGGAGTGCCAGAGATTCTTTTTTGTTGTATAGCTTGTTGTTAATAAAGTCTATTTATGATTCACACACTTGCTTCATTTCTTTTTTTTACTCAAGTCTTGGTGGAAACTTTTAGAAATGGTTTAAGCTTTTGCATGCTTGTGGGATGGGAAAGGATAGCATTGGGATGGGTTAGGATACTGTGGGATGGGTAATAGACGTGGGATGGGTTAGGATAGCAGTGGAATAGATAAACCTCCAGTGCAAGCATAGTGGGACTGTATGGTCCACCCTTCCAGGTGTCACACCTATGGCCCTTTATTATCAATAATAAGGTAATAATTATCTACACATGTGAACATAAACACAACTCTTTATTAAACACCCTGTTCATTGTAGGCCAACCAAACATACATGGTCCAATCTCATCCGTGTTATGAGACAGGCTGAAGGAAGCATCCATTAAGCATTTACTATCCTGTTTTGCCACTCCACTGCTCCAGCTGGGGAGTTGCACCAGTGTCTCAGGAGGTTGCGCTGCTTCTTCGCCTCACGTGAGGTTCTGTTGGGGCCTTGCACATCCTCAGTGTCTATCAGGTTTCACCCTTGCCTCCATTCCCCAGGCTCCATGTCCTCATTGCCTTGTTGGAGGTCCACGAGCCTGTTCTGCAAGACTGGGTAAAGGGTTCGCATGAGATTGTGCAGGATGCAGCAAGCCTCCACGATCCTCCTCATTGTCTCTGGGCGATGCTGCAAGGTGGTGAGAATTACCTGGAACCTGTTGGCCAGGATGCCAAGGGCATTCTCCACCACCCGTCTTGCCCTGAACAGCCTGTACTTGAAGATCCTCTCTTCACGGGTGAGGTATTTGGAGGTGTACAGCTTCATGGGGTAGGTTGTGAGGGGGAAGGCGTCATCCCCCACGATGAAGTAGGGCACATCTTGCTTGTCGTTGGGCAGCGGGTCTGGATCTGGGAAGAACACCAAGAGGTTGCCTTCCAGCCCCTCCTTGAGGTCACTGGCGTTGTATACCTGGGCATCTGAAGATGAGCCGTTGCCTGAAGCATTGATGTACATGAACTTGTAGTCAGCATCGACCATGATGAAGAGGATGATGCTGAAGAAGCCCTTGGAGTTGAAATAAGTGGACCCTGACTTGGGTGAAGATTTGCAGGCCACGTGCTTGCCATCTATGGCTCCAACGGTGTGGGGGAAGTTCCACTTCTGATACCACTGCTCTGCAACTTTCTTCCATCCTTCTTCAGTGGAGAGGTAGTGGAGGAGCTCCTCCTTGTATTCTTCGATGATGGCCTGCACCACTGCTGATGGTGTTGTGTGGCATCCTCCAGCCATACTGCATGCTCCTGTAGGTGGTCCCTGAGGCCAGGTGGCGCAGAGTGAGTGCCACCTTGAGCCCAGGTTCCAGGCTGGGCCAGAAGTTGGTTTTTGTCTTGGTCAACCTGGGTGTCAGCCGTTGCACAAGTTCGTCAAACATGGCTGGAGGCATCCTCATGAAGTTCTGGAACGCCCGAGTGTCTTCGCTCCTGAGCTCCACCATCAGCTTGTTGTACAGTCCGTCCTCTGCTCTTCTGGTGAACCATCTTTGGACCCAGACTTTTTTTGGGTGCCTCCTTTTCTTCCTGTAGTAGAGTTCACAGAGCCTGTAGATGGTTTCGCACTGTTGCAGAAGGATGGTGGCTGCCGAAAGGACTTTGTCACAATCCACGGTGGACATGACTGGATGCTGTGGAAGAGGAAGAGTCAGATGAAGGCTGCAGAGGCCTGCACAGCTTGGCTGCTATTCTGAAAGTGAGATGCAGGCGAGTTGCTCCCCCTTTTTATAGGCAGTATAGGTGTCTCTTTGAATCCTCTAGGCATCCTCTAGACATCCTTAATATCTGAGATAGGTCCCCTCTGCAAACGTTTTTTTCCGTTTTAAACGCTTTGTTTCCATGCTGCATCCGTTCTGCATCCTTTCTGCATCCGTTCTGCTTCCTCCCTGCGTCCGGGAGGATGCGAGTTGCGCGGATGTGTAGCAGATGCCTAGCGGATATAGCAGATGCATAACGGATGTGTAACGGATGCGTAGCGGATGCGTAGCGGATGCGTAGCGGATGCGTAGCGGATGCAGAATGGACGAACTGGATACATTTTCCGCGCAAAAGTTTTGGGCAGCCCAAAACTTTTGGAGCGGATGAAATGTCCATAAACGGATGCTGGACGGATAGAGAGGAAGCCAAACAGAGGCAGTGAGTACATTGCGTTTTCCAATGGATGGCAAGCTTTTTTGTCCATTTTACATCCTCTTTACATCCGTTGGTTCAGTGTGACATGGGCTTTAAATATTATGCCTATCACACTATTTTGAGTTATATTTCCCTTCTTAAAATTAGTTTTCAGGTACATCTATAGACACAGTAGATGTTTACACATGGTACATGTAATTATTTAGTATTTATAACTAAAATAATTCTGTATATTTGAGGAAGTTGTTATTTGTGCAATAATTCCCTGTTCATATTCAACAGGTCTATACGAGTTTAATATTTAAAAAAAAATGATAATATAATATATTTCTACAGTCTAGGCCTTATTTTAAAAAGTGAAAACTTAAACGGATGTGTCTGACTTTGGGTCTATCAGTCAAATAGAAGGGGTGGAGACAAATTCCTAAAAAGGTTTTAAAATATTTTATTTTTCAGACCTGATGTGGTCTGAAACACAGCTGGACATTGAGAAATTCTTTTGTGAAATTTGTTCTTCCTTCTTTGTTATAGAAGGCAGACAAGTAGCATTCAAACTCAATTATTTCCTCTTTGAGAGAAAACATTAGTGGGAATATCTTTTAATAAAATGCCAGCGATGCCCCCACACTGTGTGCTTCTTTGTGTTCTTTCACTTTCATGCTGCAAGAAAAAGATAGATTGAATTTTCCATGAGGTAGAGCTGATTCCGAATACTGAATTAACAATATGGCAAATGCTGCCCCCGGCCTTGAAATATCTCCTCATGATTTATGGAATGATTTAGAAAGCCTGCTATGACTGGGAAAACCTCCAGATTTCAAAGAAAAGAGAGAGAGAGAGAGAGAGAGAGAGATAGAGAGATAGAGAGATAGATAGAGAGAGAGAGAGAGAGAGAGAGAGAGAGAAGGGAGGGAGGGAGGGAGGGAGGGAGAAAGAAGGGAGGGTGAAGGGAAGTAGAGATTGAACTACTTTGCTCCAGTAATATTTACAAAATGAGTGAGAATAACTATAATGACCTCCACAACCAATGTATTATGAAGCCATGGTTCAATCAAGATAAAAAGGAGGCACCAGCCCACTGAATAAATGGTGGAGGAGGATTCCTGTGCCTGAAATACCTAAAATCTTGACTTAAAACTTTTCAGCAAATGCAAGTTGATAGACTACATAACTTTCCTTGGAGAAAGTTTTGTATTTATAATTATTAAATGGCATACAAGGATGCAAATTCCTCAGGGTGGTGTTGGGACAAATAATAATTTTAATTTGGATCCTGGAAGCCCCTTCCATGCCAAACATTCTGAATGCAGATGCATACTCATTCTTGTACATATCTATAAAATCATTCCCTTCAGGATCATTTTCTTCATCTCACATGAAGCACTTGCAATTACAAAATGAAGCAATTACATATGGAAGTTCTTAGTACCTTAATTTGTTTATATTCAGGCCAAATCCAGGCAAAGTGTGGCTCTCCAAATGTTACTAAACTCCATGGATGAAGGTAAAAAATGGAGGAAGCTACAATCCAGTATTACAATAAAAGCTGCTTGTTCTCCCGGATACTTGTATTTCATGTTTATTATTTATGGCTTTTATAAATTAATTGTTTAGTGACCAAAATAGGGAGCAGCAATTCGGTCATGAAATGAAGCAGTTGCTAAATTACAAAAGTGCTTATGATCTTCAGTTTTTCTTTCCTTTACAGACCTGTGATGGCCAAAAAGGCAAAGACTGGCTTCCAAGTTACATTTTCATCAGTATTATAACTGTGAATGCTTGTTATCTGAGGCAAACATTCACCTAAATTAGGACTTCCGGTATTCTTTAAATTGGAAATGAAAGATATAAATATGTGTTCTAGCTTCCCTGTTAAAGCTTGGACTTGAGGAAAAAATCAAGTCACAATGGCACAGTGGTTAGAATGTAGTATTGCAGGCAACTCTGCCCACAGCCTAGAGTTCAATCCTGACTGGCTCAAGGTTGACTCACCCTTCCATCTTTCCAACACCAGTAAAATGAGGAGCCAGAGTTTTGAGAGAAATATGCTGACTCTGTAATTTACTCAGGGAGTGTTGTAAAGCACTATGAAATGGTATATACTTTAAGTCTATTGCTAATGTTATTATTCTCATCGGTCAATTGAATTCAACTTTTATTCAGGGTGAAGGAATGCACCTGGGTGTTTTAGTAACATGCCAGGTACTGCTTTCCCAAAATGAGTGAGGTTAAGCCAAAAGCTAAATTTGAAGCCATGCATTTTACAAATTCTCCTTTCTGTCACCTTAAAAATGAGAATTCAATGACAATTTGGTGATATGCTTTGTTGGAGTGTACCCAGGTTCCAGGTCCCATAAGTGGGCCTTGACTTCCACAGAATAGAAATCATCTATTATTCTGAGATAGAAGTCCATGGATTGTTTTTCATGCTAATACAAATGAGTTCCAATTACTTAGAGAAACATATTTACCCAAACCTAATTATCTCTGTCATTATGCAGGAAACTACCCTTTCACTCAACATGGTGGACTCCAGACTCATTGGGACTACAGTTCCCAAGAAGACTGAATGAGAATTCTTTGAGTAGCATTCCACCCAGCATGCTGAGAAAATCAAGCTGGGATTCATTGAGATAGAGAAATGTTAATTTTCCTAACCACCTATTACTAACTCTTGAAAGTAAATCCTATGACAAGTAGAGAAACTGGCAAATTATATACTTCCCAGCATGGATTATTTATAAGAACAGCCCGGCTTGTTTGGTTTGTGTAATACTAATTATTTGCAAAAGTGGGAAGCTGTTTCCTCTGCAGTCATGATCTACATATCTTCTAAAGCAAATAATAGGAACACAGACCCTATCAAATATATTGTAATTACAAAACTGTTATCTCAGTGCCAACAGCAATATCAGAAACAAAGAACAGGGTTTCTTTTATTTTTCTTTTTTAATATAAACATGCTACCTGAAAAATCTGCTGCCCACCCACTCATGACAAAGCCCTCAATAGAAGCATGCCATGTATTTTTGCCCTCAAGATGGTGGCAGAAGTAGAGGCAGCGTGAGGAGCTCCAGCGGGCACGGGCAGTGCCAGGCGACAAGCCCTCTAATCCCTGCAGTTCCAGCAGGCAAGGTGGAAAGCCTAATGCCCGAGACTTGCCAGCAAGCCAGAAAAGAGCTCCATTACTCACCAAATGCTCAATTCAAGAGTACTTGGAGATCTCCGATTCCACCCCTCCTTGACCAGCACACCAGTAAAGAACTCATTCCTCGGTGGGCACTAAGTTT
Source organism: Laticauda colubrina (assembly GCA_015471245.1). Classification (NCBI taxonomy): domain Eukaryota; kingdom Metazoa; phylum Chordata; class Lepidosauria; order Squamata; family Elapidae; genus Laticauda; species Laticauda colubrina. The sequence continues at coordinate 10,473,513 of BLBF01000032.1, read as the reverse complement.
GGGAGCGCTATATTCAAAAGTGCTCAACAATCTGTGACTCGACCTATCCTTACTAGAAGGTAAGGCAGTGGGGCTCGCCAGTACTAGGGAGGGCTCAATGATCATCCTTGCAGGGTGGTGAGAGGGTGAGATTCGTCCCATCCTTGCAGGACAGTGAGCACCAGGAGCTGTGAGATGGTCTTCAGATGTTTGCAGCCACGCTGAGAAACAGACTGCTTCCCTCCTGCCGCCACTCCTTCCCTCTTCCCTCTTCACCAAATTGCTAATCTGGACTTCCTCTTTAAAAGGACAGTAACTTTGGACTTTCAATAAGTAGGGAAATATTGTTATAACTGAACTCCTGTGAAGATTGGAAGCAATTTTATTTCCTGTGATAGAAGCAGAAGTATATTGAAGCCAGGAGCGAATGCTCAATACAAATCTGAATCTACATAGTGAAAATATAAACTGTTCAAATTACCAGTGCAAAAGTATTTTTCTTTCTCTTAAAAGCAACAAACTTTGAAAGTGTATTTAAATTGACTAGGAGGGGGCCAGAAATCCTATTCATCAAGCAAAAACAAAACAAAAAGTTTCCTGTTGCCTCTCAGTGAATTGTTCTGTTTATCTCTGATGAAGAAGGGGCCAGAGATCACCCCTTCAACTTCTTTGCATCTTTACTATCTCAAAAACTCAATCTACAAAACAAGAAAGAGAGTGTAAACCCTTGCTTATTGATGGTTTTCAAACAGCCCAGGAAAAGAAACTGTTCCATCCAGAAAGAAGCGTGGGAGACTGGGTTCCAAACAACAACTCTTTATTTCAAACCACTAGGTAAAGAAACAGAACACGGCCCAAGCCACAGCAGCCCTTTATATAGCGGCCAGCCTGCGGCTTGTGGCCTGTTGTAACTATGTATCATTCATGTGTTTGCAACTGTGTATCATTGCAACTATGTATCATTCAGGCATTTGCAACATTGTATCATTCACGTGTAATCATTGAGCTTCTGTCTCCTCAGTGACCTTTTACAGGGCACGTACAGAGACAAGGAGCTAAACCTCTGTAGAAATAGCCTATTTACATTGAGATTACATTGTCTGGCATGCAGCTTTGTGAAGAAGGAATATCCTGATCAAATTATAAATCTTGCCATCCTGTCTGACCTGGTATCTTACCTTGTTTGAGCTATTGTAAATCCTGTGTATCCTGTCTGACCTGGGCTTGACCTAGGCTCTGAATAAACAATCACCCCCTTTTGAATGAGCATAATAAAAGAGCGTGTGCCAAGACATTCTGGGCGCACTCATCCCGAGGAACTTCGTCTCCTGTCGTTTCTTTCTCCTTTCGCTCCCTATCATGAGACGCCCATCTAATGCGGGATAGCAGATACCGCATTCTGGTGACCCCGACGTGATTCCCTAAGGGGGATACGTTGCGACGCGCTCATATCTTACCCGCTCGATGGGAGCTGTGCATCGCCAGGCCTGAAGCGAATTGCACATCATCGGATCTGAAACACGGTCTCGACTTTCGTAAGTATGGGCGGAAACTTTTCTCAACAACAGACAGAGCATCTGAAGGAATTGAGGGAGTTAGTCGCTTCTTCTTCTAAATATTCTGCTAATTTAAAGGACTCGCCTGTAAAAATGAAACCTATTGCTACATTATTGACTTATGTGTGGCAACATTGTCCCACTTATCCAGAGAAAGGGTCCTTAAAAATCTCCATTTGGCAAAAAATTGGTGACTATCTCCATAGTCCTCCTCGTGCACCTATTGGCATTTTGGTCACTTGGAGGAAAATTATGGAGGCTTTAAAAGTCCATTATAAAATAGAAGCAGAAAGTGTATTTGAATCTCCTCCACCAAGTTATGATAACTTTTCTGTCCTTCAACCCTCCGCTCCCAATGATCATAAGTTATTACGAGAGCCTCCCTCCATCCAATCCACTTCCTTAAATGTAGAGCCCTCGTGTCCTCCACCACCCTCCCGAGGTGGGGGGGGTGTTGTAAAAGCCATTCAACAAGCCTTTTCTGAAGAAGAAATCGATAAGGACACCCTTGCAGCTGCCTCCCTGTATTCTATCATACAAGCCGGCAATCCTCCAGCTCCTCAGTATACCCCAATGCCGTACAAAATAATTAAGGATTTAAAAGCAGCTTGCAAGGAAAATGGTATTCAATCTCGCTATGTACAGGGTCTTTTAGGATCAATAGCCCAACCAGGAGCTGACTTGATAAATGCTGATTGGCGTACATTATTTGCCATGATCCTCACGCCTTCACAATTTTTGGTCTGGGAATTTCATAAGCGTACTGCAGCCGCAGCCGCTAGAGGCTTACCGGCAAATGCCACTCTAGATATGCTTAACGGTACTGGCACTATGCTTACCGTTGCCCAGCAGACTGCCACAGACGCAGCTGCTTTCCCTATATTACAGGATTGTGCTTTGGCCGCTGCTCGAAAGGTTGATAATGCGGGATGCGTGCCCAAATCTTTCTCTAAAGTTATTCAAGGACCTTCTGAGCCTTTTTCCTCCTTTATAAACCGTCTCACAGAAGCCTTAGAGAGACAAATTGATAATGAGGAGGCTTGTAATGAATTACAATTGAAACTTGCTTATGAAAACGCAAACGCTGATTGTCAGAAAGTTTTGCAACCATTAATTAATAAGAAAAATGTTACCTTGGCAGATTATCTTACAGCCTGCCGAATCATAGGAACCACATCCCATTCCATGTCTACTCTGGCTACAGCCATTACTGAAGGCATGCAGCAGAACATGAGCTCTCTTCTTCCCATTTCCCAACAAAACACTCGCAAAATGGGCAATTGTTTTAATTGTGGCAAGCCAGGTCACTTTAAGAGCCAATGCAGACCCCCGGGCGGGGGAGCAAATATGTCAAGAAACCAGATAGCTTGCCCAAAGACGCCATGCCCTCGATGCCAAAAGGGCTATCACTGGGCTAATCAGTGCAGAGTCCAAAAGAATGAACAGCAGAATAACCCTGCAATCATTCAAAAACCTTTTTTGAATCAGGGAAACTAGAAACGGGGCAGGCAGCCAGCCCCACAACAAAGGCTGCTGAAACTTGCAACTTTTCTTCTTTCGCTTACGATCTTGTTGCTAATGAAACTGTTACTTATCTTCCTGGTGTCGCTGACTTTCTCTTTGTACGTCCTGTTCAGCCTTTTCATATACCCCCCGATATTCCAGTGCTAGTCTTTCCTGTAAGGGATTTAGCTGAACAAGGTATTCTTGCCTCTCCTTTTCTGCATGACCCCACTGTATTGTCTGATGTCTGTCTGTCTGTACTAGCTAATACAGAAGTTACTATAAATGAGGGGGATGTTGTGGCAAAAATGATTGTGCTCTTAGACCAACAACAAGAGCAACTCTATGCAATTGAAAGACCAATTAGTCAACCAAAACCTACGGTAACATTCTTATTGAATGGTCGATCCTTTCTTGGTCTTTTAGATACTGGAGCGGATATTTCCGTCATCCGAACCACTGAGTGGCCAAACACCTGGCCTGCAGATGTGGCACCAGCGGTGAGAGGAGTGGGGGGACTCCAGGAGACTCGCATTAGCAGAAACTGGGTAAAAGCCCATTCCCCTGAGTCTCAATGTGTTGCTTATATTAAACCAGCTGTAATTCCTCTGTATACTAATTTGTGGGGAAGAGACCTTATGTCACAGTTTAATGCACAACTTACCCTCCACTAACCATGCTTCGCTTGCATTTGACTCACAATAACCCTGTGTGGATTGATCAGTGGCCTCTCCCTTCTATAAAGCTTGAAGCCTTACATTCTCTTGTTCAAGAACAATTAGATAGAGGTCATCTAGAACCTTCATTGAGTCCATATAATACCCCAGTTTTTGTTATCAAAAAGAAAAACGGCGCTTGGCGCCTCCTTCAGGATTTAAGGGCTGTGAATTCGGTCCTCCTTCCAATGGGACCCCTGCAATGTGGTCTTCCAAATCCTAACATAATTCCTCAAGAGCATGACCTTATCATTATTGATTTAAAAGACTGTTTTTTCTCCATTCCATTACACCAGTTAGATAGAAAATTATTTGCTTTTACAGTACCAACCTTAAATAATCAGAGACCTACCAAACGATATCAATGGAAAGTCTTACCACAAGGCATGTTAAACAGTCCAACTATGTGTCAATATTTTGTGGATTTAGCCTTGCAACCATACAGGGACAAATATCCTCATTTTTTAATCTATCATTACATGGATGATATATTGGTATCTGCACCTGGCCCAAAGGGCACGGTATTAAAAACTCTGCCGTGCCTGACCTCCATTCTAGGTAAAGCAGGTCTCACAATAGCCCCAGAAAAAGTACAATCCAAACCACCCTTTTCCTATTTAGGTCACAAGTTACTTGCTTCAGCTGCTGTTCCTTCCCTTCCCCTCCCAACACTTCCCCCGAAACCCACACTTGTGATCTTACAACAGTTCCTAGGAACCTTAAATTGGGCACGTCCTTATTTGGGTTTGACCACAGCTACATTAGCTCCTCTTTTTAATGCCCTCACACAAGGTAAAGCCCCGTCTGATGTTATCATTCTAAATAAAGAGCAGTTGCAGGCATTAAAAGACGTTTCCCATTCACTGGCTACTCGATGGGTGGATTGAGCTATAGAAAATTGCCCTTTATCAATTGCTTTACTAAATACTGTTCAGAGACCAACAGCTGTTATTATGCAATCTCATCAGACACAGGTTCTGATTTTAGAATGGCTGCATTTGTCTCACACCCCACGAACCACAATCACTAGTAAAGCCTCTGCATATTCCCAGTTGATCTTTAAAGGTCGACAAAGTTGTAAACAACTCATGGGATGTGAGCCTGTTTCAATATTCACTCCTTGCTCACTGACCACGTGGGAAATGCTATCGTGTAATTCAGAAGAACTACAATACGCTTTAGAAGAGTGGCCAGGGCAAACTTCTTGCCATTTACCAGCAGACCCACGTTTCACTTTTCTTAAAACTCTCCCTTTTGAATGGCAATCCCCTCTCTCAATATCTCCATTAGTAGATGCACCTACGCTTTATGCAGATGGGGGGAAAATGTATGGTGCTTGTGCATGGTACCAGGAGGGAGAGTGGAAAACTAAAATTACCCCTCCGCAATCTTCTGCTCAACAGGCAGAACTTGCTGCATCTCTTATTGCGTTTCAACAGTTTCAAAAAGCTCCTTTTAATTTAATAGTAGATTCCTTATACGTTTCTCAGATTTTGAAAAATATATATCAAGCCTATTTATCTCCTAGCATATCTGTTCCTTTGTTAAAATTGATGCTTCCTATACAACAATGTATCAACAGCCGTACGCATCCATTCTTTGTAGCACATATCAGGAGCCATCAACCTCTTCCTGGTATTTTACAGGAAGGAAACAAGGTGGCAGATGCAGCTGCAGCAACTGCATCAGGTAAATCAATTTGTAATCTGACAGCAGCCCAAAGCCATGACTATTTTCACCAAAATAAAAAGGCATTACAAAAACAATTTTCTCTAACTCAGGCAGAAGCTGCTGCCATTATTCAACAATGCCCCACATGTAGTAAGCAAGGACATTCCATTCCCATAGGAGTAAATCCTAGAGGATTAAAAGCTTGTGAAATTTGGCAAATGGATGTAACTCAGTATCCACCTTTTGCCCCTTGGAAATATTTGCACGTTTCCATCGATACATATTCAGGGTTTATTCTGGCTACTCCTCAAAGGGGAGAAACTGTAAAACATGTCATCAATCATTCAATTCGTACCTTTGCCTCGCTGGGACGTCCAAAAGAAATCAAAACAGACAATGGACCTGCCTATACGAGTTCTGCTTTCCAGGACTTCTGTAACAGATGGGATGTAACTCACAAGTTTGGGATTCCCTATAACAGCCAGGGGCAGGCTATTGTGGAACGAGCTCACTTATCTTTGAAACGTGCTCTTGATCGATATTCATTGCGGGAAAAACCTCCCAACCTCCCAGCATTGCAAAATTCTCTTAACATTTGTCTTTACACTTTAAATTTTCTTAATCTGACTGGCATTCCTCCTACTTCTGCTGCCTCACGTCATTTTTCCTCCCCTTCACCCCCCCCTAACAGACCTCTGGTACATTATCGCAGATTGCCAGATCCCGCTTGGCAGGGTCCCGCTGAGCTTCTCACCTGGGGACGAGGCTACGCTGCGATTTTACTACCAGACAAAACCACTTGCTGGGTCCCTGGTCAGGTGGTAAGACCCTATCATGGGAATTCCTCCGCTACATCTGCATCTTAAACTCTTCCTGATATTCTTACCTATATCCTCTTTGCAATTTCTACCTTATTCATATCCTACTTATACCTTTGTTCAACATGGTCATTGGACCACATTAGAATTTCACTTTATTAATTATGATAGTGACTGTCCTATTGTCTGTTCGCATGAAAATATTCCCATAAATCTATCTCCTTATATTCACACATACTTCAACAAAACCTATGCTTCCTGACAAAAGATTATTCGTGTTAAAGCCACTTCATTAACAGAAGGCTATTATACTTGTTCCATGTGGGTACGTCATGAAAATGCTACCCATAGCTTTCACTCTGTCACTTCTGTTTTGTTTACAGAACACTCTATCACTCGCTCTTTTGTTCCTTCTTTACTCTTCCTATGGAAAAGAACCTTAAAATCTTTTCCTCTATTCAAGCTAGATATAGGGGGACCTAAATGTCCTTCTCTTGTATTACGGGTTCCTCCAACCCAACTAACATCCTTGATGAATGACCAAATTAATCTTCATTGTCATTATTGTAATTATTATCCTTTTTCTACTAATTGCATTCCCTTCTCATCTCGTAAATGTTCTACAACTAACTTGTCCATAGTCCTCTCTCCTACTTGTGATGCTTTTATATACCCGAACTCTGATCCTGCCAACAAACGACGCTTCAAAAGAACTGTCCATGACGATCCGCAGAAGCCTTATAGAAAATATAATATTACTTGGACTATAAAAGACTTTCAAGGCATTCGTTTAAGCTCTACAACCAATTCTTCTCGCATAGAAGACTTCTACCCACCACTTCAATTCGATTTGGCAGAAATGCTTGTAGGCTCCACCGCCTACAACTCGCCTTCTCATCCAACGGAGCCTAGTCATAGAGTGGTAAATAAATATAGGTTTTATGTATGCCCCGGACAGCCCGTTTCCAATACTCAGTCCCCTGCCCAACGACTTCTTGACTGCGGGGGGTCGTCGGATTACTTTTGCAAAGCCTGGTCGTGTGTTTCAACTGGACATATTTATTGGGATCCGGGCACTAAGGGTGATCTCATTACTGTCACTCGCACCACATGGGATATTCCATGCAGTGATAAAAAATTGCCCAAATGCAACCCGGTAACCATAAGGTTCACGGACCAAGGCAAGAAAAGTACCCTATGGGACACTGGCTTGAAATGGGGTGCCCGCCTAAAAGGAGTCTGGCCGGAAAAGCATTATGGAAATATTTTTTACATTCAACGTCACATTGAACTCCCTCGCTCTAACCCGGTGGGACCACATGAAAAGGTTATTAAATCCCCATTCTTGCAACCCATAACACAGGGAGTTAACCCATTGATTCCAATGATCAAAGCTTCCTATGCCTTGCTGAACTCTTCAAACTCATCAATTGCCTCCACATGTTGGCTTTGTATTTCTGCCTCTCCACCTTTTTACGAAGCCATCACTTCCCAAGAATCCATTGCTAATTCCACATCAGACGAACGTTGCCATTGGAGGAACTCCACTATAACTGTTTCTTCCATCACTGGGGTTGGTTGTTGCTTAGGAAATATTCCATCCAATTACTCACAATATTGTCATAATGTTTCTAATGGCTATCATTGTAATGTATATCTTCCTAAGAACCGCCTTGGCCGCACCCACACCATCGGAGGATACTCTGCAGTCTACACCACTTCAGGAGGAAATTTAACATTACACCTGAAAGGAATGTATTTTATCCCTGGCAATAACTCTGTCTGGGCTTGTTCCACCGGTCTCACAGCATGTGTCTACGGGGATGAACTTATTAAATCCAAATCATTTTGCATTCAAGTATGGCTTGTAACAAAAATTAACGTGTATAACTCTGATGATTTTATATCCCTACAGGCACCCATGGAATACCCCCTCAGAGCAAAGCGGGAAATTATTAGTACTCTCACTCTAGGTCTACTGCTTGCTCTGGGCACCACGGGCGCAGCCACGGGCATTGCAGGACTAGCTGTCTCTGACCAAAAAATTACAGCTCTGGGTTCAGCCATTGATGATGATTTATTACGAATTGAGAAATCAATTACAGCTTTGCAAAACTCCTTGACGTCCCTCTCAGAAGTGGTCTTGCAGAATCGTAGAGGCTTAGATCTGTTATTTTTAAAACAAGGGGGATTGTGTGCTGCGCTTAAAGAAGAATGTTGTTTTTATGCTGATAACAGGGGGATCGTGTTGGATTCTATGAAAGAATTAGAAAAACACTTAAAAGATAGAGAAAACGAAAGGTTAAACATGTATAATTGGTATCAAGGCTTGTTTTTTATTTCACCATGGCTTACAACCCTTATAACTGCATTGGCAGGACCATTAATAATCATTATATTGATATGTATTATAGGACCTTGTTGTTTTAATAGAATATTGCAATTTTTGAAAAATCAATTATCCTCCATAACTGCTAATGTTAATGTGTTATTGCAAGCTCATGTTAAGTCCTTAACACTGGACGAAAAAATGTCATTGCTGAGTTACCGCTCCTTGGACAACCCTGACGCTGACGGATTGCACTCCTGCCTAGATGACTGGGATGGTGAACATTTCAGAAAAAAGGTTCCTGTCTTCTTGGACAAGGAAGAAGACTCGTCATAAATAATAAAAACAGAGGAGATGTTGTAACTATGTATCATTCATGTGTTTGCAACTGTGTATCATTGCAACTATGTATCATTCAGGCATTTGCAACATTGTATCATTCACGTGTAATCATTGAGCTTCTGTCTCCTCAGTGACCTTTTACAGGGCACGTATAGAGACAAGGAGCTAAACCTCTGTAGAAATAGCCTATTTACATTGAGATTACATTGTCTGGCATGCAGCTTTGTGAAGAAGGAATATCCTGATCAAATTATAAATCTTGCCATCCTGTCTGACCTGGTATCTTACCTTGTTTGAGCTATTGTAAATCCTGTGTATCCTGTCTGACCTGGGCTTGACCTAGGCTCTGAATAAACAATCACCCCCTTTTGAATGAGCATAATAAAAGAGCGTGTGCCAAGACATTCTGGGCACACTCATCCCGAGGAACTTCGTCTCCTGTCGTTTCTTTCTCCTTTCGCTCCCTATCATGAGACGCCCATCTGATGCGGGATAGCAGATACCGCAGTGGCCAATGACACTTGTTTAACTCTTCCCACTGTTTGGCGGCTTCCCGGATTGATTCTTAGTGAACCAATCCATAAGTGGCCTTTTCGGCCAATCAGAATGAGGGACTTGTAACCTACCAAGTTCCATACAGAACACCCCTCCCCCTTTAGTTCAGTCCAATGTGGGGGATGTAGTCACGCAGGTAAGTGGGGCTTTTTTGAGTCCTAGTTGACCTGCGTGGCTCAGTCTTGTTTTGGTCTTCAAGCGGTTCAGTCAGGATCGCTGCCTCTCTTGATCTTCTTCATGGAACCACCTGGAAGGATGAGTCAGCCATGCCGCTCCAGCCTGAGTCTCTCGGGCCGGTTGAGATGGCTCTGCCGCTTCTTTCTTGGGGTTCATCTAACCGTGAGTGCTCTTTTGTTTGGTTAGATTGTCGTTTTGCAGAGTTTGTTGTCTTGTTATGGGAGGTTCATTTCTCCCTTTTTTATTTATTTGTACTTCCTCCCCCCTTGGTTGTTTTTTCATCAGAATTTATTATTTTCGGTTCTGTGGCAGTTTTTTGTTCGAGGTTGCAGGAACGAAACTGGTCTATGTGCCGCTTCCATTCCCTCCCATCGTCTATCATTAGTCGGTAGGACCAGGGGCCTGTGACTTGTGTGATGGTGGCTGGCAGCCATAGAGGGTCCCCAGTAAGGTTCTTGGCAAAGACTAGGTCGCCAATTTCGAAGGTACAGTATTTGCTGGAGGAATTGGGGGGCTTGTCCCATGTGTAGGTGGGGAGTAACCTGTCCAGGTAGGACTGTAGTTTCCTACCCATTAACAGTTCATCCAGGCTTTTATTTGTAGTGCTACTAGGGATAATATGTTGCAAGGTTAGGAGTTGGTTGAGTTTCTCCTGCATGTCCCCCTTGTGCATTCTCTCTAGGCCTTCCTTAGTATCTCTAACCATGCGTTCGGCCCTGCCATTCGCAGCCGGACAGGCCGGCATGGTTAATGCGTGACGGATACCCTGGGCAGCCAGGTATTGTTCGAACTGCAAGGCTGTAAACTGAGGCCCGTTGTCTGAAAACCAGTACATCTTGTAGCCCATGAGCTGCAAATAGTTTGTCAAGCATTTTCATGACAGCCTCGGTGGTTGTGGAAGCCATAAGGATGACTTCCAACCAGTTCGAGGATGCATCGACAACAATCAAAAAGGTGTTCCCCTTCGTTGGCCCCACGAAGTCAATGTGCACCCTAGACCAGTCTCGTATAGGTACCTGTGGGGGGTAGGCCTTGCTTTCTGACAGGTGTGGCATGTTGCAACCCAGCGTTCTATCTCTTTGTCCAGCCCTGGCCACCAGACATAACTCCTGGCCAGGGCTTTCATCTTGACTATGCCCGGGTGACCTTCGTGTAACATGCCTAGGACGGTTTCTTGGAGGCTGCTTGGGATTACCACCCTGTCACCCCATAAGATGCAATCCTTTTCAATAGATAGTTTGGTTTGTCTGGTACGGAATAGTTTAAAAGTCTCAGATTTTTTATTTTCCTCCAGCCAGCCTTTACCTACCCAGTTCAGTATTCACGCTGTCAAAGAGTCTTTGGCTGTGGCTCTTGCGACATTGGCTGCAGTCATCCGTAGTTCTGGGCAGGTCTCCAGTTGGAATGTGGAGGTAGTTGGAGCAGGGTCGTCTTCTGTGATGGGCAACGGGGAATGGCTCAGGGCGTTGGCATGCGAGATGGCTTTGCCTAGTCTGTGGAGTAGCATGTAGGAGTAGACAGTGAGGAATTCAGACCACCTCGTCATTCTAGGAGACACAATGTTCGGGGTTGGCTTGTTTCCCGACAGGATTGCAAGGAGAGGCTTGAGGTCGGTTACGATATAAAAGGGTCTACCGTAAAGATATTCATGGAATCGTTTGACCCCAGCGACGATTGCCAGGGCTTCACGATCAAGTTGGCTGTAATTGCGTTCCGCTTTGGAGGGCATCTTTGAGTAAAAGGCGACCAGTGCCTCTCTGCCGTCTGGAAGCTGGTGACTCAGGATGGTGCTGACCCCAAAAGGTGAAGCATTGCAGGTGACCATCAGCGGCAGGGTGTTGCTAAACTGGATAAGAATGGTGTCTGACGTTAATAGGTTCTTAATACCGTGGAAAGCTTTCTGTTCCCGCTGGCCCCAAATCCAAACGGTTTTTCATCTAGAAGCTGATGTAGGGGTTCTGCTATTGTCGCCTTATGGGGCAGGAACACAATTGTAAAAGTTTATGAGGCCTAGGAATGCCTGGAGATCAGTTTTGTTTCTTGGTCTGGGAGCATCTTTGATAGCCTTCACCTTTTTTTCAGTTGGGTGAATGCCTTGCTCATCAATTAAATAGCCCGGGAATTCGACCTGGTTAGTGGCCAGTTCACATTTCTTCTTCGTGACTTTTAGGCCTGATTTTCTAAAGTGAGTTAAGACTTCTTTTAGCCTGGTCTCTAGCTGGTTGGCTTTTTTTGCTGAGACCAGTACATTGTCGAAGTATGGGGTGACACCTTTGATTCCATTTAGTAGGCGTTCCATGAGGCTTTGGAAAATGCCTGGGGCAACACTAACACCGAATTGGAGGCGGTTACATTTGAATGCCCCTCTATGCATTACTATCGTTTGTGCCTCTGCTATTATTGGATCAATGGGTAATTGCTGATAAGCTTGTGCTAGGTCGTGTTTTGCGAACATTTTTCCTCCCCCTAGAGAGTGCAATAAATGTTGCACTACTGGCACTGGGTATGCGCTTTGTTGGAGCGTGTGGTTCAGGGTTGCCTTATAGTCCCCACAGATGTGCACTGACCCATCTTGCTTTACCGGTGTTACAATAGGGGTTTCCCACTTGGCGTGGTTGACTGGTTCTAAAACCCCTTGCGCTATCAACTTATTCAGCTGTTCGTCAATTTTTGGTTTAAGCACGAATGGAACGTGTCTGGCCTTCAAGCAAATGGGGGCTATTTTGGGGTCTAGGCTAAATGAGATTGGGGTCCCCTGGTATTTGCCTAGAGTCCCGTCGAATACATCTTGGAATTCATGGAGTAGGTTCTCCTCCCAGTTGGTAGTAGCGATGTGGTTGATAACGGTCATCCCGATTCCAAGAGGAGTGAACCATTCGATTCCTAGCAGACTAGGGCAGTCACAGTCAATGATAGTTAGGGGCAAGACTTCGGCGTGTTGTTTAAATTCAACTTGGAAATGTCCAAGGCCTACTAATGGGATTCAATTTCCCTGGTAGTCTTTTAGGACATGTTTTTGTTTCTTTAGTTCTTTCTGCTTGATGTTTGGAATTAGGCGCCGGATGGTCTTCCAGGATACCATCAATAAGAATGACCCTGAGTCGACCTCCATCTTGCAGGGTCTCCCCTCGATGCTCACCTCTATCCGAACCTTCTTTCCACTTTCCGCCCTGGCATTATCGATGGTGACTGTCTGATGCGTTTCTTCTCTGTCACCGGTTCTTTTATTTTGGTTCCATCGGTTGCTGGCTTATCTGTTGTCGTATCTGGGGAGGGTGCTGTCACGTCTTTTTGGACCATAGCTCTTTTTGTTGCGGCACACCCTTTCGATGTGGCCCCTTTTATTACAAGCCTGGCATATTGTGTCGAGGAACCTGCATTCAGACCACGGGTGATTGCCTCCGCAGCCCGCACATTGAAATTCCTGCTGATTCTTCCTCTTTTCGTGCCATTTTCTATCTGAATAGACTCTATGGACATCTTCGTCATCGTCTTCGGTGTCACCATGGGTTTCGACATCCTCATGGTGGGTTGTTGCTGTGGGCTATTTCTTTCCTCCCTCTGCCTTCTACTCCCTCATTTGGGTCAGCAGGTCGGGAACTGCGTTCATTTGTCGCATGGTGGCTGCTGACTTTTTTGCTGCTTCGGTGGCGGTTGCCTTAGCAATGGACTCGGCCACGGTTATATTCGGCCTGTTGAGTAATTTGCTCTGAAGAGTAGAGTCTTTCAGGCCAAAGACTATGCGTTCTCTCATAGCCTCGTCCATGTTTTGGAACTCACATGCTCTTCCAATGTGTCTCAAGACCACCACAAAGTCTGCTATGGTTTCATCCTCCTTCTGGTCCCTTTTGTAAAATTCATGTCGTTTGATGAGATTTGTGACCACCGGTGCGTAGTGTGCTCAAAGCATTCGGTTGAGGTCGGACCAGGTCATCTGTTTGACACCTCTGGGTTTCGCCAGCACCTTCGACATTTTGAATACGGCCGGTCCTCAGTGTGTAAGGAAGACAGCCCTCTTCCTTTGATCTGAGATTTCTTCCATCTTGTTGCTTTCTAAGAACATAAGAAAGTGATTGATATACAATTCCCAATCCTCTACATCTGGATTGAAGGGTGCAGGTGGCGCGCTGTTACCAGCCATCTCTTTCACTCAGTTCAGATCGCCACGTGTTTCGGTCTCTGCTTCTACGATTATCCCACCTTCGTCACCAGTGTTCCGTCTGGAAAGAAGCGCGGGAGACCGGGTTCCAAACAACAACTCTTTATTTCAAACCGCTAGGTAAAGAAATGGAACATGGCCCAAGCCACGGCAGCCCTTTATATAGCGGCTTGCCTACCGGCTTGTGGCCAATGACAGTTATTTAACTCTTCCCACCATTTGGCAACTTCCCGGATTGGTTCCTAGCAAACCAATCCGTAAGTAGCCTTTTCGGCCAATCAGAATGAAGTAGTTGGAACCTACCAAGTTCCATACAGAACAGAAACCTCCTGCCAGTTTATCAAGGGTTATAAACCTATTCTCAGATGTCAACAACAGCGAAGCAAAACAAAGCAAAGCATTAACCCTTTACTTACAAATTCTAAATACTACTTCATTACTTTCATTATCTCAAAAAAAATCAATTTCTTTCATTAATTTTTATCAAATGATCTATTGATTTATCATTTTTATTGCTTAGTATGATTGTTTAGTGCATATAGTGTAATTACTTAATATCTGATTAGTAAAATAAGTGATTTAGTGAATTTAATTGACCGGTGTGTTTAGTAATTAATGTAATTATTAGGCTGTTTGTTGCTTAGCAAAATTATTTGATTAGAGTGATTTGAATAACCAATTGATTGATTAATTTTTACTAATAAGCAACCTTACTTTTGATTTGTTCTCTAACATATCAATTAACACTTATTAATTAGCAACATTCATTAAGTAAAAGTCTATCTATCACATTAACTGGCCATTGTAATTGATTACTGTACTTTTGCCAGTCAAAAACTCCAAACCAAAGCAAAATAAAAATATCATTACCAATGACCTCCCAGACCCTGCATGTTTCAAAAGTCTTGAAACCATCAATGAAAGAAAAAATTATATCAAATGCCGTCTATGTGATAATCTAGCCCACCCTGCCTACATAAACACAAACAAAAGCCTAGCTGATATCGTTAAAAATTCAGATACATTATTTTATCTGTGTCCATCATGCTCTCCTAAGCGAAAAAAACTGAGTACACTAACTGACAAAGCATAGAATCACTCATTCACTCAATAGGAGAACACGAAGCAACACGTTTTGAAACAACTGTACAAGCAAGCCTAGTTTCTCTTGAAAAAAAAATACAGCACAGATCAGTGAGTACCTATCAACTCAAAATCAAATCCCACAACAACCACAGCCACTATCTCAACTACAATCACAACTACAACCAAAAATAACCACCAAACTACAGCCACAAACAATTACTATCCTTTCAAATAATTCCACAAATAATATCTCCTTATTCATCAGGGACACCATGGAACGTGAAGAGAAACGTCCAAATGCCATCTTATTTGGTCTCGAAGACACCAATGAATCAGATGACATCACCAAAGTTTGTGATATCAAAATCAATTCAAACACAACAAACATCTCTCCTGAAGATATCACTAAAATAACCAGAGATGGCCATTGGTACAAATACAATGACAGTTCTGTGGCCACAAGATTTTGTAGAGTTGTATGCAAAAATGAGTCCAGCAAACACATATTCATTCATACAATAAGTGCCATTGCAAAAACCAATCCCAACCACAAAAAACTTTGCTCAAGACCAGACTTATCCATACTGCAAAGAATCCGCTCCCTTGAACTCCATGCAAAACTCAAAAACAGTCTAGACAATGGAGAAAAGGATCTATACATTGACTGCCATGCTGATTCCTTCAAAAGAAAGTCACACAACCCACAACTCCGCATCCAGCACCACCCCATCCAATCCAACATCACTCAAAACTAGGCATGCATGCCCCTAACTACCTCTGTTCCAACAACAATTGGCCTCAAATGCAAGCTACTCAATGCAAGAAGCCTTGTAAATAAAATACCTGAATTTCTCTTCTTATTAAATACAGCTAAATTCTACATCATATTTGTCTGTGAAACATGGCTCAATGCATCTCTTCCTGACTCCATTACCACAGTAATAGACTACCATGTTTACCAATCAGATTGTGAAATCTGTAGAGGAGGTGGTGTTGCTATCTTCTATAAAAAGTCCCTACATCTAAAAAACATCCAAGTTACCCAAGAGCTTGCTCTTCCTGAGACCATCTTCTGTGAACTGTCCTTAAATATCACATTTTGGTTCTTACTATGTTACAGAACCCCTGATTATGACATCGAAAATGCAAACAAGCTAAATACACTGCAAACATGGGCAGTATCCTGCCCACATGCTTTTATCTTTCTTGGTGACTTCAATCTACCTCATATTAATTAGACTCTTAATGAATATACAACTGAACCCACACATGCAACCTTCTACAATGCAGTAACAAATCTTGGACTAGAACAACTTATAACCAACAACACTAGACTTAACAACTGCCTCGATCTCATCTTCTGCAATAGTTTACAATAATTTACGGAATACAAATTAAAGAACCTTTTTCCAATAGTGACCACAACATGATTGAATTTTGTCTCAACATATGTCCACACAAAAATAATCACAACAATGGAATCCCCAAGTATAACTTCAAAAAAGGCAACTATGCTTTTATAAACAACGATATCTCATCCCTTGATTGGCAATTTCTATACTGTACAACATATTTTTACCTGAAGCCAAAAGAGTCATCAAACTAGATGTACTATTAAAACTCCCAAAACCAGAAAAAAACAAATGACCCAAAACAATAAGGAAGCTTCAATCCAAAAAGAAATCACTTTGGCAGAAAAACAAATCTGGTCATGTTGCCAACTTCAAAAACCAATACAAAAATTTATGCCACCAGATAAAAACTGAATGCACCAATTAGCACATTAAACAAGAGGAAAACCTTCTATGCACCAATTCCACCCGTGCTTTCTACAATTTTGTAAAACAACAAACTAAAAGACTCAAGGTCCAACCCACCCCTGAAAGGACATAATGGTAAAGACTGCAACAATGACACTATTAAAGCCAACCTCTTTAACACATTCTTTGCCTCAGTATTTGTAAACAGAAATGGATCATTCCCAGTATTTCCTAGTCGAACCACAGACAACTACAATGATCTAATACATATTGATTTTACAGAAGAAAATGTTGAAAAAGCACTACACAATCTAAAACCTATTCTATTTATTGGACTGGATGGAATATGTGCCTACTTCTTAAAAAAGCCATAGCCGAACCTCTAAGCGTAATCTTTGAAAAATCTTTCAGGACTAGCTCCTTGCCAAAACTATGGTCACATCATCACGGTCATCCCCATCTTCAAAAAGGGAGACCCCAGCCTAGTTGAAAATTACAGACAATCTATGCTGCATCACCTGTAAAGTCATGGAATCAATTATTAACCATTCCATCATCCTCCACTTAGAAACAAACAACCTACTGCGTTCTGTTCGCTGATGATGTCAAGCTTTTCAACGCCACAGACAATACTGCTACACTTCAAAAAGACCTTGACTATGTATCAGAATGGTCAAACAAATGGCAACTTCAAATCTCAACAAATAAATGCTCCTACATATTGGCAAAAAAAATATCAGAAAATAAAATACAGGCTGAATACTCAACACCTTGTTGATGATCCAACTCTGTCAAGGATCTTGTAGTACTCAACTCAAATGACCTAAAGCCCATGTCACACTGCACCAATGGATGGAAAGAGGATGTAAAACAGAGAGAAACACTTGCCATCCGTTGGTTAACGCGATGCATCCGTTCTGTACTCACTGCATCCGTTTTTCTTCCTCTCTATCCATCCAGCATCTGTTGACTGAAGTTCCATCTGCTCAAAAAGTTTTGAGCTGCTCAAAACTTTTTGAGTGGAAAAAGTATCCAACGCATCCGTTCTGCATCCGCAATGCATACGGGGAACATCCATTCTGCATCCGTCGTCATCTGTTATGTGTCCGCGATATCCGCTAGGAATCCGCTGCGCATCCACGCAACTCGCATCCGCTCCAGGGGAAAACGGACGCAGGGAGGAAGCGGAACGGACGTGGAACAGACGCGCAGCGTTAGTAGCATGGACGGAGAAAGGATGAAAGTGGATGCAGCTCGCATACAAAGCATTTAAAATGGAAAAAACGTTCGCAGAGGGGTCCTATCTCGGATATTAAGGATGTCTAGAGGATTTCTAGAGGATGCCAAAGGACACATAGTGGAAAACCTATATTGCCTATAAAAAGGGGGAGCAACTCACCTGGATCTCACTTTCAGTCCAGCAGCCCTGCTGTGCAGACCTCTGCAGCCTTCATCTGCCTCTTGCTCTTCCACAGCATCCATTTATGTCCACCATGGATCGTAACACAGTCCTTTTGGTAGCCACCATCATTCTGCAACAGTGCGAAGCCATCTACAGGCTCTTTCAACTGTTCTACGGGAAGAAAAGGAGGTGGCCAAGAAATGTCTGGGTCCGAAGATGGATTGGGAGAAGAGCAGAGTACAGACTGTACAACAAGCTGATGGTGGAGCTGAGGAATGAAGACCCTCGTGTATTCCAGAACTTCATGAGGATGCCTCCAGCCATGTTTGACAAAGTTGTGGAGCGGCTGAGACCCAGGTCGACCAAGGCAAACACCAACTTCTGGCCCACCCTGGAACCTGGGCTCAAGGTGGCACTGACTCTGCGCCACCTGGCCTCAGGGACAACCTACAGGAGCATGCAGTACGGCTGGAGGGTGCCACACAACACCATCAGCATTGTGGTCAGAGAAGTGGTGCAGGCCATCATTGAAGAATACCTGGAGGAGCTCCTCCAGTGCCCCTCCACTGAAGAAGGCTGGAAGAAAGTTGCAGAGCAGTGGTATCAGAAGTGGAACTTCCCCCACACCGTTGGAGCCATAGATGGGAAGCACGTGGCCTGCAAAGCTCCAGCCAAATCGGGGTCCACTTATTTCAACTACAAGGGCTTCTTCAGCATCATCCTCTTCGCCATGGTCAATGCTGACAACAAGTTCATGTACATCGATGCTTCAGGCAACGGGTCAGCATCAGATGCCCAGGTATACAAGGCCAGTGACCTCAAGGAGGGGCTGGAAGGCAACCTCATCATGGGCTTCCCAGATCCAGACCCCCTGCCCAATGACACACAAGATGTGCCCTACTTCATCATGGGGGATGATGCCTTCTCCCTCAGAACCTACCTCATGAAGACCTACACTTCCAGACTCCTCACCCGTGAAGAGAGGATCTTCAACTACAGGCTGTCCAGGGCATGGCGGGTGGTGGAGAACGCCTTTGGCATCCTGGCCAACAGGTTCCAGGTACTTCTCACCACCATGCAGCATCGCCCAGAGACCGTGAGGAGAATCGTGGAAGCTTGCTGCATCCTGCACAATCTCATGCGCACCTGCTACCCAGTCTTGTAGAACAGGCTCGTGGACCTCCAGCAAGGCAATGGGGACATGGAGCCTGGGGAATGGAGGCAAGGGCGAAACCTGATAGACACTCAGGATGTGCAAGGCCCCAACAGAGCCTCACGTGAAGGGAAAAAGCAGTGCAACCTCATGAAATACTGGGTCAACTCCCAGCTGGAGCAGTGGAGTGGCAAGACTGGATCAAAGATGATTAATGGATGCTTCCTTCAGCCTGTCTCATCACACGGATGAGATTAGGCCATGTATGTTGGGTGGGCCTACAATGAACAGGGCATTTAATAAAGAGTTGTGTTTATGTTGGCATGTGTGGATCAATGCTTACATTATTTTTGATAATGAAGGGCCATAGGTGTGGCACCTGGGAGGGTGGACCATACAGTCCCACTATGCTTGCACTGGAGGTTTTTCTATCCCAGAGCTATTACCCATCCCAAAGGTATCCCTGCCCATCCCACAGCTATTACCCATCCCAAAGGTATCCCTGCCCATCCCACTGCTATCTTAACCCATCCCACAAGCATGCAAAGGCTTAAACCATTTCTAAAAGTTTCCACCAAGACTTTATTGAAAAAAATAAATGAAGCAAGTGTGTGAATCAAATATAATCTTTATTAATAACAATCTGTAAAAGAAAAATGACCCAAGTCAAGTGTCCAAATAAAGTCAACAGGTAGCCACCCAGTCTCTGGCACTCTTCTTGGTCACTTGGAGGCGTGTCCAGTCTCAGGGGTGAAGGGTCCAGGTGCTGTGGAGGTGGCTTCTGCTGGAGTGCTGGTCTCAAGCACCACTGGGGTGCCTGGCCCCGAGAGGACAACAGGGGACGGTGTGTTGAGGAAGCTCTCAGACAGCTGGCTCACCCCCGTGATGCTGAGAGGTCCTTCCTCCATGCCATGGGGTGTCAGCCCCAGTACCGATGACGGGTGTACTGAGGCCGGGCTTGGCTGTGGGGTGGAGGAAGGAGCAGTGTAGTGGGGCTGTCTGGTCTGCAGCTGGATGAGGACTGGTGTCAGTGGCATCGGTGGCGTGGGTGGCATCAGTGGCGTCGGTGGAACCGGTGGCAATGGTGGTGTCTGATGAACCTGTGCCTGGACTGAGAAGGGCTGCTGCTTGTGCTGCTGGACCTCCTGGTAGCCATAGCCCTGGTAGATGAGGGCCTGTGGAAAGCCTTGGAATGGGAGTGACATCACCTGGGGTGGAAGAGCAGACCTGGAGTGGGTGGGAGCAGGTTCATCTGGATCTGGAGGGTTGTGAAGCAGATCGGTGATCCTGTCCTTCACCACCTGGTACTGGGGTTCCGCCATGTCCATGAGGGTCTGATTCACATAGGTGAGGAAGGGCTTGCGGTTGGAGGATGAGGAGTCGGTGTGTACCAGCTGAGAGAGGAGATCTATGCTGCTCCTGATGGTGTCTCTTATCTCCAGCAGTACAGTGTGGCTCTGTCCCTCCGGTTTGCCTCTCTGCCTTTCTGTGGAGGGGGAGCTGGGGGTGGATGCAGGTTGGATTGTGGTGGAAGTGCCATCTCCTTTCTCCCACTACATCAGGAGGTCCTCCACGCGCACCGCCATGGTTAGTACAGCTGTCGGGGGGGTTCTCCGTCGTGGCATGCTCCACAGACACCTGACTAGAGAAAGGAGCTGACTCTGCCAGAAGAGAGGCTCTCAGCAGGCTGCCTGAGAGAGAGGGTTGTGAGAGGGGCTGCTCCTCAGTGGCGGATCTCACCCTCCAGGAAGCTGCACTTGGCCATGACGTAGGTCTCTCTGTCCGTCAGCTTGACCACGGCCTGGCCAGATTTCTTGAGGTGCACCTTCCCATACCAGGTGTTCATGTGCTTCCACCAGCTGATGAGCACCTCTGAATTGTGTCCCAGGCTCTCCGCCTTCTTTTTCCAAGCAGCCTACTTCCTTTTGGTCTCCCTATAGATCCTGTGTCCCTTCCGCCATAGATACTCATTCTCTCTCAGCCATTCCAGCACCTCATCCTCATGTTCCTCCTCGATGTTGTATGGCCTCCTCTCCCGTTCTCGCGTATGCCTCTTCCTCCCTTTGGCAGGACTACATGGGCCCTCATCAGAGGGGCTTCCAAGTTGTCGGGGATGCTCCTCCACACCAGCAGCAGCAGCAGCAGCAAAAGCAGGACCAGCAGCACTAGCAGCGCCAGCAGCACCAGCAGCACCAGCAGCACCAGCAGCACCAGCAGGACCAGGAGCACGAGCAGGACCAGCAGGACCAGGAGCACCAGCAGGACCAGGAGCACCAGCAGGACCAGCAGGACGAGGAGCTGCTTCAGCAGAATAAGCACCAGCAGAATCACCAGCACCAGGAGCAGCTTCAGCAGAGTAAGCACCAGAAGCACCACCACCATAAGCAGCAGCATCAATTCCTCCAGAAGCAGAAGCAGCAGAAGCCCCAGCCCCAGAAGAGCGAGACCATGCTGCAGAAGCCCCAGCAGAAGCAGAGTGAGGGCCAGGGGGTGGGAGGGTGGCCCTGTCCCTCTTGGCAGGGCTGGCAGCAGATGGCTGAGGCTTTCTTTTCTTCCCCATGGTTGTGGGGTTGCTGGCTGGCTGGCTGGCAGGCAGGCAGGCAGGCAGGCAGGCAGGCAGGCAGGCAGGCAGACTGTGCATCCGCTTCATCCCCTTGGCGTCCACTCTGCATCCACTGTATCCATTCCGCGTCCACTTTGCTGCGCTCCCCCGGAAGCCCTGCAGATGTGCCATCCACTCCCATCCGCTTCCATCCGCTAGGCTTCCATGGAGCATCCGCTTTCCATCCGCCCTGCGTCCTCCCCCCGTCCGTTCCTTTCCATGTTGTCCACTCTGGTTATGCAAATTTTTGCCCCTTTTGAGAGCGGATAACAAAGGATGGAACATTTTTCTCATCCGCTGTGTCCTTTTTACAAACGTTTTGCATCCGTCGGCCAGTATGACAGGGCCTTAAGTGCTAGAGCCCACTGTAACTATATAGCCAAAAAATATGTTAAGAGTTGTTAACCTAATTCTACGTAGCATTTTCTCTGATAATATTACACTAATAAGTGGAGCATACAAAACATTTGCTAGACCAATATCAAATACAGCTCATCAGTCTGGAACCCACATTACATATCTGATATTAGCACAGTTGAGAAAGACCAGAAATATTTCACAAGAAGACTTCTCCACTCCTCTACTTGTAGCAGAATACCTTATGCCACCAGACTCGAAATTCTATACCTATAAAATCTAGGTCTATGCCACCTTCAGTCCTATAAGGCCCGGTCCCACTACACTTACGGATGCAAAGAGGATGTAAAACATTAAAAAAAGCTTGCCATCCATTGGAAAACGCTATGCATCTGTTGTGTATTCACTGCATACATGTTTCATACTCTCTATCCGTCGAGCATCCGTCCACTGCAATTTCATCTGCGCAAAAAGTTTTGAGCTGCACAAAAGTTTGTGAACAGATGAATTTCCGCCGTGTACAATGTACATCCATGACATATACAGGCAACAAATGTTCTATGTCCGTTATCATCTGTTAAACATCCGCTGTATCCTCTCTGCATCCTCTGGCCATCCCCTCAACCCACATCCGCTGCAACTGAAAACAGAAAGAGGGAGGAAACTAAAGGTACACGGAACGTCTACACAGCATTAGTAGCATGGAAATAGAAAGGATGTAAGTATATGCATCTCGTATATAAAGTATTAAAAATGGACAAAACGTTTGTATCTGGGATGTATCTCATATATTTAGGATGTCTGGAGTATGTCTAGAGTATGTAGAAGGACACCTAGTGGACAACCGATATTTTCTATAAAAAGGGGGAGAAAATCATCTGGATGCTTCCTTGAGACTGTTGCATAACACTGATGAGATTGTGCCATGTATGTTGAGTGGTCCTACAATGAATAGGGCATTAATAAAGAGCTTTGTTTATTTTAAAATGTGTTGATCAATGAATAAATTCTATTGATAATAAAGGTCCATATGTGTGGCAGCTGGGATGGTGGACCATACAGTCCCACAATGCTTGCACTGGAGGTTTATCTATCCCACAACTATCCTTATCTATCCCACAAGCATGCAAAGGCTCAACCATTTTTTCAAAGTTTTTACCAACACTTCATTAAGTAAACAAAATGAACCAAGTAAACTTTATTAAGTGTCTTAAGCAAAGATAAACTTTGTTAAACAAGTAACCAACTCAGTCTCTGAGACTATTCTGAGTCACTCTGAGTCATGTCCATGGTCTCAGCTGTGAAGCGAGCAGTGACTGTGGATATGGTTGTGGCTTGAGCTCTGAGGCGCCATTGGGGTGCTCGGCCCTGAGGGTACAACAGGTGGTGGTGTGTTCAGGAAGCTATCCGAGAGCTGACTAAGTCCTGTGAGGTTGAGAGGCCTTTCATCAAGGACTTGAGATGTCAGGCCCAATACTGATGACAGATTGTACGTTGATGGGCTTGGCTTTGGGGTGGAGGAAGGGTTTGGAGGAGTGTAGTGGGGCTGTCTGGTCTGCAGCTGGGTGAGGAGTGGAGTCTGTGGCATCCGATGAACCTGGGCCTGGACTGGGAAGTTCTGCTTCTACTGTGGGAAGTCCTGGTAGTCATATTCTTGTTAGGTGAGGGGCTGTTGAAAGCCGTGGAAGGGCTGTGATGTTGCCTGGGGTGGAGGAGCAGACCTAGACTGGGTAGGACTAGCTTCAGCTGGACCTTGAGGGTTGTGCAGAAGTGCTGCGATCTTCTGCTTCATCACCTGGTACTGGGCCTCGGGCAGGTCTCTCAGGGTCTGGCTCACATAGGTGATGAAGGGCTTCTGGGCTGAGGATGCTCTGTCCAAATCGACAAGCTGAGAGATAAGTTCTGTGCTGGTCTTCATTGTGTCCCTGATCTCCAACAGCACACTGTGGTCCTGACCTCCAGTCTGCCTCTCTGCCTGCGTCCTCTGGAGCTGGGGGTGGGGGTGGGTTGGCCTCTGGTGGCTTCTTCTTCTTCCTCCATTTGTGACAGCAGGGCGTCATCCTCCACGGGATCCTCCAAGTCCACCAGGATGGGGAGTGCAGCTGTCGAGGGGGTCTCTGCTGTGGGGCCCTCTGAAGACACCTGCCTGGACAGGGTAGCTGGCTTCTGGCTGGAAGAGGACTGGCTGTCTGTGGGCTGTCTGAGGGAGAGGGGTCTCAGAGGGGCTGCTCCTTGGTGGCGGATCTCATCCTTCAGGAAACTGCACTTGGCCATGACGTACATCTCCCGGTCAGTGAGCTTAACAGTGGCCTGCCTGGATTTCTTGAGGTGTAGCTTGCCATACCAGGTGTGCATGTGCTTCCACCATCCCAGGAGTACTTCTGCAGTGCATCCCAGGCTCTCCACCTTGTCTCTCCAAGCTGCCTGCTTCTTCTTGGTGTCCCGATACAGTCTGTGGCCCTTTCTCCACAGGTACTCGTTCTCCCTCAGCCATTCCAGCACCTCATCCTCATGCTCCTCAGAAACGGTGTACTGTTTCCTCTCTCCCTTCTCCTTCCCTTGCCTCTTCCTCCCTCTGGCAGGGCCTTCAGCAAAGCCTTCAGGGGCTTGAGCAACAGGGCCTTCTGGAGATTGTTCAGGGCCTTCAGGGGCTTGAGTAGCAGGGCCTTCAGCAGCAGGGCTTTGAGGGGCTTAAGAGCGTTGGGGCTGGTCCACCACAGCAGCAGCAGCAGCAGCTTCAGAATCAGTGCCGGGGATGGGATGCTGGTTCTGCCCTTCTTCACCTTGCCAGGGCTTGAATGAGTAGGCATGGACTTCCTCTTCTTGCCTGACTGACAAACCATAATGTTCCTGCAAGATGTATCTGGCAGCATGTCTTTTCCCTGTATGCTGACTGCGTGCATGCTGCATCCTTTTATATCCATGGAGCGGATGTAATTCATATCCCCCGCATGTGCAGTGAACGCTTGTATCCGATATACATCTGCGCAGCATCCCCTTTGTTTCCTATAGGCGTACACGATGCATCCGCTTCATCCGCTATGCATCCGCCCCTTCTGCTATGTGTCCACTTCGAAATTCACCCCCGGAACCCCTTCGGAGGTGTCATCCACTTCCAACTGCTTTCATTCGCTAGGCTTCAGATGAACATCCATTTAACATCCCCGCTACATACTACCCATGTCCATTCTTTTCCGTTCTGTTTATGCAAATTTTTGCCAATTTTTGGAGCAGATGAAAATGGATGGAGCCTCCCCCAAAATTTTGCTCATCCGCTGTGTCCTTTATGCATCCTTTGAGCATTGAGGGGAGACCCTGCGAGATGGAAGTCAACTCAGGATCATTCCTATCAATGGTTTCCTGGAATACCATCTGGCACCTAATACCGAACATTAAACAGAGAGAACTACAGAAGCAAAAACTAGTGTTAAAAGACTATCAGGGAAATCGAATCCCAGTGGTAGGCCTTGGACATTTCTTAGTTGAATTTAAACACCACGCCGAAATCTTGCGCTCCTGGGAATCGGGATGACCAGGATCAACCGCATTGCTACAACCAACTGGGAGGAGAGCCTGCTCCAAGAATTCCAAGATGTTTTCAACGGGACTCTAGGCAAGTACAAGGGGACCCCAATTTCATTTAGCCTAGACCTGAAAATAGCCCCCATCCGTTTCAAGGCCAGACCCATCCCATTCACGCTAAAACCAAAAATTGATGAGCAGCTAAATAAGTTAATAGTTCAGGAGTTTTAGAACCAATCGACCATGCCAGGTGGGAAACCCCTATTGTCACACCGGTGAAGCCAGATGGGTCAGTGTGAATCTGCAGGGACTATAAGACAACCCTGAACCATGCGCTCCAACAAAGCGCATACCCAGTGCCAGTAGAGCAACATTTACTGCACTCTCTAGGGGAAGGAAAAATATTCACAAAGCTCGACCTAGCACAGGCCTATCAACAGCTATCCATCGATCCCATTACAGCAGAGGCATAGACTATATAACACATAGAGGGGCATTCAAATGTAACCGCCTCCAATTTGGTGTTAGTGTTGCCCCAGGCATGTTCCAAAGCCTCATGGAATGCCAGATAAACGGAATCAAAGGTGTTGTCCCATATTTTGACGATGTACTGGTCTCAGCAAAAAATGCCAACCAACTAGAGACCAGGTTAAGAGAAATCTTAACAAGATTTAGGAAGTCAGGCCTCAAAGTGAAGAGGGAAAAATGTGAACTGGCCATTAACCGGGTTGAATTTTTGGGCTATTTAATCGATGAACAAGGCATTCACCCCACTGAAAAAAAAGTGAAGGCTATCAAAGACGCTCCCAGACCCAAAAACAAAACTGATCTCCAGGCGTTCCTAGGCCTCATAAATTTTTTCGTGTTCCTACCCCATAAGGCAACAATAGCAGAACCCTTACATCGTCTGCTCGATAAAAAAAACCACTTGGACATGGGGCCACCAGGAACGGAAAGCTTTCCAAGGTATCAAGGACCTATTAATGTCAGACTCCGCTCTCATCCAGTTTAGCAATACCCTGCCTCTAACAGTCACCTTTGATGTTTCTCCTTTTGGGGTCAGCGCCATCCTGAGTCACCAACTCCCAGATGGCAGAGATGCACTAGTCGCCTATTAGTCCAAGACGCTCTCCAAGTCGGAATGCAATTACAGCCAACTAGATCGGGAAGCCCTCGCAATCATTGCCGGAGTCAAATGATTCCATGAGTTCTTTTACGGTAGACCTTTTTCTATCGTAACCGATCACAAGCCTCTTCTTGGAATCCTAGCAGCCAACAAGCCAACCCCAAACATTCTGTCACCTAGAATGACCAGGTGGTCTGAATTCTTCGCCGCCTATTCCTACATGCTGCTCCACTGACCCAGCAAAACCATTCCACACGTCGATGCCCTGAGCCGTTCCCCGTTGCCCGTCACAGAGGATGACCCTGCTCCAACTACCTCCATATTTCAGCTTGAGACCTGCCCAGAGCTACCGCTGACTACAGCTGACGTCACGAGAGCCACAGCCAAAGACCCTTTGACGGCACGCATATTGAACTGGGTAGGTAAAGGCTGGTTGGAGGAAAACAAAACTGAGACTTTTAAGTCTTTCCGTGCCAGACAGACCAAACTATCTATTGAAAAGGGTTGCATTTTATGGGTGACCGGGTGGTAATTCCGAGCAGCCTCCAAGAAGACGTCCTGGGCATGTTGCACGAGGGTCACCCGGGCATAGTCAAAATGAAAGCCCTGGCCAGGAGTTACAACTGGTGGCCAGGGCTGGACAAAGACATTGAATGCTGGGTGGCAACATGCCATGACTGTCAAAAAGCAAGGCCTACCCCCCCCCCCCCACAGGCACCAATAAGAGACTAGGAAACTCCCCGGGGTCCATGGTCCAGAGTACATATAGACTTCACTGGGCCAATGAAGGGGAACACTTTTTTAATTGTGGTTGATGCATATTCAAACTGGTTGGAAGTCATCCTCATAGCTTCCACTACCACCGAGGCTGTTATGAAACAGCTCAACAAACTGTTTGCAACACATGGGCTACCTGATTTACTGGTTTTGGACAATGCGCCTCAGTTTACAGCCTTGCAATTTGAACAATATCTGGCTACCCAGGGTATCCCTAATGCCTTAACTGTGCCAGCCCATCTGGCCGCGAATGGCAGGACCAAACGCATGGTTCGGTATACTAAAGAGGGCCTAGAGAGAATGGACAAGGGGGACATGCAGGACAAACTAAACCAACTACTAACCTTGCAACATATTATCCCTAGCAGCACAACAAATAAAAGCCCAGCTGAAGTTTTAATGGGTAGGAAATTACGGTCCTACCTGGACAGGTTACACCCCACTTACACCTGGGACAAAGCCCCCGACTCCTCCAGCAAATACCGTTCCTTCGAAATTGGAGGCCAGCTCAACCAACCTGGTCAAACCAGGAGGGAGTGGTGGAGCCATCTCAGGCGAGACTCAGGCGGGAGCAGCATGGCTGACTCACCCTTCCAGGAGGTTCCATGGAGGTTCCATGGAGAAGGATGAGAGAAGCAACGATCCTGACCAACCTGCTAGAAGACCAAAACAAGACTGAATCGTGCAGGTCAACTAGGACTCGAAAAAGCCCCACCTACCTGTGCGGCTACGTCACCCACATTGGACTGAACTCAAGGGGGAGGGGTGTTCTGTATGGAACTTGGTAGGTTCCAAGTCCCTTATTCTGATTGGCCGAAAAGGCCACTTACGGATTGGTTCATTAAGAACCAATCCGAGAAGCCGCCAAACAGCAGGAAGAGTTAAACAGGTGTCATTGGCCACAAGCCGCAGGCTAGCGGCTATATAAAGGGCTGCCGTGGCTTGGGCTATGTTCTGTATCTTTTGCCTTGTGAGTTTAAATAAAATAGTTGTTGTTTGGAACCCAGTCTCACGCACTTCTTTCCAGACAGAACTCCTATTATCTTGTAAGCAATTGACAAATAAAAATAAAATAAAATAATAAAAATGTATGGAAGTTTCCAATCAACATAAAATTTGTCACATGCTGAAATGCTGTTAAGACCAGATATCCCTGCACGATCCAGGAGTTAGAAGTTCACAGAACTCACAAAGTCAAAATCCAAAGTATTGGGGTTTTGGGGGGAGGGGGTTATGTAAAATATGTCATCTCCTTTCTCTACCCTTCATAAGCACCATGAAGAAAGGAAGATTCAGAGAACAGTTACAGCTTCAGCTTGTTTTGCAACCAAACCACCCAAATTTTTAAGAAGAAATATGTAGGGGAAACTGAATTAGGCCATAGAATGAGGGGTCCTTGGTGCTATCTGAGCTTGATTGTTTTCTTGCAGACATTTCATTTCATTAACCAAACATGTCAACATAATCACTAGTCTAATCTTAAAAGCTAGGTCATAGAACATCCTGAGGCAAGGGGAGGGTCAAATAACATCCTGACTAGGGGTCCCATCAATCAATAGTACCACTAAAAAATTCTAGCATAAAAATATCCCTGCTCTGGAGTTGTAAAATAGTCAATGTTAGAATGGGTTCATATAAGCTTTTAAATGCTATATCAGATTTAACCAAATGTAGCTGCAATTTTCATGTAACAAGTGATGCTGAAATAGCCTCTATTATGTCTTAAGAGCACAATTCAAACAACTGGACAAGCTAACAACAGGGTTTCCACAATGTGATGAATTATAATTCACCCAACTTCTATACCGCTTCAGTCAAAATAGTTGGCAGTCACTTATATAATGCAACCAAAAGACAGTAACAACAGACTATAATTAATAACATTATAGTAAGAGTTAATATCCATCGGTAATTATGTCTCTCTCATCTAGGGACAAAATAAAATCATGATGCTCCTTATATCCCAGGATCTGGAAGGCTTAGCAGAATAATTGATGTTCACTCATTTCTGTGTTGTAGGTAAAAACAACAGGGACAATCCCTTTAAGAAGATAAGCTTTTTCCAGAGGTGAGGAGACCATAGAGCATGTTTGCTTTGCATCTTCTTCCCACCATACCTCACAAGCAGTGGTGGGATTCAAATTTTTTTACTACTAGTTCTGTGGGCATGGAAAGATACTGTAAAATCTCCAGTCAGAAATGGTATTTGCTGGTTTTCCGAACTACTCAAAATTTCCACTACCGGTTCTCCAGAACTGGTCAGAACCTGCTGAATACCACTTCTGCTCACAAGGAGTGGTGACTTTAACCACTCCAGAATAAACATCTTGGGCAGGTAAATTTTACCTGGAGTCAGTCTTCTAAAAAATGATGAGAATTCTAGATACATAGATAATAATCAGCACCTTGAATTGCACCTAGAAGCAAACTAGTTTGTCATCTGCAGTGTAAACCCTGACATTTTATCTGAGAGAGCCTGTAAAGTTTCCAAAGGATATTAAGTAATCCAGACAGAGCCTTGAGGGCAGTGTGCTGTCACAGATAAGTCCTTATATAAGTGGCTTCAAAAATGACATTGGGATATGTATAAATATCTCCTATAGAAATCTTTTTAAAGTGCTCAATTGGGGCTAGAGTTCCTTGTTCTTTCTAAAATAAAGGTATGTCACTCACTGCAGCAGAAAGCCTCAATAAGCAACCACTTTTTCATAACCAATTAAGAAAAAAGAAATTAGTCACCATGGATTATATGTATTAAATATTCCTCCTAGGCTCTCATAAAATTGAATTCTTCTTTACTGAAGGTGAATGGAACTGCTCCCCCCTTGACTCACCCAAGGCTTCATGCCAAATTAATTCATACAGAACAGCATTTAGAGAATTACATCTCCATTAATGCCCAATCCAGCACTCTGCTTCCTCTGCCTAAGAAAGTATTCCTGCTCATAGATAATTCCACATGTGCACCGATTACACAATTATTGGGATGGTTGTATGTGTGTGCTTCTCTTACATAAAGTTCAGCGATTATGAGAATCATCTATCTTAAAACAGAGGCTGCTAAAGGAGATCTGCCAAGCATAGCAGAAGTTTACTTAAACTACAATCCCTGCAGAAAAAAACAGGGTTGGATGCTACTGGTTTGGCCCGGTTCTATAGAACCTGTAGCTATGAAGAGCAGCTGACACCAAACCGGTTCGGCGTTTGGCCCACCCGCCTGCCCGGGCTCTAGGCTGTCCTTTATTCCCTGCTTTTCCCTCCTCCGCTGCTTTGCGTGGTGAAGCTGAATGCAGTTGAAAAAGCAGGAAACAAAAGGATTTTCAAATGCTGCACAGCGGAGCGCAGTGCTTGTCTGCAGTCCAGGCGGCACAGCTGATGATTTCTTGCAAATGCTGCACACATGATTGTCCACAGTCTAGAGAACTGGCAAATCGCTCCAATGGCTGGCCCCTCCCCTCCCCTCCCCTCCCCGCCTACTCCTTAAGCCCATGTCACACTGAACCAACGGATGGAAAAAGGATGTAAAACAGACAAAAAACCTTGCCATCCGTTCGAAAATGCGATGTACTCACTGCCTCCGTTTGGCTTCCTCTCTATCCGTCCAGCATCCGTTTATTGATGTTTCATCTGCTCCAAAACTTTTGGGCTGCCCAAAACTTTTGCACGGAAAATGTATCCAGTTCGTCCGTTCTACATCCAGTATGCATCCGCTACGCATCCGTTAAGCATTCACTATATCCGCCAGGCATCCACTCCGCATCTGCGCAACTCGCATCCGCTCGGATGCAGGGAGGAAGCGGAACGGATGCAGAACAGATGCAGAATGGATGCAGCACAGAAACAAAGCGTTTAAAGCGGAAAAAACATTTGCAGAGGGGACCTATCTCGGATATTAAGGATGTCTGCAGGATGCCTAGAGGATGCAAAGGAACACCTACACTGCCTATAAAAAGGGGGAGCAACTTGCCTGCATCTCACTTTCAGAACAGCAGCCAAGCTGTGCAGACCTCTGTAGCCTTCATCTGACTCTGACTCTTCCACAGCATCCAGTCATGTCCGCCGTGGATTGTGACAAAGCCCTTTCGGCAGCCACCATCCTTCTGCAACAGTGCGAAATGATCTACAGGCTCTGTGAACTCTACTACAGGAAGAAAAGGAGGCACCCCAAAAAAGTCTGGGTCCAAAGATGGTTCACCAGAAGAGCAGAGGACAAACTGTACAACAAGCTGATGGTGGAGCTCAGGAGCGAAGACACTCGGGCGTTACAGAACTTCATGAGGATGCCTCCAGCCATGTTTGACAAAGTTGTGCAGCGCCTGACACCCAGGTTGACCAAGACAAACACCAACTTCCGTCCCAGCCTGGAACCTGGGCTCAAGGTGGCACTCACTCTGCGCCACCTGGCCTCAGCGACCACCTACAGGAGAATGCAGCATGGTTGGAGGGTGCCACCCAGCACCATCAGCTTTGTTGTCAGAGAAGTGGTGCAGGCCATCATCGAAGAATACAAGGAGGAGTTCCTCCAGTGCCCCTCCACTGAAGAAGGATGGAAGAAAGTTGCAGAGCAGTGGTATCAGAAGTGGACCTTCCCCCACAACGTTGGAGCCATCGATGGCAAGCATGTGGCCTGCAAAGCATCAGCCAAGGGCTTCTTCAGCATTAACCTCTTCGCCATGGTCGATGCTGACTACAAGTTCATGTACATCGATGCTTCAGGCAACGGCTCATTTTCAGATGCCCAGGTATACAACGCCAGTCACCTCAAGAAGGGGCTGGAAAGCAACCTCATGGTGGGCTTCTCAGATCCAGACCCGCTGCCCAACGACACACAAGATGTGCCCTACTTCATCGTGGGGGATGACACCTTCTCCCTCACAACCAAACTCATGAAGCCCTACACCTCCAAATGCCTCACCCGTGAAGAGGGGATCTTCAACTACAGGCTGTCCAGGGCAAGGAAGGTGATGGAGAACGCCTTTGGCATCCTGGCCAACAGGTTCCAGGTACTTCTGACCACCATGCAGCATAGCCCACAGACCATGAGGAGGATCGTGGAAGCTGGCTGCATCCTGCATCGCTACCCAGTCTTGCAGAACAGGCTTGTGGACCATGAACAAGGCAATGGGGACATGGAGCCTGGGGAATGGAGGCAAGGACAAAACCTGATCGACACTGAGGATGTGCAAGGCCCCAACAGAGCCTCACGTGAGGCGAAGAAGCAGCGCAACCTCCTGAAACACTGGTGCAACTCCCCAGCTGGAGCAGTGGAGTGGCAAGACAGGATGGTAAATGCTTAATGGATGCTTCCTTCAGACTGTCTCATCACAAGGATGAGATTGGGCCATGTATGTTTGACTGGCCTACAATGAACAGGGCATTTAATAAAGAGTTGTGTTTATGTTGACATGTGTGGATGATTGATTATATCGTTATTGATAATAAAGGGCCATAGGTGTGGCACCTGGGAGGTTGGACCATACAGTCGCACTATGCTTGCACTGCTATCTTAACCCATCCCACAAGCATGCAAAATTCTAAAAGTTTCCACCAAGACTTTATTAAAAAAATAGAAATGAAGCAAGTGTGTGAATAAAAATAGACTTTATTAACAACAAGCTATAAGACAAAAATGAGTCTCTGGCGCTCTTCTTGGTCGCTCAGTCTCAGGGGTGAAGGGTGCAGGTGCTGTGGAGGTGGCTGATGCTGGAGTGCTTGTCATCAGCTCCTCCAGAAGCAGAAGCAGCAGAAGCCCCAGCCCCAGAAGAGCGAGCCCATGCTGCAGAAGCCCCAGCAGAACCAGAGTGAGGGCCAGGGGGCAGGATGGTAGCCCTGTCCCTCTTGCAAGGGCTGGCAGAAGATGGCTGGGGCTTGCTGTACTTCAGCATGGTTGTGGGGTTGCTGGCTGCCAGGGAGGCTAGCAGGAACCAAGGCTGGCAGCAAGGCTGGCAGGGAGGCTGGCAGGCAGACATGAACCAAGGCTTGCAGGCAGACATGCAGGCAGGACAGACAAGGGATTTGATGTGTCTGGAAGCAGGTCTTTCCTCTGAATGGCGACCTGCTTCCGAGCTGCTTCCCTTATATCCGCGGGGCTGACGCAATGCATCCTCCATGCATGTGCAATTAACGCCAGGCATCCGCTAGGCTTCCGCTGTGCATCCACTGTGCATCCGCTTCATCCGTTCGGCGTCCGCTGTGCATCCGCTGTATCCGTTCCGCGTCCGCTTTGCTGAGGTCCCCCGGAAGCCTAGCGGACGTGTCATCCGCTCCCATCCGCTTCCATCCACTAGGCTTCCGTTCCGCATTCACTTTGCATCCGCTCTACGTCCTCCATGCGTCCGTGATATCCGCTCCGGTTATGCAATTTTTTCCCCTTTTCAGAGCAGATAACAACGGATGGAACATTTTGCTCGTCTGCTGTGTCCTTTTTGCATCCGTTGGGCAGTGTGACATGGGCTTTAACCTGGCATGCGAGCCATCCAACTTCCCTGGTTTGATAAGTTGCTCTTTTTCCTTTTTTTCCCCGACCATCAGCTGTTCTGCTCTGCCAGGAAATCCTTGGATTTCTTGCTTTCTAGTTAATCTGAAAGCAGAGTCGGACCTTCCTTAAGGCCCTGTCACACTGCCCAATGGATGCAAAACGGACACAACGGACGAGCAAAATGTTCAATCCGTTGTTATCCGCTCTCAAAAGGGGCAAAAATTTGCATAACCGGAGCGGATAATACGGGTGCGGGGAGGACGCAGAGCGGATGGAAAGCGGATGAGGAATGGAAGCCCAGCGGATGGAAGCAGATGGGAGCGGATGGCACATCCGCAAGTCTTCCGGGGGACCTCAGCAAAGCAGACGCGGAACGGATACAGCGGATGCACAGCGGATGAAGCAGATGCAGAGCGGAAGCCTAGCGGATGCACAGCGGAAGCCTAATGGATGCCTGGCGTTAATTGTGCATGCGGGGGGGATACATTGCGTAAGCCATGTGGATATAAATGGAAGCAGCTCGCACGTGGCCAGCATTCGGAGGAAAGACCTGCTGCAGGATACATCGAGTCCTTGCCTGCCCTGCCTGCATGCCTGCCTGCAAGCCTTGCTGCCAGCCTTCCTGCCAGCCTGCCTCCAAGCCTCCTGGCCAGCCTCCCTGCCAGCCTTGATCTCTGCCTGCCTGCCAGCCTTGCTGCCAGCCTGCCTTCCAGCCTCCCTGTCAGCCAGTCTGCCTGCCAGCCTTGGTGCCTGCCTGCCTGCCTGCCTTCCTGCCAGGCTTCCTGCAGCCTTTCTGCCAGGCTTCCTGCCAGGCTTCCTGCCCGCCTTCCTGCCAGCCTTGGTGGCTGGCTGCCTGCCAGCCTTGGTGCCTGCCAGCCTCCCTGCCAGCCTCCCTGCCAGCCAGCAACCCCACAAACATGGGGAAGAAGCGAAAGTCTCAGCAACCTGCCGCCATCCCTGCCAAGAAGGACAGGGCCACCCTCCCACCCCCTGTCCCTGACTCTGCTTCTGCCGGGGCTTCTGCTGCTCGGGCTCGCTCTTCTGGTGCTGGAGCTTCTGCTGAAGCTGCTCCTAGCGGTGGTGCTTCTGCTGCTGCATACTCTGCTGAAGCTGCTCCTGGCGGTGGTGCTTCTGCTGCTGCGTACTCTGCTGAAGCTGTTCCTGGTCCTGCTGGTCCTGCTGGTCCTGCTGGTCCTGCTGGTCATGCTGGTCATGCTGGTCATGCTGGTCATGCTCGTGTTCCGGGACTTGCTCGTACTGCTCGTACTGCTCGTGCTCCTGGTCTTGCTCATCCTGCTCGTCCTGCTCGTGTTCCTGGTCCTGCTGGTGCTGCTGCTGCTGGGGCTGCTGGGGCTCCTGGTGACTACTCTGCTGCTGCTGATCCTGGTCCGGCTGATCCTCCTGCTGCTACTGCTGCTGCTGCTGCTGATGATGATGATGATCCTGCTGCTGCTGCTGCTGATGATGATGATGATTATGATCCTGCTGCTGGTGATGATGATGATGATGATGATGATGATCCTGCTGGTGCTGCTGCTGCTGCTGCTGGTGTGGAGGAGCAGCCCCTACCACCTGGGAGCCCCTCTGATGAGCGCCCATCTGGTCCTGCCAAAGGGAGGAAGAGGCGTATGCGGGGACGGGAGAGGAGGAAATACTTCATCGAATAGGAACATGAGGATGAGGTGCTGGAGTGGCTGAGAGAGAATGACTATCTGTGGCGGAAGGGACACCGGCTGTACAGGGACACCAAAAGGAAGCAGGCTGCTTGGAGAGAGAGGGCGGAGAGTATGGGTTACACTTCGGAGGTGCTCCTCAGCTGGTGGAAGCACATGCACACCTTGTACGGGAAACTGCACCTGAAGAAATCTGGCCAGGCCACGGTTAAGCTGACGGACAGAGAGACCTACATCATGGCCAGGTGCAGTTTCCTGGAGGGTGAGATCCGCCACTTAGGAGCACCAGGAGCCCCTCTGTCTACCCTCTCTCTCCGGCAGCCTGCTGAGAGCCAGTCCTCTTCCAGCCGAGAGTCAGTCCCTGTCTCCAGGCAGGTTTCTGTGGAGCGTGCCACGGCGGAGAACCCGCGGACAGCTGTTGTTACCATGGTGGAGTGCATGGAGGACTCCCTGGTGCGGTGGGAGAAAGGAGACATTGAGTCCACCACAGTCGTAGCCGCATCCACCCCCACCCCCCCAGCTCCACCTCCACAGAAAGGCAGAGAGCCAGACAGCAGGAGGGGCAGAGCCACACTGTCCTGCTGGAGATCAGGGACACCATCCGCACCAGCATAGATCTCCTCTCTCAGCTGGTCCACACCGACTCCTCATCCTCCAACCGCAAGCCCTTCCTCACCTATGTCAACCAGACCCTCAAGAACATGGAGGAACCCCAGTACCAGGTGGTGAAGGACCGGATCACAGAGCTGCTTCACAACCCTCCAGATCCAGAGGAACCTGCTCCCACCCAGTCCAGGTCTGCTCCTCCACCCCAAGTGATGTCCCTCCCATTCCAAGGCTTCCCACAGCCCCTCACCTACCAGGGCTATGGCTACCAGGAGGTCCAGCAGCACAGGCAGCAGCCCTTCCCAGTCCAGGCACAGAGTCATCGGACGACACCGTTGCCACCGGTTCCACTGATGCCACCAATGCCACCCATGACAATGATGCCACCAACGACAGTGATGCCACCCACGCCAGTCCTCATCCAGCTGCAGACCAGACAGCCCCACTACACTACTCCTTCCTCCACCCCACAACCAAGCCCGGCCTCAGTACATCTCTCATCAGTACTGGGGCTGACACCCCATGGCATGGAGGAAGGACCTCTCAGCATCGCGGGTCTGAGCCAGCTGTCTGAGAGCTTCCTCAACACACCGTCCCCTGTTGTCCTCTCGGGGCCAGGCACCCCAATGACGATACAGACCAGCACTCCAGCACCACCCACCTCCACAGCACCTGGACCCTTCACCCCTGAAACTGGGCACACCTCTGAGTGACCAATAAGAGTGCCAGAGACTGGGTAGCTGGCTACCTGTGTCCTTTATTTGGACACTTGACTTGGGTCATTTTTGTTTTAAAGCTTGTTGTTCAATAAAGTTTATCTTTGATTCACACACTTGCTTCATTTCTTTTTTTGTAATAAAGTCTTGGTGGAAACTTTTAGAATTGGTTTAAGCCTTTGCATGCTTGTGGGATGGGTTAAGATAGCAGTGGGGTGGGCAGGGATACCTTTGGGATGGGTTAAGATAGCTGTGGGATAGATAAACCTCCAGTGCAAGCATAGTGGGACTGTATGGTCCACCCTCCCAGGTGCCACACCTTTTGCCCTTCATTAGTAAGCATTCATCCACACATTTGAACATAAACACAACTCTTTATTAAATGCCCTGTTCATTGTAGGCCCACCCAACATACATGGCCCAATCTCATCCGTGTGATGAGACAGGCTGAAGGAAGCACTCATTAATCATCTATCATCCTGTCTTGCCACTCCACTGCTCCAGCTGGGGAGTTGCACCAGTGTTTCAGGAGGTTACGCTGCTTCTTCCCTTCACGTGAGGCTCTGTTGGGGCCTTGCACATCCTGAGTGTCTATCAGGTTTCGCCCTTTCCTCCATTCCCCAGGCTCCATATCCCCATTGCCTTGCTGGAGGTCCACAAGCCTGTTCTGCAACACTGGGTAGCAGGTGCGCATGAGATTGAGCAGGATGCAGCAAGCTTCCACTATTCTCCTCACGGTCTCTGGGCGATGCTGCATGGTGGTGAGAAGTACCTGGAACCTGTTGGCCAGGATGCCAAAGGCGTTCTCCACCACCCACCTTGCCCTGGACAGCCTGTAGTTGAAGATCCTCTCTTCACGGGTGAGGAGTCTGGAAGTGTATGGCTTCATGAGGTAGGTTCTGAGGGAGAAGGTGTCATCCCCCACGATGAAGTAGGGCACATCTTGCTTGTTGTTGGGAGAGGGTCTGGATCTGGGAAGCCCATGGTGAGGTTGCCTTCCAGCCCCTCCTTGAGGTCACTGGCATTGTATACCTGGGCATCTGAACATGAGCCGCTGCCTGAAGAATCGATGTACATGAACTTGTAGTCAGCATAGACCATGGCAAAGAGGACGATGCTGAAGAAGCCCTTGTATTTGAAATAAGTGGAGCCCGACTTGGGTGGAGATTTGCAGGCCACGTGCTTGCCATCGATGGCTTCAACGGTGGGTGGTAAGTTCCACTTCTGATATCACTGCTCTGCCAGTTTCTTCCATCCTTCTTCAGTGGAGGGGTACTGGAGGAGCTCCTCCTTGTTTTCTTCGATGATGGCCTGCACCACTTCTCTGACCACAATGCTGATGGTGTTGTGTGGCACCCTCCAGCCATACTGCATGCTCATGTAGGTGGTCCCTGAGGCCAGGTGACGCAGAGTAAGTGCCACCTTGAGCCCAGGTTCCAGGCTGGGCCGGAAGTTGGTGTTTGCCTTGGTCATCCTGGGTGTCAGGCGCTGCACAATTTCGTCAAACATGGTTGGAGGCATCCTTATGAAGTTCTGGAATGCCCAAGTGTCTTCGTTCCTGAGCTCCACCATCAGCTTGTTGTACAGTCCGTACTCTGCTCTTCTCCCGATCCATCTTCGGACCCAGACACTTCTTGGCCACCTCTTTTTCTTCCCTTAGTAGAGTTCACAGAGCCTGTAGATGGCTTTGCACTGTTGCAGAAGGATGGTGGCTGCCAAATGGACTGTGTTACGATCCACGGTGGACATGACTAGATGCTGTGGAAGAGCAAGAGTCAGATGAAGGCTGCAGAGGTCTGCACAGCTAGGCTACTGGTCTGTTAGTGAGATGCAGGTGAGTTGCTCCCCCTTTTTATAGGCAGTATAGGTGTCCCTTTGGATCGTCTAGGCATCCTTAATATCCAAGATAGGTCCCCTCTGCGAACATTTTTTCCATTTTAAACGTTTTGTTTCCATGCTGCATCAATTCTGCATCCGTTCTGCATCCGTTCTGAGTCCGTTCCTCTTCCTCCCTGTGTCCGAGCGGATGCGAGTTGCGTGGATGCGGAATGGATGCCTAGCGGATATAGCAGATGCGTAGCGGATGCAGAATGGACGAATTGGATATATTTTCCATGCAAAAGTTTTGAGCAGCTCAAAACTTTCTCAGCGGATGACATGTCAATAAATGGATGCTGGACGGATTGAGAGGAAGCAAAAGAGAGGCAGTGAGTACATCGCGTTTTCCAACGGATGGCAAGCTTTTTTGTCCATTTTACATCCTCTTTGCATCCGTTGGTGCAGTGTGACAGGGGCTTTAGGACTGATGCTTTTCAGTGCAATCTAATGCAAACATTAGGAAGATTCCATGGCTGATCATTTCCATGCATCTTCCAGAATGCATATTATTGATCCACATTAGGGGCATATTGAAGTATGAAACAATAAAACTTAGAGAAGACTAATATGTTTTACTACCAATGTATTATCCAGTGTTTATTGCCAAAATAGATAATTCCTTTTCTAAGCATAGTTGGGATTTCAAAGATTAGATGAATGCTATGAAGCCTAGCATTCTGGAAGATGATTTATAGAAGAAAACAAATTTTAAAGGTTAATTCTTTTCTCAGGCTGTTTTTCTGCTAAACATTACCATGTCCTACATATCAAATTAGTTCTAGTTGGTAGTTAGTTCTACATGGTAAAAGCTGTCAGGAGACTTTATTTCTACTTTATGTCTTTTTTTGGGAACCACACATAATTTGCTCTTTAAAAGAATGGCAAACTAAATTATAGGAGTATACATGTCTTTCAAAAATCATATCTGAAGAACATGTCTAATATAGAATCTAATATAACTTAGAAATCATTTACTGAACTCAATTTTTACACATAGACCCATATGTTCAAAGTTTGGATTTTTTTTAAGGTTTTAATTTAATTGAGACTTCTCTTGGATTCATTCTATAAGCTTGTTCTGGATTGTCTTAGATATATAATTCTTAGATTAGATACAAACTTTTGTCAATAGTTCATTACAATATGCACCATATTACATGAGCCATTTTAATTCATTATTGAATATTGACTTGATATTAATAATGGTCTTGAAATGTCAAATTGGAAAATAAACATTAACACACAACACTGTTCTTTCGCTTCAAACTTTTTATTTGGTTTTTTCCAGCTGGTAAATTTCTTTTCCCTTTTTAAATTCTATTTTTTTTAAATATCTGCTAAAGTAAAAAAGATGAAGAAAAGTTAAAGATGCAAAGACAAAAACACAAGGCAGCCATGCGGATGGCAGGGTAAAGGAATGTAGTGGAAGAAAAATAACTGGAACACAAGGCAAAACAGATCAACAAACCATTTTTCTCTTTTATTGAGAAAAAATACATTTAAATAAATAAACAAATAAACAAACAAACAAACAAACAAATAAAGGTTTGACTTTCACTCCTCAGCAGCCTAAAAATCCTGTGGACCAGAGGTGGTATTCAGCAGATTCTGACCAGTTCTGGAGTGGAAATTTTGGATAGTTCAGAGAACCGGCAAACACCACCTCTGACTGGCCTCACCCCATCTATTCTCTGCCTCCTGAGTCCCAGTTGATCAGCTTGGTCTTGTGGAACAATCAGAGAAATCCTGGACTTAATTAAATCATATTCATTAAGGTGAACATTGAGAATCATAAAACTTCTTCAGTTGTAGGCTTCCAGTCCTCCTAATAGGGC
Organism: Laticauda colubrina; assembly: GCA_015471245.1. Lineage (NCBI taxonomy): Eukaryota > Metazoa > Chordata > Lepidosauria > Squamata > Elapidae > Laticauda > Laticauda colubrina. Next base: position 10,432,737 of record BLBF01000032.1, on the reverse strand, counting down.
AACAATGAAATGAATTCCAGGCAAGAATAATGAGAGAGATCTCATTAACATAATATTTGGAGCTTAAACCTCTAAGGCAGACTCTGCAGAGATCTTAGATATTTCCATTAAATTTTATATACCTTTTTCGCAGAGACTTTGTTCCAGACTTATTCTGTAATCATGTGAAGAGTGTTATTTTCATGCCAAAGTATTCTCAGACTTTTTCTTCTTCTGGGATGATTTTGCACAGCTGTTGATTGGAAATCAGGTTTGTGTAATCAAGGCAGTGAAAGCTTGTTGTATTTCCTAAAAACTGAATGACCTTGGGATTTGCTTCCAAATACTTAACAAAAGATAACATTTGGAAATGGAAAAAAAAATAAACTAAGACATTCTGGAGTGACTAAAATGCCATAGTTGTAATAATTATTGATAGGACTGATAGACAATTAAGCCAATTGACAAGCTATTAGGTAGAATTAACAGAGAGATTCTCTCTCAATCGCAGTCCCAATCTTGCAATATAAAAATACTTCCTGGGATAAAAGGAGGAATTTGACAAGGAGAGTGGGAAGAATATTGTTTCCATTATGACTCTCAATTTAGCTTTGGTTTCCATACCATAAGCAAACATGTCCTCACCACGAAGTATGTATTCCAAGTACAAATAGCATAATAGCTTAAACAAAAAACATAAAATTTATCATTAAGAGAGGCCAAAGGAAGAAGATGGGTGCATATTATATTTGTATGCTTCAATTTATGTTAAATATATACATTTGGTAATTCTTACTATTATATAATTATATGGGAATAGGTTCACATAAAAAATGAAAAGTGGACAATTGGAAATTAAATATTAATTTTAATTAACAATTATATTAAACTCCTAATTTACATCTCTAGTTACCTCTATATCTGTTATAACTGAATTGATTCCCAGGTTTTAAGAAATAAGGATTTTATATAGACAGATAATGTCAGAATAATACAAATAAATGGGCAGTTGTGAGGAACAGTGCCAGAATTCAGAGAAGTTGGGGAAGGAATAAGGAAGCTGCAAAAATGATTTTAAAATAAATATAATAGATTCACATAAATTTACATAATGGATCCTGAGATTAGTTTATTGTCTGTATTGCCAAATGAAGATAAATCAATCCTACATAAGAAATCAATTCGGTTCTGTTTGCTATTACATTTCTAGTTGCAAAGTTGAAAAATTGAAATATGTATTTCATTGGCTCAGTAACATTGAAAAGCTCAGGAAATAGCCTTGGCTAAAAAAATTAACAAAACAACAAAGAATTTGTGAAGTTTTACATTGAAGAATACATTCAATTACACTGACCACTACTGTCTAAATAATTTAAAATAATACATTATTTATTGGCTACATTAATACTTTTTCCTGATGGATTCTGGAATTGGGTAGCAGCTGTCCTGATGAAGTTGGAGACACTAGCACAAACTGACAGACAGTCAGTCAATCAGTCTGTCTATCTATCTATCTATCTATCTATCTATCTATCTATCTATCTATCT
>BLBF01000032.1:10387937-10430384 GCA_015471245.1 Laticauda colubrina | reverse complement strand
CTTCTTCTTCTTCTTCTTCTTCTTCTTCTTCTTCTTCTTCTTCTTCTCCTGCTCCTTCTCCTTCTCCTGCTGCTGCTGTGGTGGGCCAGCCCTAAAGCCCTGAAAGGCCTGATGATGAAGGCTCTGCTGCTGAAGGCCTTGCCAGAGGGAGGAAGAGGCAAGGCAAGGAGAAGGGAGAGAGGAAGCAGTACTCCATTGCAGAGGAGTATGAGGATGAGGTGCTGGAGTGGCTGAGGGAGAACGAGTACATATGGAGGAAGGGCCACAGGCTGTACAGAGACACCAAGCGGAAGCAGGAGGCTTGGAGACAGAAGGCACAGAGCCTGGGCTACACTGCTGATGTCCTCCTCGGGTGGTGGAAGCATATGCACACCTGGTACTGGAAGCTGCACCTGAAGAAGTCTGGCCAGGCTGCAGTCAAGCTCACCGACCGGGAGAGCTACATCATAGCAAAGTGCAGCTTCCTGGAGGTTGAGGTCCGCCACAGAGGAGCAGCCCCTCTGTCTGCCCTCACTCTCAGGCAGCCCACAGTCAGCCAGTACTCTTCTGGCCAGGAGACAGCGACCGTGTCTGGGCAGGTGTCCACAGAGCGCCCCGCGACAGAGACCCCCCCGACAGCTGCACACCCTATGCCAGAGGACATGGAGGATTCTCTCACACACATAGAGCAAGAAGAAGAAGCGACCACCAGGGACCAACCCACCCCCACCCCAGCTCCACCTCCACAGAAAGCAGGCAGTGAGGCAGACCGGAGGGACAGAGCCACACTGTCCTGCTGGAGATCAGGGACATGATCAAGACCAGCGCAGATCTCCTCTCTAAGCTGGTACACTTCAAGATTCCATCCTCAAACCGCAAGCCCTTCCTCACCTACATGACCCAGACCCTCATGGACATGCCCAAGGCCCAGTACCAGGTCATGAAGGAGAGGATCACAGCGCTGTTGCACCACCCTCCAGGCCCAGCTGAACCTGCTCCCACCCACTTCAGGTCTGCTCCTTCACCCCAGGCGATGTCACAGCCCTTCCAAGGCTTTCAACAGCCCCTCATGTACCAAGGCTACGGATACCAGGACCTCCAGCAGCACAGGCATCCCTTCCCAGTCCAGGCACAGGTTATTCACATGCCACAGTTGCCACCGATACCACCGATGCCACTGATGCCACCGATGCCACCGATGCCACTGATGCCACCAATGTTACCGATGCCAGAGACGCCACTGATGCCACTGATGGCACCGATGCCACAGATACCACTGATTCCACAGATGTTTCCTCGCACACCACAGACGCCTCACCTCACCCAGCTGCACACCAGACATCCCCACTACACTCCTTCCTCCGCCCCACAGCCAAGCCCGGCCTCAGAACATCTTTCATCAGTCCTGTGCCTAACATCCCAGATCCTGGATGAAGGGCCTCTCAACCTCACTGGACTGAGCCAGCTTTCTCAGAGCTTCCTGAACACACCACCTCCTGTTGTCCTCTCGGGGTCAGGCACCCCAATGGCGCCTCAGACCAGCACTCCAGCCACTGCCACCTCCACAGTCCCTGGACCCTTTATACCTGAGACCATGGACATGCCTCAGAGTGACTGATAACATTGCCAGAGACTGAGTTGTTACCTGTTGACTTTATCTTTGCTTGGGACACTTTCTTGGTTCCTTTTGCTTTTTAAATAAAGTCCTACACTTTACTTAACTGTTATTAATAAAGATTATCTTTGCTTCACACACTTGGGTCATTTCTTTCACTGAATAAAGTGTTGGTGGAAACTTTTAGAAAATGGTTAAGCCTTTGCATGCTTATGGGATGGGCAGGGATACCTGTGGGATGGGTAATAGCTGTGGGATGGGCAGGGATACCTGTGGGATGGGTAATAGCTGTGGGATGGGCAGGGATAGCTGTGGGATGGGTAATAGCTGTGGGATGGGCAGGGATACCTGTGGGATGGGTAATAGCTGTGGGATGGGTAATAGCTGTGAGATGGGCAGGGATACCTGTGGGATGTGTAAAAGCTTTGGGATGGGTAATAGCTGTGGTATGGGTAATAGCTGTGGGATAGTTAAGCCTCCAGTGCAAGCATAGTGGGACTGTATGGTCCAACCTCCCAGGTGCCACACCTATGGCCCTTTATTATCAATAACAATTTAATCATTGATCCACACATTTCAACATAAAAAAAAACTCTTTATTAATGCCCTATTCATTGTAAGGCCATTCAACATACATGGCAGAATCTCATCAGTGTGATGAGACAGGCTCAAGGAAGCATCCATTAAGCATCTACCATCCTGTCTTGCCACTCCACTGCTCCAGCTGGGGAGTTACACCAGTGTCTCAGGAGGTTGCGCTGCTTCTTCCCTTCATGTGAAGCTCTGTTGGGGCCTGGTACATCCACAGTCTCTATCAGATTTCACCCTTACCTCCATTCACCAGGCTCCATGTCCCCATTCCCTTGTTAACAGTCCACAAGCCTGTTCTGCAACACTGGCTAGCGGGTGCGCATGAAATTGTGCAGGATGCAGCAAGCCTCCACGATGCTCCTCACGGTCTCTGGGCGATGCTTCATGGTGGTGAGAAGTACCTGGAACCTGTTGACCAGGATGCCAAAGGCGTTCTCCACCACCTGTCTTGACCTGGACAGCCTGTAGTTGAAGATCCTCTCTTCATGGGTGAGGTATCTGGAACTGTAGGACTTCATGAGGTAGGTTCTGAGGGAGAAGGCGTCATCCCCCACAATGAAGTAGGGCACATCTTGTGTGTCGTTGGGCAGGGGTTCTGGATCTGGGAAGCCCACGATGAGGTTGCCTTCCAGCTCCTCCTTGAGGTGACTGGAGTTGTGTACCTGGGCATCTGAAGATGAGCCGTTGCCTGAAGCATCGATGTACATGAACTTGTAGTCAGCATCGACCATGGCAAAGAGGATGATGCTGAAGAAGCCCTTGTAGTTGTGATAAGTGGACCCCAACTTGGCTGGAGCTTTGCAGGCCACATGCTTGCCATCTATGGCTCCAACGGTGTGTGGTAAGTTCCACTTCTGATTCCACTGCTCTGCAACTTTCTTCCATCCTTCTTCAGTGGAGGGGTACTGGAGGAGCTCCTCCTTGTATTCTTCGATGATGGCCTGCACCACTTCTCTGACCACAATGCTGATGGTGTTGGATGGCACCTTCCAGCCATACTGCATGCTCCTGTAGGAGGTCCCTGAGGCCAGGTGGCGCAGAGTGAGTCCCACCCTGAGCCCAGGTTCCAGGCTGGGCCGAAAGCTGGTGTTTGCCTTGGTCAACCTGGGTGTCAGCCATTGCACAACTTCATCAAACATGGCTGGAGGCATCCTCATGAAGTTCTGTAACGCCCGAGTGTCTTCGTTCCTGAGCTCCACCATCAGCTTGTTGTACAGTCCGTCCTCTGCTCTTCTGGCGAACCATCTTCGGATCCAGACTCTTTTTGGGTGGCTCCTTTTCTTCTTGCAGTAGAGTTCACAGAGCCTGCAGATGGCTTCGCACTGTTGCAGAACGATGGTGGCTGCCGAAAGGACTTTGTTACAATCCACGGTGGACATGACTGGATGCTGTGGAAGAGCAAGAGTCAGATGAAGGCTGCAGAGGTCTGCACCGCTGGGCTGCTGTTCTGAAAGTGAGATGCAGGCGAGTTGCTCCCCCTTTTTATAGGCAGTATAGGTTTTCCGCTAGGCATCCTCTAGGCATCCTCTAGACATCCTTAATATCCGAGATAGGTCCCCTCTGAGAATGTTTTTTCCATTTTAAATGCTTTGTTTCCATTTTGCATCCGTTCTGCATCCATTCCGCTTCCTCCCAGCGTCCGGGCGGATGGAGTTCTGCGGATGCATAGCGGACACCTAGCGGATATAGCGGATGCGTAATGGATGCATAATGGATGCCTAGCGGATGCGTAGCGGATGCAGAATGGACAAACTGGACACATTTTCCGCGCAAAAGTTTTGGACAGCCCAAAACTTTTGGAGCAGATGAAACGTCCATAAACGGATGCTGGACGGATAGAGAGGAAGCCATACGGAGGCAGTGAGTACATCACGTTTTCGAACGGATGGCAAGGTTTTTTGTCCATTTTACCTCCTCTTTGCATCTGTTGGTTCAGTGTGACATGGGCTTTACAAAATGGTCTTTTGTCAGACTCTTTTTCCTTTTTCCTTTTTTTTTTAAGCATTGGATTCTTTTCCAATGAGTCTTGACTTCACATAACCTGACCAAAATATTTATGCTTTAGCTTTATGATCAGTATTTCCAATGAGCAATTTCTTTTTTTCCCCTTTTCTCTGGTATTAATTAATTTGTTCTTCTAGTGCTCCAGTGAGAATGAATGTCCTTCATTCTCTAGTGAGAATGAATGTCCTTCATTCTCAAGGACATTCTCAAACATTAGAGTTCAAAGGCAACCATTTTTATTCTGATAATCCCGCTTTCTCAGCCACATGTTACAACTGGGAAAATTATTTACTATTTGTCATTATTATATTTTAGCCAGGTCGATGCCCTGGATGAGCTGGTTAGCTGCAGCAGTTCTATGGATTTCTTCTTTCCATCGTTAAACTCCTCAGGATTCACAGATGCCAAGAATCAGTCCACCACAGCCCCTTCTCCCTGGACGAATGCAGACACTTCAGGTCAATCTCAAATGATTTATCCGCTCTAAGACATATACATATACATATACGTATACGTATATACATACATACATACATACATAAACATATACAAATACAAATACAAATACAAATACATATACATATACATATACATATACATATACATATACATACACATACACATATACATATATATATGGAACAGCTGTCCTGCCCTACAGAAGAGGTACTACAGACAAAATCAGTAAGATACGACACAGGCATCACATCAAGACTGCCTTCAAAACAGACAAAAAAATAGCAGCCATCCTTAAAAACCCCAAAAACAAAATTGACCTGGAAAACCAAGGCAAATACAAATTTCCCTGTGCATCATGCCCAGCCACATACATTGGACAGACCAATAGAAAAATAAGTACCCGCCTGGATGAACACAAAAATGCAGTAAAAAAGCTGGAACACACCTCCTCACTAGTCCAAAACATGAAAGCCACAGGTCACAGCATCAACTTCAATGGCACCAAAACCCAAGCCACTATAGAAAACCCCAGCCACAGAATCATCAGAGAACCCATAGAGATTGAAAAAAGACCTGAAAGCATGAATAGAAGAGATGATTCCAGCAGACTGTCAATCATTTGGAAGCCTGCACTCTCAAATAGAAAGATCTCCACACCACAAACCAGGCAAACACCTGGGCACAAACAGACTCCCTCTGATACCTCCAGCTCAAACACACCCCCACAAGGCACCCAGATGAAACCTAGCTTCCTAATAGATAACAGCCATCCTTTCACACGAAGCCAAGCTGCACTGAAAGCCTCCAATACAGGAACAGAGTGTTGCCAGCCAATCAAAGCCACAAAACAGACAGAAGAAACCAGAAACACCAATCAAACTCCAAGTCCAATAAACACAGACCAAGACTCCCAACCAATCAGGATAGGCTAGCCTCAAATTTCAAACCAACAGCTGTGAGACCCTGATCCACATACAAACTTCATACAGAAGCCTGATGATGGCAGATGAGATTCTGCTGAAACGTTGCTACACCTTTAAAAGCACTACAATGACGTGAGATAATACCCAAAGGAAGCTGAACAGCACACATGTAAGTATCCGCAAAAACTTTAAAAAACAAATATATATATTTTCTGAGGTTTTCGCGGGTATTTGTATGTGGATCTTTGGTTATTTGGGTTTTCTCCCGCATAAAATTGGAAGTATCTAGGCGACGTTTTGATGAAGTCCCATTCATCATCTTCAGGTTTGTTTCTTCAGCTCTGTGCTTCTCAGAGTAATGTGAGCTTGCAGCTGCTTCTTCCTTTTAACTGCTAGTGGGAGTGTGACTTGATTGGGTGGGGGCTTGGCTGTGTTCTGATTGGGTGGGGGGTTGGCTGTGTTCTGATTGGCTGGGGGTGTGTTCTGTTCAGATGGGGGCTTGGTTGTGCTCAGGTTAGTCTTAGTTGCTGGGGGATTTGAGCTGGTGAGCTGTGATCCTGTTGTTTGGATTCGGGTTCGTGGTCGTGCCACATCTTCATGGTGGGTTTCAGTTCGCTTCATGTTTGGGTCGGAGGGGTTTGAAGCAGGTAGTGATGCAGCTGTAGTACAGCTTCTGGTCCCTGGTCATGTCTTATCTTCTGTGTGGGTGTGAGTCTTTTTTCTATGTGGAAGTGTGGTGGTAGCATCTTGTGTGGCCCTTGTGGGTGTGGGTCTGGTGTCATTCTTCATGTTGGATACTTGTTTATTAATGAGGGCAGGTTAGGGTTCTTCAATGCGTGCACTTATTCTTCTGTTAGTTTGTCCGAAATCCCCTGCACTGCCTGTCCCACCACATACATCGGACAAACTAACAGAAGAATAAGTGCACGCATTGAAGAACACAAGAACTCAATCAAAAAAGAAGAACTGACCTCTTCCCTGGTCCAATACCTCAAAGCCACAGGACATGAGATTGACTTTAAAAATACCAGAACTATCGCCAAAACTGAACACTTCAACAACAGAATAATCAGAGAAGCCATAGAGATAGAAAAACGCCCACATAGCATTAATAAACGAGATGATACCTCCCACCTCCCAGCCATTTGGAAACTGCCCTCATTGATAAACCAGTACCCAACATGAAGAATGACAAATATGATCAAATATGATGTTTCTGCCAGCAATTTCCATTCCAGTTTATATTTCTTCTAGTCCAACATTTATCTTGATAAATTTTGCATATATATTCAGTTAAATAAAGTGATGATATACAGTCCTGGCCCACTTTTTCCCCAAATGTTGAATTAGTTCTTCTGTATTCTATTCTAAGTGCTACTTCATGGTTACTACACTAATTGTTCAACAAGTGAAATGGCCTAGCATATCCATGTTTTTGAAGTCTATCCACTTTTCTTTCTGAATTGATTTGTACATCTAGTAATTCTCATGTATTATTGATCGCAAAACTTTCACTATTATGTTACTAACATATAAAATAAATGCAATTTTTTAATACTTTCAACATCATTTGACTGATTTTTTTTTATTATTTATGGTGTTTTGAGGTATTGAAATACAAATTGTTCTTTTCTAATATTTCAGACGTTGCTGTGTTTTCCATGATTGCTTACAATCTGTATGGAGCACTTTAACTGCGTGATCTGGCAAGGTTTTAAGTAGTGTAACTAGTACTTCAACTCCTGCAGTTTTCTTGTTAACAGTATTTTCCAGGACCGATTTAACTTGATTTTGAATACCGTCTAGCTCTACTTTCGAGATAAAGTGTTTGTTAAGTATAATTGATTTTTGTATTTATTTGACATTAGTTTTTAGTTTAGAAGAATGTAAGTTCTTCTGCATTCATACAATCACTTCTTTATATTTTCTTTCTCCTTTGGCTTACTTGCTTTTATTGAGCCTATCTTTACAAAAGAAGATCTCTTGATTTCTATAATTTTCTTAAATACAGTTCTTGTCCTTTCACTTTGATTTTTATCCTCAAAGTCTTTGCATTGCTTATCTAGATATTCCAACTTGTCTCTTCTTTTTCACTGGAATTCAGATTTTGTTGGACAAACTTTCCTGGTTTTTTTTTTTTGGGGGGGGGGGGTGTTTCTCTGCAATTTTTTCAATTATTAAAAAAATAGGCATTTTACTCTTTTTGCATTTTGGTACCTTTGTGCATTTTATTCTTATTGATATCAGGTTCTTCTGGATTTATGAAAATTAATCTATTAAATCTATGATTCACCATCTAATCCAATGAAATACTGCTGAGATTATATTTTTTGCTATGATGAAACTGTTTTCTTATTTTAAGTTATAATTTTGCAAAGTAACGCTCTCAACTCAGTTATGTTAATATTAAGTCTTGGTTTTACTCACTGAATAAAGGTCCTCTATCTTTTTAGGCACACTATATCATTAAATTTATTTAAATGGTCCAATGATTGATGCTGAGACATAAAGGACACCTTTTTCAAATGTTAGAAAGAGGTATTTGTTATAAACATTTATTGTTTTGGCAATTTGTGCCTCTGCTGAACTTAGACTAAATTTTCTCCAACATTCCAGGTGCTACTTTTACTTCCAAAGTTATCATTCTTATTTTCTCTAATGAATATGATGTAAAAAGAAAAGTGCTGCAAGTCATATACCTTCCAAATCATGTAACTTTTTCTACATCTGTTGTTAAATAATGAACTTAGATCACTGTAATATTGCTTTGGACTGAAATTGAGACCATGCAATTATTTTGGGATTGTATCTCATCATAAATTTTAATACCTTTTAAATAATAATAAATGTAATCATCATCACCATCCACATGTTATCATTTTCAAGCCACAATAGATAATCCAATGCTCCCCTAATTGAAATGACAAATGACCAGTCTATTTCAGTTCACTGATTCCCAGAATTTCATGTTCAAATCTAATATTTCTGGGCTGATAGCATCAAGATTGCCTTATTTTGGTTCATGGTTTTGACATTTCACTTGTCAACAGTGTACATAATTCTCAGCCCTGTGCTTTCTATTTGCTTTTGGGCACATCAGTATTTAGATGTCCTTTCAGCTTAATCTGGCCACATCATAAGCACAAATGGTGGTCATTCCTGCCCTCTAATCTTCCCCAACATATTGGATAACTTAAAAATTGGGGAGAAGGTTGTTCATCATGTTACTATTATATTAATATTCTCCCAGGTTGTCTCTGGTCATTAAAGTCAAGAAGCACAGTCAGAAAAATCGGAACACAATTAAATGTAAAAAAAAAACCCATCAAGCTAATGACCACAGGCATAGAAACCAGCTTCGAACTGACGGTAAAGATATTGTAGTGATGGATGGCTTCTGGCTTTTAGGATAGATGATAAACAACAGGAAAAGGAAATAGCAGTCGAGAAAATTGCTGCAAGTTAACATTTGGCACAGTAACAAGCACTGCAGCTTCTAAATATCACAGTTTTTTCCAGTTATGACATTGACTTCATAAAATGAAATCTGGAAAGAAGTCCAGATTATGCAATTTGGTTTCGAACATATACATTTCAACCAGTTCATAGTATGTGTCTTCATTCATTCATTTCATTCATTCAAAGCATTTCAGGGATTAATTTCAGAGAAATTAATCAAAGATGCACAACTCCCTTTGCTACTACACTGTAATGATCCATAAAGGAGTCATAATGTTAACCATATTTAATTAATGATATACATGTTTCATTCAAGTTACATTTTGTTCTGACTTTATCCATTGCTTTGCTTCTGCCTCAGGTGCCCATTCAATTTTTCAAAGTGCCTTTCTGATACCTAAATTAGCTTTGTAGTCCATTGTTCAGTCCTGCATTAGGTCTTCACTTTGAGTGGTTTAAATTCATTTTTACAGAATCTGATCAGCTCTAGGATTAGATCTATACAGAAAAGATGGTTCTCTACAAACAAATATTTAATGGCAGTAAAATGTTGCCCTTTGTCTACCAAATCAAGTTAAATAGTATCCAAATCTCAAGTCACCATGATGCCTGATATAGAAAAAGATAGATGGTCTGTCTTCTCCCTAGCAATGGGAAAGTGCAAATATTGTATAATGAATCTAACTTCCGATACTTTCTGCTTCAAAGTGAATGCAAAGAAATTCACTTAGTATTCAGATTCGGAACCAACCACTTAAGAACCAAACAGGGTTCTGGACAGGGGATTTATCTCTTCATCAGGAGTGTCAAACTCAAGGTCCGCAATGTGGTCAGATCCAGCCAGCAGAGCCATGCTGGTCTACCCAATACAAAAGGGAAAGATCAGGCCAACATAGTTTCAGCCTGGTCTATCTGGTGGAAAGAAGAAAGATCAGGCCGATGTAATTTCGGCACGGTCTACCCAATTTGAAAAGGAAAAATGCCAGCAGTTTGGGGCATGGCATGAAGCTGGTCACACCCATCCAGTGGGACACATACACACACACACACACACACACACATCAACCACAGCCCTGTTGCAGCCCTCAATGAAATTTAGTTTGATACCCCTGCTTGATACCCACGCAACCCAATTCTTCCTGTTATTGATTGGTTTTGTATAATTGGCAGCATTTTTTTTCAAAGATATTGCTTCATGTTTCTAACAGAAGGCTTTCCATTTTTTTGAATACATGCATTTTAGGTGGAGGCTTTCTCTCAATAAAAATGTACAATTATAACATAATTTTATTATGAATCTATCATGGAAAATCACTCCATATGTAATCAGGATAAAAGCTGCATTCAACTTGATGGGTATATGCCTCAATTGTTAGTAAATCCTGTCGGCAGAATGAACATTGTTCTCTTGTTGTTTTCATGTAGGCATTGGCAAACTGTAATTTAATATCAGTGAATTTATGGTTCTTGTTTATTATTATGAATTCACCCCTTTGCTCAATCATGTCTTTGAATCTGTACATTTTCATGTTTACATTTCATTCAATTTGAGTCCTTTTTTAAAAAATATCCTTTAGTTTTCAACATATTTTGTTAGCTTTATGAAAAAAATGTCAAACAACAATATTTAATTTTACACAATAGTTGTATTGTATAAAGTACCTTGTTTTAAAAGGCATTGATAGAAAACAGAAGCATACCCTGCTGTGATTTAAAGTTTCAAAACATTATTTCTCTTCCAGTAATGCGAATATATTTCAGAATATAGGGATAAGAAAAGAAGGAAATGAGGTTTTATAAATTATTGTTTTCAAGTTGTACGCTAAATTGGAAAAATGCTTTCCAAATGCATTCCTTTTGATCAGAATTAATAATTGAGCTCCACATGCCATTCTGCAGTTTTTTAAAAAACAAATTAAAATTGATTTTTATTCAGAAATTAATATTCATACTTTATTACTTTTAAAAATACAACAAGATAAGAATTTGCTTTCCAAATGCCTTCTAGAATCATTCAAACCTTGTAAATGAGATAAAATATGTAAATTACACTTTTGATGAAGTAACTGGAAAACATTTTACCACCAATGTTTTTAAAAACTTTTACAAGCTCCAAATATAGTCAGAAATCTATCTATCGAGTTCTCGCATGATCAGAAAATAACTATGTAAATCAGAGAACTGCAGACACCAGTTCAGAGAGAAATATTGTAACATTAAAGATTCACCATCCAGTCATGCTACTTATTTTTTAAAATCTGCAATCCCACCTTCTCATTTGAAACTTTAAAAACTGGGGATATGAACATTTGTCTTGCAAAATTAACTGCAAAAACATGGACTAGTTGAAGGAATTTTCAGGGGGTGGGAATTATCGGGAGAAGGTTGACACACTGTCTCGCCACATACAACGGTGCTAATCTGGATTAGAAACTTGCCTGCTCTTCTCAAGTAAAATATCATAATGTCCTAAATAAAAGAAAGACCTTTTTTATGTGTGAAATATGTGTGAAAATGAGGTAAATGGACCAATAAACCAAATATAAATATAACTCTCTATGTTATACATAAAAATACTAAATAAATTATGCTGGATCAAATCGAAAGCTTATTTTATCCACCATTGGACAAACCAAGCAGATATCTCTTGGAAGCCATGGGCAGAGGCATGCAACAGCACTTACCTTACAATTTTACTCCAACAGTATATTCTCAAATTCACATTTTGGTAGTGCAGCAAGACTCAGAAGTTACTAAAACAGAGCAATCCAACCTTAGTTCTACAATATCTGACAGATTACTGGGCTATTTCTGGAAATGAAGAAGAAAGAAGAGAGGAAAGAATTATTTGCTGCTCAGCTTCCTTGTCCCAGCCTCAGTTTTTAAAAGATAGCATCTAAAGTAGGAGTGTAAAACTCAAGGCCCACAGGCCGGATTCATCCCACAGGATGCTTGGATCTGGCCTGTGGGGCTACCCTGGAAATACTGAGGGACCAGCCCTTGGTGCCTCTGCCACAAAAGTGGAGCTCAGGAGGTCAAACACAACAAAACGTACCTCTATTTAAGGTAAGGTTTATAACCAGAAGGATTTTCTCTCTTTAAGTGGCATTGTTAAATGTTAAGTTCTCTGAGTTGAGCTATTATCCTCATGACTGCATGGACATATTCATATCATTTTCTCAGGGGTGGGCTTCTATTGGTTCAGGAAAACACATAGTTAACCAGTAGCTAATTTTATGGCTGGCTCAACAAACTAGCAAATCCCATCCCTGGCTGGCCCCGTTCACCCCACTCCACCCCTCCCAGGAGTCCCCACATGGCCTGTTTTGGATCCCAGATAAGTATAGGGCTCGTGTAGAGGCTCAGGGAGGGTGAAGAATGGGCTTCCTGGAGGCTCTGGAAGGTCAGAAACGAGCCTGTTTCTGGCCTCCAGAAGGTCTCTGGAGCCCGGGGAGGCCATTTTTGACCTCCTGGAGGCTTGAGGAAATCCTCTGGCGCCTGGGGAGGGTGAAAGCACCCCACCACCACCATACTGCACAAGGCCAACTAGGCCATGCCCACCATGGCCACACCCACCCAGCAACCAGGCAGAGAACCAGTTTCTAAAATTTTTGAAGCCCACCCTTGCATTTTCTTGACAATAACTAATGATTGATCATATGGTTAGCTAACTGTATTGACCATATGGTTAGCTAACCATGGAATCTGGTGTTCCTCAGGAAAAATCACAGTTCAAAATTGCTTCATAAACTGGACATGCAAGTATGTAGATACATATCCAGTATTTTGCCATTGGCTTATTATTGTTTCTTAAATAGTTTGTCCTTTTAATCCCTATAGCAAACAAAATATTCTGAATTCTCCAAAACCTGCCCTCTCTCATTTGTTTTCTTTCTCTTGGCTCTTACTGGAAATGATTTTAAATTTGAAGATTATTACCTCTAGATCATCTAGCCAAAGATAAGTCAGAAGCTGCTTTTCTATCTTCTCAGTTTTGAAACATTTCTCTATTCCCCTCTCCAGCCTTTCAGTTAATGTGAATGCAAACAAGTTCCTTATTGCTTTCTCAGGATGATGTATTTAAATAAAATATGCATTGCAAATACATGGTGGAGGGAAAGAGAAGCCATGTTCTTATTAAGATAAATAAACATCTAGCTGGTAGCAGCTGAATAAACTATAAACACTCTCAACAGCTTAAATATTAAAGAAGTCTCTGCTGAGGAATCCTTTGCTCTGGATCTGGATACATTTAATCAAAAGCCATCAAGCTATAGACACAAACATTCTCTTTGGTTCTTCCAGGAACTTATAGCTTATCCAGATAAATGAGGATAGCATAACTGGTTCACTAATATAAATATAATTCATTTTTATTGTGATGCTTGACTTGTAAAAGGTTTTGTGGACAGATCATATTTAATAGATTCTTGCATGTGTTTTACATTTCTTCAGCAATTTGTATTCAATGCTTCCCATTTTTGCTTTCAAAATTGTGTTTTAGATTTCGCTTTCTCCTTTCAACTTCTCAGTCTTATCTTCGGATAGGCTTTATTGACAGAACAGATCATCAAACATTTCAGGCATGTCTGCTTAAGTATAAATAATGTGCTGAACATTCTGAGAAATTTTACTGTGCTTTTAAACAGATTGTAACCAGCTTAGTTACAGTTTAAAGGAAACTCAATGATGAGCAGTAAATTTGCTTATGTGACAGTTGCAGAAGGTGAGATAGAAAAATGTATTTTTATGACTTTCTTCTGAAACAAAAGTAAACAGTTAATGGCGTGTTTCACTGAAGAAATATGGGGGTGGGAGCTAAGTATTTGTGTCATAGAATTCTAGTTCATAGTCAGTGAACTATTTATTAGCTAAAGCAGTGGTTATCAACCTTTTCTTCACCACAGACCCCCTTTAAATACCCTTTATGAACCATGGCCATGGATACCCAAGACTTAACTCAGGATTTAAATCATAACATTTCTTTAAGCCTTTTGGAACCCTCTGTGTCAATATTATGACACTGCCGCCCCCCCCAATGGTCCATGGACCACAGGTTGAGAACCACTGACTAAGGAATGTTCCTCTTTTTCAAACAAAGCATCCTGTACTAAATTATCCCTTCTTTGCATGAATCTTTGACATTATCATCTTGTTCCTTCATCCTTCTTATATTATCACAATAATATGGTTTAAGGTTTTTAGAAAATGTAATAACAGCAGATCCTGCCACAGATCCACAAATTAGGCTACATGATTTAATCAAATCGTTATTTTATCGTATTTGTAACTCTCCTCAGGCATTAAAGATAAAGGTCCAAATGTTTAAATCAAAAGAATATGATTACACTATACTTTGGCTTCAGTAATTGCCAGATTTAGGCCTTTGGGGGAAAGTTGCCTTAAGCTGAGTCTGAGAAGACTGTAGTTACTTTTAAAATGATTGGCACCATGCTGATATTGCTTGCCTCAGCCTAGATTCCACCTAGAGCCACATTCCAATCATTTCAAACAGACTGAAACTGAAGATAAAAGTGCCATCAGAATATTGAAAATATTTCAGCTTCTGCTTGTTTATTAACTTTGCAATTTAGATGCCATTGAACCAAAGAGATAAGGTAGAATCAAAGATAGCAAAACAATAACTCCCTGCTAATTACTACAGCCCCTTCGATTAGGAAGGCTTATCTTGTCTTTTACTTTCAAATAAAAAGTCTACAGTGGTTCATTCCTTTTTGAGGTGAAAAGGAATTATGGCAGAATCAGTGGACTTATAAAGCAACTGCCTAAAAGAACCAGCCACATAACCAAGGATTTGGCTGGTTCTTCTAGGCAGTTGCTTTGAATGATGATGTAAACACTGTATTTACACCAGTGTTCTTCCCTCCCCGCCCCTTTTTTTTATTTATTTTTTTTGCTTTTGGACTACGTATGTGCTATCTTACTCCCTAAGCAGTTCTTTCTCTTTAGGGAATTTATGTTCAGATGTCATACCAACAGTGTATGTTCAGCCATTTATCATTTGCTCTGCTGTGCTATCCAGATTCTAGCATGGCAGTTCTATGCAAGTCTACTGAAACATAGATCATGTGAAAAGACTAGCTCCCAGGAAATTGAAGCCAAAAACTGAAAACACATTTGTCTTTCTTGCAGCTGTCAGCGCATTTCAGAAAGCAATAGAAGCTGGAAGAAAAATACCCAGCATCTCCATTGGGACAAAACCTTTGCTAGCGCAACTCACAGACACCAAGCACTGAACAAACTTTTATATTCATTGGAAACCAGCTCAGGGCTGCAAAAAAAAAAAAAAAAACAAGGAAATCACAGGAGAGTATCCAAGAGTTTACAGCTGAGCATTTTGGTCAGTGGAGTGCTGAAGCTGGCTCAATTTATAAACATTGATAGTTAAATTTTCTGGAATTTTGCAAACTAATGGACAGCAGAGGTAAGCCTCCCTAACAAGTGTGCCAATCAGCTGTTCTGTAACTAGTAACAAAATGTGGTGGCATCAATGGAGCCAGCAAACCACTATGGAAATATTTAGTAGCATCACTGGTTCTGGAGATCATCATCTTGAGATCATCTCAAAATTTTCAGTGCAGCTATGGTAGTGCTAGTAGCATCTAATTGTGGAGATCAATACACACTCACAAAGCCATCTAGCTATACTCTGAATTGCAGAAAAAAAACTCTGCCTCACAAAGCTTTCTCCACCCAGTTTGAAATATGCTTTTCATCTAAAAATTGTTTCAGTCCAGCTTAAACAGTTTCATTTTATCTGATAATAAAGAAGCTACCAATTTAGTATGGTATACTTTATCACATCCCTGAAGGATTATGTTAATAAACTTATAAAGAAGCAGCGCTGTTTAACAAAGGTTAGCCTTTCTCAAATGTGTCATGAAAATGGCAGCAACGTTAAAGTGCAACAACATTAATTTAGGCAGATGCTTTGTTTTCAAGATGTTTTTGAGACGTTTTTACATCAAGCATTAAAAAAAAAAATCACCATATAAGGTACCTATTGATACTGAGTTCTGAGATGAGAATACATCTGATTTCAAACTCAAAACACCTGCAGCATCCCTTGTACAAAACAAAATAGATATAACTCTGCTTCTGTGATAATTAAAAAGAAGAAAACATTATTCAGGATAATAATGGGATAATAAAATCATATCTGGAGCCCCTTTGAGCCGGTGTAGTATAGTGGGTTAAGGCATCAAACTAAAAACCAGGAGTCTGTGAGCTCTAGTCCCATCTTGAGCCAGTCATTTTCTCTCCGCCCTAAAAAATAGGCAAGGACAAACCACTTCTGGAAAAATCTTGCCAGAAAAGATCTAGGGGATAGTTGAAGCAGTTGCCAGGAGTCAATACTCACTCAAAGGTGCATATGCATATAGTATGCACACAAATCTCTTTCAGTCAGACCAAGAGATAAAACTGAGATGACATTCATTGCATTTTTCAGGTAATCTTTGACAGGACCAGGGCAGGAAAAGTTCTTCCCCAGAGATCTCTATGGGACCTCACCTTGAACATGTTTACATGAATGCTAAATGCCTCAGACTTAGGGCTAGAATGGGAGGCAAATGAGATGCTTGACTATATATTTCTAGAAGTGTTGACCAGGAATGTAATATTTCTGTTGACGGACTTTTTTTTTTAAAAAAGCAAACTTTATTGATTATACAACTGAAATAACAAACAAACACATACACAACATAAAGAGGGGGGGGAAAGGAAAAGAAAAAGAAACAAGTAAAAACAAACAATTCCATTATCAACAGTCTGTGGTTCTTTATTTGTTATCATTATTGGTGTCATATTTACAAATAAGTCTTATTGCAAATATGTAATTACTACCTCTATCACAATTTAACAATATTTACTAATATATTTTCTATTTTTCTATCCAATCATACCTACATTGCCAGCTTTTATAATATTCTGATGATTCTTTATCCTTAAGTGCTAGGGTTAATTTATCCATCTCTGCACAGGCTGTTATTTTCTGAATGATCATTTCCTCTGTGGGAATGTCAGTTTGTTTCCAACATTGTGCGAAAGCTAATCTGGCTGCAGTAAGAATGTGCAGTATTATATATTTAGCTTTTTGGGAAAGTTGTCTATTAAATATCCCTAATAGGAAGAATTCTGGTTTTAATTCAATTTGCTCCATCGTTATTTCCTCTAACCATATTTTTATTCTACGCCAGTATCTTTGGGTTTCAGTGCAGGACCACAACATATGAAAGAATGTTCCATGTATATTTTAAATTTCCAGCAATTTGGATTCATGTTAGGAGACATCTTCGCAATTCTCGAAGGGGAGTAGTACCATCTATAAAACATTTTATAGGCATTTTCTTTATATGTTGCTGGTTTTGTGATTTTATTATTATTGAATTTTTCCCATTCTGATAATGTGGTGCTACATCCTATATTTCTACTCCAAGCTATCATGTTGCCTTTGACTACTTCCTCTTCTAATTCTATCTCTAATAGATAATTATACAATTTGGTTTTATATTTTTTTATCTGGACCTAATAAGATTTTATTAGCTTACCGTTGTAGTTTACCATAAATTCTGAAATTTTTCTTATCCTGACTGTATCTATTATGAATTTGCAGGTAAGCCCACTGGTTGACTCATAGCCCTTGTTCTTGGAGATTCTGCCAAGATTTTAAAGTTTCTTGCACATCTAGAAGGGCTTTGTATTTCATCATCTTGTTAAGACCCAAATTATTTGGATGTATCATCACCTCCATCATTGAGATCCAAATTGGGATTTTTAGATAATTTTTTTTTAAATTCCAATTAGCCAGTAAGGAGTCTCTGATTATATGTCTGTGGAAATAATTCTGTTTGGTTTTTCCGGTGTCCCATAAAAATGCATGCATCCCCTCTGTAAGTCATGGCCTTCTGAATTCTGAATAGAATTCTTTTATTCAACAAGTTTACCCACTCTTTCAACCAAAGTAAGGAGGCTGCGCTATAGTATAGTTTCCAATTTGGGAGTGCCATACCCCTCCTGCTCTTCATATCTTGCATTGCCTTTAGATTTATGCTCGGTTTTTTGGCTTGCCAAATAAATTTGGTGGTTATCCTATTAAGTTCCACAGAATATTTTTTATGTATTTTTATTGGTATTATTTGGAATAAATAGATAAATTTAGGAAGAATGTTCATTTTAACAGTAGCAATCCTCCGTAATAGGGAGATTTGAAATTTAACCCATAGCTCTAAGTCTTTTTTGACTTCTTGTAGTAATTTGCTATAATTATGTTCCATTTGGGTTTTGCAATGAGCTGTCAGCTAAATTCCTAAGTATTTAATTTTTTTTTACCACTTGTAGTCCCATTATCCTTTCCAATTTTAATTTCTGTTTTTCTGTTAGATTTTTAGTTAATAACATTTTTCCCTATTAATTTTAAGTCCTGCAACTTTCCCAAATTGATCTAGCTCTTTCAGTAGTTCTTGACCTGTTTCAATTGGTTCCTCTATAAAAAAAAAAACATATCATCCGCAAATGACTGCAGTTTGTATTCTTCTTTCTTAATTTTTAGCTCCTTTATTCCTGGGTTCTGTCTAATTCATGTAAGCAATGTTTCCAAAGATAATACGAAGAGCAGGGGAGATAATGGGCACCCCTGTCTCTATTTTTATTGAGCGCGTATACTCTCTGTTGATTATAATATTTGCCTTTTGTGAGGCGTAAATTGTAGTCATGATGTTTTTGAATTTAGTGCCTAAATTCATATTGTAAATTTGTTGAATTAGAAATTGCCAGTTTAGGTTGTCAAAGGCCTTCTGTGCATCCAAGAATACAAGGAATATTTGTTTTTCTGGATGGGCTTCGTAGTATTCCAAGACATTTAACACTATTCTTAAATTGTTCCTACTTTGTCTATTGGGAAGAAATCTGTTTTGATCTTTATGTATATATTCATTCAGTATTTTTTTTAGTCTATTTGCTATAATTGTAGTAAATATTTTATAATCAGTATTTAACAGAGAGATTGGTCTATAATTTTGTATGAGTCATGAATCTGAGTCTTCTTTCGGGATCAACAAGATCAGTGGCTCCTTCCATGAATCCGGCATTCTAGCTGCATGTAGAACCTCTTCCACCATGATAGGTCCTATTTGTTCTCTTATTTTCTTATATAGTTCCCCTGGAATCCCATCAGGTCCTGGGGTTTTATTGTTCTTTTGATTTTCTATTGCTGTTTTTAGCTCAGACTAAGTAATATATCTAATTAACATTTCCTTTATCTCCTCCCTGATTATTTTATCTTTTGTTGCACCCAAATAATTTCTTATAATGTCTTCATTTGCCTCCTCATTTTTATAAAGGTCTTCAAAAAATTTACATGCAATTTCTTTCTTTTTTTTTTTTGTTCTATTCCCTGTTGGGCATCCCCATTTTCATCTATTAATTGGTAAATCAATCTTTTCTGTTTCTCTTTTTTAAGTTTATAGGACAACCATCTTCCTGGTTTATTGGCCTATTCAAAGTATATCTGTCTAGCTATATTCAACTTTGAAACCATTCCTTCCTATTCAATTAAATTTAATTTGTTTTTAGTTATTATCATCTGGTTTTGCAATTTATGATCTTTTGGGGTGTTTTGTAACTGGATTTCTAATTCTTTAATTCTTTGTTTTAATTTGTTTTGTTCATCATATTTTTCTTTATTTCTCCTAGCAATGTATGATATCGTTGTGCCTCTTATTATTGCCTTCACTGTATCCCAAATATTCTGTTTCGTAGTTGCCTCATTATTATTTTCTTTTAAGAAGGAGTCTAATTCCTCCTTAAGTTTATTCATAAATTCTTTCTCTTTAATTAGCTGTGTATTTAGAGTCCACCCTTTCCTTGGTTTTTTCCTACCTTTCCACACTATCTGAATTGGATTATGATCTGCCCATTCGTTAGGTAAAATTTCAATATCTTTTAACTCATTTGCTAGCTCACCATTCATCCACACCATATCAATTCATGTCCATGACTGATGTGGATTGGAATAAAATGTAAATTGCTTTTTCTCCGGATTTAATTTCTATCAAATGTAGTTCAATCATTTCCTCACATGCTTTCGATAATTCTCTCTTTTTCTCTTCCCCCCCCCCCCCACTACTGTGATCTTTCTGATGATCCACAATGGCATTGAAGTTCCCCAAGATACAAATATTCTTTTTTTCTAGTTCCACTATTTTTCTATGTAGTTGTTTAAAAAAAAAATTTGGGTTGTTGTTAGGAGCATAAATTACTACTAGTAGAATTGGGATTGATTTAATCTGAATTTGTAACATCAGAATTGTTCCATTGGGATCTGTCCAAATTATCTCTGCTTTCATATCCTCTTTCATGTATACTGCTATCCCTTTCTTTTTCCCGAGATCTGCTGGTGACTTATACAAATTCCCTAGCTTGGGACATTTTAGATATTTTTCATCTTCCTTCCTTATATGAGTTTCTTGTAAGCATATTATATCTGCATTTTGTTTAATTAGTTTGGTTAGTATTCTTTTCCTTTTTATCCTAGAGTTCAGGCCATTTATATTAATTGATAATATTTTCTTTTCCTTGTCCATTACCAAATTGATTCTCACTCTTTGTCTTGTAGTTACTCCTGTCTCTCCTTGTAGCTGATTATGTGTCTTCGGTTCTTTTCTCTCTTGTTGTTGTATGTTTTTTGAGTCCCTAAAATTCCTATCTCTATTCTTTTGATAGTTTTGATCATCTTGCAAATTTGATTCTAGCTCATCTTTACTACTCAATTCTTCGAGGCTTACCAATCATTCATAGAATTCTTGGGCTTTTTCCACGGAATCTACTGATTTTTCTTTCTTCCCATGAAATTAACATCCCCTCTGGGATTAGCCATCTAAAACTAATGCATTTTTGGTTTATTTGTTTCGCCAAGAATTTATAGTCTCACCTTTGCTCTCTCACTCTTCTTGGGATTTGTTTAAGCACCAAGACTTCTTTTCCTTTATGTGTAATTGTTTCTTCTTCAGATATTTTATATATAACATCCCAAATCTTTCTTCTGGCAAATCTTACATGGACCTCTTTTGGATATTTATCTTGCGTAATTTGTGCTCACTCTGTAGACTTCGTCTAGTTCTTTCAGAATATTATCCTTATCTTTTTCCAACAATTCTGCTAATATTCCTGCCATCACTTGTTCCATTATGTTCTAGAATCTCAGATATACTGCAGCCTTGTCCATTTCCAGATAGACCAAGGAATCATCCATTTCTTTGCTCACATTTCTTAGTTGCTCACCAACCATTTCCAGCTTCTTATCAGTTTGTTCTGTCCTTTTCTCAGCCTCCTTTATTGTTGATTCATTTCTCTCTAGTGCTTGCTATATTATTTCAATTTTTTGATCCAGCTTTGAGATGTCTAATTTCATTTCTGCCTTTAAGTTCCCCATCTCTTCTTTTAAACCATTTGTATCAGTTCTTGTTTCAGTGTGGTTTTTCATCATTATTTCCTGAAGTTTCAGTATAGATTCTTATAAAGTAAGAAGAGTCACTTGGATATTGGCATTCATGATGGGAGGTTGTTTCTCTCCAGATAGTGTTTTCTCAATTGTCTGTTGTGCCATCATGGCAGGTGATGCCACCACAGTTGTTTGTGTTGGGGTAATCTTCTTCCCAGATTTAAGTGTTGTATTAGTTGTCCAGGTCATTTGTTTCTGTTTTTGTATTATACTAAATACGTTATCCCAAATTAGCATTCACTATTGAAGAGTATCAAATAGCAATGGCTACTGCTCTAATTAATTTAATGTTAGTAAACTAATCACCCTTATCAATATATATATTCTCTAAAACAGTTTTAAGGCTATTTTCTAAGTCAAATACCTGGGTTTGTAGATCTTAATATTGTATCAAATTCCTCTATTTATATTTTAAATACTAAAATATAAGTACTATATAATCTATATATCTATAAGTGCTATGAAATCCCTAATCTAAATATCAATATTATAGAATAGTATTTCAAATGTTTACAAATCTAACTGAAGATATATTAACCTTGCTATACAACAGTTAATTTTTTAATCTATAGTAATCACAATGAATCACAATTAATTATTTAATCTAATACAATCAATTCCTATAGTCAAATATCAATACTTAAATAATTAATTAATAATCACCTCTTTTCCCCCCCCCCTATGTATTAAACCCAGATATGAACTTCAATATTTACTAATATATCAATTAAAACCATATATGAATCACGTTTACCACATCTGAAAAACAGTTGAGTTGGTGTCCAGAAATAATTAATACAATCAGCAGGAGTTAAAGGCATAAAGTGTCTTGATATAGCTATTCAATTCTTCGTCTTTAAATCAGAGATTTCTTTCACCAAACACACTGGAATCTTGCTGAGTAATGTCTCTGGTTTTACAGTCTCACTGCACTCTCCGCTATAACCTCCTTTCATTTAAAAGTCTTGCAGGTCACTCTCTAAATTTCATATAGTCTTTTCATGTAATAGATCTCCTCCACTTATTACAGCTCCAAGCCAATAATCCAAATATAATCCAGTAAATTATTAGATTTCGTTCAAGGAATATTTAAAGTTATGATAAAGCTGCTTCTTTCCTCACTTCAGATCTCCCCCCGGTCTCGGATTCATCCTTCCAATCTTCCCAAAATCCACAAATCAAGTCTCTCACAATTCCTGAAAATTAAGCTCGTTGTTCTTTTTTTTTTTTTCCCAGTTATTGTCAGTCACTGAAATCTCTTTGATTTTCTTATCTTCTCTATCCAACCACTTGTGTCCTTACCCTCTTCCATCTCATGAGCCCTTTTGCTTTCACTGCCACTCATAACTACTTTGGCCACTGCTTTTGGGCTTCGTTCTGACTAATTTTCTCCAATACTCCACGCTCAATCAAGATCGCAACATAGCAAACATATAAATATGAGTGTCAAAGTATGTTAAGGGTTCCCTCTTGCTGAGAGGAGCCTGTCTTTATTCAGCTGAATAAACAAGTGTAGCTTATTGAGGCTAATACCTGGACTCTGTCTTTATTTCTACTGAGCCACAAAACAGCAGGGGCTCTGGTGGAACATTTTATTGTTAATCTTAAAGTGGACATGTCCATCACCCAAGAGTTTGTTGAAGTTATGAAAAGCAAGTGCCAGAATAATTTGGGTGGCACTGGCTTTTAGTTCCTACTTTTTGCTGATGCCTTAGGATAATTATGACAAAGAGATTCTATCTTTTTTGGAAACTGTATATACAGTAGTTTGTAAGGAGTTTACTGACCAAATACATTATGAAATGGATTTTTTTTCTGCTTTTTGAGATACATAGATAAAAAGCACCCTGAGCTATATATATTCTCCTTTAGTGGAACCATGAACATATTGAAGTTATTTTTAAACAATGGACAAAGAAGGTAATTATAAGAATGTTTGCCTCTATTGTTATGCTGCATTTAAAAGATATTACAAAGAACAACAAGTTTAAGACTGATTTGAAAGTGCTTTTAAAAATGATGGGCTATAAGAATGACATGGAAAAAGTCAATGAAGACTCAATCACCCAGATCAAAGGTGTCTAAAGATTGAAATATGGCAACTAGGGCAATCTTTGTGAATCTGAGATGTTTCATTGCTCATCCAAGCAACTTCATCAGTCAGAGCAAAAATGGTTAGACAGATAGTCAAAGAGTCTGGACAGTACCAACTCTTGCCACACCAACTTCAGGACTTTTTCCACCAAATGAGTTGCAAGATGTCAATGAATTCAAAGAGTCAAGCATGGAAAAAAGATGTTACACTGGGCATAAGAAAGTGGCTGATATCTTAATAATTAAAAGGGATATACAAATAGCAAACCAAGAGTGTGATTTGGATAAGCAAAGCTCTGACATTACATTGTAAGTCAGTGATATGCAACTTCAGGCCCCGGGGACGTGTGAGGTCATTGAAAGCTTTGGCTGTGATCCTCAGCGCTTTCAAGATTGCCAAAAGATTGTAATGTTTCAAATTGGGGAAATTGTAAACTACTGTTTCTACTTGTAGTCATTTCAATGAAAAGAAATGAAGATTTTGTCTTGGCTGTGCCTAGTTCTTGGATTAATTCTAATGTGTTACTAAAAGGCCAGGATAAATGAGCTCTAATAAAGAATTATTGTTTTGTACTACCAATTCCACAAGGCTGCTTTACTTTTAAAATAACACACACACACACACACACACATCATGTACACACATGTATTTTTGCAAATGTGTTATTAAAGGAAAGTTTACTTCTGCTATGTATATGTTTTAAAGCCCCTTCAAATACTACCATGCTAGAGTGAACCTCAGCACAATTCTTTCTTTTAAAAATGATGGATCCTTTAGGAAGACAGGGCAGTGGTATATCTACAGGTACATGTGACACATTTCTGATCAATGGTACGATGGGTAAATATATCTCATGCTCACAGACACCCATAAAGTTGTGTGTCACATGTTTTTTAAGTGATTTATTGAATTAAACTGATTTATTGAATCAAGAGACAACGACTGGCAGCTCTCTGAGAGATGCTTCAAAGTATGCTTTTCTTCCATTTCATTTAGCTCGGAGGATGGCAATTATTCAAACAATTCTCCAGGGAATATGTCCTTTAGCCAGGCAGCTTTTTAGAAAGGAAGAAAATAACAGGTTGGGCATGGCAGGTTTAATTATTTATTCATTCATTTATGTCTTAAAATAGGGTTGAGTTTCATGCTTTCTCATGTACTACAGGGAAGCATCAAGTCGTTCAAAGAGCTAGACAGCTTTAGATCTTTGCTTTGATTTTATTGCAGCTTTAATTTTTGAAACCTCCTTCTAACCACCGGTCACAGGATCACCTCCCAAGATTCTTTTTAAGGGAACTACTGGGTTTAATTGAAGCAGCAGCAAAAGGTATAATTTATTCATGACCAATTTTGCTTAAAATCCTATCTGAACAGTAGGACCCTAGTTTTGTCTGGCCACGCTCTTCAGTCGATAGACATCCTGCTAATCGCTCTGTGTAGCTCATACTGTAGAAAAATACCCACAAAACAAGAGCAGGGCAGAAGAAGCACCAGGTAATGAAATTAATTAGGCTATCATTCAAGTGCTTGGTCAGCAGGTGAGCGCTTGACTTTTTGATGCTTGCCATAAAATTGCAGTGCTGCAATTTAATAGGGAAGTTAAGTGATTATCCGAATCCTTCCAGCCTCTGGCTTTGATAATTGAATTGACCATTATGTCCCAACAGCCCCGTTATCAACAAAGAAATTGTTTGGGCTTTCAGGAAGGTTCTCCTGTAACTGTGAAAGTGTTTTATACAATATCAAAGTATTTTAATTAAACACTTTAAAGAGGTGACTTCCAATGCTTGTTTAATCCCAAATACTGGTTTCTGAAATTAAATTCACAATATTCAGCTTGAGGAAGCAAATCTACACAACCCACCCTGTAACGAAATTCCCCTGAATTCAGAATAACATTCCCCACCCCCTCAAGAAAAATGCACATAAGTTTGTGTTAGTTCACTTTTAAACCTTCCACTAGATGCAATTTGGAGGTTTGCCTCTTTATACAATATAAAAATAATAACAAAGCTGCTACACAGAAAACGCAATGAGGTTTATAATCTCCCTATAACTGAAATGACAAGTGATACAAAGACAGCTTTTAAGCAGCTATCTTGTTAAAGCTGTCAAAAATGTTACAAGAAGAGGAGAAGAACAAAAATGATGGCTGCCAAACATCTGTGGCTGTCTAAGTCTTCTACACATTCAGCATCAAAGCTTCCAACCTACAATGTATTGTAATATTTCAGAAAAAGAGGAGGTGATACTACAAGGCTGGAATCTTTCAAATACAAGATAATACAGAATATCCTCTGAGCTGTAAATATTTCCAAGGGGGATGTTTCGGCTTTTCACTGACATTCTTAAACTTATGGCTAGCAGGTTGCAATCTAGGGATTCACACTTTTACACTAAGTGTCCAGTGCAAAACAAAGTACATTGAGGTGGGTTTCTCATACAGAGAGAATGATTTAGTAACAAATAGCAGAGCAAGTATAGGGAGGAAGAATGAATGGGTCAAAAGGAAGACTGAAAACATGCTCATAATAAGTTATGGCTCAACTCAATGTGTGACAATCCAACCCAGAACTTAATGGTCAAGAGAAAAAAATTGTTTACACACCAGAGAAAGCATCAGTTGGGGTTAGTAAGTCCTGTGTGTATTTTAATGGATGGGATATTCCAAATGCAATTTATTTATCAAAGGTAACTATCAAATGTACAATGTTGTACAAAAGATTAATACAAAACAATAAAAAATAATATTATTTTTATTATAAAATATAACATAGTTGGTTTTGCAAGCAACCTACTCATCCAGCTGCTGATTTTGATGGCTGAATAGTTAAAAACTTCTTTGGTTTAAAGTCAGCCTCTTTGTTTGGCACCAGGCTAACTGAATGGGAAAACAAAGCTCATTTATAATGCCAGTTTCCTTTTCCCAATGTGCTGTTGGGCTGCACCAGGGTATTATGGGACTGCTGTAGATGACATGTTGCCACTAAGAACCACCAATAATTAACCTGCCAAGGGGACTTAGTAGAGAAGTGGTCTGTCTATACCCATGTGTATCTCAGCTATATTTTCTGCACTCATATAAAGTCAGAAAATTCCTGCAGCAAAAATAGCTGAATAAATAGGCAATTAATGAATACTAATATTAATCTCCCCCCCCCTCTCTCAAATGTGGGAGCTCACAGCAGTAACTCTCTTACAGAACAGATTATTTTTCTAAATGGAAAAATATACAGCAGCGTTAATGAACAGCAAAGAGTTGAACTATCCACATAGGGTGCAAAGTATTTCCTTTAAACCATTTTCCAAGCATGCACAAGCCTAATATGTCTATATGCATACTCAAGAGAGGAAAAGATATATATTCTGCCTTGGAAAATATATTGCCAATTTAGACAACATATTACCATATGTAGATAATAGCTAATCTTATTCTACAATTGAAATATGTTGATAAAATTACACATTTCTCTGACCTTGTACAATTCTCATTTATTTAAAATTATTGTTCATAACCATTTCAATTTCTATTATGTTCATAAAATTGTAGAAATTTCAGTTGCCTGCATATTTGGATTTTTATAGACAAATACTCCCTGTCTACAATGTACCACAAAGCTAGACAGACAGTGAAATTAATGTGATTTAATTTTGTACTCTGCGGTAAAATGTAGATATGAAATTCTGAAAAACAATTTTTAATGGCATTGAGACAGTTGAAGGAATTTGCTAATGAACTCTTCATTGTTCGACATTTTTATATTAACTAGGTTGTTGTGTTCACTTCAGCAGAAAATTTTGTTTGTTTTAAATAAAGTCCTCATTTAGGGTTACTGTTCAAAAGTATTTGCTTTCATCTAAGACTGCCAAAATAGGAAATTGTACACCAGGTTTTACAAGATTTTAGTTTATTAATATTAATTTCTTGTAAGAAAGTACCATCTAGTGGAAATTTTGGGAACTGCAATAGTCTGTAGAAATACTCAGTTGATCACTTCACAAATTGACTGGCAAAGATTTTTCACAACTCGTTCTAGCACCTCTTTTTGACTTACTCAAGTTGTCATGCTTTCGGCAAGATGCACGCACTTGCTTCAAAATTATCCATGGCTCTATCCCAACCACATACGTGTGAATGCAGTTGCTTTCTTTTGAAGATAATCTTAGCGTATGTGTTGTCATGCAGGCAACAAGGAACAACTTTTGAAACCACCATACTAAAGACACAGCTGCTTTAGGAATTCAAAGTAAAATTGCCAAGTGCCTGTTTTGAATGTTATACATATATTAATTTGGGAAATGCCATAGAAAGGATGACATTTATTCTGAAATGGGAATATAGTTATGTGACTTACCACTCATCTGTTTTTGCTAAAGGTGTGTTTCTGTAATGTCTCCTCCTATTTTGGAGGGTGAAAGGGGTGGATCCCAACAGAATATTTCTGAATCCGCAGAAAACTGCACCCAGAATGTGGGAATGAAAAATGTTTCATTCCTACTTCTGAAACATCTTCCCTGAAGAGAATGTTCTTCTTATTTTCCTACTGAAAAAATTAAAATATTTTCAGTGGTACATAAAGAGTAAAACAAGACAAAGCTATATTAATATAAAATAAAAGTGCTCTGGGACATAAGAATTCAAACTGAGAGGCATCTCCTGCATAACATGCCAGACTTAACAATTAAGGGGAAAAATGTCTGGATTGTGGTTATAGCAGGAAAGCAAAGATAGTATGAGAGTGTGCGTTGGGTGCAATCTCAAAATATCTGTATATTCAATTTTTTTTACTACCGGTTCTGTGGACATGGCTTGGTGGGGGTGGATACTGTAAAAATTCCATTTCCACCCCACTCCAGGGGAAGGATACTATAAAATCCCATTCCCTCCCCACCCCACTAACCTGCTTTCCAGCTCTGTTCCCCTCTGCAGGACAACAAAAGAAGACCCAGATGATCAGCTGGGATTTGGGAGGCAGCAAATAGATGGAGGCGGGGCCACCCAGAGGTGGTATTTACTGGTTCTCCAAACTACTCAAAATTGCCACAACCAGTTCTCCAGAACCTGTCAGAACTGGCTGAATACCACCTCTGTCTTGGGCACCATTTTTGTATTGACAAAAACACCACCAGTCAATTGCAAAAGGTAGCTTTATTCTACTTACATCCTGAGAGGTTACCTCTAATGTCATCAAATAACATCTATCTCTCCAAGATCCTTGGAAGGAACCAATATATGGATTAAAAAGGCCAAATCCAATGTGAACATTTGGCTGACTATGTAACAAATTAAAATAAATAAATAAGCATTGTTTCAGAAGGTGCCAAATTCTTTAAAATGGATATTCATGAAAAATAAGATACCAGAAATAGGAAATGGACAAAAAAAATACCTTTCCATTCCCTCTAAAATACAATTCATTTTTAATAAGCTGCTTTGGAAAGAAATGCAGTAAATATGCTATTATTATTATTAATTGTAGTTGTACTGATTAAGTGAATGTACTTTTAACTATGACTCAAGTTTATATTTATAATTATTTTTATGCTCAAAGGGATATCAGTTTTGTTACTTTTTTTTAAAGCAATATGCAAATCCAATTACTTGTAGCATAAGCAGCAAATATCAATATACAAGACAAACTGCTCAAAGAAAAAACAAAAATGGTTTTGATTATTCTTCCATCCTCAGGATATATCTTGAAGACTATTTTAAAATTCAAGAGAAATGGAGCGAAGAGTTATTCTTCTCCTTTTTAACCCTTTCTGTAAATCTAAAATACCTTTCAATTCTAGTGCCCACTGAAGTTGGTCTTCAAAAATTTGTTTTCAAAGCTTTCAGAAGTAATTTGTTATATATACATTTCGGCTTCTGTTCTTGATACTCCTAGGAAGAATTCCATCCATTCTGTCTTACAAAGCTGGAGAGGCCATTCCTTTCTTTTTGTTCCATTCTGGAAAACTGCAATATGACATCTGTTTTTTTCTTCACTTATGTCTTAAATTCAAGTCATGGAGAGAAGATAATTTTAAAATAGTGGGTACTGGAATAAGCAGAGTAGCTATTTTACAAATCTTTAATGAATCTTGCTAGACACCCCAAAGGATAGAGTGGCTGATTTGCTAGAAGTTACCATTTGTCTTTCACAAAGATGAGAGATGCAATTAGATGTAATTTCCAGCAGCCCCAGCAACTTATGGGAAATAGTTCTAGCAGTACTTGTAGAATAGCATATTTATAGTTAATTTATAGTTGAGGATATGATAGGGAAATCAACACTGTCAATGAATTATTAAAAAGGCATATCATGTTCTAATGCCTAGTGACTTAGTCAAAGTTAAATAAACAAACATTTATTTAGTTATATCAATAAGGCAGTCTTCAAACGGTTGCTAGTTAAATTTATATTTATATATTAATATGAGATCCAGTGTGGTATAATGGCAAAGGAGTTTGATTATGAGCTGGAAAACCCTGATTCACATACATCTTTAGCCATGAAAGCTCATTGGGTTGTTCTTTAGCAATTCACCATCTTTAAGTTCAATCTACCTTGCAGGGTTGTTGATAAATGACAGGAATGCTTTGTTGGCTGCCTTGAAATTTCCAACAACTGCACAACTGTGAGTTCTAGTCTTGTCATAAGCATGAAAGCTGGCTGGCTGACTTTGGGCCAGTCACTCTGTCTCAGGCCAACTCACTTTACATGGTTGTTGTTGTGGGAAAAATAAGAGCAGGAGGATGAAGTATTGGATACTGCCGAAGATATCAGATATATATGAGCATGGATAACCTTGGTATGAAGTACTTCTCTAAGATAGCAACTCACACTGGAGCAACTCACATTTCTGAAACAATATTTTCATCATAGTTCATATTTCATAAATAACTTGGAAAAATCTATGGAAAGAACTCCGCTACTTCTTGCTGTATAAATTAGTTACTTCTACCTGCTGCAAATTGAAGGGCTGTAGGACACTACAAATTATGTTATGCTAATGAGGAATGCCGTTTAACTTTTGGCAGGTAGGCCCCAATTTTCCTTTGTGTGTGTGTGTGCGCTATTTTCCCTAATGTGATTCCTATGCAATGATACAGATATTAATTACACAGAAATTCCTATGATTAATTGCCTTATTCTGGTGTTCCAGATATAAAAGAATTGCCTTTCTTGTAGTTTCATTGTCAATATTACTGAAATACTACAGATGATGTTGTTTTTTTCCAGAAAGTACAAATGGGTCTGTGGCCCAATCCAGCTTATAGCTGTAGCTTACATTAACACAGTTTAATTTAACTTAATGATTTATTTAATTCAGCCGTGACCTGGGCCATGTTTCCAGATGCATTATACAAACTAAGGTGATAATGCCCCAAAGCAGTAATCCAACCCATTACTTTAATTGTTAATTGTCTGCCCAAAATATAAAAATGAATTTGAGCTTTTCCTATGGAATCTGTTGGTTCTCCCTTAAGCAAAGAATACAGTAGAATTTTCTCTTCTGCTTTTTTTAAAGGTAAGATTGAACAGCTACCTTTGTAATATAGTTTGCTTAGAATATCATTAATGGGGGACAGTATTTGCCGTTCCCCTATGCTGTCCTTTCCAAATGATTGGCCACAAACGGAACTGGAACTCAGACTGTTAAGGGCCTGTCACATAGGCCGACGGATGCAAAACATATGTAAAAAGGACACAGCGGACGAGAAAATGTTCCATCCATTGTTATACGCTCTCAAAAGTGCCCCAAATTTGCATAAGCAGAGCGGACAACAACAGAAAGGAACGGACAGGGAGAGGATGTAGCCTGGATGCAAAGCGGATGCTCCACGGAAGCCTAGCGGATGGAAGCGGATGGAAGCGGATGGCACATCCGCAGGGCTTCTGGGGGAGCACAGCGAAGTGGATGTGCAGTGGAAGGAACGGATGCAGACCGGATGCCGAGCGGATACAGCGGATGCATCAGGGAAGCCTAGTGGATGCCTAGCGGATGCAAAGAGTTCACTGCGCATGCGGGGAGGATGCATTGCGTCAGCCCCGTGGATATAAAAGGATGCAGCTCGCAAGCAGGTCACTATTCAGAGGAAAGACCTGCTGCCAGACACAGCTCCAGCCAGCCAACAACCATAGGGAAGAAGAGGAAGCCTGTGCCATCTGCTGCCAGCCCTGGCAAGAAGGACAGGGCCACCATCCCACCCCCTGGCCCTGACTCTGCTTCTGCTGGGGCTTCTGCTGCTCGGGCTGACTCTTCTGGTGCTGGGGCTTCTGCTGGCGCTGCTCCTGGTGCTGGGGCTTCAGCTGGGGCTTAATCTGCTGGCGCTGCTTCTGGTCCTGCTGGTGCTGCTGGTGCTGCTGGTGCTCCTGGTGTTCCTGGTCCTGCTGGTGCTACTGGTCCTGCTGGTGCTTACTCTGCTGATGATGATCCTGGTCCTACTGGTGCTGCTGGTGCTGCTGGTGCTGCTGCTGTTGTTGTTGCTGCTGGTGGTGGTGGTGGTGTGGTGGAGCAGCCTCTAGAACCTCAAAGCCCCTCTGATGAGGGCCCAGATGGCCCTGCCAGAGGGAGGAAGAGGCATACGCATGAATGGGAGAGGAGGCAATACTCCATCGAAGAGGAACATGAGGATGAGGTACTGGAATGGCTGAGGGAGAACGAGTATCTATGGCGGAAGGGACACAGGCTCTATCGAGACACCAAAAGGAAGCAGGCGGCTTGGAGAGAGAAGGCGGAGAGCCTGGGCTACACTTGGGAGGTCCTCCTCAGCTGGTGGAAGCACATGCACACCTGGTACGGGAAGCTGCACCTCAAGAAATCTGGCCAGGCCACGGTCAAGCTGACGGACCGGGAGACCTACGTGATGGCCAAGTGCAGCTTCTTGGAGGGTGAGATCCGCCACCAAGGAGCAGCCCCTCTCACAACCCTCTCTGTCAGGCAAGCCGCAGAGAGCCAGTCCTCTTCTGGCCAAGAGTCAGCTCCTGTGTCCAGGCAGGTATCTGTGGAGCATCTCACAATGGAGACCCCCCCGACAGCTGCACTCCCCGTGGTGGAGCATGTGGAGGACCCCCTGACGCAGTGGGAGCAAGGAGAGGGCACTGCCACCAGAGACCAACCCACATCCACCCCCAGCTCCACCTCCACAGAAAGCAGGCAGAGAGCCAGACCAGAGGGGCACACTGTCCTGCTGGAGATCAGGGACACCATCAAAAGCAGTGTAGATCTCCTCTCTCAGCTGGTACACACCGACATACCATCCTCAAACCGCAAGCCCTTCCTCACCTACGTTAACCAAACCCTCCTGGACATGTCCAAATCACAGTACCAGGTGATCAAGGACAGGATCACCGGTCTTCTGCACAACCCTCCAGACCCAGCTGAACCTGCTCCCACCCAATCCAGGTCTGCTCCTCCACCCCAGGTGATGTCACTGCCCTTCCAAGGCTTTCCACAGGCCCTCACCTAACAAGGCTACGGCTACCAGGAGCTCCAGCAGCACAGGCAGCCCTTCCTGGTCCAGGCACAGGTACATCGTATGCCACCAGTGCCACTGATGCCACCGATGCCACCCACACCACAGACGCCACCCACGCCACAGATGCCACCGACTCCTCACCTCGCTCACCTGCAGACCAGACAGCCCCACTACACTGCTCCTTCCTCCACCCTACAGCCAAGCCCGGCCTCAGAACATCTGTCATCGGTCTTGGGACTGACACCCCATGTCCTGGAGGAAGGGGCTCTCAACATCACAGGAATGAGCCAGCTCTCTGAGAGCGTCCTCCACACAGGGCCAGGCACCCCAATGTCCTCTCAGGGCCAGGCACCCCAATGGAGCCTCAGACCAGCACTCCAGAAGCAGCCACCTCCACAGCACCTGGACCCTTCACCCCTGAGACTATGGGCATGCCTCAGAGTCACTGAGAAGAGGGCCAGAGACTGGGTTGCTACCTGTTGACTTTATCTTTGCTTGGGATACTTTTCTTGGGTCATTTTGCTTTTACAGTTTGTTATTAATAAATATTATCTTTGCTTCACACACTTGCTTCAGTTCTTTTAGTCAATAAAGTCTTGGTGGAAACTTTTAGAAATGGTTTAAGCCTTTGCATGCTTGTGGGATGGGTTAAGATAGCAGTGGGATGGGCAGGGATACCTTTGAGATGGGTAATAGCTGTGGAATGGGCAGGGATACCTGTGGGAAGGGCAGGGGTACCTGTGGGATGGGCAGGGGTACCTTTGGGATGGGTAATAGCTGTGGGATAGATAAACCTCCAGTGCAAGCATAGTGGGACTGTATGGTCCACCCTCCCAGGTGCCACACCTATGGCCCTTTATTATCAATAACAATGTAATCATTCATCCACACATTTCAACATAAACACAACTCTTTATTAAATGCCCTGTTCATTGTAGGCCCACTGAACATACATGGCCCAATCTCATCAGTGTGATGAGACAGGCTCAAGGAAGCATCCATTAAGCATCTATCATCCTGTCTTGCCACTCCACTGCTCCAGCTGGGGAGTTGCACCAGTGTTTCAGGAGGTTGCGCTGCTTCTTCCCTTCACGTGAAGCTCTGTTGGGGCCTTGCACATCCACAGTGTCTATCAGGTTTCGCCCTTGCCTCCATTCACCAGGCTCCATGTCCCCATTGCCTTGTTGGAGGTCCACGAGCCTGTTCTGCAAGACTGGGTAGCGGGTGTGCATGAGATTGTGCAGGATGCAGCAAGCTTCCATGATCCTCCTCATGGTCTCTGGGCGATACTGCATGGTGGTGAGAAGTACCTGGAACCTGTTGGCCAGGATGCCAAAGGCGTTCTCCACCACCCGCCTTGCCCTGGACAGCCTGTAGTTAAAGATCCTCTCTTCACGGGTGAGGCATCTGGAAGTGTAGGGCTTCATGAGGTAGGTTCTGAGGGAGAAGGCGTCATCCCCCATGATGAAGTAGAGCACATCTTGTGTGTCGTTGGGCAGGGGGTCTGGATCTGGGAAGCCAATGATGAGGTTGCGTTCCAGCCCCTCCTTGTGGTGACTGGCGTTGTATACCTGGGCATCTGAAGATGAGCCGTTGCCTGAAGCATCGATGTACATGAACTTGTAGTCAGCATCGACCATGGCGAAGAGGATGATGCTGAAGAAGCCCTTGTAGTTGTGATAAGTGGACCCTGACTTGGCTGGAGCTTTGCAGGCCACGTGCTTGCCATCTATGGCTCCAACGGTGTGGGGGAAGTTCCACTTCTGATTCCACTGCTCTGCAACTTTCTTCCATCCTTCTTCAGTGGAGGGGCACTGGAGGAACTCCTCCAGGTATTCTTCGATGATGGCCTGCACCACTTCTCTGACAACAATGCTGATGGTGTTGTGTGGCACCCTCCAGCCGTACTGCATGCTCCTGTACGTGGTCCTGGAGGCCAGGTGGCGCAGAGTCAATGCCACCTTGAGCCCAGGGTCCAGGCTGGGGCGGACGTTGGTTCTCTGCTTGGTCAACCTGGGTCTCAGCCGCTCCACAACTTCGTCAAACATGGCTGGTGGCATCCTCATGAAGTTCTGGAATGCACGAGTGTCTTCATTCCTCAGCTCCACCATCAGCTTGTTATACAGTCCATACTCTGCTCTTCTCGCGATCCATCTTCGGACCCAGACACTTCTTGGCCGCCTCCTTTTCTTCACGTAGAACAGGTGAAAGAGCCTATAGATGGCTTCACACTGTTGTAGAATGATGGTGGCTACCAAAAGGAGTGTGTGATGATCCATGGTGGAGATGACTGGATGCTGTGGAAGAGCAAGAGCAAGATGAAGGCTGAAGAGGTCTGCACAGCAGGGCTGCTGGACTGAAAGTGAGATCCAGGTGAGTTCCTCCCCCTTTTTATAGATAATATATTTTTATAGATAATCCTCTAGACATCCTGCAGACATCCTAAATATCCAAGATACGTCCGCTATATGAACGTTTTTTCCATTTTAATGCTTTGAATGCGAGCTGCATCCTTTCTACGTCTGTGCTACTAACGCTGCGTGTCCGTTCCGCATCCGTTTTGCTTCCTCTGTGTCTGTTTTCCGCTGGAGCGGATGCAAGTTGTGCAGATGCGCAGCGGATGCCTAGCGGATATAGCAGACGCGTAACGGATGACGACGGACATCTAACAGATGTCCCCCGTATGCATAGCACATGTCTAATGGATGCATTGGATACATTTTCTGCTCATAAAGTTTTGTGCAGCTCAAAACTTTTTGAGCGGATGAAATGTCAGTAGATGGATGCTGGACGGATAGAGAGGATGAAAAACGGACGCAGTGAGTACAGAACGGAAGCATCGTGTTAACCAACAGATGGCAAGTGTTTCTCTCCGTTTTACATCCTCTTTCCATCCGTTGGTGCTGTGTGACAGGGGCTTAAGGAAACGTAGTTGTTTATATACCGTTCTGATTTTTTTTTTTTTTTGCTTCCATTCAATCATATCCAGTTCTCCAGAATTACCTGGACAAGTCTGTACGGGTTTCTTGACAAGGTTTTTCAGAAATGGTTTGCCATTGCTTCTTTTCGAGGGCTGAGAAGGATAGCTGGTCCAAGGTCACCCAGCTGACTCTGTACCCAAAGCGGGACTAGAACTCAGTCTTCTGGTTTCTAGTCTGATCCTTAACCACTACACCAAACTGGCTCTCACCATTCTGATTTGTTTTATGTATCAATTCTTGCCACACTGATGAGTATCAGGATCTCAACATTTCCTAAAGCAAATGCCCCATATATATTCATCTAAAGTGCAAAGATCTTTGAGTTTAATTCCTGGCAAAAGAATTCTATAAAATCAAATCTATCTTATATCCAATGATTGCTAATAAGTCATATGCTGCTTCCAAGTGATTACAAATAGTCCTTGACTTACAACATTTCACTGAGTGACTGCTCAAAGTAACAACAACCCTAGAAAAAAAAGACTTATGACCATTTTTCACACTTACGATCATTGTGATCATGTGATCAAAATTCAGATGCTTGGCAATTGATTCATATTTATGACGATTGCAGTGTCCTTGGGTCATGTGATCACCTTTTGCAAACTTTTGATAAGCCGAATCAATGGGGAGGCCAAATTCACTTAACAACCAGGTTACTAAACCTGCAGTGATTCACTTAACAACAATGGCAAGAAAGGTTGTAAAATGGGGCAAAACTCACTCAACAAGTGTCTTGCCTAACAACATAAAAATTGGGCTCAATTGTGGTCATAAGTTGAGCTACCTGTATAATGCAGTTTAAAAAAAACCCTAGGCAACTGACCACAGTGCCAAACAAAGCTCTGGGCTGCAGCCATTTAACAATTTCATTTTTTAAAATTGCATGGAGTCTAGAAATTCTAGTCTTGGAAATAAAGAAAATGCTGAATGCCACAGCAAGTTCTGTGTGATACTGTCTCTCATTTAGGTGGAAGAATACAAAAAGTAAAGGTACCTGAGATAGTGAAGATGGGAAGAATCCATTGAGACGCATGGTCACATTGGGATTTTATGTTCAGCTATGTAATCATTTTATCTTTATTTCTATTCCACCAGTGGATAATAAGTAAAAGCATGAAAACTATGACAAAAGTCCATCATAGGAGCCATGGAGGTGCAGTGGTTCGAATGCAATATTTCAGGCAAACTCTGCCCACAATCTGGAGTTCGATCCTGACTGGCTCAAGGTTGACTCAACCTTCCATCTTTCTGAGGTAGGTGAAATGAGGACCCAGATGGTTGGGCACAGTATGTTGACTCTGTAAACCACTTAGAGAGGGTTGTAAAACACTGTGGGGTGGTATATGAGACTAAATGCTATTGCTAAGTCTAAGTGCAATCAATCCTCGTATAATGGAGGCAGCTCTGGATTAATCTTCTCATGAGAAGAGAGAACTCCTTGGAAAAGACTCTGATGTTGGGAAAGATTGAAAGCAAAAGGAGAAGCAGATGGCAAGGGATGAAATGGCTAGATAGTGTCATTGACACAACAAACCTGAATTTGGGCAAAGTCCAGGAAACAGTGGAGGACAGAGGAGTCTGGCATGCTATGGTCCATGGGATTACAAAGAGTCGTACATAACTAAGAGGCTGAACAACAAAAAAATAAGCATATGCTTAGGGCACCAAGGGGAAAAAATACCACAGATATTTTTCTCTAAATGCCATGTCTTTCACTCTTTCTCTGTACACTCAGCTTTTACACAAATTTTATGTAATTTGTCCTTATTTGCCATGTTCATTTTTAATCTGCAATATTAACTCCTTTTTTTCCTACAGTACATAAAGTTCAGAAGTTTGGTTTGAATATGTTCACATATCACAATTGTTTCCATCTTATGTCTTGAGAGTTTGGCTTCAATGAAGGGATGCCATTGTTGGGCTGTGCTTAGGTATTAGTTGGTCTTAATCCAGATCTGACTGGAGGCTACTCATATTTAGCTTCGTGAGTTAATAAAAACACTATATCTATAAAAACATAGGCACAACCATTAGATTTCTGTTTACTGAAATAGATCAAATGCAAATTCCATTGATATAAAAATGCACTTTTTAAAAACACTATTGCAAACTAATCAACAACTGGCAGAACCAATGATTGGCAAAAAGGAACTTCTAAAAAAAGTAATTGAATATTCATATTTCAACAGATTTGGTGAATTTTGAACTTATATTACAAATTTATTTTCTACTTCTGTTCTTAATGTAAAGTGGAATATTTTTTTTAGGAACATCTATTCTGATATTTGTTAAATTGTTTCTTCTATGGTTTTTTATAGTTACTGATTAATCCACAGAAAATCGCCATAAATAGGATTCAAACTGTTCAAGGAAATCTTTTGCGGTCAGTAGGAACATGCATACAACAACTTAAAAATTTCTCTCTCTCCCTCCTTCCCTCCCCCTCCCTCCCTCTCCTTCTCCCTCCCTCTCCCACTCTCTCCCTCCCTCTCATTTCCTTCTTTCTAGCCTATAGAGCACTGCACACCAGAACAACTAGACACAAGAACAGTTTTTTCCTGAAAGCCATCACTCTGCTAAGCAAATAATTCCCTCAACACTGTTCAACTATTTACAAAGTGTACACTACTATTACTGTTAATCTTCTCATCACTCCTTATCACCCATCCCCTCCCACTTAACTGTTTCCTAGTATTTAATTGTTGATTGTACTCTTGACTATTATTAAGTGTTGATTCTTAATGAATGTACCTTTTCTTTATGTATACTGAGAGTATTTACACCAAGACAAATTCCTTGTGTGTCCAATCACACTTAGCCAATAAAGAATTCTATTCTATTCTATTCTATTCTAAATTTGCTTTCACAAGGAGAATGTAAGTCCTTCTGAAAATGGGACTAAGACATCTAATAAAGTAGAATTATGGTAGTAACATAGAACATGGATACTTGTTGACTACACAATTAGTTGTAAAATTAGCAAAATTATTAAAAGTCAAGTCAGTTAATCAGAGTTAAAAAGGAGTTAATTGCTCAGAGTAGGCAATAATTGTTAGACATCAGTATTCCTGCCCTGGATTAAGAATAGATTTATTTCAAAATTTAGTTATTGTGCTAAAATAAAAAAAGTAGGTATTTAGAACTGAAACCATATTTCAAAATTTGCTTTGATTAGACCATGGTTAACATTTTCAATAAATTATACAATTGACAGAAAAAAATGGTAGGTATATTATAAATATATTCAGGCCCGCCACATAACTAAAGCTGGAGAGCCAATGATTGTTTATTTGCGCTATATGACAGGAGTTCTGTTTCAGTACATTCTCCAAAGTCAGCAATCTAGTATCTTTTGAATGTTTAGTACTTTGATCCCTATCAGCTCAACCAGAATGAGCAATGAAATAAGCTTGAGGGCATTGCCAACCCTTAGGATAAATGTTAGCTGAGATCCTGAATTAACTTTCATTGCTAAGTGCAATTTTTAATCAGTGCTGTAATTACAGACCTGTCAGCCTTTGCAAAGTAGGTTGATAGCTTTCTGTTTCATCCTGAAGTCTTTTGTACACCCAGGAACCTGTGTGCAATAGAGATAGTCCTTGACATACAATCATTCATTTAGTGATGGTTTGAAGTTACAATGGCACTGAAAAAAGTAACTTATGGCTATTATTTACACTTAGTAGTCTATGCTGATGACCCTACACTATTAGCCAAAAATGCAAAAGGATCTACAAGGGCTGGTAATATAAGTCAAGGAGAAGTGTGGAAAAAAACAGGTCTTAAATTAAATATGAGCAAGACCAAACTAATGATAACGAGTAGGTCAATCAGCTTTAGAATTGACAATGAAAATATCAAAGTGGTGGATAGCTTCTGCCTTTTAAGGTTAACAACTAATAACAAAGGAACAAGCAATCAAGAAATACATCAGAGACTAGCACTTGATAGAGCAGTCACGAAGGCCTTGGAAATTATATTCAGATGTTGTGATATGTCTATACCTACAAAGACCAGAAATCTGTAAATCATGGTGTTCCCGGTGATGCTCTATGGAAGTGAAAGTTGGACTTTGAAGAACAGGACAGGAGGAGTATTGATTTTTTTAAAAACTTGGTGTTGGTGAAAAATCCTGTGGCAGTCAAGAAAACAAAGCAACAGATCATCAAACAAATCAATCTGATTTTTTTGCCATGAGAGACAAAAATTACCAGGCTTCATTCAAAATTATCCTTCTTCAAACACATTAGAAAAAGCCTGGGTTTTTGGAGAAGACTAATACTGGGAAACATGGAAAGCAGCAAGGGGAATGAATTCCATTACAGTGGTGATAGGTAAGATTGTTGGAAGATCAGTTTAGAGACAGGTTCTATTAAAGAGTTCCAATTCAACTGAAGATGTGTTTGCTTGTGATTGTGGGCATGATTGCAGGATACAGTCTGTAAAATAGTATGTTATGACACTTTATTTTCTAGTGATGATGAGGGGTATTTTTTCCAATAGTATAAATATGCCACTCTGAACTTTTAGTTACCAATAAAATCATATGTTAAAGGAAAATATGTGATTTGTCAGTGGTATTTTGGTAGAATGAAATATGAAAATATTCTAAGGGTTATTTATTATACACCTGGTTGTGTTTCTGGACAAGATCTGTTTAATTTGTACATTGTTTAATCTTGGATTTTACATTTTAAATATTATACGTATAATATAGCAGGGGTGTGAAACTCGATTTCATTTAGGATCACATCAGGGTTGTGTTTGACCTCTGGAGGGCTAGGGACTGTGGCCAGAATGGGTGTGCCCAACTCAACGTCATTCGTGTCTGGGTGCCTGTGGTGGACCAAGAGCTCTGCCAGAGAAAATGGACTCCCAAGCTCCGATGCCAGATCTAAGCATCCTGCAGGCCGAATCCGGCCCCCGGTCCTTGAGTTTGACACTCCTATCATTT
This sequence comes from Laticauda colubrina, assembly GCA_015471245.1. NCBI lineage: Eukaryota > Metazoa > Chordata > Lepidosauria > Squamata > Elapidae > Laticauda > Laticauda colubrina. Next base: position 10,389,335 of record BLBF01000032.1, on the reverse strand, counting down.
GCTATGTCTTATGCATTATGGCATTCATAATTTTGTCATCCATAATGAGACTCAATCAGCCATTATATAAAAGCTTAATCATGCTCTGAAAAATAAAATGTAGAGATATTTTACAGCTAGAAACAGCCATTGTCAGGAAGACATTTTACCTGCTCTTCTTCAGTGGTACAATAGCCCTTCCCATACTGTATGTAGCATCCATACTGCTCCCAATACTGTACATTTCTCTTACAAGAGGGAAATGTGGATACAGCTGTATAAGGAAATGTTAAAAAGATTTCTAAAATATATTAAGGGGTGAGATTGTTTAGAGTATCCAGATCGTTTAGGGGTATGAGCAAATTATAAGAATGAAATATTCATCATCAAAGAATTTGAAGGAAAAATGGTTGGTAAAGAGACTAAAAGATTGCAGCAATAATCCTATAATAGGATCTTTTTACCCTGAGAGTTCATAAAGATTCTATTTGAAAAAAGTGATCAAAAAGGAGGATGTGGGAGAAGGCGGAGCTACGTCTCGGTGCTACAGCTGAGGGGCTCTGAGATCTCAGCTGATATTTTTGCCTCTGGTCGGTTCTAACGGACCTAAACTGTCCCGTAGAGACGGGGATTGTGAAGGGCACAGTCCCAGGATCCCAGAGATATCGCAAAATCTCTGGTTTGATCCGGGAGAAGCCCTTTTGCTGGAAGCAGAAAGGCAGCCTCTAAAGCTGCTGAAGTCGGGACAACTCCGGAAAGAAAGGGATTTAAATGAGCGTGTATCGGTTGGGTGAGAAATTCTTTTGCATTATAAATTGATTAAGACTTGAAAGGACATCCTGAACAAAGAAGAAATCTGTGGCTTTATTTCTCTTTTGACTGAACCTTGGTTGAGCGGCGTTTAAGTGATGTCAAATTGAGACTTGGATTTTTTTTTCTTATTTTCTTTGAGGACTTTAAGGTGACTTTGTAGGTAACCGGACTGAATTTTCTCTTATATATATTTTTATTTTTCACTTGATTTTTATTTTTTATCTTTTTAACTTTCTTTTTAGGATAGAGGCTCCCTTTGACTATCTTTTTTTTTGTTTGAGTTCTTTATAAATATTTTTTCTTTTGGCTGGGGGGGGAAAGAGTATTTAGAGATGCTGTAACACTGCCAACTAGAGGCTTGAAAATATTTTATTTGAATTGGGGAGAAAAGCACTTCTTTTCAAGGACATTTTAATGTGATAAGATAGAGGGAGAATACAGTAAAATATTATTACAGGTGCTCTCTTGGACTCTTATCAATATCTCAACATTTGAGGTTTGGCTTTGAAGCTGCTGGAGAAGACAGTCATAATAAGAGCCTTGGATAAAGAAATAAAGTGCAGTGTACAGTGCATATATATATATATATATATATATATATATATA
>BLBF01000032.1:10354131-10382937 GCA_015471245.1 Laticauda colubrina | reverse complement strand
TAGATGTTTTTAATGTTTTGTATGTTTGTCTGTTTGTAGAAAATTAATAAAAACTTTAAAAAAAAAAAAAAAGGAGGATGTGAAAAACATGGAAAAATTCTAGTTTAAGGATTGTCTAGTAGAGAAGTTCATCATCTGGGTTAAGATGACTGAAGGCAGGATTTCATATCACCCTTTCCAGCAACGCATCAACAACAGCTTTTGCCTGAAATAAAAAGTTCTAATTTTACTACTCAACCAGCAAGATATCCAGGTTTTCCAGGATCACAGGAAGCAGGACTCATGGACAGTAGGAGAGTATCTACATAGCTGGAATATGTTAACTTCAGATGGTCATTTGAAATTGCTGTGGAGAGAAAGAGGTGGCATTTGTCTTTGAAAAGTGGGTGACTGTGACAGCATTCAACAGCTGTTAGAAAATATAAGCAAACTTATGTCAGGCATGTTCAATGCATCCTGGATGACCTTGATGTATGACCTGGAGGTCATCTCCACATTTGGTCTGTAGTAATAAGCCATTGGATTCTGGACTGCCTAGAGACCACAAAGAGTTCACCACTGATCGTTTTACCTCAGACTAGTCCCCATCAGAGTCTGCCATCTTATTTTTCAAAAGCATGCAGGAATTTTATGGTGACTACATCAATAACTCAACACCTACACAGAATAGTGGATTACTGTATAACAAGTCTGGACAAGCCAGTAAATTCATCCTATCTGTCCCTTGCTCTCCCTTAATAGATGTCACAATCACACCTTCACAGAATCATAAGTCTGACCCCCAATAAGTCCCATTATTTTGCTAACAAGTTTAAAAAAAATGATTAAATTGGCTTAGCTTGTAATAAAAGGTCCATTCCAGGAAGATATCAAACCTCCTGTCATTCAGATTCTTGAGTTCTGAAACCTGTGGGGGAGGAGAGGTTTATGAATTTCATTTTGAGGAAGGAGTTATGAATATCTGGGGAAAAGAGTTATATATACAACTCCTAGCGCAATCAGGTGGCAACAGATGACATCATTTTGTGATGACCAGAGGTGACTTTTATCACTTCAGGTGGCTGGCAGTGACTAATGACGTTACTTCAGGCACAACCTGATAATGACACTGCTTAAAACCTCTGATAAGTTTGCATCATGATGGCCACAAAGTATAAACAGCTAGATGTCTATAGAGATTCTCAGTCATCGAGGTCATGGTTGTCCCAAATGTGCTTTTTCAAGAGACAGAAAGAAAACCTTCGAAGAAAACCAGAAAGTCCAATTGCCTCTTGAAAAAGATCTAGTCTATTCCAAAATATTATGAGTGCAATTTCAGGACTGCAATAGTTAAGTGCTGTATTTTAAAGGCATAGCTGAAAAGCTGGAGTCTGTGTATTAGCTCTTCAAACTGATCATTATTCCAGAACATTCTGCTTTTGTAATACTTTCCAATGCTGTATTTAAATAGCTCATGCTAAGTTATTCATTCCTCCTCCTGACATGCTACTTGTGTTCAATTCTGGAGAATTTCTTCAAGATTTTAACATTTATAGAAGTGGATTCTTAAGTTTAAATATTTAGAAAAGGTAATCCTTCTGAGATGACCCCAATTAAAACAGGCATGGATGTGCAAGGCGCAAATTCCCAGCAACTTGCTCAATGTTTAATTACAGAAAGCAGTTTTAAATCAATAGTAAAAAAAAAAAAAAGCAGCCTTATGAATAGTCCCTTTCTGTTTTATCAGTGTTTCCGCATAGCAGATGATCTGATATTAAAGAAAACAAACCACAATTGTGGTTACATAATGGGACAGTGCTTATACTATATGTGCATAGGTATATAGTGGCCTATTGGATTCCTTCAAGTAGAAATACCATTCTATATGTTGCCAGCTATCCATTCTTTTACTGAGAAAATTCTTTTCTGCATTTTTACTCTGGTAATACCAGTTTTAAAACCAATTTCAAAAACTTCTGCGATGCATACAATCCCAGAAGAACAATGCAAGATCTGTATTATAACAACGGCTCTGATTACCAATGTAGTTTTGGACCTGATTTAAAATGAGATAAGGTTATCAGAAGGAGTACATTTCCTTTCACCAAATTGCTTGTCCTTGATGATCATCATTGTAAGACTTACTGGAAAGGCACCCTCCCAGCAGGAACCTCCTCTTATCTGAGTTTTGTTGCAGATGAAATTTGACCTAAGTTAGTTCCAAGTATGAAGAATCATAAGAAGAATCACAGCAAATTTAACTGACTTTCATCCAATTGATCTCATAAATGGGCAGGTTTGGAAATAGCTATATAGAAAGGAAGAACCAGTATTTTGTATTTTACTCAGAAAAGAAGTTGTCAGTTTTTAGCAGTTATTTCTGTTATCTGTCTAGTTCTGTACCAACCAAATTTTCCACTCTAGATACAGAGGAGCCCCCGCAAAGAATTCATTATACTAGTGAAACCTAGAGATGAATAGCTCATGTACAGTATTAAAGACATTTTCTTCTACAAAGACATGTGGCTGGTTTATCAAACTAACACAAAGCAGTCATGATTATTGCTTCTATCAAAGGAACCAGATAGATTTGGATCCTAAAATACCACAAACCGTATATAATCATCTCCTGGGAAATAATCACCATAAAAATCTACTTCTCTGGAACTGTGACTCTCACAAGAAGAGAAGAATCATTCATTCTTTAACTCACCTTTTTACAAGCAGACATTTATTAAAAATGTCATCAAATGGGTATTTTAGAAAAATGGCTGTAAATATTGTGAGGTTCCAGCATTTTTATATAGATATTGAAAAGCACTGGATACACCAGAGCCCCCACACATGTGTTTTTTTTAAACATAGTTTTCACATAATATAGTCTGAATTCTACCGGAGAGAAGCAGTAGCGTCTCTTCCTAGCTCTCTCTAAAAATTCAGCAGGACACATTGGATAGCATTGAAAAAGCTGAGGTCAAAGCCAACCATCAATCATCTCCCTCACATTCTGATCCCCATTGTACATTCACCCTGAAGCCAGTTTTAGCAGGATCAAATTATCAAAAATTCTTCTAGTCTGCCTGCAGTTGACAAGTTACTTGTCTCTTATGAAAAATTCATTGAAGAACAGATAAAGATGCATACTAAGTACAGTGGAAAAGAATGTGGGGACCAGCATGTGTTAAGTTGTTCATAAACATCTAACAATTAAGCAGAGTGGCCAACTTTACTGATGACACCTTATTCAGACTAGATCAAACAAAAACTCTCAAAGCATCTCTGTAGACTGCAGGGTTGGGAATTAATGCACACACCTCAGAATCTGACAATCTACTCTGAAGAAATCTCATCTGGCATGCAGCAATTGATCAGGAAGGAAAACTTAGAATAGTGGTGAATAAAAAAATTATATTGTACATTGCCTATTGTTTCCCATCAGAAAGATTGGCTAGAGTTGGAAATTGAGCATCAGTAGGCAACCAAGGTGACCAAAGACTAAAGTAACTTTTTGTGTTGAATGGTTTCAATATTTGGACTTTGGGAAGAAAAAAGGAAGTAAGTAAATTGATCTGACAAAGGTAGGTACATTAGGAGCTATGGAGAAGAGAAAAAGGAAAATGTTTTCTCATATAGAAGCCAGGGTCATCCAGTGAAAATGGGATGTTCAGGACAGATTAAAAATTTAAATTATCAGGCAACTGGGGAATTAAGGATAGCATTTTGAATTGATCCTGCCAGTCTGTGATATAAGAGTATTTACTTCCTTGGCTAAATAATATATAAATCGTTCCCTCCCTCCCCGCCCCCCCTATTTCTATGGTTTTCCATTCATATTCAACTCTCAGTGGCTAATAAAGGTTAAAAACAAATATTTTAGCTAACAATTAAAACAGAAACAAAACAGCCATATTGGGGAAAGAAAACTATCACACTGTTCACAATTCAACCTCAACCACGGGCAGACATATCATCCTATCGGATGGCTGAGGAAAGAGCTAACTTTTCAAGGCTCTCTTGAAGTGGGGTGGAATAAGCATTATGTCCAGAGGTTTAAATAAATCATAAGATTAAAGTTTTTATTTTTTCGCAATGGGCAATTACAGTATTCTGAAGCACTTTGTGTGCATATATTTCTTTTCTAGCATGAATCATTCATATGTGATTAGCTGGATTATACTTTTGTAAAAAGTGACAATTAAAAGAGAAAAACAACAGCTATGCACACATTAGATCATATTGACTTGCATTCCAGAATTATACATTATACTTTTATTGTTAAGATAGGCAAGTTAGGTTTGGAACAAGAGTTTTTTACATAGCATCTTAAAAAATTGTACAGAAAAGCAAATTAAGACATAAATGCAATTGAGAGAGGATTAGTTCCCAAAGGGTTAGTTCCCAAAGTGAACAATAAACCAAATTATGAACCTAAGTAAAAAAAATTAAAGTAAAATGAGCATCTCACAATTCTATTTACTTATTTAAAATCCAGATTGTATAGCTGATCAAATAACAAGGCAAAGAGAAAACATCTCTTCTCATGTTAATATCCTTGCTCCGCAATTATAGGTAGTCCTCAGTTTACGACAATTGAGCCCAAACTTTATGTTGCTAAATGAGAAATTGGTGAGTTTTGCCCCATTTTACGAATTTTCTTGCCATATTTGTTAAGTGAATCACTGCACTTGTTAAATTAGAAACATGGTTGTTAAATGAATCTGGTTTCCTCATTGACTTTGCTTGTCAGGTCACAAAAGGGGATCACAGGATATATGACCGTCATGCGAGTTAATAGCCAAGCGTCCAAATGTAAATCACATGAGGATGCTGCCATGGTCATAAGTGTGAAAAATAGTCATAAGTCCTTTTCAGTGCTGTTGCAAATTTGAACTGTCACTAAACTAACTGTTGTAAATCAAGGACTATCTGTAGTTAAATGGGGAGCTAACAACACATTTACCACTTGATTGTATCTACATTTAAGATTTCTATCAGGATAAAAATTAACATATCAGTGTCTTAGTGCCAAGATGTTTAATAAATGATTCATACTTCCAGTTATAGAGCATTGGCTTCCACTTCTTTCTGACATATTAAGCCTCTTCAGAAATGGAAGATGTATTCAGTTTCTTTGTGAGCTGTTAAAATGTCAGCCAACATTTATCAGATGGTTGGTGCTATTGACATAAGGATAGCTTTGAAGATATGCAGTCTAAAAATTCAGGACTAATAATCATTTTCTACAAGTATCATTGACTTGGACTGACTGGAGTTCTGCATTCTCTAGTCTTATGTTGGAAGCATGCTTTAAGAGGCTTATTGTGGTTGTCACAATAATAATAGACATCTGTATTGAGATTCCAGATTCATTATAAAGTTCAGAGCAGATATTGGAAAATATATATTGCAGAAGTGCATAATATTCCAAGTATAAACAGAAAATTGGCTCCAAAAACCAATGGAAATCACTACTTCTGATTTAATAACTACTGATTTTTATCTGATTCTTCAGTCAGAAGTTATTTTATAATAATGCTGAAATGAGGAATATTGAATGTAGCTAGTTTAAAGATCAGTATTACTGCTTCAAAAGAAGAAAGAGATTAACATAAGATTTAATTTTTTTCTAATAAAAATTATGTTCTAATACAACATAAAAAGACCTGTGGAGTTCTATGTCAGGACTCTATCTCATTGTTAATCATTATAATTTAATACTATTATATCAATGTCTAGCTTTGAATTTCATGTTCAATTGCTACAATTAAATGGCAATTAACATATTTCTGTGTTCAATAAATATGCAAAGTTTAAGCTGATAAGCATACCTGCATTTGTGTATACAATACTGTATTATTACATAATATTAAATTCCAGTGCAATGTGACTGCTTTTAAAAAATAAAAGGGGGAACATTATTATAGTCAAATAAACAAATTACACAATTATTTGTTCTGGAGTTGAAACTGTAGCCTAAATGCTATCAGAAGAGCATTTTAAATAGGAATTAGCTTTCAGTACTAAGGATACCTTCATATGCGTGCATCCTTTTGTTTATACAGTATATACAACTGGTAATAGGTAGAAAAACAGAGAGATGCAGAATAAGGTCGCCCTACATGATATTCAAAAATAAACACTACACATAATCTGAACCAGAATGGCTTTTTATTTACTGATTTGAGGGCCTCGTCTGGCCACGCAAGGGCCAGATCAAATGGCCTAATTCTCTAAGCTTAAAAACAGCTTCCAAAATTAAGATAAATGCTTCAGTTTCTCTTAAACTTTCTTAAAAATAGATTTTGAAATATGGTACAGCTTATTAAGGAGGAAATCAACATGTTCCTTTTAAAAGCCTCAGTGTATTACACTGAATAAATAATATAATAGAAGTTTACCTAGTTGTCAAGAGTACGAGCTGCATTATAGGGTCAGTGATGAATCTCAACAGGACAATCATGCAGAGGAATCTTGACTGTTGTATTATGATGGTTCCTTAGTTATTTTATAAGGCAGGAAAAATAGAGGGCCATAATTTGGAAACCATTTCCTCCCCCACTGATTTGACTATTGAACAGAGAAACAGTTAGAATGGCATGAAAAGCACTCCTCGAAAAAACCAACAATCCTTGTTGACACTTCAAAAGATTTAACCATTTTTTTCCTAAAATTTTTGCTTAGGTATATTCATATTGGAAGGCATAATCATAGGGACGGGGTGGGGAATATTTTCACTTTATATATGGATTCAAGTTGCCTAGAAAACACCTATCCTAGATTGGAAGGCTCTGCCCTCAAGGAGTCTCGGAAGCCCAAAATTACACTGGAATTGATACCAATTTGTTTCATGATCATCAGCCTATTTCAGACAACATATAAATTAGTCCTCCCTATGAAATAGTTTCATGGGGAAAAAACAAATTCTATGTAGGTACACCAAAAGAGAAATCCTAGTGTTACAATTCTGCATAAAATAAAAAATATACTATTTTAACCTCTCCAGATGCAAACTGACAAAGGTAATATTTTAAATGCTGAAGTTGAGGAGATAAGAACCAATATTTTGTGCAGAATTTTCTCTGCTATCAGCTTTCTGGAAGTCAGCAAAAGTTTTTATTAAAGATTAGAACAGTACACATTATATATGTAATCTAATATTTATCAGTTACATGCAAGATATAATTTTCAAAATTGTCTTTCACAATTTTCTGGTAATGCCAATTCTTTATTATTATTACACAGGATTTTCATATAATTTTTCAACAAATTTCATTTTAAATAGAAAATCCATACATTTTACTTACAATGAGTTTATTAAGGTACTGAACAGAGGCTTTCATTTATAAGTAATATTTCATTGAAATTTTGATTTTTTTAAAAAAAGTTAATTTAATGCATTCCAGTTGCTACAAAAAACAAGTAATTATCCAGTTCCTTTACAAGTTACTTAGAGTAAGTAAATTCTTGCCATTAACTTTTACTTATTAACACATGCAAGATGGACTGATAGAAATTATCAAGAAAAAAACCTTATTTGATTCTTTTTATTTCTGTAATAAGCATTTAAATAATTTAAATTGCTATAAACACAGGTTACTATCAACGAATTGTATCAGCCGGTAACTAAAAGTAACTGTTTTACAAACCAAGATTTAAAGAACTAGAGATGAGGAACAGGTTTTAGCATCATCTCCACAATGCAAAAATAAACAAGATTATTTACTTGAAGACCGGGAGCATAAACTTGACCACAAAGAATTCCATGTGAGTCCTACTGAATTGTGTAACATAGAACTTACTTCTGTGCAAATCTGTATAGGATTGATGTGTAATACCATTGACTTTTTCAGAATCAAGAGCTGGTAGCTCCTGAAATAAAGTACTGTTTCTCCAGATGTTCAGTAAATCATTATTCAGTTTGTTGCAAATTTTATGAATCCCTGGTTCAGCCAACTTTAAATGCAAAGTCAACTTCTATATTAGCCCCCCAATGTCCATTGTAAGCAGTTCAGACAAGTAACATTATGTCAAGTTCCATAATTATGTAACTGATACAATTTACTTAATCTGCATAATTATGCAAATTATATAATTATATCACTTCCATAATGATACAACTGACATACATATATCACTTATGTAAACATAGATTTAATGGATATTTCTTCCCCATAATTGGCCTTAAAATCAAGATTTTATATAAATATCCTTAATTTTTAAACTAAACTCACTGAAAAAAATATAATTGAATCTTAAATACACAGAAGCACAATTTCTTTCTGGTGAGTTTATCTGATAATCAGAATTAGATACCAAAAGGCATCTTCTGGCACAAATCTATGGCAATTTGCTAATCCTAGGTTCTATGAGAAAATCCACAAAATAGATAGGTTATTATATATGATACTTCACTTCAGGCAACATATAGTTCAGTCTGTGTTACTGTGAAGAAATCCTTATTCTTTAGGAGACAAGTGTTAGAGCTACACTAAGACATAAGGAATCCTGACTTGTGAATGAAGTCATTTACATGCAGGTTCCAATTTCTGCTTTACTCGTTTTTTCACATCAGCAGATAAACCAACTAGTATGGGGATAGTTTCATGGTATATCCAAATTTGGACTGGGTTTTTTTTTCTTCTTTCTCTCCCCTCCTATTTTTCTCTTTACACTTTTTTGTTTTTTGGTATTTTTCTTACTTTGCATTAGTTTTTTTCTCTCTGCATTTTTAAACTTCAATAAAAACTATTTTTAAAAAAATAGATTTTAAGATGGATTTGTAAACCCTTAATAAACCCTAGCAAGCTTATTGTCCTGCACTGTGTGAGCATATCTAACATAATTATAGATTCAGATGTCATACTTGGTTATAATTTTGTTCAGACATTCAACATTTGCAAAGATGAATCATAGCCAAGACACACTTTAAGTCCCAGTCTCCTGTTATGATCACCCAACACTTACCTAAAAGTTTAAGATGGAAATTTATTATAAATCTGAATGATCAGAAATTTTTTTCTGTTCAAGGCTTCCAGTCAAGGAAAGCTTTGTCATGACATTCAGGTAAATGCAGCAGTATTTCCATTTTTACATACTCTACATACTTGATACTCACTCAGCCCCACCAAGTCTGCTTCTGACTAAACATACTATCAATATAATTCTAATACTTGATTCTCTTGAGTTACAGTATCAAATCTGTGACACAAGACACCAGGAATGCAAGCTTTATTTACCAAAATCTCATGAAAAACATATATTTAATTAGAATTACGCTTCTAAAACTGCATTATGCTATTAAATATATAACACACCACTTGCATACATATATCCCCTCTCATCTTTTCCAAATTAGGGAGTGAGAAACTGTAATTGCAGATTAGAAGGACCTTCACAAATGATTAAACAACAAAATTGAAAGGCCTCACATGAATATTAAAAAAGAATGTTGTGTCTTTATTGGAATGGTGGAATACACCCATTTTCATAATTGGAATATTTGGTTGCAATTAAAAATGACACTACAGAACTGCAATACTTGTCCAACAGTCTTGTCTTTGCTTTCCCGCCCCTTCCCCAAGCAAGAAATAGAATGAAAATGCACCGAATAATCAGAAAGCACTAGCAGGCATCACTTAATCCAAGATTCTAGTCCCTCAGGTCCAAAAACATTTGCTAAGTTGCATTGTGTATGGAATGCAAATGGAAGATTGGTCATATTTTGACATTATTAGAGATTTACATGATGAAACTCCATGTGGGCATTATTAATTTTCACATTCCCCTCCAATTGGTCACTGGTATTTTTTCTTGTCAATATTAACATTACTTTCAATCACTGATATTTTTTTCTCAATGTATAAAAAAGTAGGAAATATAAACAGGCTCTTGCATTGTACACAATTAAGAGTACAATAGAAGAATTATAGAGCTGACTATCTACATACCATCAAATCCCATCAAATCTTGGATATTCCATTAATATACAAAATATTAGGGCACAAAAAGAACAAAGACCAACTTCTTTTGTTTTGTTATGCACAGCTTCAAATATTCAGTCAAAAGAAAAAAAAAACACTTTGAATTGTTTTGGCTTCCCACTATATCAGCATGTTGAGACAGTTATTAAAATATTCCTGTTTAATTGTGTTTGGTCTTTTTTTTTCTTATTTTCAAGTCATGTTTCTTATCTTAATTTCGACCATCCAGACAAACAAGCACTGAGAAAGACCATTTCCTTGCCTCGCTAAACTCAATTCATTAAATGTCAGATTTAAGACATAACTCCAAAAACTGGATTGTGACGACAGATGCTAGGACCAATTTCTTCATAATCTTTTTTGGTGTGGCATACTTGGTAGAATTCAGGCTGAAAAAAAGGACATAAGATAAAATTAAATTAATGCATTGGATCATATTACAATTTTATATTGATTAAAATGAACATTTTAGCAAAAGGACAAAAAAAATTCAACAAAAAAGATGAGACTTTTGTCTTCGTGTTATGTGCATCGCAAATGATGAAGCTACCCTATAAAAATGTTTCCAATCTTTGAAATGAAGTTATAAGTGGTAAATTGGTGTTCTTGAATATTTTTTTCAGTTTTTAATGTACATTTCATTTTTAATATACATAGGCTAGGTATATGGAATATCAGAGAAGATGGACCTGAACTTTTAAAGTCTTTCCTTTTATTCTCAGGAAGCCATCTCAAGTGGTTTGAGGCACTCATACCCCTATTAAAAATCATGAACTACTCAAAGAGTTTGGTGTTTTTTTCCCATTTGAAAAGTCTTAAAGCCAAATAATGTAAGTGTCTACAAATTCCTAAGTGTTATAGCTTATCCTAGATAAAAATGCTATCTATCGCTTTTTCTAAAACTTCAGAATATCATCTGGACCAGGAAGAGAAAAATACACTTATGCAGTTATGACTGGGCCTTTGATAATCTTATTCTATTTACCAAAATTTATTTTTTATTTAAAACATTGATATAGCCATGCATCTTTCAGCCAACTCTGGGCAGCTCCCGTCAAAGAAATCTTAAAGTTCTTTCTGAATATTTTTACATTTATTGTTATGCCTATTACCTATTGTAATATTACAATAACTGTTGTAGTGAATTCTTCAGATTCCTTTTCCATTGTTGTAAACTTACTGTGGAAGCCAGCATGGATCCTCCAAACCAAACAGCGTATCTTTGCATATGATGAGTAATAACTTGTACATCAATAGGTTTTGGCTATAGTGGAAAACAAAATCAATGTAAGATTAATTCCACAAAAAGTACAAATCTACATATACAATTTACTATATTGCAATATTACTTTGTATAAAAATGAATTCTTCAACATTATTCCACACTTACAATCTATTGAGAATAGATTTATACAACTTTAACTCAATTTTTATTCAGTTTTATTGAACTTTTTTGTTTAGTTTAACAAGAATCACTTGGCTGATTAATATGATCTGCATATCCCTAGAGAGGAGGAAGATTGACTCTGATTATTTGTAACCCAATTCTCATATAGTCTCATTGCTGAACAGCTTCAAGAAATAACATTAAAAATATAATTTATAGATCAATAATCAATTTCCTATTTGAAAAAGTATACTTTGGAGTATACAATTTCCTATTTGAAAAAGTATACATTTAATTCCTGGCACTTCCATATAAAAAGAATAGGGTAGATTTTTAGCAAAAACTTTACTGGTAAATAGTCTATATAGTATAATATAAATAAGGTTCCAATATCTTATCTCAAATTAATATTAATACTTGTATTCTGTCTTTGGGAATATGTTTGAATTCTACTGCATTTCCACATAAAAGTAGTCAAAATAATTTTGCAGTTAAAGTTTAACAAAATACCAATCCGCTCTTATTAAATTTATTTATAATAGTAACATATAATAGCAATTTATTTCTAAAATTCTAATAAATTTATTTTAAGTTCATCATATTTTATTGCAATGACTATATAGAGAATATTCTATCCAATTAAATACTGGTTATTCCTAATATGCTGCTTGAGTCAGAGCATCATCGAGAGCTGAAGCAAAATAACATTTAGTTTAGTACATGTTAGTGAAGACCAAAATGAATTTTTAAACAAGAAAAAGTTTCTCAAAATTAGAGGTGTGAATCTTGAAAGGGTATTTTGAGCAGGTAAGGGATTGTTTGTAGCTGGTTTTCAAACTTGAAACACTTTCTGAATGTACAGAACAGGCCACTACAAATTTGCAAAATTGACATGCTTCAAATTAATCTTATTAATCATTTCTGATACTTGCTTTGTAGGGGGTAGTACTGAAGCTTCTATGGCAACTTCTTTCATAACAGAGAATGAAAACTTTCCTTGAGATAGATGAATGCCATCGCTGATTATTGCCACTATTAGCTCATTAATATTTGCAGGCCCAAGCAATATTTAACTGCAATTGCTGAATAATACTAAAAGGAATATGCTTTTAGTATCTGCTTTTCATGTTTTAGGATATACATCATCCATCAGAGATATTGAAAAATACAGAAATTAAATACAATAATAATGAATAAAATCAAGTAAACACTATCAAATAATGAGGTAAAATGAAACTGAGCCAACTGGAAGAGGTACAGAGAGAAAATGAAGGACCCTAAGTACTAGGAAATCAAAAGATCAACTGCCTATGAATTTCTGAAACACCACGTATTCAGCTGCCTGAATCAGATGGTAAAGATTGCCACTTCATAACTGTTCATTTCAAAAATCAGATTTGAGTACTTTCCACAGTAATAAAAAAATTGCAAAGATAACAAGGAAAATCAAATTAATACTATTATATTCAGTACTATAAGGTCGTTGTTAAAAGTTTCCATTCCAAACAAGCCTTTAAACCAGAGGGCACTCCATCCACATCAATGCATTCCATTGTCGAAGAAACAAACCTTCAGTCTGCCACCACTCAGTTCTTCACTGAGTTTCAGTCTAGCATCCACAGTCCTTTTCAAGTCCCGCTGCAAACGCCGTCCAAAATCCCTGAACATTGTTGAGCCTCCAGAAAGGACAATATTCTGAATTAAAATTGCACAAGCAGAGTTAAATGAGATATTCACTTCTGAAATTAGGAACAGTGGTAATAATGACATTTCTAACCAGTCATAAAAGACAGCTGCAATTTCCATACACATGACCTGTTCTAAGACTTTATTTCCTACATAGAAGGCAACGCTGTATCTTTTAAGTAACACATTGAGCACTCTGAAGAAGGAAGAATAGCATTGCTCAAATATGCTTTCACCAATCAACAAAATTTAATAAATTTGAACCAAACAAATTTACAGAACAAAAGCAAAATTTAAAAGTCAGGCAGCAGTTGAGAGGATTCAGATGAGATAAAATGACCTTCTGTTGACAAAAAGCATTTCCAAGCTAGCTAACAAGAGTTATCCTCAAGGCCCAGGGATTCCTGTGCAAAGGTCTCCAAGGAGACATTTATTCTGGGAGAGTCAGAATCCAGAGATCACAAAACCCCTTTTTCAGTTTCACAAACTAAACTGGCCCCCCGATCACATGACAACTGATTTCAGCAGTTTGTCTATGTTTGACTATGACCAAAATGTTAATTCCTCACATCAAAAAGTTGTACTTTTCATGTACAAATCCCATCAGACATAGTGGAAGACAGCACAGGTAAAGCAAAAAAGCAGAATCAGCTAATATCATGCTCAATTGTTATTATCCTGACATTTCTATCAAATAATAAATACAACCCCCAAACTTTCAAATATTTTTAGTTATCTATATTAAGACTTTTTAAAAACTGCTTTTATCTAAAAGAGAGGGAGGGAAATTCTTAGGAAATAGAAAAAAATAGATGCTTTGCATCTAGCAACACTTTTTTACATCCATAATTTCTTACCTTCTCATTTCACTAACCTTATACAGTGGGCGTCTAACATCAATAGGACAGTTCTGAATAACTTCATCTACTACTTCTGAGATGGGCTGTGTGAAGTCTGGATTAGCAAACTGAAAACAAAAATAGGTATTCCTACTATTATTGTTGTTGTTGTTACTGTATTTTATCTTGTAACATACCTAATATTCCTGCCTCTGTTTTCCCTACAACAACCATCTTGGGAGGATGGTCTGACAGAAAATGACTAGCCCAATCACCCAATTTTTATTACTAAAGCAAGCCTAGAACTCCCAGTCTCCTGGTTTCTAGCCTGATGCCTTAATCACTATACCACATTTTTTAAAAAAAGGATATGATTAGCATCCTCAAAAAAATAAACTAGAAGAAAGATGGAATAAATTTAACAACTAGAGATAATGAACCCAGAAATTAAATGGGAATCAATGTATGAAAAAAAATTGTGATTTGGCTAGAGTTTTATATTAAAAATGGCATGATTTTGGGAAGAATTATTTCTGATTAAAAAGAAAGTGAAGTTACAAAAGTGAAGGAAAACAAACATCCACAACTTCTGCCTTGTTTTCTCTTATAATAGGCCTGGATAAGCTTTTTGTGATTGTGTTTAACATGTCTGTCGACATCTAGGACAATTGTGGCGAGGAAGTAATATAAAATAGATAGGAACACGTTTTCTGCAGTAATAGCTTTGGGTTATAAGGGAAAATACCCTGAGCTGTGGTGGCGCAGTGGTTAGAATGCAGTATTGTAGCAAACTCTGCCCACAGCCTGGAGTTTGATCTGACTGACTCAAGGTTGACTCAGCCTTTCATCCTTCTGAGATCAATAAAATGAGGACCCAGATTGTTGGGGCAATATGTTGACTCTGTAAACTGTTTACAGAGTGCTATAAAGCACTATGAGGCAGTATATCAGTAAGTGCTATTGCTAAAATTTGAGCATTTCCTTCAGTTTTTTTTAAAGCTCTGTTAAGGTATTTTAAAACTTATACTAGACTTCTAAATAATGGAAACCATGCCACCAATTTTCAGCAATTGTGGAAATTTTAGGTCAATATAGCTCCAAAGTACCCAGTTGCCCACTCTTAAGACATATATTAATGTAGAGGTAGGGCTTTGCTTTCAAATATTTAACATCTCAGATAAACTTATTTTGATCTAGGAGGATGCAATTCAGCCCTTCAATCATACCACATCAAAAGTGACTAACAGTATCATTATGATTTAAAGCAAAACATTCCAGTTTCATAATACAGATAAAAGGATGCAATGTGCTTAATCATGCACACAGATGTGGAACGCAGGGCCACACAGAACTGTAGAGGGAAAACAGAATAGAAACATTTGTTCTGAGAGAAAGGGCATTTGTAAAGGCCAGATTCAGCCCACTGAAAGCCAGAATGTATCCTCTGATCACTTTCCTCTTTCTATTTTGCCTTTCTATTTCTATAATTGCTGAACAATTCAGAGTCCACCTACACATCTCAAATACTAAGCAATAAATCAAGCAGTTCAATATAAAAAATGGCATCACCTGGGAGAAACACTAAACCTTACAACTCAGCATAAAATCTACACTGGTGGTATAATTAAACCAATTCACTGCAGGAGGAGAGATACACCATTGGTGTAGATTTAAAATGTAACAACCATCCCTTCTTTTACTTCAAATATTATTTAGGAAGAAATCACACATACACATAATATGCTTCAATTTACCTCAGGATGAAAGAAGATTTCTGGCCCTAAGAATCTTTCATAGCCAACATCAATGGTAAATTCTTTCTTTGAGATAGCATTGATTCCAGTATATTGTTTAATCCATTTGGTACCATCTACATCATATTTATTAAATTCTTTTACTAAGTCAGGACAGACATAACTAAAACGTTCCTGGAAAAACAAGTACACATATTTATCAAAATGATTAAATATCCAAGCTTTCTATCTGATCTTTTTTAAAATTTAACAGGCCTAAAAGTTTCTTTGAAAACTAAGATATAGACTAGTATTTATTTATTTCTCATCTAAGTGACTATAGGCAGTTTACAAATGGCACAATGGGAGGATATCAAAAATTAATATTAATCACCTATGTTTAGATAATAAGTACTTGGTACTTCGTACTTAGATACATTTTATGCCTCATTAACAAAAATTATACAATCCAGAGAGCTCGAATAATTTTTATTCTTTCAACAGCAAGACAGTAACGGAAAAATGCAATCATACATATTGTTGCTATAGTAACATACTGTACTCTCGTATAACCAAAAACCTATCAATAAAAGATGTGTTTATGAGAAAATATAGACAAAGAATTTCCAGGAAAGGAATTATAGGTCTTTGCAATGTAAAACCAGAAATCTATTTAGAATTATAACATACAGGGGGGGAAAAGTTGCTGGCAAGTTACCTTCTCAGTTCCTAATATTAATTATTTTACATTTATTCATGTTTTCACATAAAATCTATCAGAGTTGACAAGTAATTAAAATTAACTTAGTGATGTAAAGCAATTATTGACTTACAATACAGGGTTAAACTCAAATTCTTGTAACTTAGAATTGTACAAAGATTGACTCATAATTTTGGATGAAGATACTGAACCTATTAAAGGTTTATATTTAATAAATATTTCCACTCTTCAAAGGCAGTTCTAGTTAGAAAGCTGTAGTATACCCAAACATGAAGGGAATCTTGCTATGGGGAATGCAAATGTATTGAAAAAATTAAGCAATCCAAATAAATAATACAGGACTGTAAAGAGCCGAGTAGACAAAAAACTAGTTGTTTCCAGATTATTGTTCCTGAACTTTCTAATATCTTCCTTACTGTTGCCATTGGCTTTATTGGGAGCAGAAGAAGAAACTCTTTTCAGCTATTGATTATCTCTGTCATTTTCCTTCCATTTCATTACTCTCTGCTCAAACTAGAAATAGCTAACCTTCAGCAGAAGCTGGATAGAAAAGACTGGGTGTACATTTTAAGGCTCTGGATTATGGAAGCAGAAATAAAAGCCATCTAAAGAGCACCAGACTGAGAATAGCCATTTCTGGTGCATCACAAAATCTTGATGGAGGTGCATAATTGTAGAGTGGGTTGCCATTTTTGAGCTTCATTCCAGTTTGCTATGAAGGCTGCTGGATGGCACAGAATATACATATTCAAAGGCAGGCTTTGCATTTTAATATATCAATTTGCATTTGGGTCTTAATAAATAAATATTCATTAAAAGTAAATGAATATGTCCATTTAAATTAACCAAATATATTACCTTCACTGCTTTAGCAGTTTCCAATGATTGTTCTGGAGGGATTCCTACTTCTCGTTCTCTTAGCAGCTGCTGAATAAAGTAAGTTATATCTCGTCCAGCTATTGGAATATGTTTGATGCAGCTACCAATTACATAACCTTCAGCCTGGAAATGAAAGAAATGTCCTCAGTAGACAATCATAAAGACTATCTTTGATCTTCTGCTTCCCATTGGTGCACTCCTGGGCAGGAATGTACTTGACCACTGTACCTCATCAGAAGCAATTTTGATGATGTCACATTAAGCAGGTGAAAAGATAAAGGTCTGCTCATCTAATAATCCTTCCCCCTTCCTCCCACTCCCTAATTTATGTTCCAAGTTAACAAAATAGCAAGACTTGAATTTTACAGGGCTACAGATCACCTGTATTATGTTTCAATAATGCATTTATACCCTGCCTTTCTATTTATATAACTTTCAAGGCAGCCTACAGCCCAATCTAATAATAATATCTAATATCACTTTCTCAAGAACGAGAGAACCAAAACAATTTCAGTGTTAGAATTCTCTATGTCATGAAATCTTTGAAGAGCATAACTTTTCAGCAGGTATATCAAATGGTGTTCTTGCTGATATTTTAGACTTAATTTCTATCATCCACAAGTATGGAATTTTAGGAATTGTTAATGAAACATCTTGAAGACACCAGGTTAGCTATCACTAAATTATTTTTAAATAAAATAAACAGACAGTTTAAGTGCCTTATAATTTCTAAACTAAGAAAACATATTTTAACATTAGTTAAAAATAATAAAAGTGTTAAAATTTTGCATACTTTGTAATTTGTAGGGGATAGTTATATAGCTCTGAACTCATGAGGAAGAGGCTGAAAGAAAAGATTGTGCTTTCAATAATAATTACAGTATTAGGAACTGTACTTTAATAAATGAAACTTTGTAATTATATCTTACCACAGGAATGACATGAGTGACACCATCCCCGCTATCTATAACCGTTCCAGTCAGTGTCCGTTCTCCTACTTGTCTTGATGTCCAAGATGCAGCTAAAGCAAGGACAGCCTAGCAAGGAAGCAGTTTGAGCATAAGTGTTTCATAATCTCCAAAAAATGAATACTACATGAGGCAAAATCATACAATATATTTATACTGCATTACATAGCCCAAGAAAATTATACACATTACAAGATTAAAGTGCAAAAAAAAATGAAGAACATATAACAACAGATACAGATACAGTTTGTTAAATTGTAAATAATTGCAGCAGCACTATAGAAAAGAAAATTAGAACTCTTCTGAAATTTGCACTCAAGCACTGAGACAATCTCAGTTGGCAAAGTATTGATGGAAAGCAGCATTATCTCACTAAAGCTACATTAATTTTAAACTGGCTGAAAATATAATATTCTTTTTCATGTTACCTTTCTGGCATAAAGTGATTGCAAATATGATGAGTTCAGGTATAAGAAGAACTCAACATAGTATTTTGTTAGGAATATCCTTTCTTATTGTACTATTCACTGTATTACAATTGGTTTCTTACTATGTAATCTTTCCAATATAGCAATTAGGTTGATTATCACTCCTTTGTTAAGAAGTGGAATATACATTTTCAATAAATATTTATAAGAAATGTTAATGTCAGAATTATGAATTAAAATAAAGATTATCTTCAATTGCAAAGTAATAACAAATATCTTGTAAAAGTTAAACAAAAAATAAATTCTATCACAAGTAATACTGTGGTAGTAAACCATGGACATACTCTGGAAGAGTTAAGTATAGAAATAATAAAACTATAGGGTGCCATTTGCTCTTTTATCCAATAAACACTTATTATAAGGTACTCTGTATCCTAAAGTAGGCAGAAGTGAAATTCTGATTGACAATTTACATAGTAATTGCTGCACTAATTATCATTCTTTCCTCCAAGAAGCAGAGTTCACACACAATTATAGATCATGTAAAGCAGGGGTCCCCAACCACAGGGCCCCGGACCAGTACTGGTCCGTGGATCATTTTGTACCGGGTCACAAAGAATGAATAATCGTGATTAAAATATATATAAAAATATGTTTTTAGTAAATAAATAGTAAAGAAGCCCTTTACTATTGGGGAAGAATTGAATTTGCCGGTCCTTGAACAAGTGTTTCTGTGTGAAACTGGTCCCTGGTACAAAAAAGGTTGGGGACCACTGATGTAAAGCACAGTCAACTTACTTTATGAGATGATTTTGCTCTTACCTCAATCTGATAGAAAATTAATTTGTATTACTTTATGAAATTCTACATTAGTGTGGTTTGCATATTGGTGGTATTTCCACATCACACCTAATCATAAGAGGCAGTTAGTGCGTTTTGTACAGAAACTATTAGCCACCCCTCCCAAGCAGCATCACTTAGTGCTCATTGTTTAATTAAGCATGCCATCCATTGAAAGGAAAAATAATGGCCCAAACTAGGAACAGTGATTTATGTATCCCAAATTAAAGTTCCGAAGAAAACAAAGTTGATAAAGGAGTGCATTTCGAACACAGACTTTACAAAACTTTATATTATACTTCAGAACATATCTGGGAACATTTCCAAATGCTTGAGTTTCATGCAAAAGGCCTCTTACCTTAAACTGGGATGACCCCATTATCCGCCCAGTGGGCCAGTTGGGACATAGCAGGAAAGAAGTTCCCATAAAATTACCATTATCATTTAGGTCAGATGCCAGAAGAAAAGCTTTAAGCGCAGCTGATGCAGAACAGGCTAACTCTAGGGCAACTGACACAAAATCCATATAGGAGTATTACTTAATAAAATCAGAACTCTACATCTCACCTGAACAGCAATGTAAAGCCCAGGAACATTGAAGGATTCAAACATGATTTCAGCAGTATATTCCCTGTTTTCTGGAGTATTTAGAGGAGGTTCAGTCTGTGAAGAAAAATAACTATTCAGCTCAATCTAATCTACTTTCTGTAGGCCTGTAATTTATTAATTAATTTATTAATTAATTCTGTAATTTATTAATTACACTTCATTTAACTTGTTTTGATCGCTTTACAGGATCTAACATATCCAATACCACAGATGAACAGATTTCTTACCTAAAGAACTGTAAGTTCTCTCTCTGCTATATTGTGCTTGAATTGAGTTGAAACTTTTTTTTAACTTCCTAAGTATGCTTATTTTTCCCCCACAAAAAGAAAGTAGTGCCTGCAAATACAGAACATTGTTGTCCCATTATTTCCAGACATTACCTTCTCAAACAACAGAGGAACTCTGTTAATTTTCTTAACTCTGTTAAGGAACTCTACATACAAATTGGAATCCTTGTTAATGTTAATGAGGAAAAGGTTTAATAGTGAGACAATATCCATAACTTCATAAACATTTTGTCTTAAAAATCAAGACTGCTCCTTAAGAATTCTTTAGTGAGCTAAATGAGGTCAGCAATTTTACATATTCTTTCATATATTGCAATTATCTATTTTATTATAATAGCCTTACAGCTATTAAATAGGTAAGCTCTGATTTTCTTCTTTCATCTGGCTTCAGAGACTACAAATATTATTTCAAGATGTCAAAGCTATAAAATGCAGAAGCATTTTAGAGGAATACTTTAAGTTTGTTATTGTCACCATAACTGCTATAATTATAGATATAGAAGGGAACAATTGGGCTACTGAATCCAACTCCCTCCTAAATGGAAAGAATCCATTTTATACTCACCAAAAGAAAATAATGGTCTTCCGGTTCTGCCCTTAAATATTTAAAGATAACTTGTTCCATAAATCTCTCCATCAAGTCCCAATCTTCAACTATGCCATGGCGAATGGGCCACTGTTTAAAATGTGCGCATTATTAAATAAAATACTAAATTTAAACTTATGGTAGAATCACATAAATATGAATAAATATAGAAGACAGCCTTTAACTTAGCTCTAGCTTATTTATATACTGCTTAGTATACAGTTTATATTTTACATGATATTGCTCTTTTTAAATTAAAGCAATTATCATAACTTGTTTTAAAATATAGTTAAGCATCTTAAAACTTTATCTTAACCTGAAATATTAACATACTGCTGTTTATAATAAATTATACAATAAATAAAACATTAATTTGTATGAGGAAAATTAAGTTCAAATTACTACTCATCCTTGAAAGTTAGACAATTTTTCTTTCTTTGCACAAGAAAGATTTTAAAATGCTACTTTTTATTTTAAATACCTTTGTTGCATATGTGGGTTTTTCTATTGCTTCATCCCCGATAAAGAAGTCTAAGTCATCCACACCTTTCATAACCCTTCTTTGTGCCTGATCGACAACTTTGGCCGATTCTTTAATGGCAATACCTTTATAATAAGAAAACATGGACAAATTAGATTGAATTATACCCTTAATTTTTAATAAAAAGTTAATTCTTCTAAAAATATTTGTTACTCTAAAGGATATTACTGTTGATATATTTATCCAGTTTTCTAGAAAAAATAAATTTCAAATACAAGTCAACCCTCCACTTAAAGAATCACTACAATGGGGGGTGGGGTTGTTATTGCAAATGTCCATTAAATCTGAAGGGACATGTTATTTTTTTTAACTATAAAAAAGTGTGCAGAGCTCATAGATATGGGCAGTATTAAATGTTTGCCTGAATCAAGCAGAGTTGAGAGATAAGAACATTCTGCGCAGAAGTACTAGAACCAAAAATATAGACACGCGTCAGTAACTATGGACTTTAAGGGATAAAGCCAATGTACAAATCTGGTTTTCTACATTAAACATTCAAATTGTAATTTCACTATTTTTGATTCAATAAAAAGGGCTTAAATATAGTATGCTTCAAATATATAAATGAAGTAGGAATCTTATTTTTTATGCCAAGCACAATTATACCAGAAACACAGCCTAATCACATTTATATAATACCAGTTATTTAACAATTAATTCTAGGAATATTGTTTCATGGAGCTTTCTTTTTATTTCTTAACTTTCTTCTGAATAGCAAACATTTATTATTCTTGCTCTGTTTGTCAAAATGTTCACTATACAGTCTCAATATGTGTTAAAATGCATAATTATAAATTAAAAAGTACTGAAGCCATTTTTAGAAAAGAGATCACTGAGAATTGACAACCGGATAGTATATAATCAATTGATCACTACAAACAGACAAAACTTTTAAGAGCATTAACACTCTTCATTAAAAGATGTAAATAATAAATAATAGTCTGAATAGACAGAGAGTAGAAATAACAATAGAATGGAAATAATAGAAATAATAATAAAAGAACAGAAATAATCAAATAATCACAATACTTCATAAGTGATAAATCAGTGGAAGGACAGACTACTTGAACAGATTATAAACCCTGTGTTCCTTCCTCCACGCTACCTTCCTGGCCCTTAACCAATGCTGAAATACATTATCAGATTCTATTTCTCAAGTGCACTACGAATGACACTTATCTATTTGTCTGATTCTAGATTACAGAAATAACAAGCTATCATATGTAAAATATAAAATCTGGCTGGTAAATCATGCAAGATCTTTGGCAAATTAAGATATTAAAAAAGAAAAATACATCTGAAAAAAGAAATGCATCTGACACTGTGAACTGAAAATTATGTCTGGATAATTAAAAAAAATAGGTTACCATGATGTTCAAAGACAGGACTTATTCCTGCAATATAAAATGACTGCCTTGGATTTATGCTGCATAAGAATTTTAAAAAGCTCTGAAACAAATATTAAGCACTTTCAATGATTAAGTCATTACTCCAATCTCTTAAAAATAATTAATAAAATGTAAAGGAAGCTTATTAAAATAAGTAAAATATACAAATTACATATATTGTTGATGATTTTACAATCTATAAATGCTCAGTGTGTTGAATAAAAATAAAGTAGCATTTTTACATTGAAATGTCATATATTAAGGAAAAATTATTAAAAATATGACAATAGAAAAGAAAACAGGCCAAAACATAGATTTTTCAAAAAATATTGTTGATAATTTTAAATTTCTTGTTAATGAATGTGTTATTTCTGCAGTAAAATATATATCCTTTTGTAAGGTAAAAAGTAAAATCTATCCCAAATAGAGTTTTACCTAAGTGATTTGTTACTGCCTTTTTCCAATGTATCTTTTTCCAACATCCAAGTTATTGGAAGGGGAAAGAGCCTTTGAAGCCCTTTATCAACTTAGTTCAAACATGTTTAGATTTAATAAAATGAGTTAAAGTGGATTTGAGCTTGCCACTTGCTGTGCTATGTATGCAAGGCATTATTTAAGACACCAGTGATATGGTTAGCAAAATGTTGCAATGAGTCATGGAGACAGAAGGGCCATGAAACAAAACCCTCTGCCCACTTCAAATATCCAAATTAAAGCATCACAATAAATGGCTCTCAAGACACTGTAGGATCTGCCACAAAATATTTACAAAATCCTTACCCCATAACAATAATGACATTTTTAGGCCAAATAGGCTTTTTCATAATTTCAGTTTGATATAAGATGGGTGGCCATTTAAATGTTTAAAATAAAATAATAAAATAAATCTAGGACACTAAAATAACTTGCTAAGGGATTCAACCAAGCAAAGTCATTACATTTTCATTTTCAAACATCTTGCAGTTTGTGGTAGTACTGATCCCATTCAATTCTCACTTTGTTTTTCTTTTACTTTGTTTTCTGATTTATTTTGGGATACTCTTATGTTCAACTTAACTTTTTGAATCCCTGTATTTTTACTTCAACATACTGTTTCTTCTCTCTTATTCACCAGTGGCCACACTCTGACTTCTTTCAGCATTTAACTACTTCAACTCACCATCAAGGAGAATATTATTTATCCTTTCAACAATGGCATGACATAGCCCATTCTCTTGCTTCTCATACATATGTTCTTCACTGTATTTTGGGAATTTATTTTGACATGCTTAATTAACCAGGCGTAAGTTAAACTAAACTGTTATAAAAAACTTCTCCCCAGAATACATCCAAATTTCACATGCATTTAGAAAGGAAAAACCAGGAAAGGCTTCCAAAGATAAACTGCTATGCAGATAAGGCAAATCAAACCAGCAATTTCATACCAGCTGGTCCCCCATAGAATAATGCTATTACTAATCCAGAATAGCCAAGCACCAAAAAAAGCAAGGGGGAATGATAAAATCCTGGTTCAGTATAAGAGCCAAGATTGCATTTCTCCTGACAATTGATAAAACTTTCTCATTTAATCATCTTTTGTTCTAACAGCACCTGCTTCTATTTATTAATCAGTGAAATGAATTGTCCTGCTTCAGCAAAACTCAACTAATCATTCAACTAGTGCCAAACTACCAGAAAGGATAAAATTTTTGAACAGATAGTTAAGTTTTGTTCTATATCCTAATCAGAATAGCTTTAACTAAAAGACATAGTTTGATAAATAGCAAAAGAGGGCCTAAATAAACTCATTACTAATGTTGTTACATATTTTTTTCAGGTTTTTCCATAAGCCAAATAATACAATGATCAAAAAGTTCATTGGCTAAATATGATTGCCTCCTTATAAACTCAAACATTATGTAAATTCTAAATGTATCAAGTAATCCGAAAGCATATTTAAAGTGGTGTCAAAAAGAAATCTATAATATACAGTATAAAACCTCATTGAAATGGGATTTCAAAAGTATGACTATTCTTGAAACTGTGAGCTAAATAAAGTGATAATGCAGTTACATCCTTTAAAACCACAACAGTGTACCCAAAACACTTACATGAAGGAATGATGAATTGTGGCTCTGTATTACCAGCATATCCCAGTTTAGTATATCTGTAAGACAAAGCAATATAAACAAGCTACTTAAAAAATGATCAGCAAAATTGCAGCATTTACAAATCAAAATCACATGATCTAATACTGATGTACAAAAAATACTAATCAGAGGCACAGTCTCCTCACTGAGAGTCATTAGCCTAATTTTTTCAGGACTCTACTGAAAAGGTAGTGCTTGATGCCAACTATAAATCTGTCAAAACAAGACCCATAAGAACTGTGAAGTCAGACAGCACAAGATAATATTTTTGTTCCAAGTGACAATCCTAAGATATCCTGAACACAGATACAGAAACAATATAATACAATATCTTGTACTGATTAATTATTTGACCATAACAAAAAAAACTATAAAAACAATAAAAAAATTGTAGAGTATATTTATAATAAACTGTCATCCTTTGAGTATCTTCCATCTTCTAAATAGTCTATTCCCGTGATGGCAAACCTATGGTATGCGTGCCACAGGTGGCATGCAGAGCCATTTGTACCGGCAGGTGAGCTGCAGGCAAACTTACTCATTGGGCATGTACACACCTCACAGCTGATTTTCGGCTGGTTTGAGGCCTTTTTCGGTCTCCCAAAGGCTTGAGGAAGGCTTCAAAAGGCTTCTGCAGGCTGAAAACCAGCCCTGTTTCATCACTTCCTGTTTTTTTTTAATACCGGAAGTGACAAAACGGGGCTAGTTTTCATCCTGCAAAGCCTGCAGAAGCCTTCCTCAAGCCTTTGGGAGGCTGAAAAAGGCCTCAAACTGGCCGAAAATCAGCTGTGAGGCGCAGTGCAGGTAAAGGGGCAGTAGCGGTCGGTGGGTGGTTATTACATGTGCATGCATAGGGGTGTGGGGGGGGCGCACATTGCCTTCTGGGTGCTGGCATGTGAGTGCGAGCGTGCGCACAATTTTTGGCACAGAAGCCCAAAAAGGTTCGCCACCACTGGTCTATTCTCTTCAAAATGGTCTGCTTTAAAAAATGCTGTCTTGCTAGGGATACGCAGGTTTATTTCCTGCAAAAAAAATTCAGTTTTCTTGAGTGAATACTATTTGTATTCAAGCAAGGTACGTCTCAACAGTTAGTGCACCATTTATAGTCCTTCTTTAAACAGAACTATGGAACCTTCCATACCTTTATCATAGAATCTATTTGTTAAAATGTGCTCTAGTGAAAAGCTGGTCTAAATAGTTATTAAATACTTTTCCATCTAGGAGGCTAATTTGTGGCAGATGTGATATCATCTTGGGCAGCAACATCCAAGATCCTTTCTTTGAAACTTTTCTATATGTGTTCCAATAAGGGAACATTTCTGACTTTATATAATCATTGGGACTATTTTGCTGTTGTATACCTTACTGATTAGAATTAGAGAACAAAGATAGCTATGGTTGCTAAGCTGCCTTACAGCACTGACATTGGCTGTAGCTGTCAAAGAACTTCTTGTGAAATGTGGCAGCCAGATAATGAGGCACACCCACTCAGCAATGTTTAAAGCTTCACTACAATTGAACATTCAAGTTTAAAAAAAGCTTTTCCATTTAGAATATACTAGTTTGTTGAGCCATATACAAAGAGTCCTCGAGTTACCAGCACAATTGAGCCCAGCATTATGTTGCTAACTGAAACATTTGTTAAGTGTGTTTACCCTATTTTACAGCTTTTCTTGCCACAGATGTTAAGTGAATCATTGCATTTGTTAAGTTACTAACATGGTTATTAAATGAATCTGTCTTACATATTGACCTTGCTTGTCAGAAGGTTGCAGAAGTTGATCACATGACCTTAGGACACTATAGACATCATAAATACGAACCAGTTGCCAAACACCTGAATTTTGATCATGTCACTATTAGGGTACCGCAGCAGTTGTAAGTTTGAGAAATAGTCATGTTACTTTTTTCAGAGCTGCTGTTAATGGTCACTAAATTAACTGTTGTAAGTTGAGGACTGCTTGTAATTAAAATCGTTCTCTTATTGTGAGTCATCATATGAAATAGGCACCCACATACAAGTAGTTTTTTAAGTGAGCATTTAAAATTACAACAGTGGTGAAAAAACTGACTTACTATCGGTTCTTGCATTTATGACTGCTGAAACAGCCCCCTGGTCACATGATCACCAATTTTTATTTTAGTACCCAGGGGGGTCACACAATCACCATTTCTGATCTTCCCAGGGACTTCCAACTAATGAAGTCAATGGGGGAAGTCTAATTAATTTAAAAACCATGTGATCCATTTAACAGCAAGAAGGTCATAACATTATGTTACTCACTTAACAACCACAAGTCATAGTGACAGAAATTATGGTCACTATTGTGTTCACAAGTTGAGGGCTACCTGTAAGTCCTACGAATAAATGTGCCTGAGACCTGCCTGGTTTTATAGTTCTAGCCTCACATTATTAGGCTGTTAAGGAAAAAAAGATAAATATTCTACTTTACAAGAAGTCGAGGAAGCATTATTCCACTACTGAAATCAAATGTTTCAGTTACAGCCTCATCGTCTTCTAAATGCCATTTGAGTGAAACTTCCCATTCAACTATGGAGTTTGTGAAATGAATGCTTAACTCAACTTTCCTCCAAACCTACATCAGGATTCTTGATGTAGTAATAAAATGAGAAGTTCCCTATCTTTGTGTCTTGAATTCCCAAAGAAAAGGTAAACTATAAATGCAATAAACAAACACCATATTATGCTGAAGAGAGACTGAAAATTTAAATAATTGTTTCTAGAATTGCTTGATATTTAACAGTCAGTTATAAAGCCAAAAATTGTGAACCTGTGTCCGTATAGCAATGTACCTTACTATACTAGCCAATACAAAGATTCACTCATATTTAGTACTGCACAACCGAGCAAATCTATCCTTCACTTCAGCTTTGTTGTTCATCCATATGTATTCAACAGTTCATCTGTCCTGTCTTTGTTGTCTGCATTAACTTTCATCTTTCTCTGTAAATATCACATTTTTCCCCTTTGCAATAGCTGCACCACGATTGCTCTTGGTTCTCAAATGGGCCATATTCCCTAATTAAAAGCAGATTTTCATGGAGATTTTTGAAATGCCTTTATACTTGTTATTTTTCAGAATCCAATTTGCTCTCACCATCTGGCAATTCAATGAAGTGTATGTATGTTGGATCTGAATAATTTGCCTCCTCCTCTTTTTCCTGTACCTGACATTTTTAAAGATCAGTCATAAAAGAGGGTTAGGGTTATTATTTGTATGTCTTTAGTCATTCATATAATGATGCCATGTAATACAATACTATTACATCCTTATCTAAAAAGCTAGTTTGTGAACTATATATAAGAGAAACAGGCAATGTTTCTATGGTAACTGTGGGCACTCTTAGTGCTTGTCAGGATCCCTGCTCATATTTTTTTTTATTTCAAAGCTTATTTTAAAACACTGATTGAGAAACTGGCATCTCAGAAACCAAATAACCAGGTTTTGCTATCATCCCTATTTAAGAGAATGTCTTTGATGTTAGAAAATAAAACTGGTGAATAGACATAGTTCCAAGACTTATTTGCACAACTCTTGAAGTTTGACAGGGTTTTATGGTCCTAGATTTCTAAAAAGACCTGGCTCTTCCCCCCAGGTATGGGATATGGTGAAGTGGATGAGAAAATTGCATATGAAATATTCACTTTGGTACCACGTTTTTATTGTGTGTGCATGTGTACACACATGGATATATGTCTGTCTGTCTGTCTATCTATCTATATCATTGATGTACTACTAATTGGAAGGGAAGGGAGTGAAGGGAAGGGAAGGGAAGGGAAGGGAAGGGAAGGGAAGGGAAGGGA
>BLBF01000032.1:10291531-10348343 GCA_015471245.1 Laticauda colubrina | reverse complement strand
TATCTATCTATCTATCTATCTATCTATCTATCTATCTATCTATCTATCTATCTATCTTTTAATAACTTAAAGATTTGTAGAATTTAAGTCAGTCAATTTTTGAATAAAGTACTTGTAATATCAAATATGGAGACCAGAACACCCTCCTCCAGACCTGACACCTATATGAGGGAAGAGGTCTGTAACTGATAATTAGATCAGTTTAGCTGCACTTATTGCCTGTGGAATCCAGCAGTTCAAGTCCTCTATCATCCAGTAGGGACCTCCCCTTCCCAGGTCCCCAAAAAGGGAAACCTTGTTGGGTAACTTGCCTCCACAGACAGTAACAATTACTCAGCAAATTTAACCATGTGGCCTTTAAAATGCTGGCTACCTCATGGCAGAATAAAAACAAAAGCAGCTATCACCGCCCGGCCTGCTGAAAGCAAAACTGCTCAGCAGGAAGGCGTATGGGCTAATTCCGTGCCCTGAGGTGTTCAGCAGGGAAAAACCTCGTAATAAAAAGGGGAAAAGGCTGCACTTTTAAATGGAAGCTTCAAACCTCGAAAGGACAGAGCATTTACTCAGCCAGCTGGGAGATCGGAGATATAAGCCTCCTTGTTTAGAAGTTTAAGGCAGCATGTCTCTGAAAGGAGAAGCTTTTACCCTCAGGGTACATTGGAAAGATAAGCCTCCCTGTTTATGAGGCTTTGGCCTTGGGAGGCTGGAACATAAAAAAACAAAAACAAAAAACCGAGCGAAATGACTTTTGGAGGTTTCCAGGGGGGTGGTTGGTGACAGAAACTATGGTATTACCTGACCTGAGAAATAAATCAGCTAAATCGCCAGTGTTCTGTTCTGATCAGGAAAACAATAACACAACCTGTCTGAAGAAAGGCTGAGATAAAACTGGGGGCGCTAAGGAGGAGTCTCGTGGAGGAGGAGTGTCCTCAAGTTTAAGCCCAGCCTTCCTAGAAGGGACTGAAGCACCTTCCCATCACTGGATGCTCTGAACAGCTCATGGGAGAATGATGATGAAATTTATTTGGGGGTGGGGAGGCAAGAATCAAGATAAAATTACTACAGGAAGCAAAGTTGAGAGGCGGTTTTGGATTACCCAATTGGGAATTATACTATCAGACAACAATATTGATATGGGTGAAGGAATGGATTGTATTGAAAAATGCCAGATTACTAACATTAGAACGACATGATTTACAATTGGGTTGGCATGCATTTTTATGGTATAAAGAAAGTAAGGCACATGGATATTTTAGGAGACATTACATTACGGATGCTTTATTAACAGTATGGGAAAAGATAAGAGACTACCATTATTTGAAAATAACGGTCTGGTTATCAACTTTAGAAGCCTTTTCATATCCACAGCTATTTAAAAAGGAACACATAATTAGATATGATGAAATTTTAAACAAAAAGGATGAACGCAAAACAAAGCAAGAATTTGATTTACAAGGGATAAAAATAAATTGGTACTCGTACTTGCAAATACATACAAGGTATGAAAAAGACATTAAGATGACTGGGTTTTATAAGGAATTGACTGAATTAGATAAAATCCTAACAGGCACTGATGAGAAGTTGATTAAAAAACTATATGGTTATCTATTAGGAGTGAAGTTAGAGGATGAACAACTAAAAGTAACAATGATTGCATGGGGGAAAAATTTTGGGTGTGGAATAGATCTTGATAAATGGCAGATATTATGATCTAGAAATTATAAGTTAACTATGTCAACAGCCTATAAAGAGAATTTGTATAAGATGTTTTACAGGTGGCATTTATCCCCAATGAGAATTGCTAAGATGTTTGAAGATAAGTCAGCGAAGTGTTGGAAATGCCAGAAGTTACCAGGATCGTATTATCACATGTGGTAGACATGCACAGAGACTAAAAAATATTGGGCTAAAATACACATGTGGCTGGAGAAGATGATAAAACAACCTATAGACTTAAAACCAGAGACATTTTTATTGGGAATTTTGCCTGAGGGTTATAACAAAGAAATAACATATTTGTTAATATTTAACAGCAGCTAGGATTGTATTTGCACAAAATTGGAGAAATGAAAAAATTCCGACAGAAGAGGAAATAATTAAGAAAATAATGGAATGTGCAGAAATGAGTAGATTAACAATGGCGATTAGAGGACAAGAAGAAAGAGGCTATTATAAAATTTGAAATTTATTTTATGAATGGTTGGATAGAAGAGTAAAGAATTGAATTATATAAGTATAGTATAACCCATTGTTACTGATAAATAGATGAGTTAGATAGAATAAGAAAATGAACTTGAAATATATTATTGAAAGTTAAGGACTTAAAAGTTAAGGATAATAGAATAAGTGAAAAATGTGGTATAAAATATTGATAAGGACAATTATAAATATATGCAAGTTAAATATGTATATTATTTTGTGCACGAAGAAATATGTACTCAACTGACACACTGTGGAACAGAAAGAAGGTTTTATGTTTTTGTTGTGATAAAAATAAAAAACTTTTATTTAAAAAAAAAGCAGTGGAAGGAAAAAGACAGCAGAGGCAGAGGTAGGCAGAGGTGGTGAAAGGGTTTGCCAAAAGGGCAAAGATGAAGGAGGGGCAAGTAGGTGGGGGAGTTGAACTGCACAGAGATCATAAATATGGGCAAGCTGCCAAGCACCCAAATTTTGATCACAAAAAGGTTACCTGTGAAGTTGAGAAATGTTATGCTAGAAAGTACAGGTAGTCCTAACTTAACAGTCACAACTGGGAACAGAAATTCCACTGCTAATTGACATGGTCATTCAATGAAACATCACTTGATCATGCCAGCTTAACACCATTATGGCTATTAAGCAAATCACTCACAGTTTAGGGAGACATCACATGACTGCGACTTGCCAGGTTCTCTGTTGACTTGGCTTGTCAGAAGCCAGCTGTGAAGCTTCCAAATTGCAATCATGACTTTGAGATGCTTCAACAGTCATAAACACACACTGGTTGAAAAGCCTCCAAAATAATCACACAATTGCAGGGATGCGGCAATAATAAGTTTGAGGACTGGTCATCAAATTATTTTTTCAGCGCCATCTTAATTTTACTAAATAGAACAATTGTTAATCAAGGATTACCTGTGCTAATAAGTTTTGAAATAACCTAAGAAACTGAAAATTTAGTATTTAGTCCTACACTTGCTTATTTACATGATACCATAATATTACTAAACTAATCAGGAGTTACTTTAAAGACTCTTGAGATCAAACTATTAGTGGAAAAGAAGATCCAATAAAAGAACATAAGTCAAGCAATACTCCAACATCCAGAAATGATAAATTTGGAAAACTAAAATAGGTTCACTGCATAAAATTTAGTATCTTATGAAGGAAAATATCCTCTGCAAAGTATTTTAAGGATTAGAAAAAAAGATATTATTCTTATTTCCAGTAAACCCTATACTGCATAATTCAGTATATCTAAAAATATTCATAGCTACTTTAGCAAAAATGTAGAAGAATGAATCATGAAAATAATCATGGTTATTGGCAGACACTGAGGACACCTAATACCAAGCCCCTTTGCTCTTTTACTACTTTATTGTTCAAAGACTTAAAATTCATTTTAAACAGTAATTTCTCATTCAGAATGACAGATATCAAGTTATATTGTGCAAGAAAATAATGGACAAGTAGAACAGGAGAAATAATGATACTCAGCAATACATAGATCTAGATTTTTTTTCAAAGAAAATGACGTACTCAATCAAATATATTTAAGAATTTTTTTATCTCAGCATATTATTTTAAAAACTGAAAAAGACATACAATTCTTTGAAGAATCATCATGAGATATCTTTAATTTCCAATTTAATTACAAACACTAGTCTTAATTATCTGGCAGACCTGGTATTGGCATTATGTTATAATCTCCTATTTTCTGAGTAGGTAATGTACAACTTAGCTTATAGAGAGCAAATTATTATATCCGATTCAGAGTTGGAAGTATTCCAATGCCATTTTGCAGAACCTGATAAATAGTTCCTTTTACCTTCCTAGATTTTTAAGTTAAAGAACTGAATCAGACTACATTGCGAAGAAAGGATAAGCTTTAAAATAATCCAATTGTTTCCAATTCAATACAGAGGAAACACACTGAACAAATAATTAAATAGCCACTATGCTACTAGTAATCATTCTTTTCTTTCCTACTTTTTAACAAACATAGAAGACTAAAGGGACAGATTAACTGTTCAGTCCATGGTAAGAGGTTATCTGTTATGCATTCCAGATCAGGCCAGAGAACTCCTGACTCAAAGTTTAAAGGCAGTGAAAGTCTGGATAGGACAAGTTGCAGTTGAGTTTCAACTCTAACAAGCAGTGTTGCTATTTCTCCAGAAGACATTCCTTCTCAGAAGTACAATTTTTGAGGAATAGTCTCACTGAAGCATCAAGCTGGCCCTCCTTGATCATATATTTAGAAAGATGTATTCTGTTCTTTCTGATCAGTTCATGTTTGTTTTGAACGGTCATGTTTATCATTTATATGCCACTCATCTCCCAAACTGTGATTCTGGGCTGTGTATAATAAAAACCATAAAGTAATTTTTTAAAATTTACAATTAAAAACATTATTATGGTTTGTCAAACAGTCAGCCAAATGTTTAGAGTGGGCCTGGCATTTTTATTCACTTATTTATCCACTAAGGATCTGGGATAAGAACATACTGTTGCTGGATAGTATTAAAGGGAGGAGGTTTGCTTGTAACATCTTACAAGTAAGGCGTTACAAGGATGTAAAGACCATGTCACACTGCACCAACAGATGGAAAGAGGATGTAAAACGGAGAAAAACACTTGCCATCCGTTGGTTAACGCGATGCTTCCGTTTTGTACTCACTGCATCCGTTTTTCTTCCTCTCTATCCGTCCAGCATCCGTCGACTGACATTTCATCCGCTCAAAAAGTTTTAAGCTGCTCAAAACTTTTTGAGTGGAAAATGTATCCAACGCATCCGTTCTGCATCCGCTAGGCATACGGGGAACATCCGTTCTGCATCCGTTATCATCCGTTACGTGTCCGCTACATCCGCTAGGCATCCGCTGCGCATCCGCACAACTCAAATCCGCTCCAGTGGAAAGCGGACACAGGGAGGAAGCGGAACGGACGTGGAACGGACACGCAGCGTTAGTAGCACGGAGGGAGAAAGGATGAAAGCGGATGCAGCTCACAAAGAAAGCATTTTAAATGGAAAAAATGTTCTCAGAGGGGACCTATCTCAGATATTAAGGATATCTAGAGGATGCCTAGAGGATGCAAAAGGACACATAGGGGAAAACCTATATTGCCTATAAAAAGGGGGAGCAACTCACCTGGATCTCACTTTCAGACCAGCAGCCCTGCTGTGCAGACCTCTGCAGCCTTCATCTGCCTCTTGCTCTTCCACAGCATCCAGTCATGTCCACCATGGATCGTAACACAGTCCTTTTGGTAGCCACCATCGTTCTGCAACAGTGCGAAGCCATCTACAGGCTCTTTCAACTCTACTACGGGAAGAAAAGGAGGCGGCCAAGAAGCATCTGGGTCCGAAGATGGATCGGGAGAAGAGCAGAGTATGGACTGTACAAGCTGATGGTGGAGCTGAGGAACGAAGACCCTCGTGCATTCCAGAACTTCATGAGGATGCCTCCAGCCATGTTTGACGAAATTGTGCAGCGGCTGACACCCAGGTTGACCAAGGCAAACACCAACTTCCGGCCCAGCCTGGACCCTGGGCTCAAGGTGGCACTGACTCTGCGCCACCGGGCCTCAGGGACCACCTACAGGAGCATGCAGTACGGCTGGAGGGTGCTACACAACACCATCAGCATTGTGGTCAGAGAAGTGGTGCAGGCCATCATCGAAGAATACCTGGAGGAGCTCCTCCAGTGCCCCTCCACTGAAGAAGGCTGGAAGAAAGTTACAGAGCAGTGGTATCAGAGGTGGAACTTCCCCACCGTTGGAGCCATAGATGGCAAGCACGTGGCCTGCAAAGCGCCAGCCAAGTCAGGGTCCACTTATTTCAACAACAAGGGCTTCTTCAGCATCGTCCTCTTCGCCATGGTCGATGCTGACTACAAGTTCATGTACATCGATGCTTCAGGCAACGAGTCAGCTTCAGATGCCCAGGTATACAACACCAGTCACCTCAAGGAGGGGCTGGAACGCAACCTCATCATGGGCTTCCCAGATCCAGACCCCCTGTCAAACGACACGCAAGATGCGCCCTACTTCATCGTGGGGGATGACGCCTTCTCCCTCAGAACCTACCTCATGAAGCCCGACACTTCCAGATGCCTTACCCGTGAAGAGAGGATCTTCAACTACAGGCTGTCCAGGGCAAGGCGGGTGGTGAACGCCTTTGGCATCCTGGCCAACAGGTTCCAGGTACTTCTCACCGCCATGCAGCATCACCCACAGACTGTGAGGAGGATCGTGGAAGCTTGCTGCATCCTGCACAATCTCATGCGTACCTGCTACCCAGTGTTGCAGAACAGGCTCGTGGACCTCCAACAAGGCAATGGGGACATGGAGCCTGGGGAATGGAGGCAAGGGCAAAACCTGATAGACACTGAGGATGTGCAAGGCCCCAACAGAGCTTCACGTGAAGGGAACAAGCAGCGCAACCTCCTGAAACACTGGTGCAACTCCCCAGCTGGAGCAGTGGAGTGGCAAGACAGGATGATAGATGCTTAATGGATGCTTCCTTCAGCCTGTCTCATTACACTGATCAGATTGGGCCATGTATGTTGGGTGGGCCTACAATGAACAGGGCATTTATTAAAGAGTTGTGTTTATGTTGACATGTGTGGATCAGTGATTACATTAGTATTGATAATGAAGGGTCATTGGTGTGGCACCTGGGAGGGTGGACCATACAGTCCCACTATGCTTGCACTGGAGGTTTATCTATCCCCACAGCTATCTCAACCCATCCCACAGCTATCGTAACCCATCCCAAAGCTATCCCTGCCCATCCCACAGCTATCTTAACCCATCCCAAAGGTATCCCTGCCCACCCCACTGCTATCCTTACCCATCCCACAAGCATGCAAAGGCTTAAACCATTTCTAAAAGTTTCCACCAAGTTTTTATTTACAAAAATAAATGAGGCAAGTGTGTGAAGCAAAGATAAACTTTATTAATCACAAGCTGTAAAAGAAAAATGACCCAAGTCAAGTGTCCAAATAAAGTCTACAGGTAGCCACCCAGTCTCTGGCACTCTTCTCTGTCACTCAGAGGTGTGCCCAGTCTCAGGGGTGAAGGGTCCAGGTGCTGTGGAGGTGGGTGCTGCTGGAGTGCTGGTCTAAAGCGCCACTGGGGTGCCTGGCCTCGAGAGGGCAACAGGGGATGGTGTGTTGAGGAAGCTCTCAGACAGCTGGCTCAGCCCCGTGATGTTGAGAGCTCCTTCCTCCATGCCATGGGGTGTCAGCCCCAGTACCAACGACAGATGTACTGAGGCCGGGCTTGGCTGTGGGGTGGAGTAAGGAGCAGTGTAGTGGGGCTGTCTGGTCTGCAGCTGTGTGAGGACTGGCGTGGGTGGCATCGGTGACATGGGTGGCATCGGTGGCATCAGTGGCGTGGGTGGCATCGGTGGCATCAGTGGAACCGGTGGCGTCCGATGAGTCTGTTACTGGACTAGGAAGGGCTGCTGCCTGTGCTGCTGGACCTCCTGGTAGCTGTAGCTCTGGTAGGTGAGGGCCTGTGGAAAGCCTTGGAATGGGAGGGACATCACCTGGGGTGGAGGAGCAGACCTGGACTGGGTGGGAGCAGGTTCATCTGGATCAGGAGGGGTGTGAAGCAAATCGGTGATCCTGTACTTCACCACCTGGTACTGGGGTTCCGCCATGTCCGTGAGGGTCTGGTTGACATAGGTTGAGGAAGGGCTTGCAGTTGAAGGATGAGGAGTTGGTGTGTACCAGCTGAGAGAGGATATCTATGCTGCTCCCGATGGTGTCTCTTATCTCCAGCAAGACAGTGTGACTCTGCCCCTCCTGTCTGGCTCTCTGCCTTTCTGTGGAGATGGAGCTGGGGGTGGATGCGGGTAGGACTGTGATGGAAGTGCCGTCTCCTTTCTCCCACTGCGCCAGAAAGTCCTCCACGCGCTTCGCCATGGTTAGAACAGCTGTCCGCGGGTTTACCGTCGTGGCACGCTCCACAGACACCTGCCTGGAGACAGGAACTGACTCTCGGCCGGAAGAGGACTGGCTCTCAGCAGGCTGCCGGAGAGAGAGGGTCGTGAGAGGGGCTGCTCCTCGGTGGCGGACCTCACCCTCCAGGAAGCTGCACTTGGCCATGACGTAGGTCTCTCTGTCCGTCAGCTTGACCGCAGCCTGGCCAGATTTCTTGAGGTGCAGCTTCCCATACCAGGTGTGCATGTGCTTCCACCAGCCGAGGAGCACCTCCGAAGTATAGCCCAGGCTCTCCGCCTTCTCTCTCTAAGCAGCCTGCTTCCTTTTGGTGTCCCTGTAAAACCTGTGTCCCTTCCGCCATAGATAGTCATTCTCTCTCAGCCACTCCAGCACCTCATCCTTATGTTCCTCTTCGATGGAGTATTGCCTCCTCTCCCGTTCTCACATATGCCTCTTCCTCCCTTTGGCAGGACCACATGGGCCCTCATTAGAGGGGCTTCCAGGTTGTAGGGGCTGCTCCTCCACACCACCACCAGCAGCAGCACCAGCAGGATCATCATCATCAGCAGCAGCAGCAGCAGTAGCAGCAGCAGGACCAGGATCAGCAGCAGCAGAGTAAGCACCAGCAGCGCCAGCAGCACCAAGAGCACGAGCAGGACCAGGAGCACGAGCAGGACCAGCAGGACGAGCAAGACCAGGAGCACGAGCAGGACCAGCAGGACGAGAAGCAGCTACAGCAGAGTAAGCACCAGCAGAAGCACCACCGCCAGAAGCAGCATCATCAGCTCCTCCAGAAGCAGCATCAGCAGAAGCACCACCGCCAGAAGCAGCATCAGCAGAGTAAGCACCAGCAGAAGCACCACCACCATAAGCAGCATCATCAGCTCCTCCAGAAGCAGAAGCAGCAGAAGCCCCAGCCCCAGAAGAGCGAGCCCGTGATACAGAAGCCCCAGCAGAAGCACAGTGAAGGCCACGGGGTGGGAGGGTGGCCCTGTCCCT
This sequence comes from Laticauda colubrina, assembly GCA_015471245.1. Lineage (NCBI taxonomy): Eukaryota > Metazoa > Chordata > Lepidosauria > Squamata > Elapidae > Laticauda > Laticauda colubrina. Next base: position 10,339,197 of record BLBF01000032.1, on the reverse strand, counting down.
CTTGCCAGGGCTGACAGCAGATGGCTGAGGCTTCCTCTTCTTCCCCATGGTTGTGGGGTTGCTGGCTGGCAGCAAGGCTGTGAGGCAGGCAGGCAGGCAGGCAGGCAGGCAGGCAGGCAGGCAGGCAGGCAGCAAGGCTGGAAGGCAGGCTGGAAGGCAGGCTGGCAGCAAGGCTGTCAGGCAGGCAGACAGCAAGGCTGGCAGGCAGGCTGGCAGGCAGCAAGCCTGGCAGGCAGCAAGGCTGGCAGGCATGTAGGCAGGCAAGGCAGGCAGGCAGGCTGGCAAGGCTGGCAGGCAGTCGATGTGTCTGGAAGCAGGTCTTTCCTCTGAATGGTGACCTTGGGAGCTGCCTCCCTTTATATCCGCGGGGCTGATGCAATGTATCTTCCCGCATGCGCAGTGAATGCTAGGCATCCGCTAGGCTTCCACTAGGCATCCGCTTGGCTTCCGGTCTGCATCTGCTTCATCCGCTAGGCTTCTGCTGTGCATCCGTTTCATCCACTCGGCGTCCACTCTGCATCCGCTGTATCCGTTCCACGTCCGCTTTGCTGCGGTCCCCCGGAAGCCTTGCGGATGTGCCATCCGCTCTCATCCGCTTCCATTCTCTAGGCTTCCCTGGAGCATCCACTTTCCATCCGCCCTGCGTCCTCCCCCCGTCCGTTCCTTTCTGTGTTATCCGCTCTGGTTATGCAAATTTTTGCCCCTTTTGAGAGCAGATAACAACAGATGGAACATTTTTCTCATCCGCTGTGTCCTTTTTACAAACGTTTTGCATCCGTCGGCCAGTGTGACAGGGCCTTAAGATGTTACAAGCAACACTGCCTTTTGCAATTGACTTTTGCAAGTGATGCTTTTGAGGAACTTCTAAAAGGACTTCAAAGATGGAACCAATTTCACCCTGAGGGAGATGTTCCTCCACAGGGCAGGGGCCTTGGCAGAAAAGTGTTGCCTCCTGGGTCCCACCAGGTATAGTTCCTTAGCAGATAGGACCCATTTCATGGAATGAGCAGAAGTAACTGGGAAAAGTCATGACTCACTCCCTCAAATAATCCAACCCCAATAATAAAAAGACATTAAGGGTCAAAACAGCATATTTAATTGAACTGGAAGCAAACTAGCAACTAATGCAGCTCAGAGAGCAGAGGTGTAATGTGTGTCATTCTCACTGTACCCATGCCATTATATTTTGCACCAGAGAGCAAAAATCCTGCAGCACTCCACATACTAGGGGACAAGGGTGAGACATCTTCTCCCTAATCAGCACCAACTGGAATAGACTCAGGAGGAAGGTGAACCAGTACAACACTGTGCCACCTACCCCCAAGCCTGTGAGCCAATCCAGAGATATATAATGATCAATGGTACATAAGACCATCAAAAGGGTAAGCAGGTCAAGGATGGTTGCAGATTCCCAATCCTGTCCTTGCAAGGTCACTGAAAATGAACCAATGCCACTTCTGACCGATACTCAGGCCTGAATCCTGACTGAAAGGGGTCCAATTAATCCTCTTTATCCAAGGTCCCCTGAGGCTGCTCTGTAACTACTTTCTCAATTACCTTCACCAGAAGGTCCAATGATGATTTTTAAGACAGGATGAACCAGTACCTCCTCAAGAAGTGGAAGAACAAGCTCCTCACCCAAGGAGGAATTCACCGCTGTTATAACCCTGACCTCCCATCACCACCAGGCAGCTTTAGTTAGCTAGCAGAGGCATGAATCTAGAAAGCAGGTATCTGAATTCACCATCACCTTTTTAATGTTGATTTTATTCCTATTGTGGATGTTTCAAACTTGTTTTCCTAGACACTAACTCATTTGATTTCAATGATCAACATCATGATTGTTAATCAACAAACCAACTGTGTCTTATTTACCAGCTTGAAATCTATGTACCTGCAAGAGGCTCTGATGATGCTTATTCATACTCAGGGTGGGTTTCTACCGGTTCTGTCCACCTCTGGAGAACCGGTAGAGCAGCAGACATAGAACTGGTTCTATGTCTGCTGATGTTTTGGCCTACCCCCCCACCCGGGCTGTTACCTGATCTTTATTTCCTGATTTTTCAACTTCAGCTGCCGAAAGAGGCACAGCTGCAGTTAAAAAAACAAGAAAAGAGGGCTGTTTCAAAGGCTGCTTCTTTGCAGGCAGAGTGCTAATGACAATTAACAGGCGCATGGCTCACAGCTGGCAGGGAAGCTCATAAATCCTGAACTGGTAATTAACCCTGTCGTATCCCACCCCTGTTCATACTCCTAGCATCACAACAGACTACTGCAACTATTTGGAAACTGCCATTGGTACAGATCAAAGGTATCAAACTCATGTTGTCACAGCAGCATCATGTGATGTATTGTGACTTTTTTCTCCTTCGCAAAACCAGTCGTGGGCATAGCCAGCGCATGATGTATCCAGCCCATGGGCCATAAGTTTCACAGCCCCGGTATAGATCCATGTTAGCAGATGAGAATAACTGCAAGCATATAACACTGATATTGCAGAAAAGCTTCAGCTGTAATTCAATGTGTGGTTATTAACCTTAAGACCTCTACATCTGCAGGAACACGTCTTCCAAATAGAACCAACCTGTCCAATGTCTCATCTCAACAGGGAATACTGGGCGTTTCTGAGATTCAAGAGGTGCTAATGGTAGAGGCCTAGGAAAAGTTCTTCTCTGTGGTGGAATGCACCTCAGGAAATTGGCTCACTTCCACGAAGGTCCAGTTGGTGCTCACCCTTTTTTAAAGTTTTTAAGACAAACATTTCCACTAGGCTTTCAAAAGTTAAGTGTTATTTGATTGAGTTAGCACCTGTGATAATATTCAATTATTTATTCACTTTTACTTTTTGTTATTTTACAGTTTTTAATCACACTATTAATGGTTTAGTATTATAAACTGAAAATTCTCCAATATAGCTTGTTAATAAAAATTTAATACAAATTACAGCAAAGAATGCAATTGAAGAAATAACATGTTTAGAATTCAAATATTATTTCAGTATTGCTAAATAGTAACTAACAAATACCTGCTCTGAAATTATTCATATATAGGACACGGCGATATAACTTAAATCATGTTCAAATCAGTTGAAAATTAATTTAGGTAAATGTGAGATTCATATAAACAATATAAGCAATATCTACTTCACTTATTAAAAAGTAGGATTTGCTTTAAAACATTCACCAAACTACCTTTTCAAGGTTGTGCTGTGACGGTGCATATTTGTCTGCAGGTTTCTTCTTAGTTGATTAAGTACTAAAACTAATAATGATTTAAAATAAGGAACTTCAATTCTGCAGTTTGTGAAGTTGGAAGAAGAAACTAATACTTGAAGTTGCAGACAAATAACCCTTTTTAATTTATAAAGAGGAAGAGGGAATAAAGGCAATACTTTGTAGACAGACCAGAGTCTCGCTTACTCAGTTCAATAATTATTATTGGAACAAGTATTAGTCTTTTCAAATAATATTTACACATAAGCTTATGGCCCAGTATATGTATATTTGTAGGGATCAATAAATACTCAAGACTAAAAACTAAAACAATAATTTTTTCAATGGCTGTCACTGATCATTACAGCAAATGATCGCATTACCACATCTGGGGTGGTATTTGGTTGATTTTTGGATCTGGTAGTCCTAGCAAAGGGCCTTTCAAATCAGTCTGCTCAATTGCTCTGAATATTGACTCAGGCTGACACTGAAGCAGCAGAAGAGATTGGGGGTGGAGGGAATGTTATAATTTTTTAAAAACCACCCAAATATATTTTCAGCCTATGAAATTACATTGGAATTGAGATCTGAGAAAGACAGGAAAGAATGTGTATACAATAATGCATGCCAAACTCTGTCAGTACTATAATGAGACAATTGTAAAGGAACAATAATTCAAGTGACAGGAAGTAACAGACCTATTCACTTCCATACCTGTGAGTTTCATCTGAATGACTTTATCCAGTCTGATACATTTTAACATCTTCCCAACTTGCTGCTGGACTACAACTTTCACATTCCCAGCTAGCAAATAAGAAAAGGTTCGCAGAAAGCAGTGGGTTACAGATACAGAAGTCTACCAAGTGGAGCTCCTGTAACATTGTACTAGATCTGAAATCACATTGATTATTTTACTGAAGAAAGCACATAAGCTCATAAATGAACTCTGCAAAATGCTTTGTTTACTGAAAATTTTTTATTATGGTTATTCACCCTATAATAGATTTTATTTGACTCTATATACTGCACTATGTATTCTATGTATTGTCAGTTTTTAAAAGTTATTGAGGAATTCTACACAACATATCAATGTTGGGGAATATTGACAACTATTATTTGTTGACAAGTAATATGGACAAAGCAATTGTTTAAAAGGCTTTTACAGCTGCTTCAAAAGGTACTCCTAATTGATTCCAAGTGCATGAATGCACAGGAACACTTTGGTTTGTTCCCAGCAAGCTTGAAAATGTAGCTGCTTTAATAATTCAAAAAAAGTAGATCTGTATAGGCTTCATGCATAGCAAGTGACCTATTTCACATGTTGTGCACAATTCTTAAAAGTAGTTCCATTTTCCCTTGTTATGGAAGCCATTGTTTGATTATTTTAAATAATGTTAATAAAATAAACTATACTTTACTGCAGGTTGACCTGATAAACAGGATATAACTAGTAAAATCAGTATACTTACTAAGCAAACAAAATGTTTAAGAGATTGTTAAAGTCATTGCTATTTATATTTATGGATTACATAATGCAGTCTTCCCAGTTTGCTTTCAGTTGTACTGGGAATGCCACTGACTTCAGCACTAAGGCAGGGGTGTCAAATTCGTGACCACACATCATGTGATATATTGCAACTTTTTTCCCCTTTGCTAAACCAGGGGTGGGGGTTGCCAACGCGGGATGCATCCAGCGCATGGGCTGTTTGACATCCCTGGTTTAAGGCACCAGGCTAGAAATCATAAGAGTTCTAGTCCTGCCTTAGATTGAAAATCCAGCTGGGAGACTTTACGCCAGTCATTCTCCCTCAGCCAAACCTACCTCACAAAGTGGCTGCTGTGGGAAAATAGAAGGAGGAAGTATTAAGTATGTTTGTTGTCTTGAGTTATTTATAGGAATAATAAAGGTGTGATGTAAACGAATAGATATAGCAATAATCTCAACATCAGGGACCTCTGCAGAGGCCACCATCTTGAGTTTTTTGAACCTCCACCAAGGATATCTTTTTTCAATATATCTGGAGATACTGGTCAATTGTGCTTTGTAACATTGCTACCTGATAAAAATGATGAAAACAACAAATCTTAGAAAAGCAGGATATATGTAACACTTGTAATATTATGTACTTATAACTAAACTGCTATCATTAAAATACTACAAATATTACACTATCATTAATTGGCTACATTTTTCTTTTATATTATTAAACATACCTATTGATCTTACTATGTATGTATGTATGTATGTATGTATATGCAGTTCAGCTTCCTTTGGGTATTATCCCACATCATTGTAGTGCTTTTAAAGTTGTAGCAATGTTTCAGCAGAATCTCATCTGCCATCGTCAGATTCTGCTGAAACGTTGCTACAACTTTAAAAGCACTACAATGACGTGGGATAATACCCAAAGGAAGCTGAACAGCACACATGTAAGTACCCGCGAAAATTTTATATATATATATGCATGCTGTTCAGCTTCCTTCGGGTATTATCCCACGTCATTGTCATTCAGGTATCCCACGTCAATATCCGAAGGAAGCTGAACAGCATATATGTAAGTACCCGCGAAAACTTTTATATATATATATATATATATATATATATATGAATGCAGTTAAATAACCACAAATTATGTATCCCTGTACATAAATATAATCCATTATATCCACTAAAAGGGAACGCGCTGCTAAACAATGAATTTATTGTACTGCATAAAAGAGAGGATATAAATGTGTTAGATTTATACTCCAATTTCTTCCAAACACTCAATGTAGCATAGAAGCATATGCTCTATTTTTCCCTATAAACATGCCCTGAGATAGATTGGGTGACTAACTCACAGTCATTCAGTGAGTTACATTTCCTATTCATTCTGTAATGTTAAAAAAACAATTTAGGCAGGAGACCTATTTCATTTATGCTATCAAGTCCGAAGTGTCTTCCTAAAATAAAGCACTTTTTTGCAGTAATTGTTAGTTATAACTGTTCCGGCAAAACAACTCATACTACTTAGTAAGCAATGCTGGGGAAATTATTTCTCACTAGCTGGTCGGCACACTGGTCTACGTAAGGTATTATATGGTATAATATAATATACAATGAGATCTTCTGTCCTCCTTGCTTTTCTGTGTACAATATCCCTAAAAATCATCCAAAGTCCATATTCTAAAACCAAGGCAGTTTTTGATAAGGTGTAGAGATTATTGAGAAGGATGTAGTTTTATTAGCAAGCCCAAATCATAACCATTCAACTTTTTTTTCAATCTTATTTTCACCATTCCATATTATCTATTGGGAATATATATGTAGCTTTATAAGTGGAATATTTATATGGCCTCTTGAAAAAGTTCTGAGGCCTAAAGCAGAAAAAAGTGAGCCCTTAGTGATGAATTTACAAAGAAGCTTTATACACTATTTTACTCCTGAAAACCATTTACCATATTGGGATCCTGCTTTTCTACTACTGGAGTGTGGTCTTTAAGCATACAATGCAACATCACTTGTGCAGCTTGGCCTAAAGATACAAACTTAAAAGACTTTTAATTCATGTTTTTACTAATTCCATTTTTTTCTGCAGCCATTATTTTTTTCATGTATAACAATTTGGAGCTTGATTACACATATTTAAAAGCACTACAATTAGCAGAATTTGTGCATAAGCATCCAAGTGCACAATTTTTATAAAATATATTGATAAATGAATATGCAACATGTTTTCTCATTGAATGCAACTACAATTTTAACCATATTTAATAATATATCACATAGGATGTTTCATCTCAAAAGTAATTCAAAATATAAATCAACAACAACCCATAATGAGCATTCACTTAAACATCCTGATATCCAGATGAAAAAGGTTACATGATATATTTATAAAATATGGTAAATTCAGAAATATTACTTTTCTCTAAATGTAATTCAATAAGCACATTTAGGTTCATATTCAAATCATTCACAAATATTCAAACAGTATTTTTATGTCACTAATCTCCTGATAAATGCAGGATTCCAAATTAAAGCAGACCAAATTAATATCATCTAGTCCAGGGGTCACCAACCTTTTAGACCTCAGGGACCACCATAGTTATAATTTTAGATCCCAGGGACCACTAACTGGTTCTGTGGGCGTGGCCTAATTTGTGGGTGTGGCTTGGTGGTCATGTGACTGGCTGGGCATGGCTTGTATGTAAATATTATAAATATTTATATATTGATTTTTTTATTTTAAAAAAAGAACAACTTGTACCCAAAATCAGGCAAAGCAGGCAGGCAGATTGAGTTGCTCACAGAATCACAGATTCACTCAGAATTCTGCACTGAATTTGCTTGCAAGCAAACCTTCAGTCCTAAGGGTGGTTCACTATACTTAAAAGCAGAGCCGAAGATTTAAAGACTAGCTAGAAAGCAAGAAATCCAACCATTTCCTGTTTCCTAGCTAATCTAAATCTCCTGGCACAGCAGAACAGATGATGGAATAATTGCTTTGGGGGGGTGCTCTGGGGGTGAGACTTCTCTGCGGCCCACCAGTGGGCCGTGGGCCGCCGGTTGGCGACCGTTGATCAAGTCCATACTTATATCGTAAACCTGATTTAATACAATGCCTGAATTAAGCTACACTTCGATATGTTAAGCCGATCACATTCTAATTTTTTAGTTCAAAAGACATAGTGTCACATTTTAAGACTTCCCATGTACTTAATTCAGGAACCGCAATAGGAAGAATATTCCTAATGCAATAGGAAGTATTTTAGTTTTGCTCTTCTCCAATACATCTCTTGCAACATAAAGTGAATGCTGCAAAATATAAGTGCCCTGCAAAGCCACTGCGGATAGTCCTCAACTTACAATTCATTTAATGACTGTTCAAAGTTGCAACAGCACTGAAAAAGTGACTTATGACAATTTTTCACACTTATGACCATTGCAGCATCCCCATGGTCACATGATTTATATTGATACTTGACAACGGGTTCAGATTGATGATGGTTGCAATGTCCCAGAGTCATGTAATCCTCTTTTGCAACCTTCTGACAAGCAACGTCAATGGGGACACCTGAATCATTTAACAACCATGTTACTAGTGTAAGAACTGCAGTGATTGATTAAACAAATATAGTGAGAAAAGTTGTAAAATGGGCAAAACTCATGTAACAAATTTCTCACTTAGCAACATAACTTTTGGGCTCAATTGAAATCGTATGTTGAGGACTACCTGTAATTCTTCTTTGCACTTTTAACTGTAAACTACAGCAATCATAAATGTAATAATACATTTGCAAAAAGTATTATAATGAAACATTTTAACTAACAGTGGAAACTAGTAATTATTCAAATCTTTATAGCTATACCCAAAGATATTAAAGCATAAATATATGTGGCAAATTTTCTAAAACAATTTCATTTGTACATATTTCCATAACAGGCTAAACATCCATCCTTTTCCCTTTAATATTCTAATTTGTTACTCTTATATTTTGAGACCAACGTTAGACTAGCAGAATACAATGGAAACTTGCACAAATTTACATGTGCGCATATAGAATTGGGGTATATAGTCACCTCCTCAAGAAATATAGGTTATCACTATACAGTGATTCTAAAACAGATTATAAAAAAGTTGAGTCCTTAAAACACTGGAATTGTAATTCTCTAATATTCAGGTCTAATGTTTTAAAGCTTGTAATCTCAGAGTCCAGATTTTTCAGGGCCACTGACACATTCAATTTAGTAATTGTGTGATCATAGTTACTAATTAAAAGACGCTGCACTTTGCACACCAATGACTGAATTCATTGATAGCACCCTTTGCAGAATCTAAAATTAAATCCCTTTCTCTCTTTTGATTATCTCCCATCATTTTCATTTACAAATGAAACATGTCACCAGAGATCCCTATTGGTATAGTTAGCCTCTCAATATGCAAAAACAGCTTCGTATGACAAAAGGTCATTCTTTAATTCGTGTACTACAATGAACACTGTACTGTAATTTCAATGTACAGTACCTATACATATCTTGGAAGTTACTACAGGCAGAACAGCAACCAGTACAAGTTGTAATTTACTGCAATTTTACACCTAACTGGATATTCTGTGCTCCATTTAAGTGAACTATCGCAATCATATTCCCGATGTAAATACATTTAGGTTTTGGTTTGTTTTTGAAATGGAAAGGTAAGGTCACAATTTCCAAAGAATGTTGTTTGAAGACACATTTCTCAAAATATTTTTTTAAAATGTAATTAACCTTTTTTAAACAGAAAACTATGGCTGATGGATGAATGTTTTACTTGCAATTATATTAAATTACTGCTGCAACGACCAACTTGTATGCAAAATTTTCTATGAAGCCCATCTTTATTAGCATGAAGCAAAGTAAAAGCACAAAATGAAGTCGTTTCAACCCAGTACCTTAAGAAACTGTAATGAAGGCCATAAAGTACTTATGTACCAGGAAGTCTTTGCCTCCTAGAGAAACCTCAAGTGCTATCCTCCATGCCTGCTCTTCCCTGAAAGAAATGTCATTGAAGCTCTTTCCTATAAGGGACACGTTAGAAAATAGCAACGTTGAGCGCCTTTTCTCCACATTTATTAGTAAGTACAAAATAAGAAAAGTGGTTTGTCAAAAGGATTTGTTCAGGTTTGTCACTGAAAACTGCCTTATAAGGTATAAAAGCCTGAAAGGAGGAAGCGTCTTTGAGAAAAGTAAGGAAGTTCTTCTGCGCTTGCTCATCAGAGAGGGCAGACTTTTTTTTTCCACCCACACAGAGAGAAGTAATGCTGAATAAATGGCACATATGGACAAATCATGGCACTGCAAAAGGAAGCCACCAACCTGAAGGTCCCAGTAAACTGAACTTAGTTGAAAATGCTACACAGGCCAGTTTGACCGAGAAAGGCTGGCTCTTGATTTATTTATTTATTTCACCAACAGCCCCCCCCCCCCTAGCTATTTCCTAAAGGATGCAGACGTTCTTCTCCAAAATTGCATCCTAACAGCAATGCAGGAAAAAACGCCTGCACCGATGCAACAACAAAAATCCAAACCTTGCAACCCTCCTCCCTCCAAAGGGGGTGGGGGGAGATCTCGGAAATGCTAGACTCAGCGGAGCAAAAGGGTCTCCTTCCCAGGCACCTTCCGTGCTCTGTCATCCTCGCAAAGCACACAATGAATTAAGATCGCAGGCCACCTCGGGTAACTTATCAGGAGGGAGACAATGAAGCCCTCCTTCTGGCAAAAGGCCGGAGCCTCCCGCAGGGTTGGAAAGCGGGGGACGGTTTGAACCCGGACAGTTTAGGGCGTGACTCGCCCCTTTCTGCCCACGAAAACCTCGCTTTTTGACGGCCGGCGCCGAAAGGCAGAGAAAAGAGCTGCCGGGAAAAAGCCAGTCGGCCCGGCAGTCCGGAATACCCTTTCCCCCCTTCCACCTGCCACCCCCAAATTGCATCGATAAAGAGGGGTGGGTGGCTAAATGGGAGGCAGGAAGCCTTGCCATGCCCGGCGAGGGGTGAGTGGGAGAAGAAACGGTGAAAGAAGCTCCACGCGCCCCAATGAAAGGCAGCGGCAGCCCGGCCGCTTCCCTTCCCCGCCCTCTCCGGTGCTGGAAGCCAACTGTCAGCCTCCGCCGCTGCCGCGCGCCCAATCGCCCATTCATCTCTCTCTCTCTCTCTCTTTCTCTCTCTCTCTCTCTGGGCTCACCCGGTGCCACAGTCCACCACGCAGGCCGGGAGCCGCCCTGCCATCCTCCACGGGTTTGAGACGCCGCTGAGGAAAGGTGCCGACGACCCCGCGGGCCTCTTTCTCTCGTTCTCTTCCTTTCACTCTAAGGGAGTGAAGGCACCACTTCCGCAAAGGAGCGAGTCACTCCCTTACCCCAACCTTGCCTTGCCTCCCTCCCCACCCCCCCGCTCGCACACGCACAGCCCCGGCGAGGGAGCCCAAGATGGCCGCCTCTTCTGAACGCCGGCCACGGGAGGGGCGCCGCGGAAAGAGGCAGGGCGGGCGGGCGCGGCAAACCAAACAGGCATTTAGAGGAGAAGCGCGCTGTTCGGGGTCGGAAAAGAAACGCGAGCGGGCTCTGCTCTCGCGTTTCTTCTTTCACTTTGTTGGGGCTGGAGGTTCTCGCTGATTCGAGTCGCCCTCCTGGCTTTATCCAGTGACAGAGATGGCATCTTCGGAAGCCACGGTTGAATTTTTACGGTATTCAGCACGTGATGGAATCCTCTTTCTTCGACCACCTTCCTAACTGGCTGCCTTCAGAATCCCGGTTATAAAAGGCAGGCATTTTGTCGAGCTGCAGTAGCCTTAATGCTTGCAATACTAGGCAGAATTTTCCCGCCTCTTTCAGAGCGAAAGGAAGACCTTTGTCGGATGTTTTTTCGACTTGGCCCGGCGTTTCTTTCCGTATTTCTAAAAACCATTTCGCCCTGAAGAGCCTAGGATACACGGGGAAGGACAAGGCGCCGGCGTCATATTCAACCAAGTATATATAACATTAATTGGGGTGCCTCGTAAAGTTTCTTCTTAGAAAATTATTAAATTTGTGGGATTTTTTTTCTTACATTCCAATATAAACAAACAATTGATTACCTCGTGGTCTTCCATCCAAAGATTAACTAGATCTGACTTTTTGGAGTACAGACTAAATTTTTTCGTTACTGTCATATAGCTTAACATACAAAAGCATATAGGTTTCTCAAAATTACATTTTTTAGATTACCTATCAGTTGCATTTGGATTAGCATGTTGAACAGTTTTTGCAGCCTTGATTTTTTCCTAAATAAACTATTATTTATCAACTTGATTTATACCCCATCTTTCTACTAGCCTGAATCCTGTACTGAAGCTTGCCAACTGTAAAGATGAAATTATGAAATATAAAAAACAAAGCAAATATAAATAATTAATCTATCAGAATAGTTGATTCAGCATTAAAAGCATGACAAAAGAAATGTGTCTTGACTGCTCTTGTAAAGGCAGAGAAAGTAGATACTAAATGCAATTCCTCTAAGATATATTTCAAAGCCAGGGAGCAACATACTCAATTTCATTTTTTATAAACATGTTTATAAATGAATCTTGAATGTGTATTTGAGATTAAGAAGTAGAACAGATCATCCAAGAACAGTGGAAGGACCACAAAACCAATTTGTGCTTCTGAAAATGTATTCTCGGATTCACTGACCAACGATTTATTCAATACCTCAATTTTCCTGGTCCAGATTCCATCAGGACCACAAACTAAACACCCTAGTTAGTTGCTCACAACACATTAGGTCAAAATCTACTTTGTGATTCAGGATATGATACTAACATCACCTTTATGGCAAGCCGCCTTGTTTGCTTGAACAATGATGTTATCCATTCAGTTGTGTCCACTTCTTGGCGATTCTATAGGCCAGGTTTCTCCACATCTTCCGATCTTGCACTTTTGAATTTTTTTGTGCTCTGGTCACGTCAGCTTTGATGGTGTTTACCACCGTACTCTTTGGCGGCCTGGTTTCCTTTTACTGCCAATTCTTCCCCACATGATATGGCTGCAATAAGTCAGATGCAGTTTCGTGATTTTTTTTTTTCTTCCAATGACAATATTGCTTGTTGGTCACCTTTGCTATTCAAGGAGTATGCAGAAGCCTTCTCCAGTACCACAGCTCAAACAAGTCAATTTTCTTACCGTCTTACTTTTCTAAGATCCGATTTTCACAACAATAGGTAGCTATGGGCAACACCATAGACTGGACTAACCCACATTTGGTTGCCAGTTTGATGTGCCTCCTTTCCATATTTACCTCATATTTATCATTGCTGTGTGAGCCAGTGCTATCTGACATAAACATCTTCTCACAATTACCTCCTCCCCATTCACTCTTGGCTTGAGATTATTTCGTTGTGGGATTTAGGCTGTTTCTAAGGAGGAGAAATATGTGAACTAAATGGCATGGTAATTTTTTTATCTTGTGCTGCAGCAGAAGTGCTGGCCTTTACAAATGATAACGTGGGTAAACATGGGCAAGTGCCTCAAGTCAGTCTTTAGACATACATAGATTAATATGGTTCCCAAAAATATATGGTTCCCAATAAAGTATATAAAGATTTTTTTTTTCATTTTAGAAAACTTTTTTTATATGTCTAATATATTGCAAATAAAAACAACCAATGAGTGGTTGAAATTAATTTGCTGTGCTTGCATACCTCTTCACAAGCCACAAGATATATTTTTTCTTCATCTTTGGCCTCTAAATGTTTTAAAACAGCGGGCCAATGAAGCATATCTATTGGATAGTTTCCATAAACTGCATTAGTGTAAGTGCTGTTGAGGTCAATGATTGGAAGCAATATTCTAATATTGAGAGTCAGTGTGTTTTAATTGACAGCAAATAATCTATTTAAAATTATAGTTGTTCTAACTCCATCTCAAGTCATAGACCTTTGATGAGTTATTATGTAACTTCTAGTATAAATATTAATTCTCTCTTTCTCTTTCTCTCTCTCTCTCTCTCTCTCTGTGTGTGTGTGTTGCTAGAACCAAAGTGCAAGTGGAGTGGCACCTCCACTTACACAAGAAAATCCCTGAATTTAATATTTCTTCTTTTATACTGTAGCCCTTCTTCCTTCTCTCCCCATGGCATTTAAGAATATATTTTAATATTGTATGTCAAAAATCATAGGAGTCTCTGGCAAATTACATTGCAAGGTGAGACAAGGAGTAGATAAAGCTCCAGCCATCTTTCTTTAAGCTACTTGAATTTTATAATCCAAAACCAGATGGAGCAAAACAGAGTTCAAATTCAGATAGATTCAAATCCATTAATGTAAACCTCTAGATTTTTGTTTATTGAAAAATGTTTTAAGTTGCAAATATTAAAAAACCTTTCTTTTTCATCAATTATTGTTCCGTCCAGAAAAAACGCGAGGTAGACCGGGTTCCAACAACAAAGTCTTTATTAGTTAACAGCAGTTGAAAAACGGAACATTGGCTCAAGCCGCGGCAGCCTTTTTATAGGGTTTCGCCTGCCGGCTTGTAGCCAATGACAGGTATTTAGTTTTGCCACCTTTTGAGCAGCTTCATGGATTGGTTCCTATTGAACCAATCCCAATTCAGGTTTTTTAGCTAATCAGAATCCTGTATTAGGAGTCTACTATTCTTTACACAGAACACCCCTCCCCTCTTGGTTTAGTCCTACGTGGTGACGTAGTCGCACAGGTAGGTGGGGCTTCTTTTGACTCGACTTACGCGGTTCATTTCTGCTGAAGACTTCGACCGGTTCGGATGGGGTTGCTGTCTCTCCGGTCCTTCTCCATGGAACCGCCTGGAAGGGTGAGTCAGCCATTTTACTGCTGCCTGAGTTTCTTAGGCTGGCGGTTTTGCCGCTCCCTCCTGTTTTCTCCGGGCAGGTCGAGCTGGCCTGGCTGGCCCCTTCGAATGGACTCTTCTCACAATTTTCTTCTAACTGTAAGTCTCTTTTTTGCTCTTTTTGTTTGTTATTGTATTCTGTGTTTAATTTAAACGGTTCTTTATTATTTTCTTGTATTTCCCCCCCCCCCTTTGGTTTGATTTTCGTTGTTTTTTAATATTTGTGGTTGTGTGTTTGTACTTCTTTCTATGTTTCGGACCGAAGCTGGTCTATGTGCCGCTTCCATTCCCTGCCATCGTCTACGGTTAGTTGGTAGGACCGGGGGCCTGTAATTTGTGTGATTGTTCCTGGAAGCCACAATGGGTCCCCGGTAAAATTTTTTGCATAGACTAGGTCGCTGATTTCAAATGTCCTGAAACGGGTGGAGGAGTCGGGGGGGGGGTGTTTTCTGGTGTATAGTTTGGGTGCAATCTGTCTAATTGCGACCTAAGTTTTCTTCCCATTAGTAGTTCCGCCAGGCTTTTGTTTGTTATAGTACTGGGTGTGATATGCTGGAGGGTGAGGAGGCGATTTATTTTATCTTGGACATCCCCAATGTCCATTTTTTCTAACCCTTCTTTGGTAAACCTGACCATTCTCTCTGCCCTACCATTTGCAGCCAGGTGGGCTGGCGCGGTTAGAGCATGTCTTATACCTAGGGAGGCTAGGTATTGTTCGAATTGGATACTTGTTAATTGTGGCCCGTTGTCGGAAACTAGGACGTCCGGCAGGCCATGGATTGCGAAGAGTTTGTCAAGTTGTTTAATAACGGTTTCAGTTGTCGTAGATGGCATAATTTTAACCTCCAGCCAATTTGAGTATGCATCTACGACAATTAGGAAGGTATGTCCCTTAGTAGGACCCGCAAAGTCAATGTGGATTCGTGACCAGGGGCCTCGTGGGGTTTCCCAGTCCTTTATGGGTGCTTGTGGTGGGGAAGGCCTGGTTCTTTGGCATTTGTTGCAAGAATTTACCCAGTATTCGATGTCCCTATCTATACCCGGCCACCAGACATAGCTTCTAGCAAGGCTTTTCATTTTAACAATTCCAGGGTGGCCTTCGTGAAGCATACCCAGAACCTTAGTTTGTAATTTGGAAGGGATAACTACCCGATCACCCCACAACAAACAACCTTTTTGAATCGAGAGTTCGGTTTGTCTGGTCCGGAAAGGTTTAAAGTTCTCAGTTTTTTTATTTTCCGACCAGCCTTTACCTACCCAGTTCAGTACACGGGCAGTCAATGGGTCCCTTGCGGTGGCTCTGGCGACATCATTTGCAGATATTGGTAGATCGGGGCATGTCTCTATCTGCAAGGTGGTCATTGTTGGTGCCGGGTCTTTCTCTATAGTCGGTGATGGTGCTCTGCTCAACGCATCTGCATGGGAAATTTGTTTCCCGGGCCGATGTGTCAGAGTATAAGAGTAGGCTGCTAGGAATTCTGACCATCTAGTCATTCGCGGGGACAAAATGTTCGGTGTTGGCTTGTTTCCCGCCAAAATTCCCAGTAGCGGTTTATGGTCCATTACTATCAAAAATGTTCTTCCATATAGATATTCGTGGAAGCGTTTCACTCCGGCGACGATTGCCAGGGCTTCTCTGTCCAATTGACTATATTTACGTTCGGTTTTAGAAAGAGTCTTTGAATAGTCGGCAACGGGTGCCTCTCTCCCATCTGGCAATTGGTGGCTCAGGATGGCACCAACTCCAAACGGTGAGGCATCGCAGGTCACTATCAATGGAAGTGTGTTACTAAACTGGATAAGAACGGTGTTTGATGTTAATAAGTTTTTTATTTTTTGGAAGGCTTTCTTTTCTCTATAACCCCAAGTCCAAATTGTTTTTTTATCCAGTAATCGGTGTAATGGTTCCGCTATTGTCGCTTTGTGGGGTAGGAACACGTTATAAAAATTTATTAGTCCCAAAAATGCCTGCAGTTCAGTTTTGTTCCTTGGTTCTGGTGTGTCTTTAATAGCTTTGACTTTTTTGTCAGTAGGGTGTATATCCTCTCCGTCTATTAAGTAGCCCAGGAATTCGACACGATCAGTCATTAAACAGCATTTTTCTTTTTTTACTTTTAGGCCAGATTCTCTGAATTTAGTTAGTACATCTTTTAGTCTTTTTTTTAGTTGAGTCGCATCTTTGGCCGAAATTAGGACGTCGTCGAAGTATGGTACGACCCCTTTTATACCATTCAATAGGCGTTCCATGAAGCTCTGGAAAACGCCTGGGGCTACACTCACTCCAAATTGGAGTCTGTTGCATTTGAATGCCCCTTTGTGGGTCACTATTGTTTGTGCTTCAGCCGTTAAAGGGTCTACTGGGAGCTGTTGGTAAGCTTGCGCTAGATCTAGTTTAGCGAAAACTTTTCCTCCCCCAAGAGAAAGTAATAAGTGTTGTATGACTGGCACCGGGTATGTTGCAATGCGTGGTTCAGGGTAGCCTTGTAGTCACCACAGATTAGAACCGACCCGTCTGGTTTAATTGGTGTTACGATTGGCGTTTCCCATTTAGCATGGTCAACAGGTTCTAAAACCCCTTGGTCTATTAATTTATTTAGTTGTTTCTCTATTTTTGCTTTCAGAGCAAAAGGAACTTGTCTGGCCTTTAGTCTTCTAGGGGCTACCTGGGGGTCTAGACTAAAGGAAATTGGGGTCCCCCGATACCTGCCTAGGGAGCCGTTGAAAACGTCCTGGAACTTTTGGATTAGGTTTTTTTCCCAGTCGGTTGCGGCCACCCGGTCTACTCCGATCATCCCGATGCCCAATGGTGCGAACCATTCGATGCCCAGGAGGCTTGGTTGATCTCGGTCAACTATTGTCAATGGTAGTACTTCGACATGTTGTTTGTAGGCGACTCGGAAATGTCCTAGGCCTATTACCGGAATTCAGTTTCCTTGGTAGTCCTTGAGGGTTAATTTTTGTCTCTGGAATTCTTTGAGTTTGAAATCTGGGACCAGTTGTTTGATGGTGTCCCATGATACCATTGATAGGAAAGACCCAGAGTCTACCTCCATTTCGCAGGGACTACCTTCTATTTTTACAATTATTTTTACTTTCTTCCCGCTTTCCATCTGAGCGCTTCCGATAATGAAAGTCTGATGTGTTTTTTCTTGGTTACTGGCTCGCTTGTTCCGCTGCCACTTTCTCTTGGTTTGTTTCGGCTCAGCTTGTGCGGGGGAGCTTGTGCGGGGGAGTTGCTGTGTCTGTTTGGGCTGTAATCTTTTTTATTCCTGCAGACTTTCTCGATATGCCCCCTTTTCTTGCAAGCTCTGCAGATGGCATCGAGGAATCTGCAATCGGCTCGAGGATGGTTTCCTCCGCAGCCAGCGCATTCCCGCCAATTTCTTTTTTCGCGTCCTTTTTTGTTGGCGTATAGGCGGTGGACTTCGTCGGCTTCCTCCCCGGATTCTGACGTCTCGTCAAAATTTTTGTGGTGAGTTGTGGTGGGAAATTGTTTCTTCCCTCTGGCCAGGCTCATTTCGTTGTTGTTTGCATTCATCTGTTTCATTTTTACCAGCAATTTTTTCACGGCTTCAGCGGCTGTGGCTTCTGCGATGGCTTCGGCTACGGTTATGTTGGGTTTATTTAGCAGCTTGCTCTGTAAATTAGAGTCTCTTAAACCCAGTATTACTCGATCCTGCATCGCTTCATCTAAATTCAGAAACTTGCACGCTCCCCCTAGTTGTCGGAGAGTTGCCACAAAATCAGCGATGGTCTCGCCTTCTTTCTGGTCTCTTTGGTAAAATTCGTGCCGCTTGATAAGGTTTGACACCACCGGTGCGTAGTGAGCCTTTAGCATTCTTTGGAGCTCTGGCCAAGTCATTTGTTTCACATCTCAGGGCTTCGCTAATGCATTGGCCATTTTGAAGATTGTGGGCCCGCAATGTGTCAAGAAAACAGCTCTCTTACGCTGGTCTGAGATCTCTTCCATCTTGTTACTTTCCAAATACATCTGGAAACGGTCTACGTAGGATTCCCAATCCTCTTCATTGGGATTGAAGGGTGCAGGTGGCGCGTTATTTCCAGCCATTGTCTTCAGTCTGGTTTTATTGGTTGCCGCGTGCTCAATCTCACGTTTAGGACCATCCCACCTTCGTCGCCAGCGTTCCATCCGGAAAAAACGTGAGGTAGACCGGGTTCCAACAACAAAGTCTTTATTAGTTAACAGCAGTTGAAAAACGGAACATTGGCTCAAGCCGTGGCAGCCTTTATATAGGGTTTCGCCTGCCGGCTTGTTGCCAATGGCAGGTATTTAGTTTTGCCGCCTTTGAGCAGCTTCGTGGATTGGTTCCTATTGAACGAATCTCAATTCAGGTTTTTTAGCCAATCAGAATCCTGTATTAGGAGTCTACTATTCTTTATACAGAACAATTATTATGTATGCAATTTTTTTGAAAAAATTGTAACATCTTCCAATTTTTTCTTCCCCAGCAGTGCTATGCATTAATCACTAAAGATTCCCAGTGCAATTATACCATTCTTTTCTTCCATTCGATTATTCCCTCGTGATGCTATCTGGTAC
The DNA here is from genome assembly GCA_015471245.1 of Laticauda colubrina. NCBI lineage: Eukaryota > Metazoa > Chordata > Lepidosauria > Squamata > Elapidae > Laticauda > Laticauda colubrina. Next base: position 10,320,067 of record BLBF01000032.1, on the reverse strand, counting down.
CTTTTACTTTATATAGGATTTTTTTTTTTTTTTTTGGTGTCTTAGAGTGAATTTTGACTCCTGGCGATTGTCTGGACAAGTCTCTGCAATTTTTTTGGCAAAGTTTTTCAGAAGGTTTTTCTATGGCCTCCTACCTAGGACTGAGAGAAAATGATTGGTCCTAAGACACCTGGAGTTATGCCTAAAATGGGACTAGAGCTCACAGTCTCCCAGTTTCTACCCCAGCAGTCCCCAACCTCTGTTGCTTGGTGGCCTAGCTGCTGGGGGCGGGAAGGAGAACTGGGCCACACGCATGCAGCCCTTGAATGCACAAGTGCCTGCCAACCCACTGCTCATACAAGTTGTTTCCTGCACACAGTCTGGCCACCCATTCGCACTGCCCAATTCTGAGTAGGCCACCGCTTGGTAGTGGGCCATGGCCCAGGGGTTGTTCTAGCCCAAGGGTCAGCAACCTGCAGCTCTGGAGCCATATGTGACTCATCCCTCTGTTTCAGCTCCCTGTCACTCAAAATGCGTGTCACAACCGCCAATGTATAACATCTGCCGGCACATGATTTATTGAATTTTTTGACCCCAGTAGGCCAACCATAGATAAATCCAAGAAAATAAAAGTTTCAGAAGAAAATATGTTTAATTCAAGTACATATGCTAGTTTTGTGGCCACTTAAGAAATAGTCAAGCATGGGAAGAGTTTTGTGGCTCCTAGTGTTTTCTGTGGGAAACAGGTCCAAATGGCTCTTTAAGTGTTTAAGATTGCAGACCCCTGTTCTAATTTGTTGCCCTAATCACTGCACAAAACTCGTTCTCACATCAATTATACCAAGTAGGAATATAATATCCTTGAAATGTCTATGTTTTGTTTAATATGCACTGATTTTCAAAACCAATTTAAACATATTCACAAGGCTGACTTATCTACCGCTCCTACATTTATCTTTAAACAACTACTTTATTGAATACAGTACAAATATATTGTAGGCAGTAAGCTGGACATTCTGGGCCTGCCCTCGATCACACAGTTCTCTAGTTTCCTCTGATAGTTGTGTTCTGAATATGATTGCCTAGACTAGGTAGGGGTTTCCTTGGGAAAACCTAGACTCAAATGAGATTATGCTGTCTTTAGCAGATCCAATGCTCAACCTGGCCAGGTCTGGAAGACCTATACTCAGGGGTGGGATATGACAGGGTTAACTACCAGTTCGGGATTTACGAGCTTCCCTGCCTGCTGTGAGCCGTGCACCTGTTAATCGTCATTAGCACACTGCATGCCAAGAAGCAGCCTTTGAAACAGCCCTTTTTTCTTATTTTTTTTAACTGTAGCTGTGCCTCATTGAGCAGCTGATGTTGAAAAATCAGGAAATAAAGATCAGGTAAGAGCCCGGGTGGACCAAAACATTAGCAGACATAGAACGGGTTCTATGTCTGCTGCTCTTCAGAGCTACCGGTTCTACAGAGAATGGAAGGACAGAACTGGAAGAAACCCACCTCTGCCTATACTGTATAATCAAAGTATAAGCTAATGGCATCTTTCTTTCCAGGCATTAAATGAAGATATAAAGGCTGAGATATATCCCACCCAACCCCAACAAAAATGAAACAATTCTCTACCTATCTCCTTTTAAATCATCTTGAACACTAGCTCTTGACAGTGCTAAAGCCTACAGTAGAGGCCTGCGCCTTGATTTCAGTCCTAATGCCATAATTGCACTGAACAGGCCACCTCATGCCATGATCCAAGGCAGCAAATCTTGGAAACAATATGATTCTGCCACAGCCTGGCACTCCTCAGGATCTGCTACATTCCTTTTATTTTCAGGTGGTGTTCTCTTTCTGTTAACAGACTCCTATGGCTGCTCTGGGTTGCACAATGTGTTGATTCTTGAAGCAGCTTGAGAGAATGTACTTTTGTGGCCTCTGCAGCCTCTGGAAACCACACAAAACAGTACTCCATCCTCCTGTGATTTTTGAAGGGTCCAGAGGCCAGGCGAGAACATGGCCCTCTCATGCAACTTCCAGAGAGTCCAGAGGCCATGTGAGAGCACATCCCATCCTTGCTCAATCTCTGCACATTATGCAAGATCAGGGAGCTTTTCAAGAATAGTTGTTGGATGTTGGTGAACAATGGCATGTCACCCAAAATGTCTTACCCTTGTCATGTGTGTCATAGATTTGCCATCATCAGCTTAATTTGACAGTCCTCCTTGACTTTGTATATTCTTGCTAGTGATTCACTGAATAACAATCTGGCACAGGTGCCGCCATTTTGGCAATTTTTCCCTGATCCATTTTGGCTATTCCCAAGCCTTGTAAACTTTTGACGATCACTTGAAAACCTGTTTATTCTTCATTTAATTTAATTTAATTCATTTAATTCATTTAATCCTGCTAAATCTTATATTGTCCTCATTGTTCATCGTTTTAATTTTCCATCTATCTATTCATTTGTCTTCTGCATGGGAGCTTTGTCAGCTGATCGAAGCAGCAACCTTGCCTTTCTTTTCCTTCCTTTCCTTTCCCTCTGGATTTTGCCTGGGTAGATTTTGTTTACAAAAAGCTACCACTCTTCCTGTTTTGCTACTGTTGGCTCTGCTTCAGCTGAAGGGGATCCAGCTCCCTGAGAAGAAGGTTGGAAAACTTGACTGCAGGTATCAGCATTCTTTTTTTCTCCAATCCACTAACAGAACTTTCCCAAATCTAATAGGCTGTAGTAGGGTTAAGACTACAATTCCCACCAGGGGTGAGATTCAACCGGTGTTACTATCGGTTTGGTGAGAGTGTGTTTGCATGCGTGTGTAGAGCATTTCCAAAAAAACATCAGCTGTGCCACCCAGAGAGTTGATAAGCACTGCGCATGGGTGTGCAGCGTTTGAAAATCCTCTTCTTTCCTGCTTTTTCAATCTTAGCTGTGCCGTGCAAAGTAGCTGAGGTTGAAAAAGCAGGAAATAAAGGACAGCCAAGAGCCTGGGTGGGCCAAACGGATGACCAAAAGGTCATTGCAGTGAACCAGTTTGGTGTTTGCTGCTCTTCAGAGTTACCGGCTCTATAGATCCAGGCCAAATCAGTAGCATCCTACCCGATTCCCACCCAACACGAATCCTTGCTAAGACTTTGCCAAGGGATTTAGGAATTCTGAAAACTGTGATCTCAGCAAGCTGAAAGTACTCAATTAGGAAACAAATTAACTAGAGAAGGATTCTCAGGAGCAGAAGGCTCTTCTAGTGTATTCTCGAATCTAGATCACGTGAAGTGTTAATACCACTTTATAATGCCTTGGTAAGACCACACTTGGAATACTGCATTCAGCTTTGGTTGCCACAGTGTAAAAAAGATGTTGAAACATCAGAGAAGAGCAACAAGGAGGATTAGGACAGGGGACCCCAACCTGTGGGCCACAGCCCACTAGTGGGCCATGAGGAGTTTGCAACTGGGACATGGAAATAGCCGGCGAGCAGAGGCGCACTTGCATCCTCACTTGCACAAACAACAGACGAACACGTGCATACATGCTCCATATGGATGAGAAGCAAGCATACACATGCATGCCACTTGCGCAAATGGAGCTGCGTGCAAGCACTTGCCGGCCACTTGCATGGAACCATCCCGTCTCCCCCCCCCCCCCCCTGGTTCCCAAAGCTGGAAATTTTGGGGAACTCTGCATTAGGGGATTGGAGGCTAAAACGTATAGAGAATGGTTGTTGAAATTGTGTATGTCTACGTTTAATGAAAAGAAGGACTAGGACTGAGATGGTAGCAGTGTTCCAATATCTAAGGGGTTGCCACAAAGAAGAGGGAGTCAAGCTATTCTCCAAAGCACCTGAAGGCAGGACAAAAAGCAATGGTCCTTTACAATTCTGTTATTCTGTTAGTGCAGGTAAATGTCTATGGAGATTCTTCATAAGAAGCTTCTTCAGCTTTGACTGGGTGATGTGGGGAATGGAAGAATTTATACTCCTTGCAGACAGCTGGTCATTTGCCTTCTTTTAGTGAGTCATTGAGGCCACCTGGAGGTTTTATCTGTGTTGTCAGGATCGCTGAGTGGTGCAAATGAGGTGGAGCTTTCTTGGAATTTTGAAAGGACTGTTTTATAGACTAGAGATAGATGACATCTTATCCCTACCCCTCTGTTGAGAAAGGGCTGTCAGTTTTGACATAAATGGCCTCTTTACTGTTGGTAATAAAGTCGGGTGGGATTCAATTTTTTTAACAACCGGTTCTGTGGTCATGGCTTAGTTGGTGGGCGTGGCTTGCTGATCGTGTGACTGGGTGGGTATGGCCAACTTGATATCACTCACATCAAGGGGTGCTTCTCCTCACCTGCCCTCTCATGACAGTGGGGATGCTGCAACGTTCGTAAGTGTGAAAAATGGTCATAAGTCACTTTTTTCAGTGCCATTGTAACTTTGAATGATCATCAGTTTTAGACCAAAACAAAAAGGATATGTAAAATGTCAATCTTTCTCGCTAGCCAAGAAGCCTTGCTGAATGTCAGTCATCTTGGTTCCTTGTCATTAAAAGCTTTGTGGCAGCTCTGCTTCATTATTCAATTATTTCTTCAAAATGCTAACTCCAACAGGGGAGTATTTTCTCCCAACAGCAGTGTAAAAAGCTTAAAACAACCCTTCCCCTTTACGAAAGTACCAGCAGAGAAAAAAAACTCCTTTGGAGACAGTAAGCCTGGGCATACTACCAAGAATGCAAGAAGGGTGGAAAAAAGCAAAAGGAGATTTCTTCCAACAACCGGTTCTCTGAACTGCTTAGAAAGTTAACAACCGGTTCTAGCGAATAGGGGAGAACCTGTAGAATCCCACCCCTGAATAAAGTGTATGCACTAGGTGGGCTGACAACATTGCAGAATTTAAACCTTCAATAGAGAGCCAACATGATGCAAAGGAAAACCCACCTGCAACCATGAGAGCTCCCTTGGTGATGTGGAACCAGTCATTGTAATGGAATGTGTGAATGAGCTTAGCAGACAGGAGGAAGAGGCTTGGGCGAGGCAATGTCAGAAAAGAAGCAACTGAGCCCACAAAAGGAATGAAGCAGTGACAAACATCTCATAGGGGTTTTTGTATAATTTTTTGGACTGTAAAGGCAATGGGATAAATGCGCTTTCAAACAGTAAGATTCTGTTAGTACAACCTTACAATTAAAATATAGTACCGTGGGTATGCTTCTTGTCTAGATTACCTCACAAGGCTGATAGGTTTTTTTCCCCAACCCAACCTATCTCAGGGTATTGTTACAGAAATGGGTGGGACAGTTCTTCAATCTAAGCACATATCAAAAAATATATATACTAAAGTATATTTGCCTGTTTATTGCCTGCTGTTGACCTTGGTATGTTGTGCCTTTTCTTTGCAGGTTAAAAGCATGAAAATAATGGAAGTTTTTAGGCTAATTTCTGGCTTCCTTCTTCATGTGTCTTCCAGCCACCTATTTGTAAATTTTCACATGGCTATTGAAAACTCCGATTCTAAACGAAGTTGATATTGACAAATTCTGTTTCATTTCTATAACAGAATTGTCAGCAACCATCTTCATAATCTCTTCCTTCAAGTTCTGAGGAAAAAAGATCAGATATTGTAATAACTAGAGCAGCCTATCTGTTAGCTTGAACCTCCTTATCAAGAATTTGGCAGCTGAAGGTGGAGTGGAAAGAGGCTAAATCTAAATCCCATTTTTTTTTCAATCCAAAAGACAACTAATATGTGGCAACTTGGATCTTCTATCCTAAAACAGGAAGCCCAAAGTGTGCAAGGCCTTTGGTGAATCAGTTCTTTGTATCCTGACCTGTTCTTGTATCCTACTCAACAATTTACACAAAGGTGTGCTGTGTGTTTGCCTAATGTTTGTGAGCTTCTAATAATTAACAAAGCAGAATCACACCAAGCCAGAAGAAAAGTAAAATGAGTCAAATGTTTCAAAGGAAACAGACTATGAAGTAATTGCAACTCTTGAGCCAGGTCTGCATGCGGTATAACTGAGCAACTTTTATAAATGTCCTCAAAACTCATTACAGACTTACATCAGCTTTGTACTCAGCCCACTATTTTCCTGTAGCTCTGATAGCTAACTCACATTTTTGGTGCGCAGTTTATTTGCTCAGAAAGCCACAGCAATTATCCTGTACAAAAGGAGAGTACAGCAAACACTTTCATGTTAAAAAGGAATAAACCATATTAAACCCCAAAGGCATCTCAAGTAAATGCACAAAGAATTTTGCTTGTTGATAGTTAAACAAATCATTTGCCTCAATGATGGAATCTTTTCCACAGGAAAAAAAAAGCACATACAGAAAAAACTGAGCCATAGTGGCGCAGTGGTTACAATGCAATATTGCAGGCTAATTCTGTTGACTGCCAGCACTTTGATCCTGACTGGCTCAAGGGTTAACTCAGCCTTTCATCCTTCCAAGGTTGGTAAAATGAGGACCCAGATTGTTGGGGTCAATATGCTGATTCTGTAAAGTGCTTGCATATGTCTATAAAGCACTGTGAAATGATATATAAGTCTAAGTGCTATTACTATGCAAAAGCCTTCTGTCCATAATGGAATATGAGGTATGGAGACATTTTTAGAGAAGAAAAAAAAAAAAGAAGTATTTTCTGGTGCTATTTTACATCAGTTTAGGCAGATTTCAGACTTGCGCAATCTATTTTGTTTTTACTAGCATCCCAAGATCCATCAACCAGAGCCAGAAGGAAATCATCCAGAAGCCAGGAATTTATTGAGGACCAAATAAGTAGAGCTGACAGAGATGAAAATAATCCTGTTACCCCACACATTCAACATTCCAGCTGTACAATTTAGAACAGGATTAGAGTTATAATTCATTGCTCTTGCTTAACAACAGGAAGCTGGATATTCTTGACTATTTTATTCCAAATCTGCTAGAGATTATTAGAATGTCACAATATGTTCATTTCTCCATTAAATTAGTAGCACAGGAGCTTGATTGTTGCATGTCAGATACAGATAATCTTCAAATTTACAACCTTTCATTTAGTGACAGTTACAACAGAACTGAAAAAAGTAATTTCTGACCATTTTCCACACGACTGTTGCAACATTTCTATGATCACATGATCAAAATTCAGATAATTAGCAATTGGCTTATATTTATGACAGTTGCAGTGTCCTGGGGTCACATGATCATTTTTTGCGATCTTCTGACAAGCAAAGTCAGTGGAAAAACCAGATTCACTTAACAACTGTGTTACTAACTTAATGACTACAATGAAAAATTGTGGCAAGAAATAACTTAAAATGGGACAAAATTTACTTAAGGCTAGGTCCCATGGCCGACGGACGCAAAACGTATGCATAAAGGACACATTTGCATAAACAGAACAGAAAAGAACGGACGTGGGTAGTACGTAGCGGGGATGTTAAGTGGATGTTCATCGGAAACCCAGCGGATGGAAACGGATGACACATCCGAAGGGGTTCCGGGGGAGAATTGTGAAGCGGATGCATAGCGGATGACGCGGATGCATCACGGACGCCTATAGAAAGCAAAGGGGATGCCGCACGGATGTATATCGAATGCAAAGCATTCACTGTGCATGCGGGGAGTATGAATTGCATCAGCTCTGCGGATATAAAAGGATGCAGCATGCATGCAGTCAGCATTCAGGGGAAAGACGTGCTGCCACATACATCCAGCAGGAACACCATAGTTCGTCAGTCAGGGAAGAAGAGGAAGCCGGTGCCTACTCGTTCCAGCCCTGGCAAGGACAGAACCAGCATCCCACCCCCTGGCACTGATTCTGAAGCTGCTGCTGCTGCTGCTGTGGTGGACCAGCTCCAAGGCCCTCAAGCCCTTCAAAGCCCTGCTGCTGAAGGCCCTGCTGAAGCCCCTGCCAGAGGGAGGAAGAGGCAAGGGAAGGGGAAGGGAGAGAGGAAACAGTACACCGTTTCCGAGGAGCATGAGGATGAGGTGCTGGAATGGCTGAGGGAGAACGAGTACCTGTGGAGAAAGGGCCACAGACTGTATCGCAACACCAAGAAGAAGCGGGCAGCTTGGAGAGATAAGGCAGAGAGCCTGGGGTACACTGCAGAAGTACTCCTGGGATGGTGGCAGCACATGCACACCTGGTATGGCAAGCTACACCTCAAAAAATCCAGGCAGGTCACTGTCAAACTCACTGACCGGGAGATGTACATCCTGGCCAAGTGCAGTTTCCTGGAGGGTGAGATCTACCACCGAGGAGCAGCCCCTCTGACACCCCTCTCCCTCAGGCAGCCCACAGACAGCCAGTCCTCTTCCAGCCAGGAGCCAGCTACCCTGTCCAGGCAGGTGTCTTCAGAGGGCCCCATGGCAGAGACCCCCCCTGACAGCTGCACTCCCTATGCTGGCGGACTTGGAGGATCCCCTGTCACAAATGGAGGATGAAGAAGCAGCCACCAGAGGCCAACCCACCCCCACCCCCATCTCCACAGGATGCAGGCAGAGAGGCAGACTGGAGGGCCAGAACCACAGTGTCCTGTTGGAGATCAGGGACACAATGAAGACCAGCACAGAACTTCTCTCTCAGCTGGTCCACTTGGACAGGGCATTCTCGGGCCGCCACACCTTCATCACCTATGTGAGCCACACCCTCAGGGACCTGCCCGAGGCCCAGTACCAGGTGATGAAGGAGAAGATAACAGCACTTCTGCACAACCCTCAAAGCCCAGCTGAAGCTGCTCCTACCCACTCCAGGTCTGCTCCTCCACCCCAGGCGATGTCACAGCCCTTCCACGGCTTTCAACAGCCCCTCACCTACCAAAGCTACGACTACCAGAACTTCCCAGTCCAGGCCCAGGTTCATCACACACCACAGATGCCAGTCCTCACCCAGCTGCAGACCAGACAGCCCCACTACACTCCTCCTTCCTCCACCCCACAGCCAAGCCCGTCAGCGGACAATCTGTCATCAGTCTTGGGCCTCACATGTCAGGTCCTTGATGAAGGACGTCTCAACCTCACGGGACTGAGTCAGCTCTAGACAGCTTCCTGAACACACCATCCCCTGTTGTACTCTCGGGGCCAAGCACCCCAACGGCGCCTCAGACCAGCAGTCAAGCTACAGCCACCTCCACAGTCCCTGGCCGCTTAACAGCTGAGACCATGGACATGACTCAGAGTGACTGAGAATAGTGCCAGAGACAGAGATGTTACTTGTTCACTTTATCTTTGCTTAAGACACTTTACTTGGTTCATTTTGCTTATTTAATAAAGTCATAAAGTTAAGAAAGTTAATAAAGATTATCTTTGCTTAAAACACTTGGTTCATTTTTTTACCTCAATAAAGTGTTGGTGAAAACTTTTCAAAAATAGTTAAGCCTTTGCATGCTTGTGGGATAGATAAGGATAGTTGTGGGATAGATAAGCCTCCAGTGCAAGCATAGTGGGACTGCATGGTCCACCATCCCAGCGATCCAGATGATTTTCTCCCCCTTTTTATAGAAAATATCGGTTGTCCGCTATGGGGACTTCTACATACTCTTGACATACTGCAGAGATCCTAAATATACGAGATACATCCCAGATACAAACATTTTGTCCATTTTAATCCTTTATATATGAGATGCATATGCTTACATCCTATTTCCGTGCTACTAACGCTGTGTAGACGTTCTGTGCAGCTTTTGTTTCCTCCCTCTTTCCGTTTTCAGCTGCAGCGGATGTGAGTTGAGGGGATGCCCAGAGGATGCAGAGAGGATACAGATGACATTTAACGGATGATAATGGACATAGAACGTTTGTTGCCCGTATATGTCGTGGATGTACATTGTACGTGGTGGAAAGTTTATCCGTTCACAAAGTTTTGTGCAGCTCAAAACTTTTTGCGCAGATGAAATCTCAGTGAACGGATGCTCGACGGATAGAGCGTATGAAACACATATGCAGTGAGTACACAACGGATGCATAGCGTTTTCCAATGGATGGCAAGCTTTCACGTTTTACATCCTCTTTGCATCTGTAAGTGCAGTGGGACAGGGCCTTTAATAGCTATTTTGCTTAGCAACAGAAATTTTGGGGTCAACTGTGCTTGTAAGTAGAGGATTTCCTGGTGTTAGTAAAGCAGATATTGCAACGTAATGTATTATTGAAGATTCAAAAGAAGTTAATAGGTTCTGAGTGACCATCTGATAGCAAAGTCTCCTGCACAAATGCAGTTTGGGAACTACAAATAAGCAAAAACGTAGAAAAATGATTCATTTTCATTGCAAAATTCTGGTCATCATAACTTGGATTCTCAGTATCAGGGTTTTTTTTTAATGTTATCTAAAACATATTTTCTTATTACAGGATTCCTCCAATTTGAATACAGAATAACATCACAGGATAGTGTACATATCTATTATCTCTTCTTTTGAAAATTTTCTGTCTTGCATCATGCTATAAATTTTCCATTTTTTTCTGCTTTCATAATTGCATTGTGCAGTTTATACAAATTATTCCTGTCCTAAATATTTCAAGGAAATCCACAGCTGGTGTCTGTTCAGTCCCTGTCCCACAACACAGGGATAATTATGAACATGTGTGGTTGTTTTACACAAAGTTACCTTGGCATCTGGAATCATGTTATGTTTGGACTTCCAGAACTATCAAATATCAGGGCATGGTTGACTATGACATCACATATACCATTAGTGGCACCCATTATTGATGTCTTTGGCTTCTACATAACATTTTCATCCTCTTACATCCTCAAAGCCTCCATGTGTTTTGCTCCAGAATATGAGGGTTCTCCCAGAGCTGATGTGGAGACCCATAGTGTCTCCTTGTGTTGCTATTCTGTATTTTTTTTCCTCTGAATTGGATTTGAGTTTTTTTTAAAGGGGGGGGGGTCTTGGAATAAGTGTTGCCTACTGGTGACTGCATGGACAATTTTCTTGGTCAAATTTCAGAAGTGGTTTGCCCTTGCCTTCCTTGTATTGTTGAGAAGGTTGAGTTGAGAGGGAGAGAGATTGACTCAAGATCACCAGCTAACTTTGTGCCAATGCAAGATTAAAACTCATAGTCTCTCAGTTCCTGGTCTGGTGCCCACTACATCATACTAATTTGTAGCTGGTCACCCAGCAGATCTTGACTCATCTCTAATGGTGAAAATACAGAACAATTAGATGACAAACTGCAGATTCCCAGTTTCCTAGAAATACCAGCATAGTATTGCCCACCCTGGGGGGGGGAGGGGGGGGGAGAGATACTATCCATACCTGAAATGAGTCAAGAAAATAATGGCAATGCTGCTCATTACCACCATATACATAGAAGAAACGACAGAACCTAGCAATGGAGTCAAAGGGGGATCAGCTTAGAATCCCTACATAGCCACAAGTTAATGAAGTCCAACTCCCCTCCCCCTTAAGTACAGCTTACCTTTTACTAAGTGTAATAAGCTGCTGACCATTAGTTGAGAAGATTCTTGTGCTTTTAGGCTCTTAGGAATCAATGTGAATCTAGTCTTTTGCATCTGACAGTATATCCTTACATCACCATACTAGTCATGAATAACTCCAATAGCCCAAATAGCACAGCTGGCCATTAGCCCACTGGCATGCCCCACTGTTATTAGATGAGGACAGAAAAGAGTGACATTCTCTGCTTATAAAAGCTTTTACAAATCACTGTCTTCTTGCCAAGACTCTAAAGCACCATTATATCTACGCTGTGTTGTAGCATTATCAAAGTTAGGATAGTAGGGGTGGTCATGTTTCATTCTTCCCGTCCCATTGTTGAGAAAGGAAAAGTTATTTGCACCAAATCTGATATTTTTATAAAGCTGCTTTAATAGATATTAATGAAAGGAATCGAAAATACTTGAATGCTGCATCCAATTTTGATCAAAAAGATGTTGAGACTTTGGAAAAAGTGCAAAGAAGCACAACGAAGGTGATTAAAGGCCTGAAGACTAAAACATATAACGAACAGTTGCAGGATTTGGGTTTGCCTAGTCTAGAGAAAAGAAGGACTAAGGGGCACAGAGTAGCAGTATTCCGGTATTTGAGAGGCTGCCACAAAGAGGGAGTCAATTTATTTTCCAAAGCACCAGGGCAGGACAAGAAACAATGGAGGGAAACTAAGCAAAGAGAAAAGCAACCTAGAATTAAGGAGAAACTTTCCAACAGTGAGGACAATTAACCAGTGGAACCATGTACCTTCAGACGTTGTAGGTGCTTCATCACTGTTGGTTTATAAGAAGAGACTGGACAGTCACTTGTCTGAAATAGTATGGGACTTCCTGCTAGAAGACCTCCAAGGTTCCTTCCCAGTTGTATTCTGATTGATTTACAAATGCAAGTGATCTTACTTGTACTGTTTTTATGCTATATACTGTTTTTATGCCACCCCCTTTCAATCATTTTCCTCCTGTGTCTTTTCCATTAAAACTGATTTGCCATCAATGCATTCCCCAATATATCTGCTATGCTTAAAACAGTGATGGAGCATCTAATGTTTTATAAATAGCATAACTTCTATTTAAATAGAGGCTAGCAAGCCATTTGCTAGGTATACCTTATTTGAGATTCTCATAATCTCAAAATAATAAAATATTGTTAATTTTTTAAAGTATATAAATGCAAAGGAACACAACTTTCATTCTTTGCTTGGAACCTAAAAGATGGTAAAGAAACAAATACGTGAATATATATAATGGTCCATAAACTAGAATGCTGTTACAGAAAAGGCCATCTATCCACTAACTTACATTGTCTAATTTCAGGCTGCTTGGAAGATAACAAACAATCCAGGATGATAAACTGAATTCTGGAGCAAACTAGAATCTCTCAGAGAAATTTCAACAGCTGGAATGATGTTCTTGACAGTCAGCTATTAACAATCTGGCTGCCACATTCCAATTGCCTCCAGTAAACATGGAACTAAGTTCTTCTGTCTGAAAAAAATACAAATTCAATAGAGAGCTTCTGTTAGTGAAATGGGGAAGAGAAGATTCTTGGGTTTCTCTCTTCTTCCTCAAAAATGTGTTTTGGATGCTTCTGGATCACTTTGGAAAACTGATGACTGCAAAGAAGAAGAATTTGTAAAGATCTCTTTCAGACAGATTGTGCAGGCTTTTTTGGATTAAGTCCTAAATGTGGCCAAGGATACTAGTTCAAAAAAGTAAGTCCAGGACAAAATTTTTGAATTATTTTAATTAATACAATGTTCATTTAGTATGGTTGCTCTCAATATCTTTAATAATGTTTTCCTTCTGCCGCTAGCTTAAGCCTGTGATATCATTAAACTTAACCTTGTTTCTTTTGGTTCTTCATGTCAGTGTTGACTACCTGGACAAATCCCTGCAGTTTTCTTGCCAAGGCTTCAGAAGAGGTTTTACCCTTGCTTCCTTCTTCCTAAGGCTGAGAGAGAGACCTGCTGGCTCAAGATCACCCAACTGGCTTTGTACCCAAGGCAAAGTTAGAATTCAAAGTTAGAATTCTTCTGGCTTCTAGCGTGAGGCCTTAAATCACCATACCAATCTGGCTTTCAAACCAACTGTAGCTGATTAAAATGATACACACACACAAAAAGATAATATAAGATGAAATCTTTTTAGAACTTGGGTGGGAGACTACCAAAAAAATCCAAAGGTTGTTCCTAGACTGGGAGATTAAAAAACAACAACTACCCTTGAAGAGGAATGTGAACACCAAGAGTAAAATTTATTATTATACTTCTGCAGAATGTGTGGTGTCATAAATATTTTTTTAAAAAAATATTTTTAAGTGTGCAAGTTTTATACACCTTTCCTCCAAAATAGCTAGAAAATGTGAAAATAAATACATAAAATATACTTGGCATCAATGACTATTTTTTTCTTTTGTTATGCTATATCAAAGCTCATAATAATTCACTTATTAAAGTGTAATCCTTTAACTTCAAAACAACCAAGCAAGGAAACATATTTAATTCCTGTTATTTGCAATGTAACAGATTGGTCTGAATAAGTAAATTGATTATTCAAGTGTGGGAATTATATGAAGGTACTTATATAAAATTGCCATGTATCAGGGAAGCAATCAGAAGAGATTGTGTTTCAGGTAATTAAAGGTCATAAATCTTGCTTGCTTGGTTTTTAAAGTACAGTAGCTGTTAAGTATTAACTAAGTTTACTGTTACAACTGCAGATTGTAACAAAACAGCATGAAATAATAAAAAAAATTAAAATGATAATATGTATGTAACTCCCTAGTTTTATCTATGTTTTCCATCTAACCTCATCCAGGGGTGGGCTGCTGGGGATTTGCAGGGGTTTGTGAGAGCCTCTAGCTAAGATTCTGTGCAGTTCAAAGGACCTCCAAATCCCACTCCTGGCTGGCCCCGCCCGCCCCACCCTGCCCCTCCCAGGAGTCCCCACATGGCCTGTTTTGGGTGCAGGGTGTGTGCAGAGGCTTGGGGAGGGCAAAAAATGGGCCTCCCAGAAGTTTGGGAGAGAGAGCCTCCAGAGCCCAGGGAGAGCAAAAACGCCCCCCCAACTGTGGTACAGGAGGCGAACTAGGCTCCGCTCACCAGGGCCCTGCCTACCAGGGCCCTGCCCACCCAGCAACCAGGTAGAGAACCCTTTGCTAAAATTTTTGAAGCCCACCCCAACCTCATCATAGGTATGGCAAGAGAGCATATATTGAATGATGCTCTCCACCTATCCAGCATCAGGAGGAAGAAATTGCTGTTCTCTTGCCATTTGAAAAATTTCCCTGTCAGAAACAGAAGAAAGAACAGGCTTAAGTGGAGGAATGCAAAAATCTTCCTGAGTAGATAGCCCGGCAATTTTAACCAGATATAATTAGTTCTTTACTTACAATATTTAGTGACCATTCAAAGTTACAACACAACAGGGAAAAGTGACTTAGGACTGTTGCACTTAAGGACTGTTGCAGCTTCTGCATGGTCATGTGATCAAAATTTGGTTTCTTGGCAACCAGCATATATTTACAACAGTTCCAGTGTCCTGGGGCCATGTGATTGCCATTTGCAATCTCCCCAGCTGGCTTCTGACAAACAAACTCCAAGGGGAGAGATGGATTCACTTAATGGCCACATAATTCATTTAACAACTTCTGCAATTTGCTTAGCAACCAGGGCAAAAGAAAGTCATAAAATTGGGCATGACTCATTTAACAATCTTGCTTAGCAACAGAAATTCTGGTCCCAATTGTGCTTGAAAGTCAAGGACTACCTACACGGGTAAGATATCAGAATAATATTTTGTACCACAATGGCATCTCTCGCAGCATCCTAACCAAGAAACAGATCTCTATTGTATTCTTTCCACCAGATAATAGTCAAAAGGCTAGGAATAGGATACTTATAGTGTAATCATATAGACAATGCAACCCATTTCTAAAATATGTATAGTACTGCAGCTTTGAGGATTCCTCTGGAACCCCATCTGTAGATTACTTAATATTTATATTTGTTTTCATTAGGCAAAAGTTGCCTTCACTTCCTGCAGCAGACAAATGTTTAAAACATTTAGTGAGGAACTAATCAGCACAGGAAAAGCTTTCCTGACTGCTATGGACAAGCATGAAATTCACCCATGTGAAGAAATGTAATTAATCCCAAGAGGAGCTATTATTTATTCTAAGTCTTCAGTGAATTTTTTTTTTACTTCTGTACTGCCATCTTGCGATCGCTTGCAGCAAATGCTTTGTCGCTCCTAGGTGAGGTTGCAAATGGTTGTTCGTTAATTCATAATAACCTAAGGATGAAGTCACTGCTGGTTTACACAGGTAGAAACTGCTTGTTCAGAATTTACATTACAGGCAGAAAATCAGCACTTTTTCAGGAAAAACCCTGGGAAAGAGAAGAGAGGTTTTTTATCAAAGCTCATTCCGGCACTTAATAATTAAGAGCATCCATTCATTTTATTGTTTATCAATAAAGGATGGACACTCCTCAAAACAGACATTTGTGTAGGAAAACACAGTCACTTCAGTTTTTAGCAAAGGGGTTTCTGTACAAAATGAATGCCATGTTACATTCACAACAGATTTGTGCTCTTGATACAGGGAGTTAAAACTGAACTTGTTTAATCTTTATTCTCATGTTCAGAACAATAAATTAGGCAGAGATCACGATTAATGATTAAAGTTAATGATTTGTGAAGAATAAGCATATAGTCATACAGAAAACTGGGCATGCCCGAACACTATATTTTATTTAAAACACTTTAACATTTAAAAAAAGAATTTTAGATTTAGATTTTATGATCGTATATCTTTTTTGAATACTGACACAAGGCTTTGTCATTCCAATGGAAAGACAGTCTAAGAGAAAATGGACTTTTTTCTTCTTCAGATAAACTCATGACCATGTTATGCTTTATAAATAGTTGAAGTAGATCCTAAGATCCGCTTTGGCATGCATATTAGTGGAAGGAATTTTTCTCACCTCTTCTTTCCTTTCCCTGACCATCTCAACTGCATTCAGGCAGTGGCTTTGGGAGAAAGAAATTGTTCCAAATTGAACAAAGTTTTTAAATATTAAAATTGCAACTGAAGTACAAAAGAAAATATAACATCATTACAAATTATCAGGGTATGCAACAGACTGGATGGGCTCTGCAAACAGACTCAGTTGGCTTTGAAGAAAGAATTGCTTTCTTAAGTTTTTAGAATTCGCTAAAAAGAAAAGAAAAAAAAAAACCAGATGGGAAACATACCCAGCCAATGTAAATAAGGAAACTTAACTGGGAATGGTGTTCTGATTACAGAACCTACTGTTAGAAAATTATAGTTATAGAATACTATTTGACAAAGCCAAGGTTAGAACAGCCAGGGACACTAATATCATATGTAGGTTTACTCAGATTTATTCAAAATACATTAACATGTAGGCAAGGATAATAATAAATATAGAAGCACTTTATCCTAAGTACAAAATGCAAAGGTAAAATATGAAAAGAAAGTTAATCACTAACCAATCCTGGTAATTATATATATGTTTACACAATCAGCCATGTATATACCGTGTTTCTCCAACAATACGGCCTCCACCAATAGGAAGCCCTACCATGTTTTATGGGCAAAAAATCAAATTAGGCCCCTCCCCCCAAATTAAGGCCCATATTAAACATGCGAAATAAGGGGAGGGAATGGCAGGGAGGGGCTTGCATTTAGGAAGTACTTTCATGCCTGGATATGGTGTTGCCTGCGTTGGTGGGGCACTTCATATCGAGAGACCTTCCACCATTGTTGCTTTCCCTTCTCCCTTGCCACCGCGGTGTTAGAGCAACGCCTCGGCATTTCACGTAGCCATGTGTGGTCAGTCAAGGCTCCTCCCTGCAACAGGAGCCGAGGAGACACTTGGCTTCAGGCGCTCCCGTCGTCGCCTTCCAAAGGAAGGCGCTTGCCCGAGAAATCTCTCCCCCACCCTCTCTCCCCGCAAGGTCAATGTCTGCGCTGCGGCTGAGGAGGAGGCTGCAGCCGGTTCCTCTTGCTTGCCGAGAGGTGAGGAAGCTGCGGCTTTGCAGAGCAAGTGAAGCGCTGCTCGCCTGGGCAAGATTTGGGAACGAGGGGTAGGAGGAGGCATGCATGCACCCGCGGCTCGCTTTCCTGGCTATGCCCAGCCCGCACGGCTCTGGCGCGGCCCTGGGGGGATGAGTGGAGGGTCCGGCAGGGAGGACTTGCTGTCTTAGTGAGAGCTCTACCGCTGGGAAGGAGGGCCCGCCTGTCAGCTGCACTGGGCGCCCCAGGCTAAGCTGACAGGCGGGCCCTGCTTCCCAGCGGCAGAGCTCTCATCAAGGCAGCAAGCGCCTCCCCACTGGACCCTCTGCTCATCCCGCCAGGGCTGTGCGGGCTGGGCAGAGCCGGAAAAGCGAGCCACGGGTGCATGCATGACTCCTCCTGCCCCTCGTTCCCAAATCTCACCCGGGCGAGCAGTGTTTCACTTGCTCTGCAAAGCCATGGCTTCCTCACCTCTCAGCAAGCAGGAGGAACCGGCTGCAGCCTCCTTCTCCTCAGCCGCAGCGCAGACATTAACCTTGCGGGGAGAGAGAGAGAGGGAGAGGGAGAGAGAGAGGTCCTTTCAGGCGAGGCCTTCCCTTGGAAGGCAGCGACGGGAGCACCTGAAGCCAAGTGTCTCCTCAGGGCTCCGGTTGCAGGGAGGAGCCCTGACTGGCCGCACGTGGCTGCTGTAATGCCACAGCAGCAAGGGATGAAGGGAAACCAACGGTGGCGGAAAGTCTCCCGAACATCCAAGCTGTTGCCGCTCGCCCACCCGAGGATGCAAGGGGGGGGGGGAATTAAGTCACCCCTGAAAAGACGGCCTAGCTGTTTTTTCGGGGGTCAAAAAAAATAAAGCCCGGCCTTATTATGTGAGAAACACGGTACAATATACTGTTAAAAATATGAAAGCCAGATTTGAAAGATAAAATATGAAAGCCAAGGGGAAAATGGCTCAACTAATGCACATGTGCAAACCATCCTCCAGTGTTGTTATTCACTTCCTGTTGTGTTTGATAGTCTTCAGGGAAATGAAGAGCAGTAAGAAATAATTACAGCGGCCATAACTATTAATTAAAAGCTGGCAAGGCAAGGGTGATGAGACAGAGAAACAATGAAGGTTCTCACAGGAGTAAAATATCCTTTCGGTGTCAGACAAGCGACAGAGAGCTCCTCTACCTACGGCATGGCTGTCAAACTCCCAGTCCATGGGCCAGATGCGTCACGTGCTGGCTATGCCCATGCCAAGTTTAACCAAGGGGGGGGGAGTCCTGATACATATGTGACGCCGACATGACAATGTAAGTTTGTCACCCCTGATTTAAGGAGAAAGATTGGAGGAGAAACTGAGTAGACTTGATTTGGAGACCTCTTGATTCAGCAGGTGAATCCATTTTGGTTGGTTTGATATCCAGGTGTCATTGATAATTGCTGGATTGATCCAAAATGGTAAGTTCTTTTTTGATATTGATTACACATTTGTGTGTGCTTTTTAATCTTCTCCAGAAAAGACTCCAGGGACTGCTCAAAATGCAAATAAGTTAGGATTGCAAACAGGCATTCAGTCTGCCAAGTCTTTCTAGAGGCAGTGAGAGCCAACGATATCGTAAGCCGGAAATGTAAAAATAAGCCAATACAGCAATAGCACTTAGACTTACATACTCCTTCACAGTGCCTTATAGCCTTCTCTAAACAGTTTACAAAGTCAGCCTATTGCCCCCAACAACCTGGGTCTTCATTTTACCCACCTCGGAAGGAGGGAAGGTTGAGTTAACCTTGAGCCTGGTGAGATTCCAATTGCCAAATTGCAGGCAGCCAGCAGCAGAAATAGTCTGCAGTACTGCACTCTAACCACTGTGTCACTGCCAATATGGTCTGGTTCAGGCATAAGATGAAGCTAAAGAGCAGCTTCATGAATTTGTGCTAATCTAAAAGATGCCACATTGTCATTTAGCACAAGATGTGGCCCCAGACATATTGATTCTGCAAAAACTTGTGGGATGAGTGCAATTCATTTGTGAGTGAGATTCAGAAGAATAGCTGGGAGTGAGAAGCAAGAATCATTCCAACATTGTTGAAAAGTCAATACTGTTGGTTCTTTCTCACTTCCAATCTCATTTGTTTATAGCTATCATGTGAATAAGTACAGTTTGATGCTAAAAGCTATTTAAATTGATTCTCCCCCCACCCCAGCCTTCTCTCCCGACTCCTTTTTTCTGTAACATGTCTTTTAAACTGCAAGTTATATATAGGGTTGAGTTCTATAAGCTGTTCTCAAAGCATTTTTGCCCTAAATCTTGGGAAAAAATATTTAAAATTGTATGAATACAATTCTGGAAAAGATTTCTGAAATGTTTGTGTATTTATGGAATACATGAAAGTAACCAATGTCAGAAATACCGTGTTTCTCACAAAATAAGGCCGGGCCTTATTTTTTTTTTACCCTGAAAAAAATGGCTAAGCCATCTTTTCGGGGGTGACTTAATTTACCCCACCCTTGCATCCTCGGGCAGGCAGTGGCAGCTTGGATGTTGACTTCGGCGTTGGTGGGGTACTTCGTATCGGGAGACCTTCCACCACCATTGCTTTCCCTTCTTCCCATGCTGCTGCAGCATTTGGCACAATCACGCGGCATTTGGCACAGCCACACGGGGGTGGCCAGGGCTCATCCCTGCAACCGGAGCCCGGCAGAGACACTCGGCTTCAGGCACTCCTGTTGCCGCCTTCCCGGGCATCATTCAAAGGCAAAGCCCATTCTCTTAAAAACAGCACCCTATTACGACAAAGCCTCCCCTGACCGAAAGGGCAGCCCAACCCCACGTGGGGAGGCGAATCTCCCAGGGCCGCAGCACAGGATCAGCCCATCCCAGAAGTGCCCAGCTGCCATCCCTGCCTGGCGCCAGGCAGAGCACGAGGAGCTTCGCCTGGGGCACCCAGCACAGTTGACAGATGGGCCCTCCTGCCTGGCGGCAGAGCTCTCACCAAGGCAGCGAGCGCCTCCCTGCCAAGCCCTCCGCTCATCCTGCCAGGGCTGCGCTGGAGCCAGGTGGGCTGGACAGAGCCGGGAAACCAAGCCGCGGGTGCGCGCCTGCCTGCCAAGCGAAAGAAACGGGCCGACCTGAGCTCTAAACACTGTGGCAGCACGGGAATAAGGGAAAGCAACGGTGGCGGAAGGTCTCCTGATACGAAGTGCCCCATCAACACCAAGCTCAATGCTGGTAGCACCGTATCAGGGTATGCAACAAAAGTACTTCCTAACAGCAAGTCCCCTGCCATTCCTCCCCATTTTGCATGTTTAATGTAGGATTTAATTTGGGGGGAGGGGCTTAATTTCATTTTATGCCAATAAAATATGCGGGGACTTCCTATTGGGGGAGGCCGTATTGTTGGAGAAACACGGAATTATTTAGCTATTGTAAAGAGTAAAGAAATAAAGGCCAACATCAGAATCATCCATTAAAAAAAAAGTCACAAAGTAACCAGAGTACTTTCTCCTGAGTTGCGTACTTGGAACTTGTAATCTATCCCTTTTATTTAGCTGCTAGAATATACTGTAGCTGCCACTTGAGATTATACAGTTATTCAAACAAAAAGTCAAGCGTGCAAACTAAGAGGCTAGATCTGTCCTTGTTTCTAGCAGCAGGGAGCTACCAGGTCTGGCTATCCAATGACCACAATGAGGTAAACAAAATGTTTCACACAGTGTACTTCCATCAATATTTGCAACATAGATTAGCCAGTACGATTCTACCTGTTTGCTTAAAGTTATTAAAGCCTCATTGTTATTATAAATGTGTACATATTTGCAACTTTAGGACATGACACAACATGATTTCTCAAAAGACCCTCTGGGATCAGAGAAATTCATTTACAGGGTGCAGTCACTGCAGCTGAACACACCTTGACTTTTTGAGTAAACATGCATAAGGACTGGTTGCTACAGATCATGCTGCACTCTAAAATGTGTCAATAGACTAAAGAGGCTCACACAATTCTCAGAAAAGATTCATGATGGGAACTAATTTTCTCTAAAGATAACTCAAAGCCAGACAAACTAGATTAGGTCCTCTGTCTCTATTGTTCTGAAATGTTAAGAAATTACCACACCTTGATTTTTTTCAAGGTGAAAACAGGCAGAAATTCATCTATTCTAATTTGTTTAATAAATGGCTGACCTTTAATAGGGAAAGAACATCTATCCTTATCCTCATCTTTTGGAAATTAAAACAAATGTTTACTTTATTACTGCCTTGCATCATACCTCTTGCAGCAAAGAATTGTGCTTTGATGAATACTTAGCATGTTTTCTGTATGCTATATACAATACATTTTTCGCATAAGACCTACAATAGGTCACAAGTGCTCAATATTATTACTTTCAGGAAATCTGACCAGTATCCATTTTCTTACTTGTTCTTTGCATTCCAGTGGAACTTTTTCCAGGGGTGGGAATCAAATTTCTTAACCAGTTCTATGGATGTGGCCTAATTTGTAGGTGTGGCTTGGTGCTCATGTGACTGGGTGGGCGTGACTTGCTGACTGGGCATGGCTTGGTGGCCATGTGACTGGGTGGGAATGGCTTGTATGTAAATATTATAAATATGTAAATATTGATTTTTATTATTTAAAAAAAAGCAACTTTTACCCAAAAGCAGGCAAAGCAGGCAGGCTGATTGAGTTGCTCACAGAATCAGAGATTAAGATAGAGATCTATCTATCTGCAATCAGCTACCTGAGTCTGCACTGAAGTTTCAGTCATTCAGCTCTGCTTTTAGATTAGCTAGAAAGCAAGAAATCCAAGGATTTCCTGCTTTCTAGCTAATCTAAATCTCCTGGCAGAGCAGAACAGCTGATGGTCGGGGGGGGGGAAAGAAAGGAAAAATAGCAACTTATCAAACCAGTCAAGTTGGGTGGCTCGCATGCTAGGTAAGGAGTGGGCAGGGAGGGGAGGGGCCAGCCAGGGAGCGATTTGCTGATTCTCCGAACTGCAGACAATCGTGTGTGCAGCATTTGCAAGAAATTATCAACTGTACCGCCTGGATAGCTGACAAGCGCTGCTCTTGGGGGCACAGTGTTTGAAAATCCTCATTTCCTGCATTTTCCACTTCAGCTGTGCTGCGCAAAGCAGCTGAGGAGGGAAAAGCAAGAAATAAAGGACAGCCTAGAGCCCGGGCAGGTGGGTGGGCCAAACACCACTCTGGTTCGATGTCAACTGCTCTCTGCAGCTACAGGTTCTTTAGAACCGGGCCGAATCAGTAGCATCCCACCCCTGACTTTTTCTAATAAAATGCATGACCCATACTGATAATTTTATTTAATTTCAGAAACAAAGTGCTATGGTTTGCACAGGTCGCCCTCGACTTACAAGAGTTCATTGAGTGACTGTTCAAGTTACAATGGCACAGAAAAAAGTGACTTAGGATCATTTTTCATACTTAAGACTGTTGCAGCATCCTCACAATCATGTAATCGAAATTCAGACCCTGGCAAACGGGCATGTATTTATGATGGCTGCAGGGTCAATGGGGAAGCCAGATTTACTTAATAACCATGTTATTCACTTAACAACTGCTGTGATTCACTTAACTACTTTGGCAGGAAAAGTTAACATAGCCCAAAAAACAGTTAAAATCTTGTACTTTATAGGAAGTTTCTTCTAAAACCATCCAAAGTTATTATCTCACTGAGCCATTTCCTAAACACACCACAATCACATTTTAATATCTCATCCTAGGGAAGATGAAAATTGGGCACTGTAGCATGATCATCTCCACTGTTTGCAGGATGTTAAATTATTGTGAGAAAAATAATTTCTGCTTCTGGGGATGACTGACAGCTCATCCAAAATATCTTGGTTCCAGAGATGGTATTCAGCAGGTTCTGACCAGTTCTGGAGAACCAGTCGTGGAAATCTTGAGCAGTTCAGAGAACCGGCAAATACCACCTCTGACTGGAGATTTTACAGTATCCTTCCCCTGCCACGCCCACCAAGCCACGCCCACAGAACCGGTAATAAAAAAAATTGAATCCCACCCCTGCTGTACACTTACATTTTGTTTAAAGAATCTTTAAATCACCCTTTAAAAAAAAAAAGGTAACATCCATTAAATATAGCAGTAAAAACATTTTAAAATTAACACATTTGAGTGACATTTTCTTGTTCAAAATGACCCACTCCTGATTTTGCTGCATGAACCTGGATTCAAATATAAGCATGCAGGACAGTTTTCTCACCGTCCACCCCATGCATTTTACATGTCTATGCCCTCAGGTGTTCCAGAAGTTCTCACCAAATTGTAAAGAAATAGCTGAGGAAAATCATGAAATGCATGGTTGATACCAACTGTATTAACTCTAACTATACTGCATTCAAAATGAAGTGAAATTTTAAACCAGTTTTGATTCTGGCTCACCCAGTTTCAGGAGTGGTGTGGTATTCAAAATCAGTGTGTGACCTGTAGCCTAGAAAAAAACATGCAACAATAAAGGTAAATTTCCCAACTTGGCTTTGAGTCCAACTTTTTTTTTCCTTTTCACAATCTTCTGGAAGTAAGAATGACATCTGTCTCCAATTTCAACCAGGAAAAAAGTCATCTGCCAGAAATTGGGAAACACAAGCTACTAATGAAGAGAATCATGGGATGGGTGAGTCATGTGCTCTGCCTCTCTTTGCTGCTTAAATTGGCTTCTGAATCTTGGCTTCTCACATATGCAACTGTTCAGTGACTCACTTTTGCCTTTGAAAAAGAACAGAAACCCCAGCAGTGTGATCAAACTCATTTTTAAAAGCAGTATCACTAAATCTCATTCAATTTACATTCAACTTCTCCACTGCTTTCTCAAAAACATATTCTGAGCCATATTTTCAAGCCCGTAGTGCAGATACATGTGAAAAGTGCAGCTTTTGTTTACATTCTTTTATTCAAGATGTTAACTATCTTAATAGAACTTTAAAGATTATCCCCGAAACTTGGAGTCCACACAAAACAAAACACTTTGTTTCAAACCTTGATACAGAATGCTTCAATACTTTGAGCTTCAGATAAAAAAAAATCTGCAAAAATTCAAGAAATTTTATGGAGCTAGTAGGACAAGACTGGTTGGTGTATGTCTCACCCGAAACAGGTAATTATAGGCACTACATATCCCACCCACTTGTTTTATGATTCTGCGTCTCTCACCAGAATTTGCCACTCAAATCCTGACATTCCAAGTGCCATCTTCTCCCTCCCTCTTCTTAACCATGATATTCTTCTGCCAGTCTAGACTACAATACATGTTTTATAAAACGTCCTTAATAGAACAGCAAATCTTCTAGGGTTGTTGTAGGAAATATAAGAGTGGGAGCACTTGGTATATAAGCTGCCTTGAATTGACCCAATCAATCAATCAATCAATGTAGGATAAACCAAGAAAATAATAAAGAGAAATAACTGAGTCTGACAATAACTACTTTTAATTGTAAGGGATTGGAAATCTCAAACTCAAAAATGTTTAAAACTACAATATTTGATTGTATTATTCTATTGTAGGCTCCTGGCGGCTTTCCATTCTCAAAATAAGTCACAATATTTATAACTTAGTCTTCCCAACAGGAGTGATGCTTAAGATGCTTTTGAAATTATGCAAATTATTTTGCATAATGTTTTCTATTTTCATGCATACTCTATACAATTGACAGCTCTGGTGATGATAAATGAAATGGATTATATTTCTTATTGTGTTACAAGTTTATAAACACAAAGTGTGCATTTCACATTTCATTTTATTGCTTTTGAATTCTATGACCGATAATTTCTAATGTTTGAGATAAGAGAATAACCCACTAGCAATATTAAAATATCTAGTAATTTTTGTAATCCTGTGGTGGTTTTTTTCCTTTCCTTTCTTTCAAATGAAGAATGTAGGCAACAGCTTGTATAAAATGTGTTTTTACAATGGATACACAATATACCAGTGGCAGTAAATTGTGTCTTATTTCATTGCATAATATAGGAAGAAAGATTTTTAAAGAAAATATGAGACCAATTAATTTCCTTAACATCTGTTGAAAGCCAACATTTGTCAAATGTGGTTCCTCCAAGATTTAGCTGCCTTGCTGATAACTTTGTTCTTCATAGGGTAGAAAATGGCACAAGAAGGCACAGGAAGATCTTGACTTTATTCTAACCAGGTAAGCCTTAGTAGGTGATTGATGTGGTTCAAAGTTTGGTTTAGTTGATTTTATAGGAATCTAAAGACAAGTGTACTCAAATATGTACACTGAAAAGCAGTGCAAATAATGCAGTGTGGGATTCCATGCAGAAGAAACAAAATGGGAAAAAATTCTAATCTAGCCAGTTCCTAAAAAGAAGATATTTAAAGCTCAATTACAAGCAAAAAGGATAATAATAGAAGACAGTGTAAGACTACAAATGATTAAGCAATCTTTGTGATCACTTGGGAAAAAAAAAATCACTGCCTGGCAAGAATCAGCCTGTGATTGTCCAGGATAAATCATGCCAAACCAAACCAACCTCCTTTTTGTGACAGCATAACCAGTTTAATTGGTCATGGAAATACAGTGGATATATAATCATGCACCTTTACTTCAGGTACATATATGACAAAAAGCAAAACAACCTGGCAGTTATATTTTGTTATTTAGCATGTTCAGGGAAATTGTAAAACAAATTTAAAGGCATATTAATTCAAATTATTATTGAAGCAAAACATCTTTCTGACGCTTTGTGCAGTCTCCCTAAGGCTCCTTCAAACTTCATAATTGCAATGAATAAGATATAATAATGAATAAATGACTGTATGTGAAACATACTAAGCAGCCAATCCCATTGTAGCATCACACTTTGTGTGAATTCCAGCCCAGATCCTGTGTATGCTCACTGATCTGATGAACCCATCTGTTCCAATGAAGGCACTCCCAATACAGTAATCCATATAAGATCGCAACCCTAAGTTATTTAGTGCAGGAGTACTGTATCTATCCAGCAAAAATCTAGACAGCAGCAAAAAGACAGAACTTCCTAGGCATCTCTGCTGCCGTCTAGTGGTTCTCCGGATTTTTGCAGCCTATGGATAAAATAGAATAACAGAGTTGGAAGGGATCTTGGAGGCCTTCAAGTCCAACCTGCTGCTCAGGCAGGAAACCCTAAACCCGTGATGGAGAACCTGTGGCACGCAGAGCCATCTCGGCCAGTCCGCAAGCCATCGCCCGAATCGGGTCCACTGCACATGCGTGCCTCCTGCCAGCCGTCAGCTATCTGCCTATGTGCAGGGGAGGGCAGAGTGCGCACGAAGATGAATATGCGCATGTGTGTGCAGAGGCGTGCAGCGCATGGGGGTCATGCATGCAGAGGCACATGGCATGCAAGGGGGCCCGCACGCTAGTGCAGGGGGGGGGGCGAGGAATCATGTGTGTATTGCATTATTAGAGACTCTGTGGCGCAGTGGTTAGAGTGCAGTAATGCAAGCTACTTCTGCGGCCAGCTGCCTACAGTTTGGCAGTTCAAATCCCACCAGGCTAAAGGTTGACTCAGCCTTCCATCCTTCCAAAGGTGGGCAAAATGAGGACCCAGATTATTGGGGGAAATATTCTGACTCTGTATACCGCTTAGAGAGCGATATAAAGCACTGTGAAGCAGTATATAAGTCTAAGTGCTATTGCTACCAACACTTCACGTGATCTTGATTCTGTCCCTATGTTAATGCACCCTAGAACTGCGTTGGCTTTTTTTTGGGGGGGGGGCAGTTCTCATAGTAGCTCTCATTTTCCCCCCCCCCACCCCCCATTCCTTTTTTTTTTTTATTCCAAAGATTCCCCCAAAAACCGCCCCCTCCCCCCCCCCCCACCCTCCCCCTTCCTTACTACCTTCTCGGATACTCCTACGAGCCACCCTCGCCCTCTCTCGCTTCGCTTCAGCCCGTCCTCAACGCCCTACATTCATTGCTCTCTCCACGGGCGAGGTAAGCAAGCAAGGCGGGAGCGCGCTCCCAAAGAGTCTCGAGAAGGCCCGGAGGTGCGGGGTGGGGGGTGGGGGGGAGAAGGGCGGAGGCAAGCCCATAGAGGGCCGCCAATAGAGCTCCGAGCGACTCGATGAACAGCCTGAGCGAGTGGCTCCTCCTTTCGGCCCTCGATTCACTTCGGCCCAGGCCACCAGCCAAGTCCTCGGCCGAGTCAGCTGGGACGGCGAGAGCGGGGCAGAGGAGAGGGGGCTGGCCACCATCTTTGGGAAACGGGGCTCCGGTCGAGTGAGGGAGCGAGCGAGCGAGCCAGCGCACAGGACGGAGAGGTGCTCCCGCAGAGGTATTCACACCACGGGGCTGTGCATTTTGGTGGGGTCCTCGGAGCGTCGGGTGAAGAACGCTGGAAATCGATCTCTCCAGCCGCTTGCCCGTCAAGCTCCCGCCAGGATGTCGGCAGGAAAGCCGCCCGTCTCCGGCTGCGGCTGCGGCAGCCGGGCTGAAGCCAAACGGTTTGGAAGGGGAGCAAGTTAGGAAAGGCGGCGGGACGAGCTAAGCGAGCCTCAAAGGAACTGAGCAAACGAACTTTTTTTTTTTTTTTTTACACACACCATCAGCTCTGCCCCCGCGTGGATCCCCACTCGCGTACTAATGTTGTTCTCCGTGTCCTGTCAAAGAATAATGTAAGCTCCACGGCGCTTGGTCCAGATTTCTCCGTTGCAAATTTCAAGCCGTTCCCGCGGAGGGGTCAGAGACTAGCTTGGTTTGACGTTTGTGTTTCTGTGTGAAGTGTGTGTGTGTTTACGGTGTGTGTAGAAGTCAATTTGTATTTCCTCTTTGGCCGCGAAAAGCGTGCGGGTGGGAGAAGTTTCAAAGCTCGCTCTTCGTATACGATATGTCAAAGCAGAGGTGGACAGCAGGGTTTTGGCAAGCTGGGTTATTGTTGTTATTATTATTATTATTACTATTATTATTATTACTATTATTACTATTACTATTACTATTATTAATTTATTATTATCATTTATTGTTGTTGTTGTTGTTATCATTATCATTATCATTATCATTATCATTATCATTATTATTATTATTATTATTATTATTATTATTATTATTATTATTATTATTATTATTATT
>BLBF01000032.1:10236988-10291521 GCA_015471245.1 Laticauda colubrina | reverse complement strand
TTATTATTATTATTATTATTATTATTATTATTATTATTATTATTATTTAAAGAATGACCAGCTCAAAATCCGCTAACTAGACCACTGGGAAAGTGAAGTCAGTGTAAGAAAAGGTAGTTTACAAAATGAAAGAGGGCCACATGTTTGCAAGTTTGGCTCCTCTGAATAGAGCCTCCCATATGTAGGCTACAAAAATCTGTGTCACCACTCAATTTTTAACAAGGTGATATAGAAAACTCTTAGGGAAAGGTTTTAATTTGAGGAGTGTATCTGGCTTCTTAGTTCCTGCTTTGAAAATGGAAATCAGGCAAGCCTTTGCTCAAATCTAGCTGGTGTAGTTTTTATTGCTGTCTTGGTGATGGTAATCCATCTCTTTCTCACCGGTTGATTATTGTAGAAGCTCTGTAGCTTAGACTCCTGACTGGAGTACTCTGGCAAGCTAGGATAACACTTTGAAATTATTCTACGGGTTGCTACTAGGCTTCTGGGCCCAGTTCCTTCAAACTTTAAAACCCTTCACGGTGCAGTTCCAAAATATTCTAAACAGCATCTTGCAAAAACAATCGTAAGATAATTTGAACCTAGTCATTTGTACTTTGAATGAGAACTCTGGATTGATATGTTCAATTAGCTTGTTTTCTTGTCCACCCACAGCATTCAGAACATTGATCAATATCAGATTTCAGAAGCATCAATACTTCTTCTATTCTGCTTTTTCAGAGTCCAGCTTTGGCTTCCATAGAATGTCACAGGGGCTCGCACAATTCTGATCTTTGTAGGTATCTACACATCACAGCATCTGAATGTGTTTTCCAAAGCCTTCATGGCTACTCTACCACAGGGTAGTCTGTGGCTTGGCTGCTTGTTCTTTTACTACTGGTGGTTGATCCTAAAAGACAGAAACTATTTCCCATTTCCATAGCTTCAATGATAGTTCTAAAGCTTGTTGTTGTACCGGTTGTATTAATTTAATCTTCTTTACATTTAATTTGAATCTCATTTTTCACTTTGCTACTTGACTTTATCACTAGAATTTGCAGATTCTTTGGGTTTTTTTTGTCTATCAGAGTACAATAGTATCTTCAGCATACTGTTATTGATGTTTTTTCCTTCTCTCTAAGCAGTATGGTTTTAAAACCATACTGATTTTCTTCTCATACATTTTTTCTTAATATATATTGATCATATAGATTGAGTACACAAGGGGAGAGAGTGCAACCTTCTCTCATTTGCTAACCTGAAGTCAGTCTATTTCACCATGTTATGTAGCTTTACTTTGGCTCCCCAACCTGTGTAGGAGATAGATTTTGCATGAGGAAAACAAGCTGTCTGAGGTTTCTGTTTTCCTATGCACATTTCACAGCTTGATGTGATTGACACCATCTCAGATCTTTCTTCTGTATAATCAATGAATATATACTGATTTCTTGGTATTTTTTAGCATTCTGAGTTATCCAGGGTACATCAGCAATGTCTTGTTTTTTTCAGCCTTTTCTAAAGCCAGCTTAAACATCTGGCATCTCCTTTTCCGTGTAAGGCTCTAATCTGTTTTGGATGATCCTACACATTATTTTGCTAGCGTGTGAAATTCATATTGTTCATGAACTCTGATATTATTCAGTCATTGATCACATTGTAGCCAAATATTTTTCTTGCTACACTCTTCTTAACTATAAAAACAGTGCTGTTTCTTGTGTTTCGTATCCTAAGCAGAAAACAGTGTAATTTTCTGACCAAAATTGTCTAATCCTAATCTAGGTCAATTCACTGATGCCTTAGATATCCATCTGTAGTTATTTTATTTATTGTGTTTAACTTTCTTGGGTTCATGTATCTTATGTTTCATGATCCCAGTGTGATCCCAGTCTTTGCAGCTTGGTATTTTCCTGCATGACAACTTCAACAAATAGACATCCCAAAGACTTTAATTTAGACCCATCATAAACACCATTAGAACTCAGCTCTTCCTCAGTCATGCCATCTAACCTGAGGGACCCAACAACCAACACTATATAATCAATTTTATGTTTTCTTTTAGCAAGAAAATCACTAAAGATGTGGGTTTTTTGCTAAAAGTATAACGATTGTTTATACTTTTAGCAAAAAAAACCACATCTTTAGTGATTTTCTTGCTATTTTTTCCTATTGCCTTTTCCTGTGTAGAGTGAATTCATGCTTTGGCCACTGTTAAAGTATCATCTACCTCCAGCATCCTTCTGTATCATTGTTGCCCAATATAGGTGCACCTTTGGTTTATCAGGACAGCTGGGATAACCTCACACCTTGGGTGACCTGCTGGGAATATATACTTGTGGCATGTACTTCCAAATTTCTTTGCCTATCCTTCCCAAGAATACTTTCTACCATGATGAGAATGGCAAGGACAAGCACAAGAGGATAGGAAAAGAGGGTGACACTTTGATACATCTAAAAAGTCATCCTTGCATCTTGTTGACAACAGAACAAAAATATTTTGCTAGGTATTTTTAAAGGACATGTCACGTTTATCCCATCACCAAAGGTAGAAGCAGTTATAGTTCTTCTGAATACAATTGTGTACTCTTTTTTTATGAATGATCTACAATAGCTCACTAACAGGGCTGGTAATAACATAGTCATGGGCTGGGATTTCCCCAGCTGCTGTGGGCATTTCTCTCTGGTAGCTTAATATTGCATTCAATGGCTATTTTAGTTTGGGCTGAAAGAGAGACCAGGCATCTAGCTTCAGTGTTATGCCTTATGCCACTTTCAAAGCATTTGTTATATGTTGAATGGGCTCCTTATTAAAATAGATATGATGATGTTCTGCAAGAACACAGAAACTTTCCTTAAAGACCTTGTTCAGCAGTCCTTAAAAAGAGTGAGATCTGTCTTTAAGAAATGCTATTTCTGCCAACTGATTTTTTATAGTTATACACAGGTTTTCTGCTGCTTCTACACAAAAATATAATCTTCACATGGCCAAGTCCACTGCCATTTTGCATGCAGGTTGACCTCATTCAGTGACCATTTGAGGTTATGACAATGCTGAGCATGGGGATTTGCTACCATTACTTGTACTTACAGTTATTATAGAGTCCCCACATTCATGTATTCACAATTTGGGCACTTAGCAACCAACTCACAATTACGTTGCAGCATTTCACAGACATATGATTGCCATTTGCAACCTTCACTGCCAGTTCCAACCAGAAAAATCAATATAGAGAAGCCTGGAGGAAGTCACAAATGGTGATCACCTGACTATGGGACCACAAGGGATTCACCTAATAATTACTGCTACTACCCTTGGAAGTCAATGTGGTCGCCTGATTTCATACTTTATGATTGTGACTACGTTGCTGATCCTAAATACCATCACTAAGGGAGGACTAACTGTACTTTCAGGGGCTTGGTTCCTCATTGCTGATGTGGCCATTCCTTTAATGATGTGAAATGTATGAGATGTGGGTTGAATAGACAAGAGATTTGACTGTTCTCGGGTTTAACCAAATAGATGATGGGTATAGCCCACGGAAGGACTGAAGTGGAAGAAAGTTATTCTAATGTTCTGTAGAATCTTCCTATTAAATATAAACCAAATATTTTTGTACAAAAATAATAGTTCTATTCCAGAAAAATGGTAGACATGTGTTTAAACAAAAGTATCTAGCATTCTTCCAGGACAACACCAAACTTTTGTTCAGAAATAACCAACTGACAGATACCAGTGCAGAGCCTACTGACCTGTCATTTGAGCAGCTTGAAAATGATAAACCTCCATCACTCAATCCCATTTCACTGATGCACTCATCCCTACTTCATCATATAGAAAGGAAAATAATTATTGATTTTCACATGTTTCGGTGATGATGGGAGAGTGGGAAAAAGCTACCTGGATAATCCACCAATTGCTTTCTTTAGCTTGTCCCACATTAAAGTTTCAAAGGCACTGTTGTGTT
Source organism: Laticauda colubrina (assembly GCA_015471245.1). Classification (NCBI taxonomy): domain Eukaryota; kingdom Metazoa; phylum Chordata; class Lepidosauria; order Squamata; family Elapidae; genus Laticauda; species Laticauda colubrina. The sequence continues at coordinate 10,287,580 of BLBF01000032.1, read as the reverse complement.
TCAGCCTTGTTACTGAAGTATTAGGGCAGTGTAGTTATGTCAATATATTTTCCCATCTCAAAGACTGGGTTAGTATGACCCTGATAAAGAATCTAAAGTTATTGAGGATCCGGAATTCCCACCTGACATTGAACTGGCTAATAGAATTACAGCAAGACGTGGGGCAATTTTTTCTCAGCTGATGCTTCCAGATGGGTTAAAATCTACAATTTAAATAATTGGAAATAACAAAGAATTTCAATCATGGAAAGGAATTTTTTCTTACATTTGTTTTTGCAGCTGTTAAACGGTTTGTAAATGGGAAGTCCTATTGATGTATCAAAAAATAACATGGATTGCAGACAATTCAGCTTTAAAATCTAAATTCAAAAATACTGTATACCTATTATAATTGTTCTCTGCTTCAGAATGTATATATTATTTATTGGTATTGGAAGCAAAGCCAGTTTCCAAAACTTGATCTCATATTTGTTAAATTTCAGAATGAGATAATAGATATAAAATTGTTTGAATGTTTATTGACTGCAATTTTAAGCTTAGTTGTAACCCCATCTGTCTCTATAATTAAAGTCTTCTTCAAGTTAAGCTTGACTTTTTTGTGGATTATCCAGTATAGATGCAGTCATGTAGTTTCTTTGTAGCTGTAGTTTGCCATTGTCTTGTTCTAGGATGGGGTTGTTGTTTTTTTAGTTCCCAAGCCTGGTGGTTCCCCTTATGTTTTTCAAATTCTCCCAAGTCCTAACTCTGGTACGTTAGTTCTTGCTTAGTTTCCAAGCTACATGTGGGGTGTCACATTCTATGAGGTGGATAATAAAACATTTTGCTTCCTTCTGTATAATTGAATAGTTTCATACTTCTGCAAAAAAGGTACTAGTATATCATAATAATATGATAGCCACAAAACGTATTTGGTGCTTAGGTTGTAGAAATTTTGTATCAGGTTTGAATCTACTTCTTCCAAGCTATCTCAAAGTGTAGAAGAAATAAAAATAGTACTTTTTAATATTCATATCTTCCAGAAATAGTATTCAGCAGGTTCTGATCAGTTCTGGAGAACCGGTAGCAGAAATTTTGAGCAGTTTGGAGAACCAGCAAATACCACCTCTGACTGGAGATTTCACAGTATCCTTCCCCTGCCACGCCCACAGAACCGGTGGTAAAAAAATTTGAATCCCACCACTGATATCTTCATAAAAAAAACCACAAGTTGTGGGACTAGGCCCAGCTTACAAACATGAACATTCTGATTCAACAGTAGTATATTTTCCTACTGCAATCTGAAGATTGCACTTTGGGAGAATGAGAAATCACCATAATTAGAAATTGGGCAGCAAGTAAAAATTATCTTGTTGCTCTTCAGCTGAACATACCATCCTCTAAATTACCTTTGATCAAGTACATATAGAAGTGTGTGATTATTTATACTGTAAAGACCTTTTTTTATTTAACTATATGGTAATGTCAAGATAGGATAATTGTGGCATGTAATAGGTATTAAAAGTTAAAGAAATGCTAAGTTAAATTTTAGTACTGATAATTTCAGAAATAATATCAAGCTTTATCTTCTTTTTTTAAAATAGATATTTGAAAGTAACTGCACCAAACAGTACTGGAAGACCTGCCACTACTATGGCAACAAAATATCTTGGTAAGAATGAATTGGTGATTTTTAAAGATGCATTACATTTTTAATCAATGCACTGTGTTTTTTATTTTTAATCTGGGCAATTATGAGAGGATTTATAGCTTGTGAAATTAAAAAAACTTAAAATGCAGATGAAAGGTTTGTGTTCTAGTAGTGGGTACCTTTATATATCTGTATGTCTCTTAATTAGAAAGATAATCATCAGTTATGAATGTTGTCTCCACTGTCAGTAGGAAAAAGCAGAATTGCCACTGACTATTCTACAATACAACACAAACCTATTATTTAGTTCTTCAGGTTAATCCTTCAAATTTTTATCTTTGAACAAAATTTATTTTCTTGGATTTCTCATTAAAAAGTAAGATAAAATGGCTCTCATTCTTGATTTAGTCCTGAGAAATTATAACTTGAGAAAAATCAAATGTTTTTTAGACAATATTTTTGGCCTATTTTCCCAAATATACATTAGTAAGGTTTTCTTTAAGCCCATGTCACACTGAACCAACGGATGCAAAGAGGATGTAAAACGAACAAAAAAGCTTGCCATCCGTTGGTTAACGCGATGTATCCGTTCTGTACTCACTGCCTCCGTTTTGCTTCCTCTCTATCCGTCCAGCATCCGTTTATGGACGTTTCATCTGCTCCAAAGGTTTTGGGCTGCCTAAAACTTTTGCACGGAAAATGTATCTAGTTCGTCCGTTCTGCATCCGCTCGCATCCGCTACGCATCCGTTCTGTATCCGTTACGCATCCGCTATATCCGCTAGGTGTCCGCTACGCACCCGCGCAACTCCATCCGCTCCAGCGGTAAACGGACGCGGGGAGGAACGGATGCAGAAGGGATGCAGAATGGATACCTAGCGGATGCAGCACGGAAACAAAGCGTTTAAAATGGAAAAAACGTTCGCAGAGGGGACCTATCTCGGATATTAAGGATGTCTACAGGATGCCTAGAGGATGCCTGGAGGATGCCTAGCGGAAAACCGATACTGCCTATAAAAAGGGGGAGCAACTCGCCTGCATCGCACTTTCAGAACAGCAGCCCAGCGGTGCAGACCTCTGCAGCCTTCATCTGTCTCTTCCTCTTCCACAGCATCCAGTCATGTCCACCGTGGATTGTAACAAAGTCCTTTCGGCAGCCACCAGCGTTTTGCAACAGTGCGAAGCCATCTGCAGGTTCTGTGAACACTACTGCGAGAAGAAAAGGAGCCACCCAAAAAGAGTCTGGGTCCGAAGATGGTTCGCCAGTAGAGCAGAGGACAGACTGTACAACAAGCTGATGGTGGAGCTCAGGAGCGAAGACACTCGGGCCTTCCAGAACTTCATGAGGATGCCTCCAGCCATGTTTGACGAAGTTGTGCAACGCCTGACACCCAGGTTGACCAAGGCAAACACCAGCTTCCGGCCCAGCCTGGAACCTGGGCTCAAGGTGGCACTCACTCTGCGCCACCTGGCCTCAGGGACCTCCTACAGGAGCATGCAGAACGGCTGGAGGGTGCCATCCAACACCATCAGCATTGTGGTCAGAGAAGTGGTGCAGGCCATCATCAAAGAATACAAGGAGGAGCTCCTCCAGTACCCCTCCACTGAAGAAGGATGGAAAAAAGTTGCAGAGCAGTGGTATCAGAAGTGGAACTTCCCCCACACCGTTGGAGCCATAGATGGCAAGCTTGTGGCCTGCAAATCTCCAGCCAAGTTGGGGTCCACTTATTTCAACTCCAAGGGCTTCTTCAGCATCATCCTCTTTGCCATGGTCGATGCTGACTACAAGTTCATGTACATCGATGCTTCAGGCAACGGCTCATCTTCGGATGCCCAGGAAAACAACGCCAGTCACCTCAAGGAGGGGCTGGAACGCAACCTCATCGTGGGCTTCCCAGATCCAGAACCCCTGCCCAACGACACACAAGATGTGCCCTACTTCATCGTGGGTGATGACGACTTCTCCCTCACAACCTACCTCATGAAGCCCTACACCTCCAGACTCCTCACCCGTGAAGAGAGGATCTTCAACTACAGGCTGCCCAGGGCATGGCGGGTGGTGGAGAACGCCTTTGGCATCCTGGCCAACAGGTTCCAGGTACTTCTCACCACCATGCAGCATTGCCCAGAGACCGTGAGGAGGATCATGGAAGCTTGCTGCATCCTGCACAATCTCATGCACACCCGCTACCCAGTCTTGCAGAACAGGCTCGTGGACCTCCAACAAGCCAATGGGTTCATGGAGCCTGGGGAATGGAGGCAAGGGCGAAACCTGATCGACACTGAGGATGTACAAGGCCCCAACAGAGCCTCAAATGAAGCGAAGAAGCAGCGCAACCTCCTGAGACACTGGTGCAACTCCCCAGCTGGAGCAGTGGAGTGGCAAGACAGGATGGTAGATGCTTAATGGATGCTTCCTTCAGCCTGTCTCATCACACAGATGAGATTGGGCCATGTATGTTTGGTTGGCCTACAATGAACAGGGCGTTTAATAAAGAGTTGTGTTTATGTTGACATGTGTGGATAATTATTACATTATTATTGATAATAAAGGGCCGTAGGTGTGGCACCTGGGAGGGTGGACCATAGAGTCCCACTATGCTTGCACTGGAGGTTTATCTATCCCACAGCTATCCTAACCCATCCCACAGCTATTACCCATCCCACAGGTATCCTAACCCATTCCAAAGCTATCCTTACCCATCCCACAAGCATGCAAAGGCTTAAACCATTTCTAACAGTTTCCAGCAAGACTTCATTAAAAAAATAAGCAAGTGTATGAATCAAAAATATACTTTATTAACAAGAAGCTATAAAACAAAAATGAGTCTCTGGCCCTCCTCTTGGTCGCTCAGTCTCATGGGTGAAGGGTGCAGGTGCTGTGGAGGTGGCTGGTGCTGGAGTGCTTGTCATCAGCTCCTCCAGAAGCAGAAGCAGCAGAAGCGCCAGCCCCAGAAGAGCGAGCCCGTGATGCAGAAGCCCCAGCAGAACCAGAGTGAGGGCCAGGGGGCGGGATGGTTGCCCTGTCCCTCTTGCCAGGGCTGGCAGCAGATGGCTGAGGCTTGCTGTGCTTCCGCATGGTTGTGGAGTTGCTGGCTGGCAGGGAGGCTGGCAGGAACCAAGGCTGGCAGGGAGGCTGGCAGGAAGGCTAGCACCAAGGCTGGCAGGCAGGCAGGCAGGCACCAAGGCTGGCAGGCAGACATGAACCAAGGCAGGCAGGAAGGCTGGCACCAAGGCTGGCACCAAGGCTGGCAGGCAGACATGAACCAAGGCTGGCAGGAAGGCAGGCAACAAGGCTGGCAGGCAGACCAGCTGGCAGCAAGGCTTGTAGGCTGGCTGGCAGCAAGGCTTGCAGGCTGGCTGGCAGCAAGGCTGGCAGGCAGACATGCAGGCAGGGCCGGCAAGGCAGTCGATGTGTCCAGTAGCAGGACTTTCCTCTGAATGGCGACCTGCTTCCGAGCTGCCTCCGTTATATCCGCGGGGCTGACGCAATGCATCCTCCCTGCATGCGCAATTAACGCCAGGCATCCATTAGGCTTCCGCTGTGCATCCGCTTCATCCGTTTGGCGTCCGCCCTGCTTCCGCTCTTTCCGTTCCGCGTCCGCTTTGCTGAGGCCACCCGGAAGCCCTGCGGATGTGCCACCCACTCCCATCCGCTTCCATCCGCTGGGCTTCCGTTCCGCATCCGCTTTCCATCCGCCCTGTGTCCTCCCCGCGTCCGTGTTATCCGCTACGGTTATGCAAATTTTTGCCCCTTTTGAGAGCGGATAACAACGGATGGAACATTTTGCTCGTCCGCTGTGTCCTTTTTGCATCCGTTGGCTAGTGTGACATGTGCTTTAAATGTACCATATACAGGAAGCTTTAGAACTTTTGACCAGTTGCTATGAAAATGACTTGTGTACATTCCATTTCTGTGAAATCACGAGGGATTGGTGGCAAATTTCTGCACAATCTCAAGGTTGTGGGCCAACTCTGTCAGTATTTGAGATTAACATCTATCTTTAGTTGGTAAAATCTAAGGTGTCATTTACATTCTGTAAAAGTGAATATGTGGAATAGCAGTGATGGTATTCAGACGGTTCGCACCAGATCAGGCGAACCGGTAACAAGAATTTGGCGTGGGTCAGTGAACCAGTAGTAAGTTCTGGCTGGCCACGCCCCCCACCCGGTCGCCTCCTGCCCAATGCTCACTCACCCCACCCACCTGCCTGACATTTGCCTAAGGTATTTCTTTTTTTTTCCCTCTCGACAATCAGCTGTTGATAAGATCAGCTGTGCTGGGACTCCCCTTGCTGAGGCCCAGGAAGGCAAAAAAATGGAGGGAGGAGCTCAGCCCCTCCCTCCATTTTTTGCTTCCAGAGCCCCAGAGGAACCTTAGGGAAACAAAAATGCCCCCAGAGGCTCTTCTGAGGCTAGGAAGCTCCCAAAACGGAACTTGGAGGGGTGCTACATGCCCCTCCCATTCTCTGTTCCTTTTCTTCCAGAGCCCCAAAGGAGCCTCGGGGGAGTAAAAACACTCCCCCAGAGGATCCTCTGTAGCTAAGAAGCTCACAAAAACGGGGAGGGGGAGGCTGCAAAAAAAGCCATGCCCACCCAGCCACATGGCCACACCCACCAAGCCACGCTGGTAGTAAAAGTTTTTGAATACCACCACTGTGGAATAGGGTTAAACGTTAATATTTAGTAGTGACCAGTTTTTGGTGAGTGTGATTTATGACATTAATCTGAAGAAGTAAAGAAAAATCTCTGCAGAAGATTTTCATTTTAAATGATATTGTTTGAGTAATATATTTTTACTAAAAAATGGAACTGTCATCAAGTGGAATATATTTGTACGTTTGAATAAGTAAATGAAAGCCATCTATTGATGTGTATCTATATAGAATTTATCTACTCTATCTAATACATTGTAATAAAAGACAGAACAATAACCATTGACAAATGGTTGAAAATGCTAAGGACTTATTTCTTCTTGAATTTTTGCAGAAAACACTCAAGAATATAGATAAAAAAAGTGTTCCATGGGATATGTCTGTGTCATGCTTACAAAAATTTTGAAGGTAAGGAAAACTGTGATACCATGTATAATTAATATAAATAGCAAAATAAATATAAATCTGTTTTACCATGTTTTAATATTTCTTTAATTAAATTGTGAAACTCTAAAGTTAAAAAAATAGAGCATGTAGTAATGAGTTTCTCTTTTCATCCAAATAACTATTTTTCCTACTTTATTTGAGCGTTACAAATGTTCATCAGTTACCTATGTTGTGCATTTTTTTGACAGCAAAAAATCATTTAGGTTCTTACTGAAACTGAACCAGCTGATTTATTTGGGCAGGGTAGTTAGAACTGTAGCTGATAATTCTTTAGAAAACACACACAGCCAGTTAGTCCTGTTTTGCATGTTTCATTACGTTCTAGCATACAAACTCAACTTTTCAGGTTCTTATTTCCATCTCCAAAAAAGCATTTTGTGTAACTAGCATGATGAAAATAAATAGACGTGTATAATTTTTATAAAGAATTGTAGTATTGGTTCACAGCTGTTTAAATGTATATGTTATATTACTGATGAATGCAAATGTTAATGATAATAATACGTTTTACAGCAGAATAAGGGATAACAAGAGGAATGAGATCCTTTATTCGCTTTTCACTTCTAGGGACTATGAAAATAGTATTTGTTTGCAGATATAATTTGTGAGTTCTGATAAAAATAAAACCATTACTGAAAGCAATGCTTCTAATTCTAGCCAGCTTAGGACTTCTCATTCCTATGTAGCCTAAAGGGTTATCACCTGTACAACTAATAAAATAATGTCCATATATCTTTGTGTTATTATTAAAGATCACAGTTGGCATGCTACTGTCAGCAGTCTAAAAAGCAGGTGAAAAGAAAGAACAAAAGAAAGATGACTGTCCAGTCATAAATTTAATAATTTTATGAAATACAATAACATATATTACAAAAGAAATATAACAAAAGAAAGGTGACTGTTCCAGTCATATATTTAATAATTTTTATCCTTGTATCACATCAAAAATGACAATCTAGTAACTGCTTTTGGAGGTCTCTAGAAGTAGTGTTTGTTGATATGCCATGCTTATGGCCTGAAAACAAACCCACCATGTTTATCAGAATGTAGAGATATTTGGAAAAATATAATGAGGATCATGTTAAAAGTATTTTTGATGTAGAAGTAACCACCTGGACCTGGAGATTGTCAATGTCTCCTAGCTGGAAGAATAATTATCAGCAGTCTTGATGTAGGTTATGATATGTCCACTTGTGAAGAAACTATTCTTGGATTCAGGAGTTGGAGGTAACTACTGACAGGTGCCCAGCCTCCTTTTTACAAAGATTATTGAGATAGCAATGGCAAAAGAAATTGATTATCCGGAGCTTTTTTTTCATTTAACTTTCTTGCCTGATAGTATTGATCTCTTTCACGATGATGTGAGTCAAGATCTGAATAGAAGTAGTGAACTCTTCTGCATACTTTTGAATTTCTCTGATTTTGATGCCATCATCTGGTATCTTACTGTACTTATGCACTTAGTTTTGTGCATATCATGTCTGTGTTTTCAAAATGGGACTCTTGGATTGCCAAATTGGTGAAAAGGCAGATTAAGATCTGATGGAAAGTTGGAAAAACCTACTATCCTGTAGGCAGTTGACATCCATTATTATTATTATTATTATTATTATTATTATTATTATCATCATCATCATCATCATTATCATTATCATTATTATTTTAGGAGATACTCTTCACCTTTACATCATGCCATGAAGCTCATTGAAGTCCAATCATTATTTCATTCTTAAAAGGTTAGAGAACAGGTATGAACATAGTCATTGGAAATAATTGGCATTCTATAGTTTGCTTATCGAAAATACAAGTCTATTAGAATAAAGCAGGGATCTCCAAATTTGACAACTTTAAGTCTTGTGGACTTCAATTCCAAAAATTTCTCAGCCTCATACAAGCTGTGAGGTATTCTGGGAGTTGAAGTCCACAAGACTTAAAGTAGCCAAGTTTAGAGACTCCTGGGATAAAGTATAAGTAACAAAATATTGAATTGTTTAGATGAAAATGGATGCAGTTCAAAATATGCACATAATGTATTTCTTTTATTTTCTGTGCTCCAATTTTAATCCAGACATAAGGAGTGTGATATTTAACCTTTTCCTCAATTAAATTCAGAATAATCTGTTTAGGCCTTTTATACATCACATTTCCGCTATTCATATTTAATTTACATGTCAGCTACTTAAAAAGACAAATGTATTTGGGCTGCAAGCCTGAACATTGTAAGGGTGTTTCAATCTCACAGACTTAAATGTGCTAGCAATTGTCTAGCACACAGGCTTACAAATGGCTTGTATTTGTATTCTGTTCTGACGAGGCATCAAATAATGTTTGTTATATCCAGAGATATTGGTGCCATCAACATGCAGATGGCACTCTGATTTCTCTTTTCCTTTCATATTTGAATCATCAAACCACTACTGGTCTCAGTTCTAGCTTTATGTGAATGAAGAGGAACAAATTAAAGCTTATCATGACAAGACACTTGCTAGACATAAAGGGAATAGGTTTATACTATCTTTAAAGCAGCAATTTGCATTTTAGAAGTACTTTCTATCATTTTTATCTTTTGTCAAGTGTGGGCGGTGGGGGGGATTTTTTATAGAGAAATCAAAATTTACCTCAGTTATCCATGCTTTAATCCAAAGGTTTCAAATTCAAACTAGCGTCTGAAGCACTGAAATATGTTAATACAGTGGCACAGAGATTTTAACTGAGTGGAAAGTAAAAAACAAATATCACAATGCACCCTTAAATTTATTAGCTTTTTTTTTTAATTACAAAATAGAGGGGCTTGTGAAACATCTGCAAAACAACCATTTCACTCAGATTACATAGCAGGGTAGAGTTTTTTTTCCCATTAACCAAAATATAATAATTGGCTATATTACTGGACTGGATAATCATCTAAGAAACCTCTACCATTAGGAGCTGCCCAATCATTTTTATTTTTTTCTCTTCCTACCAAGCAAAGATATTTTTCTTTCTTTTTGTCTTTTTTTTTCATTGCTTTTCTTTCTCGTTACTTCCTTTGCCTAGATATGTTACATTTATTGTTTTTTACATGCTTTGCATAGCAGAGAAATCATGGCAACTAAGCATCCAGATGTAGTCTCTTCTCACCCAACTCCTTCCCCTTCTCCTCCTCTCCCTTGGACAGCCATATTTTCCTAGCTCATACAAGCAGACCAAACATTATCTTTTCAGTACTACCAATGTTCAGAGACATCAGGGCCACCAAAATAGATTGCCTGCAAAGGAACAGGCAGGAAAACATCATTAGATGCTGATGGTAGCAATGTCAGTACAAAACAATATTTCAAGGATGAGTTCGGGGGGGAGGGAGGAATTTTAATATTCTGCTTATGGAGTAATATAAATTGTGTCCAATTTTGTTTCATATCATACAGATTGATCATTGGTTTACATTTTTGCTGTACTTTAATATTTGAATGCCTGTCCCACTCAGTTCCTGGAGGATAAAGCCTGTTTCAGTTCATCTAAAAAACTCGTTGTCACTGCTGTTGTTTGACAAGTTACAAATGGTTTGGATTTTTATCATGAATCGGATGAACCCACAAAGCAGTTCTCTGACTCAGCGTAAGCGGATGGCTCTTGGCATTGTCATTCTTCTTCTGGTTGATGTCATATGGGTTGCTTCTTCCGAACTCACATCAGTAAGTATCATGCTATAATGCAACAATATTGTGATCTTATTTTTTTTTAATCTAAGTCAAACTAGTAGTATTTAGGAATACATGGAATACCTCCCATCTCATTGTTAGCCACTGTTTGTTAAACCAGTTACTCAGAAAATGATTTGTAAGGTTTAGAACTAGCCTTAGATTATACAGTCATGTGAAAAAGTGAATACACCCCACTGAAATATTTCAACTTATTGAAGCATGCAGATATACAACAAATATCATGCACCAATTACATTTTGTAGAATAATTTTGTAATTTTCATGGTAGTTCATCTCACCATTAGATAGATGGTAAGTTTTGTAAGTTACTCCTGTTTCCCCCTCCAAAAAAGCTTTAGTTATCCCTTCCAAGATGGGGAAAATATTCTGAATGCATACAGGAAGTCCTCGACTTACAACCATTCATGTAGTGACCATTTGAAATTACGCATTGATAAAATTGAATTATGACCATTGCAGTGTCCCCATGTCACGTGGTCAAAATTCAGATGTGAGGTAGTTGGCTTATATTTATGACGATTGCAGTGTCCTAGGGTCATCTGATCACCTTTTGTGACTTCCTGCCAAGCAAATCAATGGGAAAGCCAGATTCACTTAACAATCACATTACTAACTTAACAACTGCAGTGATTAACTTAACTATGCCAACAAAGGTCATAAAATGGGGCAAAACTCATTTAAGTACTGCTTTGTTTAGCAACAGAAATGTTGGCTCAATTGTGGTTGTAAGTTGAGGACTGCATAGATATATCACATTTTGATAGCTAGATGTAATTTTCCCTTCTTGATTAATTGATTGATTGATTATGTGCCATCAAGTCATTGTCAATTCTGAGCGATCACATAGATAAGCAAGTTATGCACAATCACTTCTTCTCAAATCCATCTACTAGGAATTTGGTGTCCCATCGGTTGTTCTGCAAGATGTTTCATTACTTTAAGAGACAATCCTAAAATGTGATCTGTTAGGCTTGTCCACTCTCTTGGAATTTCAGCTGCAACAGATAACCTTGCAAAGGATTTGCAAGTAGCAAAAATGCATATGTTAGAATCTTTAAGAAATCAGTATATTTATTTTTGCTAACCCAGAAATATACTAATAATTTATGGTGTGGAGAACAGTAGCTAATACAAATCTTGGTCTTGACTGAGATTGAATACAAATCCAGGAATGCTGTATTTCTTAAATCACTTCTCCATGTTTGAAGGTCCATGTTGCTTAATAAGTTTATGAGTGATGGCTTTTTCCTCTTTTCTCTGCAGTATGTTTTTACTATGTACAAAAAACCGTTCTTCAGTACATTTGCAAAAACATCCATGTTTGTTCTTTACCTCTTGGGATTCATCATCTGGAAACCATGGAGGCAGCAGTGTACGCGTGGGCTTCGTGGAAGGCATGCAGCTTTTGTAAGTATTGTTCTGTTTATTGATTTTTATCAGTGGGTTTTTTATACACAATATCAAAGTGTAAAATAGAGATAAACGTCCACACAAACTAATATAAGGTCCTTTCCAAATGTTCAGAGTGTACAGCAACGGTTCCATAAGTCTAGCATTTCAAAGCAAGTCTTTACATAAACAAAAATAGCAGTAATGTTTCTTAGGGGAACTGATATGAACGTCAAGCTCTCTGTCCTTGAAATCAGTAGCTAGCCTGTGGTTTATATTGTTTGTGATATTCTTCCTCTAGCTGAAGAGTTAATAGTTCATTACAAAGATATCACACTAAATGTTGTTTTAAGAAAAACTATTTTATCAAATTTTATTTCTTTATTAAGATGTCTAATTTTCCTGTTGATAAAATGTAGTAAACTCAGTCATTGAGCTACTCACAATATTCCATGAGAAAATGAGAGCTGACTAATTCATTCAGTTGTTTTCCTGTTTCTGAACTCTCGCAGCTAGAAAATACATTAGATTCTTGACAAATCTTGTTTATACATGAAAACGAATAGCTCTATAACTATATTCATCTATTTGCTTATATTTCACCTTGATTACAGTGGTGAACACATACACTGCTCTTTCTTCCTCCTATTTTCCCGACAATAACAACTGTAACAGATGGGTTGAGAGAGAGTGTGACTGACCCAGTCATCCAGCTGGGTTTCATGCCTAAAATGGGACTAGAACTCACTATCTCCGGGTTTCTAGGCTGGTGGATTGACTATTAGCTCATGAACTGAATTAGAAGACAAGGTAGATTTCCATGTATTACATAGAATTTTATGCCAATTTCACTTCCTCTTTAGTTTCTCTATTTTGAATCTTAAATAAATGAGTATTTTATTCAGATTATCATTTGCCATGAAGTGTCCTGATAACCAAATAGCTGGAGATAAGCAGGAAGCTATACAAAATGGGTTCTTAGTTCTATCTCTGTAAAGCAGCCGGCTTTTGCTGAGGTCACAAAAGTGCCCTTTGCAGAGGCTGCATCCTGAGGAAAAAGTGTAGATCCCCTAAAGTGTTGCTTTGTTGTTGTTTTAAGATTGGAATGCAAGCATCACACAACCTAAATAATGGCTTAACAGTAATTTAAGAATGACTCTTAGCTGAGGAAAGAAGGAAAGCAAAAGGCAAGGGAGAGAGGGAAAGATACAACCAATTGAATGCAGAATTCCAGAGAATAGCTAGAAGAGATAAGAATTCCTTCCAAAATGAACAGTGGAAACAAATAGAAGAAAACAATGGAATAAGGAGGACCAGAGATCTCTTCAAGAAAATTGAAGATATGAAGGGAACATTTCATGCAAAGATGGGAATGATAAAGGACCAAAATGGCAGGGACTTAAGGCTAAGTCCCACTGGCCGACAAACGCAAAACGTATGCATAAAGGACACAGTGGATGAGCAAAATTTTGGGGGTGGCTCCATCCATTGTCATCTGCTCCAAAAAGTGGTGAAAATTTGCATAAACAGAACAGAATAGAACGGAAAAGAACGGATGTGGGGAGTATGTAGCAGGGATGTTAAACGGATGTTCATAGGAAGCCTAGCGGATGACAGCGGATGGAAGCGGATGACACCTCCGAAGGGGTTCCGGGGGAGAATTGCAAAGTGGACGCATCACGGAAGGGGCGGATGCATAGCAGATGAAGTGGAATTGCATCACGGACGCCTATAGGAAACAAAAGGGATGCCGCGCGGATGTATATCGGATGCAAAGCATTCACTGCACATGCAGGGAGTATGACTTGCATCAGCTCCGCGGATATAAAAGGATGCAGCACGCATGCAGTCAGCATACAGGGGAAAGATGTGCTGCCACATAAATCTAGCAGGAACACCATGATTCGTCAGTCAGGCAAGAAGAGGAAGCTGGTGCCTACTCATTCCAGCCCTGGCAAGAAGGACAGAATCAGCATCCCACCCCCTGGCACTGACTCTGAACCTGCTGCTGCTGCTGTTGTGGTGGACCAGCCCCAAGGCCCTCAAAGCCCTGCTGCTGAAGGCCCTCCTGCTCAATCCACTGAAGGCCCAGCTGCTCAAGCCCCTGAAGGCCCTGCTGCTCAAGCCCCTGAAGGCCCTGCTGCTCAAGCCCCTGAAGACCCTGCTGCTCAAGCCCCTGAAGGCCCTGCTCAAGCCCCTGTCAGAGGGAGGAAGAGGCAAGGGTAGGAGAAGGGAGAGAGGAAACAGTATACCATTTCCGAGGAGCATGAGGAGGAGGTGCTGGAATGGCTGAGGGAGAACAAGTACCTCTGGAGAAAGGGCCACAGACTGTATCGCAACACCAAGAAGAAGCAGGCAGCTTGAAGAGACAAGGCAGAGAGCCTGGGGTAAACTGCAGAAGTACTCCTGGGATGGTGGAAGCACCTGCACACTTGGTATGGCAATCTATACCTCAAGAAATCCGGGCATGCCACTGTCAAGCTCACTGACCGGGAGATGTATGTCATGGCCAAGTGCAGTTTCCTGGAGGGTGAGATCCGCCACCGAGAAGCAGCCCCTTTGACACCCCTCTCCCTCAGACAGCCCACAGACAGCCAGTCCTCTTCCAGCCAGGAGCCAGCTACCCTGTCCAGACAGGTGTCTTCAGAGGGCCCCACAGCAGAGACCCCCCCCCCAACAGCTACACTCCCCATGCTGGCAGACTTGGAGGATCCTGTGGAGGATGATGCCCTGCTGTCACAAATGGAGGAAGAAGCAGCAGCCACCAGAGGCCAACCCACCCCCACCCCCAGCTCCAGAGGATGCAGGCAGAGAGGCAGACTGGAGGGCCAGGACCACAGTGTCCTGTTGGAGATCAGGGACACAATGAAGACTAGCACAGAACTTCTCTCTCAGCTGGTCCACAGCGACATACCATTCTCGGACCGGAAGCCCTTCATCATCTACGTGAGCCAGACCCTGAGGGACCTGCCCGAGGCCCAGTACCAGGTGATGAAGCAGAAGATCACAGCACTTCTGCACAACCCTCAAGGCCCAGCTGAAGCTGCTCCTACCTACTCCAGGTCTGCTCCTCCACCCCAGGCAATGTCACAGCCCTTCCACGGCTTTCAACAGCCCCTCACCTTCCAAGGCTACAATTACCCGGACTTCCCACAGCAAAAACAGAACTTCCCAGTCCAGCTCCAGGTTCATCACACGCCACAGATGCCACTCCTCACCTAGCTGCAGACCAGACAGCCTCACTACACTCCTCCTTCCTCCACCCCATAGCCAAGCCCATCAATGGACAATCTGTCATCAGTATTGGGCCTGACATCTCAAGTCCTTGATAAGGGCCTCTCAACCTCACGGGACTGAGTCAGCTCTTGGACAGCTTCCTGAACACACCTCCCCTTGTTGTACCCTCGGGGCCAAGCACCTCAATGGTGCCTCAGATCAGCACTCAAGCCACAGCCACCTCCATAGTCCCTGCCCGCTTAACAGCTGAGACCATGGACATGACTCAGAGTGACTGAGAATAGTGTCAGAGACTTAGTTGTTTACTTGTTAAGTTTATCTTTGCTTAAGACACTTTACTTGGTTCATTTTGCTTTTTTAATAAAGTCATAAAGTTTACCTAAGAAAGTTAATAAAGTTTATCTTTGCTTAACACAGTTAATTCAGTTTACTTGGTTCATTTTGCTTATTTAATAAAACCATAAAGTTAAGAAAGTTAATCTTCTTCTCTCGTGTCGCTACACTTTTCCCAGGTTGGTGTAGCGTGGTAGAAGGATTCGCAGGTAAACAGATACCTGACAGGGGCCGCGACGTGAACGCTCCTTCTATGGCCCCCAAGAAAGTTAATAAAGGTTATCTTTGCTTAAGACACTTGGTTCATTTTTTTACCTTAATAAAGTGTTGGTGAAAACTTTTCAAAAATGGTTAAGCCTTTGCATGCTTGTGGGATAGATAAGGATAGTTGTGGGATAGATAAACCTCCAGTGCAAGCATAGTGGGACTGTATGGTCCACCATCCCAGCGATCCAGATGATTTTCTCCCCCTTTTTATAGAAAATATCGGTTGTCCGCCAAGGGGCCTTCTACATACTCTAGACATACTGCAGACATCCTAAATATACGAGATACATCCCAGATACAAACGTTTTGTCCATTTTAATCCTTTATATACGAGATGCATATGCTTACATCCTTTCTATTTCCATGCTACTAACGCTGTGTAGACGTTCCGTGTACCTTTTGTTTCCTCCCTCTTTTCGTTTTCAGCTGCAGTGGATGTGAGTTGAGGGGATGCCCAGAGGTTGCAGAGAGGATACAGCAGACATTTAATGGATGATAAACGGACATAGAATGTTTGTTGCTCGTATGTCACGGATTTACATCGTACACAGCAGAAAATTCATCCGCTCAAAAAGTTTTGTGCAGCTCAAAACTTCTTGAGCGGATGAAATCTCAGTGGACGGATGCTCAAAGGATAGAGCGTATGAAACACGTATGCAGTGAGTACACAACGGATGCATAGCGTTTTCCAACGGATGGCAAGCTTTTTTTAACCTTTTACATCCTCTTTGCATCTGTAAGTGCAGTGGGACCGGGGCTTTAACAGAGGCAGAAGAGATTAAAAAGAGATGGCAAAATTACACAGAAGAACTATACAAGAACAAGCTTAAGATACCTTACAACCACGATGGGGTGGTCAGTGACCTTGAGCCAGATATCCTTAGGAAGTCTGAGCAACAACAAAGCTAGTGGAGGTGACAGTATTCCAGCTGAGCTATTCAAAATCTTAAAAGACGATCCAGTAAAGTGCTTCACTCAATTTGTGATCAAATTTGGAAAACTCAACAGTGGCCACAGGATTGAAAAAGATCATTTTGCGTTCCAATTCCAAAGAAGGGCAATGCCAAGAATGTTCAAACGATCACACCATTGCACTTATTTCACACGGTAGCAAAGTTATGCTCAAAATCCTACAATCTAGGCTCTAGCAGTATGTGGGCTGAGAACTACCAGAAGTACAAGCAGGGTTTTGAAGAGGCAGAAGAACTAGAGATCAAATTGCCAACAAACACTGGATCATGGAGAAAGCTGGGGAATTCCAGAAAAACATCTGCTTCACTGACTATGCTAAAGCCTTTGATTGTGTGGATCACAACAAATTGTGGCAAGTTCTTAAAGAGATGGGAGTACCAGATCATCTTATTTGTCTCTTGAGAAACCTATATACAGGACAAGAAGCAACAGTAAGATTGAACCACTGATTGGTTCAAAATTTAGAAAGGAGTTTGGCAAGACTGTATACTGTTGCCCTGCCTATTTAACTTATATGCAAAGCACATCATGAGAAAGGCAGAGCTAGATGAATCACAAATTGGAATTAAGATTGCTAGGAGAAATTTCAACAACCTTAGATATGCAGATAATACTACATTAATGGCAGAAAGTGAAGAGGAACTAAAGAGCCTCTTGATGCAGATGAAGAAGGAGAGTGTAAAAGTTGGCTTGAAATTCAACATTAAGAAAACTAAGATCATGGCATCTGACCTTCTCAATTCCTGGCAAATAGATAGGGAAGAAATGGAGGAAGTGACAGATTTTATTTTCCTGGGCTCCAAGATCACTGCAGATTCCCCATCTGAGGGAAGAGTTCCCCATGGGGACTACAGCCAAGAAATTAAAAGACGCTTGTTCCTGGGGAGGAAAGCCATCAAACCTTCACAGCATCCTAAAAAGCAGAGACATCACCCTGCCAACAAAAGTGCGTATAGTCAATCAAAGACTCACTGGAGAAGAGTTTAATGCTTGGAAAGATTGAGGGCAAAAGAAGAATGGGATGATAGAGAATGAAGTGACTGTGTGAGCTTCAATGGACTCCAGGGGACAGGAAGGCTTGGAGGAAAGTTTTCCATGGGGTTGCAATGGGTTGGATACGACTTCACAACTAACAACAACAACAAGAATGACTCCTCAGCTCTTGGTTATAGTTCCCAAATACTCCTTTTGAGATCTGTGATTACTTGCAAATGATATGACAAAAAGTTGAGTGCTTAGGTTATTATTTTAACTTAAATTTCTAGCTGGAGAATGGACAACAATGATCATAATTCCCAAATGGCATAGACAGTGATTATTGCTAATGGAAGTAGCAAAGCAGGGAATCTGATGATCTGGGGAATTCAGGGTTAGCATAAATGCTGATGCTTGAAAACCATTTAGTTAATTTCTTACTATGGAAGAAAAAAATATTAAACTATTTAATAAAATGTATTTTGAGCAATATATCACAGTCTGATTTTTGTTTATTTTTGGCTCACTTCTAGACCAGTGTTCAGCTTACTGCTAACAGATGGATAATTGGAAAAGACATCAAAATACTGATTTCTTTTATAGTCGACTTGCCATATGCCCCTGATCACATTTGGTTTTATTGCAGTGACACTGTTTATCGACTCTTATTCTTCTCTGGAAATAGTTTAAGCAATGGCAAGTTTTGGCTTTGAAACCGATACAGTTCAAGGGCAAGAAGGAGGAAGAATTGGAATGTGGCTGTCAGTGGGCCATTTTTCCTCAGTTTGTATCACAGTCAAATATATTGACTGAATATTGTTGATAATAATATTCTCTGACTTAAATGTACTTTTTAAAATCAAAGTACTAGATATATATTAACAGAATCTGAGGTGTCAAATTTCTGCTTAGTTTGCAGATGCTGAAAGTTATTTTGCCGCTTGTACAACTGACAATACTGTGAATAGTTCTTTGGTAAGTTTTCTCATTTAAGCATTGTATTGCTGTATGGCAATATTTGTTCTTTTTTTTCTTTTTTTTCAAATTAAGAGTAAAATAAAAATAAATCAGAAAAATATATTTTGTAGTTTTAAACAGAAGCTGATTAAACATGATAAAAAGAACCATAGTATCAGATATTTCTGATTTTCAAAAGTATTTCAAGGTTGACTTTGGGAAATAAATCTTACAGTTTAAGATTTCTTCAGTCATTTGTTTGCATAAAGCTATTTTGGTTATTGTGTAGTGATTAAGACATCAGGCTAGAAACCAGGACTTTGTGAGTTCTAGTTCACCCGCAGCACAAAGGCAGCAGGGTGCTCTTGGGCCTATCACTTCATCTGAGCTCTAGGAAAGAGGCAATGGCAAATGACTTCTGAAAAACCTTGTTGGGAAGACTACAGGGACCTTCATTGAATGGCAGAAAAAATGTGATGGGACGAAATACCATCTTATAATGCAAAATGGAAGTTTTTTTATAGTTAGCTATACCTCTCTCAACTAACACCATCAAAGTGAAAATTAATTCAATAGAAAGGGTTTTCTTTTCTTTTTTGATAATTTGTTTTAGGATTGTCTTTCACTAAAATCCACTCTAATTATCACATTCTTTGTCTGAAAATCCAGACAGGAACTATGTTTGCAGGGATGCAAAATCATTTGGAATCTGAGGGCCACTTGAAGTGGCCTATGCACATGTGAATACAGGTGTCTTTATAATTAAGGACCAATTTAATATTATTGTACCAAAATAAATTTATTTCTAAAAAAATAAATTCATATCAGAATTAAATAGTCAGTTTGCTCAGTCATAAAATGGATCTGTGCATGCTGGGAAGTTGTTTAATTTACATAAAGAATATGAGGTTATATTTTCTACTTGGAGGAAGATCACCTAAGGACCTCCTATAGAAATGAGAAGGTTGTCCTTGAAATTCTGGGTATGTTAAATAAACAGCTGATCTAAACAGTGGGATTTTAATTCTATTTAGTTCTGTAGAGTGTTGAGTACCTTTTTGTTCATCACATTGCCTAAAGCTCTTGATTTTGTTTTGATAACTCTGTTACATGACTGGGAATTGGTTACCTTGCATTTCAGAGTGAACCTTTGTACGTTCCTGTAAAGTTTCATGATTTGCCAAGTGAAAAAAGTAGCAGCATTAACAATGATGCTGAAAAAAGTAAGTACATATATCAGAATTTTTAAAACATATTTTATATCACCCACTGTATGCTCATGTAATATTAGAAGTATGAAAATCCATAGTTAATTGCTTTTGTCTTTTAATTAAATATTTAGTATGTATGTGTATGCGTGTGTGTATTTTATTAGTGTATATATAGATATATAGATATAAAATGTAAACTGAAAAATCTTTTATAAATTCAAAAATAAACTGATGGCTTTATTCAAAAAATAGGAGGGTTAATCAAATGATTAATCACATTAGTTTTTCAACAAGGCAGATGATGAAATTGTGATTGATAGTCCAATTCATGAAATAGGAACTATTCAAAACAGTTCCTAAATTGAACTTCTCAAGTTTCAATGAAATGTTAGTGAAATTGTAAGAAGAAATAGTAATTCAGAAGTTGTTTAGGACTAGAGTATGGAAAAGATTTAAAATCAAACCATATTGAATTGAAATAAAGGTTAAAATTCAAATGAGCTATTTTCACCATTTTTTAAATGTTTGCATTGACAGACTATTTTGGATACAAAACAATCTGAGGTTGAAGCTTTTCTAGAACAATCTGCAGTGCCTCTTGTAAATAATGCTTTCAAATGCAAGATAACTTTTGATTTCAAATGGAACATTTCTAATTTGAAATTATTTGAATTCAGGATATTTTGCATAAAATTACTTAGCAGTAAGAATACTGTAACGTAATGTATCTTACAATGCTAACCATTCACAATGCATATTTATGTAGTACAGTTCAATTTGTATTTATTTTGAAATGCTTGACAAAATAATACTTTGTTTATGCAAACATTCATAACACATTAGCACTGTTAAATAACAGCACATTTGCAACATGGATTAGACACCTTTGGTATTTATTTTTATTTATCTGTCTTAGAGGAATTAAATTTGAATATATACATAAAGCTAAAAGATGCTTTATTGTCCTACTCCTATTTCTTTAGAAAATAAGAATCTAGAACGAGAAACAGCATTTTTCAATTTGGTGCACTTAATTATGTAGGTCTTTGGTTGAATTAACCACAAGATGGTGTAAAAGTCATGCCATACTTAAAATCAAAGGTAGAATGTAAAATGCATGAATCAGGTTTTAAAGATCAAATTCATGAAAAATATATTTTTGTTGTAAATCAGTTACTCTAAAAATTAAGGAATTCTGGCTTTTTCTTTAAATAAATGCAATCAGTACAAATCAAAAACTCTTAGAGTAAAATCTGCAATCTCAGTTTATCTTTCCTGTATACCAGCTAATTCATACTGCTGATATGAACTGTTCAAACATGAGGAGGAACCTTATCTTGCTGCTTGTTTTTCTGTTCCAGTCTAATACACAAATTGACCTGCATCATTTTTTTCCCCACCTTAAAGCTCCCAAAAAACCTCGTGTAAGATTCAGTAACATTATGGAGATTCGACAACTCCCAGCAAGTCATGCACTGGAAGCAAAGCTGTCTCGTATGTCTTACCCAACAGTTAAAGAGCAGGATTCAATATTAAAAGCTGTAGGGAAGCTTACTGCACCTCAAGTAGCCAAAATCAGCTTTTTCTTTTGCTTTGTGGTACGTCATCTGTTTTTAATTGTTGCAGGGTATAAATTGAGTTTTTTAATTTTGGTACATTGCCTTAATAGAAGACAAATCATTTGGGGTATCAACTGTTTAACCTTGTTCATATCATTTAGGGAACTGCATAATTTTGGCTTATCCTCTAATTGATTTAAAGTTCCAATGTAATGGAACTGACAGTTTTAATGAGCAAAAGCTTCTATTCGTTGTGAGAAAAGATGTCTATATTTTATGTTTTCACGCCTCTTGCAGTAATTTCCCCAAACAAAAAAAAAATAATTTGTTGTTTGTTATTTACTTGTTATTCTGTTGCTTCAAGTTTCCTATCATCCATCAGACATCAAAACTTGGAGATATATTTTCCTTGCCTCCACTAGAATAAAAGTGACAAAATTCCATGATTAATTTTCCAAAACTGGTCTAGATTCATTGATACTCACATGGCTTTTTGAGTCAGATAGTAGTGCATTTCTAGATCTTAGAATTATTTGGTATTGACATGTTCGTACATTCCATTAATTTCAGCATAGCAAAATACATATAATTATATTGTAGCATTGAGATATATATCTGCAAGTTTAAGTTTTTAGTAAATTTACTCAGATGTCAGAAAATTTGTTCATCAGTTTGGAAAAAGAAACACTCTTTTTCCAGAAAAATTAAGTTTTCCAACAGTTATATTTCTTCTTTTAGTGCCTTTAATCCAGGAAAAAACTTAATTTCTGTGTTTGTTATAGAGGTTTGAACTACATTAATTGGACTTTAACTGAGCAGTTGTTTGAATATATAATTATTTTTTTCTAATTTGAAAGTTGGCATTTTCATGTTCCAGTTATTGCTATGATTCAGGGCATTTCACAGAAAAATAGCTAAATGGCTGTCTAATCTAGATATATATTTACAATTACTATTATTTTGCAGCATGTTCTGACCCAAGCTTCATAAACCATAATTATTCACAAACTTGTTTTAAAACCTATTTTATTGCAATGCTGGGAATTGCTTTCATTCCTAGCCGGAATTAAGCTCAAACAGTCCCCCAAGATAAGCACACACTTTTCAGTTCTGTGAAGTGCTGCCAAAACAGAGGTATCAAATTAACTAGAAAAGAAACCAAGCAAAGTACAAGAAAAACCAACCAAAGTACAAAGAGCTTCTAGGATGACTTGGAACCGATTGAACTACTTTGCTTCCTGCAAAGCTTTTGTCATCTTTGCCTGATTTTTATCCCTTATGGGAGGGGCAATCACCTCCCAGCCTTATTCCCAAATCACTCTTTTTGTTTCAGCTGCTCTCGTCTTCTAGCAGCTGTGTGCACATGCGCACTGGGAACAGGCTCCCCTGGGTCCTTTGCCTCGCTCCTGCCAGACTCCGAAAGCTCTGAAGGCAGCACCCCATTCCCAGATGGTCCTGGCCCTATCTCTGCATTGGACACAGAACCCTCATCCAAGTCCTCTCCAGACTTCCTGACTGGTCCCCGTTCTTCCCCGCTGTCCAATTCCCCTGCCATCTGCACCGGCTGCTGGCAAACCACAACACAGCAGGCATTTGCCTCCTTATGTATACATATTGTTAATATTTTCATAAACTATCTGGAAGCAGGAAGAAGTTTCCCCAGTCACATATGGGGAAAAATATAACAGCAATGTAGCATAAAACTACCTGCCACCCCCTTCTAGCTGCTGTGTCTTCTAGGTATTTATGTTTTCTGAGATTGGTTGTTTGCTTGCAGACTAGTGACATTATCAGTGCTAGTGAGTATGGGATTTGCTCCCTATTAATAAACAATAGCTTGCCCTGTCAGTGTTGGTGGGGGTGTTGTTTTCTTCTTGATATTTCCTTGACTAGTATATTGTTTTCTTCTTGATTGTCTGATTTAATCTCTCCTTGGTTGCTGGAGAGGTTCCTTCCTATCTTTATTATTCTCTCTTGAATGATGTGTAAACATGGTTTATCTCTTTGTATCTATTGTTGGTTGACTTGTTTGATACCAAGTTTTCAGGAATTCTACAATATTTTTGGATTTATCTTGGTCTAGGATGCTCACAGTTTCCAACTATAGTTGAATCTATAGTTGAATCTGGGTTGTGACATTTCATCTTATCTTCTGGCTGCTAGTTGGTGTTCATCAATGTGTTCTGATAATTTTCTGCCTGACTATCCTACATAGTAACTATTAATGTATGTTGTAGATGAGTCCTGGTTTTAACTTCTTGAGCCACTGGGTCTTTTGGTTTATATAAGATGTTTTGGGGGGACTTTAGTTACTGTATATAAAGAGCACACACACACACACACACACACACACACACACAAAGAGAGGGAGCAAATCCACACTTACTAGCATTGATGATGTTACCTAGTTGGATAATGAAACATCTGCAACCAACCAACCAAATTTAGCACCAAGGAATCCTCGGCTCAGGATTACTTCTGGGCTACATATATTCTCTTTTATTACTACTTCTCCTTCCCTTTGTCATTTTTTTCTAAGCAGGTGAGCATACTAACAAATAAAGCAGTGGTCTGAAGCTCCTTATTTTTATTTCAAAGGATGACTATTTTCTCAGGACCTTTTAGGGCTAATAAGCAAACGTGCAAAATAATGGAGGCCAGTGTTTTTCTCATCATGTAGTAGTTTCATATATTTTTTTAATGTATTTGAAAGCAAGTTACAAAAGGGAACAGAGACTAGAAGTTTCAAGACTGGTGTCAATAGACACACTCATGGCAGGGAAGCTCAGCCAGATATTTCTGTTTGTATTATAATTGCCTAATTCTTTCCTTCTAAGTCATTGAAGAGGAAGTTGATAAAAAGGCTTTGTTCTACCTCTTCCAGTTTAAAAAAAAAAACATAAAAGAGCCTTTTCCATTTTCTATTATACCTCATCCATTTTTTGAGCAAATGTCTAGAAAAAGCAAATGGCTTTTCTTCTCAGTTTCAATCTGTGGCAGAGGAAGGGAGGAGGAAGAAAGGAATAAATTCTTTGAAGCTGCTATAAGAGGTGGTGGAGACCGCTGTGACTGAGTGCATGGCAGTATAATCATGCAGGTATCTAATGAGCCTGCTAGCTAGATGCAGGAAGCATACCAGAAGTGATGGCATCCAGGAAGAATACAGAGCTCTGGGGTGATGTAAAAGATATTTCCATGTTCCTTAAGGCAAACAACAGGAAAACCTTAAATACTTAGGAAAATGAAAGACGCAAAGGGTTCTCCAAGGACAGACAGTCCTTCTCTAACTCCTGCATCATTGTGAACAAAGAGGAACAGAAGTAAGCAGAGCCTGAAGAACCAGACAACACCAATTAGAGTGACCCTTTCTATCCTCCCATCAAAGATTTGAGCAGCATCAATAGCAGTGATTTAAGATATCACCAGGAAATGCTTACAGAAATGATCTTTTGTTAGCTGGACCTGGACTAAGTGCCAGCAGCAGTGACCTCCATGGCAGCTAGAAGCCTCATTAACATCCCCCCAAAAAAAGCTGGCAGCAACAGTAAAAACACATGAGTTGTAACATTGGTAGGAGATTGATAAAAGAACCGAGAATCTTTAGAGAATATAGCAAAGGAATAGGAAATGAACCCTGATGGATCTAAGGAAAAACAAACCAGTTTTTAGAGTCAGTAATGCTTAGGACCCTGAAAACAGATTTATGTTGGGTCCAATATATTCATGTAGAAGTGGCCAACACCAACAGTCCCATGGCTGATTTTTCATGGCTGAATTTTACACAATACTAAACATGCTCAAGACATCTCTTCAGAGAAGCTGGAAGAAAGAGAGACCAGACAACCTGAATTCCATAAGGTCGTCAAAGTTTTTCTATTATTATTTTCCCAAGAAGAGGAAAATGAAGCACTCATGGAACCTACAGAACAGAGAAAATACAAAACCTTAAAAGAAAGCAAAGGACTGCGTATATGGATGCCAGATCTTTTCCTAGAAATACAAAGAACACCAAATGTGTCAAGTCCCAATTCATTATCTGGATTTATACCTAGAAATTGGGTGGGAAGATCTGAGTCCAGTTTTTCAGGTTTGGCAGTGGAATCCATCTTAATAATCAGATGCCCAGGCTCCATCTACATCTACCAAATGATTTGGTGCACTTCTGAATGAGGAGATTCTGGAGTTCCTAGCAGAAGGGTACAACCATATTGTGTAGACAAGTATTTGCCTCGTGTTCTGTTCAGCAAATGCATCTCTATCTTGCACATTCAAACACCTCACTTCTTCAATGATGCAAGCCTCTCCTCCATTGGGATATCCTCTATTGGGATATTGCTGGGAATTGTCATTGTTTCCTTTGATAAATCTATAATGATGAAGAAATTGGAAGGAAAAAGAAGAAGAAAAAGATGACAGCAGCAAAGTGGATGAACTTGATTATGACAGCATTGAGTGTGCCATTGAGAGTCCCAAAAGGTTGAGAACAGTTCTTGGAGAAACTTACCAATGTAGTCACTATGAATTGACACCAACTTGATGACACTTTATCAATTAAAAGTGTTAATAATATATTTCAAATGTTCCTTTGGAGTTCAGGAGGCCAGTAATCTTTTCCTTTCTCACAAAACAGATAATGTGAGAATTACACAATTCAGTGTCAACTGAAGGGGTTAGTTGAATGCGTTATGTTGAAATATTCCGCCAGCAAGAAACAGCTTCCTTCTAACGTTGCAACTATACCATCAAAGTACTCCTGCTAATAGACATTTGTAAGGAAACTACATGCATGAAATTGTTTACATTCATTGGACATTACCAGATAGACCAGTTTGCCTCAGCAGGTGCTACTTTTGGTCACATGGTTCTCCAGAAAGTGCTTTAATTTTTACTCTCCCTCTCTATGAATACTGCTGCAGTATATCCTTTTGCTCTCCACTCCATTTTTGGTGACAGAAAGTGTTGTGGAGCTTAACAGCAAATTACTCTTTGGAATCCTAAAAGATTCAGCTTTCCCACCTTGCAATCAGGGACAGGAATCAGTGCAAACAGCCGGAAGCCAGATTCCTCTGTGTACTGCTTACTATCAGGATGTGATAACTGATGGATATTGCCCCTTTCTACATTTCTACATTCCTCTTGTCAGTTACAAACACTTGTGCCAATGCAGGAATTATCTAGGTTTTTTTTTTTAGTTTTTTTTTGTCGAAGCCAGAGGTCTAAAATGACTGAAGGAGGGTTTTCTTCTTGGAACAGGAAGAACTCCTTTCAGAATAGGTAGGGTTAGCCTTTCTGTAGCGTTTCATTCTTGGATCAGAAGAGTAATTTACAATAAGTTTAGCTTCTCCTTTTTTTCTTGATACAGGCCAATGTTATTGTGTGTATGCTCTTGCTATGCTTTCATTTAAACATTTTTTTTATGTTTTGCAAGATTTTTTTTCTGACTTTCAAAGCAGTTATTCAAACAAGAAACTGAATGTCATGCTAATATCTACTATTTCATGTCCTAGTGGTTCTTGGCAAATTTCTCTTATCAAGAAGCACTTTCAGACACTCAAGTGGCAATAGTTAACATTCTATCATCAACCTCTGGTAAGAAATGAAGATATATTCCAAAACTGTTGTCCTACTTCAATCAAATGGCCTCTTCTCATATTTAAGAAAAATATAGTTATCTATTTTGTATCACTTCTAATGAGGGAGATAGCGATGTTGAAGGGTTTCTTTTTTTGAAAGGAAACTGTAATGTGAGGTATCACATGCCATCATTAAGAGTTCAGGTTCAACAAGCAGACCTGTAGAGGTTTATTCAGCAGCCTCATCAATGGGATTGTTTAAAAGCTACGCTGATTATTACTTAGCATTGATTCCCATATTGTGATAGCAGTAATAGTAAACTAGCATGTGTGTGAGTGTTACAATTTCTGCAGTATTTGCTTTTGCTGAATAAGTGTGGGGATACAAGAAAAGCAAACAGTAGTAGTAAGAAAACATTTATTTTTGCATACATTTGAATATATTAGTATTTTATGTGTTTGTTTATCAAATGTATTGGCCATCCATCTTACCAAAGCATAAGATGTATATGCTGCTAAACTGTAATCACCACCTAGTAGAATGCAACAAAATAAAGCCAAAGCAGTACAATAACAGCAGATCAAAATAAAGTTAAACAAATTAACACAGTTAGTAAATTAACAAATCAAATGCAGTTCTGGGTATCACTCAGTCTCCAAAAAGTAGTGTAAAGGAGTGTAGTGTTCATAGTTTTCCAAAAGCCAACATCATTCATTTGTAAATGTGATGAATAAATAAATAAAAACAGTGAAAGCTTTGTTAAATAAAAATTAACCTTGTTTAATTTCTTTTTGCAAAGATATATATATATATGAATCTGAGACATTCCATTTTTAAAAAGGGATTCTGATAACATTTTAACTTTACTTGAAGAAATGCAGTTTTTTTAAATCAATAAAATTATATACAATGTTTTTAAAGTCTAAGAAATCCAATAAAATGTTTTTTGACTTTAGATTTTAATTTCATTTAGGCCTGAAATTAATTAAAACCATTATCTTTTGATTATTATGTTTTCAGTCTTACATTTTTTTTATTTGATCCTGCATAGAATATTATTTTGTCTTTTCACAGGATTATTCACCTTAATCCTTGCTGCAGTGTTTCCAAGTAATAGTGGAGATAGATTTACCCTCTCAAAATTGTTAGCTGTCATTTTAAGGTAGGAATAACGACTCCTTAATCTTCTATGTTCTTCTCCCTAGCCGGCTTGAGTTTTCTTATGTTCTTCTAGATAGTTGGATTTAGTAATGGAGATTTGTTGCTATTTTTAGATGCAGCTGGTTGTAAACAACTACATGAAAATATATTCAAAGTAATCTACAGAATGTGTGCTAGAAGTACTGCTTCTCTGTTGCTACTGCCCTACTAAGGTGGTCATTTCTCAGCTGCATTATGAGCCCTCTTGAGTATTGTTGGTTTAATATTATCAAGTGAACCTTCTAAAATCAGAATTCTGTGGCATCACTGAAAATTAAGTATAGGTGTTAAGTATACGTGTGATATTAATCTTTGGTTTAACATTTACTAACCATGTTTTATGGAATAAACTGTGGTGGATGGATTCATACAATACATAAATTAAAACCAAATATGAGTAATCTTTACTTACGGACCGCAATTGAGACTGGCAACTCCGTTGCTAAGTGATGGAGATGTAAAGTGAAAGATCATGTGACTATGCCAATTTATATGAGTTCCAGCTTGGCTGTTAAGCAAATTACCCACAGTTGTTAAGAGCGATGTCACATGACTATGACTTCCCCATTGATTTTGATTGTCAGATGCTGGCTTTGAAGGTTACAAATGGTGATCACATGACCATTGGGCAAAGCTCACTTAACAACTGCTTTGCTCAGCAATGGAAATTTTGGGCTCAATTGTGGTTGTAAGTCAGCTATCTGGAAGACATCAATTTATTCTGCACAATTAAACTGTGTTAAATCATTGGACTGATTTAAAATGAGGTATGAATCCAGAACCAGGGAGCCCAAGTGATGTGATCTCACCAAAAGAGGAATGTAGAAGAGAAGAATGCATAATCCTAGGCTTGTTTGTGCAGCATACACATTCACATAGTTCAATGTTAAGGCTAGGTCCCACTGGCTGACAGATGCAAAACGTATGCAAAAAGGACACAGTGGACGAGCAAAATTTCGGAGGTGGCTCCATCCGTTGTTATCCGCTCCAAAAAGTGGCCCAAATTTGCATAAACAGAATGGAAAAGAATGGAAAGGAATGGGGGAAGTACGTAACAGGGATATTAAACGGATGTTCGTAGGAAGCCTAGTGGATGGAAGCGGATGACACATCCGAAGGGCTTCCGGGGGAGAATTGCGAAGCAGATACATAGTGGAAGGGGCGGATGCGTAGCGGATGATGTGGATGCATCACGGACGCCTATAGGAAGCAAAGCGGATGCATAGCGGATGTATATAAGATGCAAAGTGGTCACTGTGCATGCAGGGAGTATGACTTGTGTCAGCTCTGCAGATATTAAAAGAATGCAGCTCGCACGCAGTCAGCATTCAGAGGAAAGATGTGCTGCCACAGACATCTTCAAATAACACCATAGTTCGTCAATCAGGGAAGAAGAGGAAGCTGGTGCCTACTCCTGCCAACCCTGGCAAGAAGGACAGAACCACCATCCCACCCCCTGGCACTGACTCTGAAGCTGCTTGTACTGCTGCTGCTGGTGATGGTGCTGCTGGTGCTTCCCCTGCTGCTGGTGCTGCTGGTCCTTCTGCTGCTGGTGCTGGTGCTGCTGGTGCTGGTGCTACTGCTACTGCTGCTGCTGCTGTGGTGGACCAGCCCCAAGGCCCTCAAAGCCCTGCTGCTGAAGGCCCTGCCAGAGGGAGAAAGAGGCAAGGGTAGGAGAAGGGAGAGAGGAAACAGTACACCGTTTCCGAGGACCATGAGGAGGAGGTGCTGGAATGGCTGAGGGAGAACGAGTACCTGTGGAGAAAGGGCCACAGACTCTATCGCGACACCAAGAAGAAGCAGGCAGCTTGGAGAGACAAGGCAGAGAGCCTAGGCTACACTGCAGATGTACTCCTGGGATGGTGGAAGCACATGCACACCTGGTATGGCAAGCTACACTTCAAAAAATCCGGGCAGGCCGCTGTCAAGCTCACTGACCGGGAGATGTATGTCATAGCCAAGTGCAGCTTCCTGAAGGGTGAGATCCACCACCGAGGAGCAGTCCCTCTGACACCCCTCTCCCTCAGACAGCCCACAGACAGCCAGTCCTCTTCCAGCCAGGAGCCAGCTACCCTGTCCAGGCAGGTGTCTTCGGAGGGCCCCACAGCAGAGACCCCCCTGACAGCTGCACTCCCCATACCGGAGGACTTGGAGGATCCCCTGTCACAAATGGAGCAAGAAGCGGCAGCCACCAGAGACCAACCCACCCCCACCCCCAGCTCCAGAGGATGCAGGCAGAGAGGCAGACTAGAGGGCCAGAGCCACACTGTCCTGTTGGAGATCAGGGACACAATCAAGACCAGCACAGAATTTCTCTCTCAGCTGGTCCACAGCGACATACCATCCTTGGACCAGAAGCCCTTCATCACCTACGTGAGCCAGACCCTCAGGGACCTGCCCGAGGCCCAATACCAGGTGATGAAGCAAAAGATAACAGCACTTCTGCACAACCCTCAAGGCCCAGCTGAACCTGCTCCGACCCAGTCCAGGTCTGCTCCTCCACCCCAGGTGATGTCACCGCCTTTCCACGGCTTTTAACAGCCCCTCGCCTACCAAGGCTACGACTACCAGGACTTCCCATAGCAGAAACAGCCCTTCCCAGTCCAGGCCCAGGTTCATCGCACGCCACAGACACCACACCTCGCCCAGCTGCAGACCAGACAGCCCCACTACACTCCTCCTTCCTCCACCCCACAGCCAAGCCTGTCAACAGACAATCTGTCATCAGTCTTGTGCCTGACATCCCAGGTACTTGATGAAGGGCCTCTCAACCTCACGGGACTGAGTCAGCTCTCTGAGAGCTTCCTGAACACATCATCCCCTGTTGTACTCTCGGGGCCAAACACCCCAATGGTACCTCAGACCAGCACTCCAGCCACAGCTACCTCCACAGTCCCTGGCTGCTTAACAGCTGAGACCATGGACATGACTCAGAGTGACTGAGAATAGTTCCAGAGACTGAGATGTTGCTTTATCTTTTCTTAAGACACTTTACTTGGTTCATTTTGCTTTTTTAATAAAGTCATACAGTTTACTTAAGACAGTTATTAATAAAGGTAATCTTTGCTTAACACACTTGGTAATTTTTTTTTACTTAATAAAGTGTTGGTGAAAACTTTTCAAAAATGGTTAAGCCTTTGCATGCTTGTGGGATAGGTAAGGATAGTTGTGGGATAGATAAACCTCCAGTGCAAGCATAGTGGTACTGTATGCTCCACACTCCCAGCTGCCACACATATGGCCCTTTTTTATCAATAACAATTTATTCATTGATCAACACATTTCAAAATAAACAAAGCTCTTTATTAATGCCCTATTCATTGTAGGGCCACTCAACATACATGACACAATCTCATCAGTGTTATGAGACAGGCTCAAGGAAGCATCCATGAACAATCTATCATCCTGTCTTGCCACTCCACTGCTCCAGCTGGGGAGTTGCACCAGTGTCTCAGTAGGTTGCGCTGCTTCTTCCCTTCACGTGAAGCTCTGTTGGGGCCTTGTACACCCACAGTGTCTATCAGGTTTCGTCCTTGCCTCCATTCACCAGGCTCCATGTCCCCATTGCCTTGTTGACGGTCCACAAGCCTGTTCTGCAACACTGGATAGCGGTTGCACATGAGATTGTGCAGGATGTAGCAAGCTTCCATGATGCTCCTCACAGTCCCTGGGTGATGCTGCATGGTGGTGAGAAGTACCTGGAACCTGTTTGCCAGGATGCCAAAGGCATTCTCCTTCACCCGTCTTGCCCTGGACAGCTGTAGTTGAAGATCCTCTCTTCATGGGTGAGGCATATTGAACTGTAGTGCTTCATGAGGTAGGTTCTGAGGGAGAAGGCGGCATCACCCACGATGAAGTAGGGCACATCTTGTGTGTCATTGGGTAGGAGGTCTGGATCTGGAAAACCCATGATGAGGTTGCATTCCAGCCCATCCTTGAGGTCACTGGCGTATACCTGGCTACTGAAGAAGCCCTTGTAGTTGTCATAAGTGGACCCTGAGTTGGTTGGAGCTTTGCAGGCCACGTGCTTCCCATCTATGGCTCCAACGGTGTGGGGAAAGTTCCACCTCTGATACCACTGCTCTGCAACTTTCCTCCAGCCTTCTTCAGTGGTGGGACAATTGAGGAGCTTCTCCACGTATTCTTCGATGATGGCCTGCACCACTTCTCTGACCACTTTGCTGATGGTGTTGTGTGGCACCCTCCAGGCATACTGCATGTTTCTGTATGTGGTTCCAGAGGCCAGGTGCCGAAGAGTCAGTGCCACCTTCAGTCCAG
Organism: Laticauda colubrina; assembly: GCA_015471245.1. Lineage (NCBI taxonomy): Eukaryota > Metazoa > Chordata > Lepidosauria > Squamata > Elapidae > Laticauda > Laticauda colubrina. Next base: position 10,255,197 of record BLBF01000032.1, on the reverse strand, counting down.
GGTCCAGGTTGGGACGGAAGTTGGTGCTCGGCTTGGTCAACCTGGGTCTCAGACGCTCTACAAGTTCGTCAAACATGGCTGGTGGCATCATCATGAAGTGATGGAATGCACGAGTATCTTCATTCCTCAGCTCCACCATCAGCTTGTCATACAGTCCAAACTCCATTCTTCTCCCAATCCATCCTCGGACCCACACAGCTCTTGAACGTCTCCTTCTTCTCATTCTGTAAAAAAGGTGAAAGAGTCTGAACAGGGCTTGGTTCTGGTGTTGAATGATCGCAGCTACCATAAGGACTGTGTTATGATCCATGGTGGAGAACAATGGATGATGTGGAAGAGCAAGACCAAGGGTGAAGAGGTCTGTACACCACGGCTGCTGGACTCATACTGAGATCCAGGTGATTTCCTCCCCCTTTTTATAGCAAATATCGGTTGTCCGCTAGGTGTCCTTCCACATTCTCTAGGCATACTCCAGACATCCTAAATATCCGAGATATATCCCATATACAAACATTTTGTCCATTTTAATGCTTTATATATGAGATGCATCCGCTTACATCCTTTCTATTTCCATGCTACTAACGCTGTGTGGACATTCCGTGCACCTTTCGTTTCCTCCCTCTTTTCATTTTCAGCTGGAGCGGATGTGAGTTGCGAGGATGGCCAGAGGTTGCCGAGAGGATACAGCGGATGTTTAACGGATGATAATGGACATAGAACTTTTGTTGCCCGTATATGTCGCGGATGTACATCGTACGCGGCGGAAAGTTCATCCGCTCAAAAAGTTTTGTGCAGCTCAAAACTTCTTGCGCGGATGAAATCTCAGTGGACGGATGCTCGACGGATAGAGCGTATGAAACGTATGCATTGAGTACATAATGGGTGCATCGCATTTTCCAACGGATGGCAAGTTTTTTTGTCCATTTTACATCCTCTTTGCATCCGTTGGTGCAGTGGGACATGGGCTTTATCTCCTCCCACAAATCATCCCAGGCATTCAATTATTGCAGATAGTAATCTCTAGCAAATCAAAGGAACTGAAATCATGTAGGAATTGGAAACTTCGCAACCATGAAGGTTCCACCTTACTCTCTTTCACCCATATTTGCATTAAACTTCCTGATGGGCACCTATCAGAAGTGGTGAGAGGAAAAGATATGTTTGTTATACTTTATTCTCGATTAGGCTGGGCAAAGTTCCATGAAGAGCTTCCTGCCATGCAGGTGATGTGATTCTCTTCGTGGAAGCAAAATGACTGCAATTTGCTTGAGTGAGGCCCTTTGTGTGACCTTGGTGTTTTCCTTTCTGCAGTATGACTCTTCCAGCTTTGCAAAGGCTGATCAAAGCTGGAGGAGTCCCCTCTGCAAATACTGCAGTGAGGCAAATCTATAAAGCAGAACAGAGGGAATTAATATGGTAGTTTTTTTTTTAAACTCTCCTTTTAGAAGGGAAAGGACCCCATTGATTTGCAAAGCAGATCCCAGTTGGGACTGTGGACTTTGTGTTTGTACAGCTTGCTTTGTGTGTGCTTGACCTCTCCTATAGAGCAGCTTTGGAAAAAAGTGATAGCCTTACTAATGAGGTGCACCCATTTTGCTTCTGAAAGGTTTCTATTTTCTACTTTATTTCCTTTCAAAAGCAGGAAAAGAAACCTGTCCTAATATACTGTAAATACTAGTGCCATGTCTTCTGTGGTACATGGAAACAAAACCAAAGCAACCAAGCTCAGGCTTCAACTCTTAAATTTATAGTTGTTTTGGTTTGTAAACCTTGGTTTATCACTGATGGTATTTGGATTTGGACTATTCAAATAAGCCATAATTAGTTTCACATGGTGTATGAATTCACCCCCTGAGAAGTGTCTATTCCCAAGCCTAGTTTGTTATTTATAGGGAAATATTCACCTCAAACCTCCAATTTTTCTTCTTGTCTTGACTTGATGTGCTTAGGAATGGCTTCTGCTAATATATAATCTTCCTTTCTAGTTCTCCAGTTTCCTTCTATACTTGCAAAGAAATGTTCTTTTCCTTTAAAATTCCCTTTTTTTCTGTAAATTTAAGAAAATTTACTATTATTTAGTCCCTATAAATTCGGTATAATTTTGAGGACCATTGAACTACAAGAATATGTGATATTAAAGCAATTGTAAACACTCTTTATTGTTAATTGTTAACTCTTAACGTACAAACTGTTTGACAAAATTAACTGGAATATAATGCTTTATTTCTAAAATAGCATTGGAGGTGTTGTTATGGTGAATTTGTCTGGATCTGAGAAATCTTCAGGAAGAGATACAATAGGTATTTTTTTTAATTCCTCACAATAAGTTGAAGTGGTTGAAGAATATTGCTTTCTATTTTTTACACAAAAAATGACAAAAATCCATAAAGGGTAGAAACTCCATTTTAATAGTTAAATCTATAGTGATATTTGGTTGCCATTATGAGGAGTAAGAAGCAAAAATGCCTCTGAATAAATAAATGTATTATAGAAATGTATTTATTTTGAGGGAATCAAGATTTTTTTTTTAAAAAAAAGTGAAATAATTTGCTGCAGGATCCTGCCAAATTTTTAATTTTGCATAAATTATTTGTTTGAATAAAAACAACACCTTTAATAGCCTGTTAAACAAATAGATTACATTTAATTAATCCAGGGGCAATACCTTGCTTTCTTATTTACAGGGTCTCTCTGGTCTTTGATGGGAGCTGTGCTGTATGCAATCTATATAGTTATGATAAAACGAAAAGTTGACAGAGAAGATAAGCTCGATATTCCAATGTTTTTTGGTAAGAACAAATTTTAAGACACCATTTTTCAGCTTAGGACTGAATCTTTAACATGATAATTTAAGTTTTGCAAAGTATATTTTGCAATGTAAGACTAACTCTTTGTTGTGTGATCTGTTTGTTTATTCTGTTCCTGCAGGTTTTGTTGGCTTGTTTAATTTGCTGTTGCTTTGGCCAGGCTTCTTTCTACTCCATTATACTGGATTTGAGGTCTTTGAATTTCCCAATAAATTAACCCTAATGTGCATAGTCATTAATGGCCTTGTTGGAACTGTTCTGTCTGAATTCCTCTGGTTGTGGTATGTTTGTTGTTTTGATTATTAGGTTTCTGAACAATAAACAGTCTATATACTTTTGGACCAAATGAAATTGTTTTTCCATAATGTATGTTTTGGAAACTACTGTCATTAACAGTATTGATTGCAACACAATACCAAAGATACGTTGAAAAGTATCTGCTGTCACACACACCCTCGACTACCGTTGCTTATTAAATATTCAAAAATAGAATATGGTTTAAAAATAGATATCATGGTTTTACATATATCATACAATAAATCATATTTTTAAAAGCCTTTAGAGTTAGACCTACAAATTATGGCCATAATTTGGTTAATAAGCCATTAAGGCTGAGTTCACACATCAAACTATATTAATGTACTGCTTAACTCAGTGTATATTGTAATGGTTTTAGTAGCCATCACAACATGTGACATAATATGACATATGGCTGCTTGTCTAGACATAGTAGATAGTAATTTCAAGTGATTGTTTGGGATTGACCCTAGAATGCTAGTGTGCAATTATGAAATTTGTGCATTTTCCAGCAAACCTAAGACTAGAGGGATATCACAAATGAAGCAAAATTACATTAACTTAATAGCAGGTGCAACTTTATTGCCAATTCTTTGCTTGGATAAGAATTTGCTGGCCATAAATGAATGACAATAGAAGAGAAGGAGAACTTTATAATTGAAACAGCAAAGTTCTATATACATGGTTTTTAATCAGAACCATTATGTCTAGATATGTCTAGACATATCTTGCAAACATTTTCTAATTAGTTTGACTTGATTCCTTAAAATCAAGTTACGGATATTCATGTTTGAAGGATAAGCTGTGTAAGTGTTGCTATCTGTGCATTTAGATGACTTAGTCTTTAATCACTAAATGGTGAAAATCTTCATATATTACTATAAAGACGAGCAATATATCTTTGGCGTAATACTCTGAGTCTGAAGAAATTTTTCAGAGCCAAATGAGATAGATAGATAGATAGACAGACAGACAGACAGACAGACAGACAGACAAGACAAGACAAGACAAGACAAGACAAGACAAGACAAGACAAGACAAGACAAGACAAGACAAGACAAGACAGATAGACATAGTTCTTGTTTAACTGCATCATTTAGCAAACATTTTGCAATTTTCAAAAAATAACTTTGTGGTCAGTCCTCTCATTTATGAATAATCTTGCAGATCTGTAAATCAAAGGAAAGCTGAAATAAGGTCATAAGCACAGTTGTGGTATCACTTAGCAACCACTTTACTTAATAACTAAATTGCTGGTCCCAATTATGGTTGCTAAATGAGGAGTACCTCTGTTGAAACATGGCAGTGTCTGTTAGCAGCAGTTACAGATAGCAAGTATACTTTTTGGAATCAGTTATTCTAGATGCATAACATTAGACTTCATTAACTGCATCTGAAAATCTTGAGGCTTAGCAGAGGAGGTAGTTATCCTTTGACTTATTTGACAGGTTACACTAAGCTCTGATATGATATATGCATGGCAAATTAGCATACATGATACACAAATAAAGATGTATAACAGAAATGCATGGTAGGACTAGAAAGTTCTGATCAATAAATTAAGAAGAAAATTATGAGTTTCCTAAGTATCTTTAATCGATATAACAAGTTTAATCAATATAACAAGGCCAAAGTACCTACAAATTCTGCAAAACTCTGGTGTACACTTGTGAAATTTGTTTCTGTACCACTATTTTTTTTAACTCAAATCTTTGTATTTTAACATTTTTCCAGGGGCTGCTTTCTTACCTCATCACTGATAGGAACTCTTGCCCTGAGCCTTACAATACCTCTGTCCATAATTGCTGACATATGCATGCAAAAGGTAATGTAAATTGTATTGAAGGCAATGGTAAATATTACAGAAAATTCCAACAGAAATTTTTAAAATTCAAATTTTTAAAACTAAAAACCAAGTTCACTTTCTCATTATTTCAAATTTAAAAAAATCTTAAAAATTCCTAATGGAATCTTCATTAATAAGAAAAAAGTTCAAATGCTGTTTCAAAAATAAATGTATTAAATTGTAGATAATAGGATTTTAATGCTGTTGTTGCTGTTCTTGTTATTATTTTATCCTACCATTTTATATATAATTTGAGCCAATGAACATATTTAATGATCCTGCCTCCTGTTTTCCCCACAACAGCCCTGTAAAGTGACCTTGGCTATGAGTGAGTGACTAGCCCAAAGTGACCCAGTCAGTTTTCATGCTTAAAAGAGGCCTAGAACTCACAGTCTCCCATTTTCCAGGCTGCCATATTAACCACTACACCAAACTGGTTCTCCATTCATAAAATGCAGGTGTTTGTTTGCAAGCAACAAAAGCACTGCAACACAAACCCACTGTTTTCAGAAAGCCTCAAATAGATGTCCATGGTGTTCATTGTAAATTCCCCAAATGAAATACTTTCCTAAATAGAGTATATCTCCCCTTGGGGTGTTTTGCTTCAGGAATCAGAATAAGGCAGGATGTAAACTGCAGTCAATTGTGTGCTAATATGAACCTGCCATCCATTCATTTATTAACTATTTATTTTCTTTATTATTTATATAAATAACTCAAGGTAGTGAACATATCCAAAACACTTTCCTCCTCCTATTTCCTCCAAAACAACCCTGTGAGGTGGTTTGGGCTGAGAATGAATGATTGGTCCAAAGTCACCCAGTTAGGTTTAATTGTCTTACCAGCAACAGTAAAAATATCATCTGTTCTCCATATTTATTTCTAACATTGGTAAAAATTACCCTCACTGTGACACTTTCACTCTAAAGTGAGATATTTCATAGGTAGTGTGAAATTAGCATTTAATGCAGCTGTCAGTTTTAACTGTCAGCTGTAGCCTTGGTTGATGTTACTATGTTACTCACACAGTTCTGCCTCTTGAATTAAATGATTCACACTTTATCTGGTGTCCATTCCTGAAATGTTTTTCATCCCAAATATAAGATTATTTTATCTTGTGAGCTTTATTCTCTTCTACCACTTTCCTTTCCCCATCCAAGCTGTAAAATTCATTTTTTACCAAAACAGATCAAACATTTCTAACTTTAAAGATCTGCATAGCTGCTTCAAGAACTTGAAATTTGTAACTAATTTAGAAGAACCATCAAAGAAGTGTGACCCCCTTTATGGAAAGTAGCCTCATCCTTTTCTGCATTTGATTTCATCTGAATGAACACTATATTTCCTCATTAGATAAACACCCCAGAGAGCCATATGCTTCTACACTCTTTTATTTCACCTTTTCTGATACAATTGGAAAGAGCAGAGAAACCATTATTTAGTGAATTCAAGATGAACACACAATGGGGCATGAGGAGTGGAAAGCATCTGACTAACAAGCATCAACCAAAGCTAAGGTTGATGTCATTATGGAGCTTAAGAATCCAGATTGGGTAGGCATTACTGTAACCACGATTTACTTAAGATTCTGGCTAAATATTCCTCTCATGTCCCCTTTTCCTTTTCTGTAGCTCCTTACTGCCCTCCAAATGTCTCTTTCCTGATCCAAACTTATGGGGTATTTGTCTTTCCATTAACCTACTTTTACTCTTGATAAAATATCAAATTGATCTTTTAATTTCAGGTCCAGTTTTCTTGGTTATTTTTTGCAGGGGCAATCCCTGTATTTTTTTCCTTTTTCATTGCAACACTTTTATGTCACCACAACAACTGGGATCCAGTAATGGTGGGAATTAGAAGAGTTTTTGTATTTATCTGCCGAAAGCATCGTATTCAGAGGTAGGATGATTTATTTGCTTCTTTCCTAGCCACTTCATGTTTCTTTCTTTTCAACTGTATCTTTACTGTGTCTTAATTTTTATCACAAATCATTTCAAAATGAATTTTGTAGAGATCTTTCTGAACTTTGCATGATCTGGTTTTAAAACTGTCTGAATGATATGCTTTCCTTCTACTTTGACCAAAATATTTGAACACTGAATCTCCTATTATTATAATTTATTTTCAGGAGTGTTTTGATGTGTTACTATCTTTTCTTGACATCATACTGGAGAGTTCTGATTTTAGTTGTTCAAAAGAATTTGCTTGAATAACTAATATAAAACAGAAGTCTCAACATTTGCTACAGTATTTTAAGTACAGTATTGTTTGTCCTTAACAATTTCTTATGGGCTATGTAAAGTAAGATTCATCAGTACAGTACAGTAATTGCTGTAGTTATGTTTTTTATAAACATAATAATCATAAGACTCACAAGTCTGTTAACGTCTTATAGAACATCTGAAGAAAGTGAGCAATGTGAAAGTCTCATTGCAGTTCATAATGTTTCCCAAGAAGATGGAGAATGTGGTTGTTCTTAGGCAACAGGTACGTAATTGTAAACTAACTTCATCCTGTGCTAACAGAGAAATATGTTAATATATTGAACCAGAATGAGGCCCACCCCTTAATTCAAGTCTAGCTGAAGTCCAGTCCTTCCCAGCTTCATTTTAGAGAACTTGTAAACAATATCTTTAACCTTGATGAGAATCCTTTTGCAAAATAATTTTATAATTAAATAAATAGAAATAGAAATAATTGCTCATTATCTTGCAAAGTAAACATGCCAAATATGTTAATTCCCATGGTGCAGGTCAGATCATATGAGGAAAATGTACCTTCCATTTTTATAGTCTATAGTTCTGTTTATGGAGTAAAATACTGAGCAGAATGGTACATGATTACATGCTTGGATTCAATTAATCATCAGTAACAAATTTAATTAATATAGATTAAAATATCCTATCAAAGAAATGTATACTGTAATACAAGAGCATTAATGATATGTTTTCCCATTTTTTTAATAGCGTAAGATGTCATGAAAACTCAGCGAAGAGACAATCACTTGGAAAGTCCTTATGGAATCATGTTTCAGTACCTCTTCTGAATCTTTAAATGTTTCAGTTCTTTTGAAACTTAAAAATATACAGATTCTTTTTCAGTTTTCAGTATTTAACCAGTTAGAGGAAATGCCAATCCTTTACGAAACCAGCTTGCCTTAAAGAACTCAGCTGGTGAAATTACTTGACAAATCAAAGAGAATGCTGTTCTAATGATTTTCTTTTAAAAAAAGAAAACATTCATATTTTTGTTGAGTCCTGGATATTTTTACAAATACTTTTCATTTTCTGTAAAAAGTCATAATTTTGTAAAAAATTTCAAATGGAAAGATAAAACATCAGTTTATCTGTAATAGGTACGAATTATCATTATGTGTTGTATAAACTCTACTTGAATAATGAAAAAAACAAATTTATTGAATAACTTTATTATTGCAGAAGTTATTGTGGCTTTCAAATAATATACATATCTTCATATATATGAAAGCATTGGTAATCATTTGGGTGCCTTGTGATATCTATTATGTCATAATAAATTCAAGATTTTAAAAAATAATGTACAAAGATAGTTACAGGTACTGTCTCACTTTTGTAGATAAAATTTCTTCATAATATGTTACTATTCACTTCATAGATGTTTTACACATTTTCAAATTAAATCATTCCGTATTCCATTGAAAACAATAGATTTTTGGGTAGAATACAAAACAGATCAGTTTTGCAACTAGAGAATATGGGCGAATGTATGACCGAAATTTGTGTGATTCATTGCAAAGAGGTCAAACCTAATACCAGGTTCTTGCATATTAATTCTTCTTGCACATTGAATATTTCAAGATGCCATGACTTAATGATAGAAACATTTTGAATTTACTGGCCAGTTTGTAAATCAGTTTTATTGCTTTTAGGAAACAGTTTAACAACAACAACAAAAATACAGGTAGTGACCTCATTATGATGGCAACTGGAACCAAAATTTCCATTGCTAGATGATGGAGTCATCGATTGTGATATCACAAGACTGCATTGCTATCCAGGATGCCATTGTAACCTTACAATTGTTCAAATCATTAAGTGAGGGCTTCACGTAACCACAATGTGGAAAAAGATGGGAGTCCCAGTCAAGTGAAGCTGAAGGGATAGTGCCAGGGAGTGCAGGCAGGGAGGGACAATAGGCAGATGCGAAGGAATATGGCCAGGCAGGCAGCTGGATACTGGCGCCCTTCTAGGAAGGGAGGTGACCAAGGCTGGAAGTTCGCTATGATAAGCATCACTACTGGCCAGAGCTATCCTTCCACTGAGTAGCAAAGTGGGGATATTTCTATGGGTCCTCCTTCAGGCATAACCGGGATGCCTAGTGGTGATTCTTAACAGCTCCTCGGCTAAGGACTTCTTTGCATGTCAAGGCAGCTGAAGGAATAGGGGAGGCAGCAGAGGTGAAATAGCTCAAATTTTGTTCACATGACTTCAGGTGCCCTGTGATGGCCAGAACTTTGAAGACTGGTCATAATTCCATTTTTTTCAATGCCACTAGAACTTTGAATGGTTGTTGAACAAGTGGATGTAACTCGAGGATTATCTATTCTATAGCATGCTGACTGAAACGGGGAAAGAACAAAACTACAGGTAGGGCTCAATTTATGACCACAATTGAGCCCAACATTTATGTTGAGTGAGACTTTCATCAAATGAGTTTTGCCCCATTTTACAATATTTCTTGTCATAGTTGTTAAGTTAATCACTGCAGTTGATAAGCTAGTAATATGGTTGTTAAGTGAATCTGATTTCCCCATTGGTTTTGTTTGTCCAAAGGTTGCAAAAGATGATCACATGAACTTAGGACACAGCAAAGATCATAAGTATGAACCAATTGAAAAGCATCTGAATTTTGATCCTATGACCATGGGAATGCTACAGAGGTCATAAGTGTCACTTTTTTCAATGCCATTAGAACTTTGAACAATCATTCAAAGACCTCCCGTACATCAAGGAATACACCTATATAAGGAATACACCTATATTCCTTAACTATGGCAACTATTTTTCACAGAAGTATGATGGTTTTAAAATGGAAAGTACAAAATGCAACAGTCAATGGAGTTTTATCTGCATAAAGATAGTTTTCATTTAGCAACCACAACTGGGACTGGCAACATGGTCAGTAAGCGAAGTGGTTGCTAAGTGAAACTGCAACTCTGCTTTATTTTACAAATTTGCAAAGGTCATGAATATAAGGATTAGTCATAAAATTACTTTTTTATCGCTATCATAACTGAACAGATGCTTAAGAAGGAAGCAGTTACCTGTATTACAGATAATTGCATTGAACCAGCCCAAGGGGGTTCACAAAGCCTATTAAAGGTATTTATATTTTGGATACAGAAGGAACTGAAAAAAAAAATATTGAGTTAGGAGAGGCTTTGATTTGATCAACCATAACTTTTACATTACACAATGATACACAGCATTCTGCATATCATAATGGAAATGAATGCTGGAAACAACAGAATTACAGAGTTGGATATTTATGCAAATATTCTTGGATGATTACCCATCAACATGGTTATCACCAGTGAACCAGAAATATGGTTTTCCTGTGATTCTCAAGTAGTACTTTTGGATAAAAGGTTTTATGGATACAAAAGAGTTTTCCGACTTGGAAAAAAAGGCTCATCCATAGGGGTCAAACATACGACTTTTACTACTGTAGTTCAACTTCTGAATACAATTAATCCTCAACTTACGACTTTTAACAATGGTTCAAAATTTTGCCAACGTTGGAATGGGGAGTGATCTATGATCTGTACTCGCATTTATGACCATCACACCACCTCATTGGTCATGTGATTGCAATTCAGATACTTGGCAACCAGCTTATCTTTGTGACTGGTTGCATTATCCTGTGGGCATGTGATTACAATTTGCTACTTTTTTTTCCTGATATCCAGCAAAAATCACCCATTAGGAAGGGTAGGTTTGCTTAATCACCATTAATCAATTACCATTGTAAAAACTGTTGTAAAAGCAGGTCCGACTTTACCTACAATCGCAACTTACAACAGAAATTCTAGTCCCAATTGTGGAATTCAAGGGCTTACCTGTACAAGGTGCACTACATATGTAAGATGATGGTGCTAAAACAATGTTGACCTTTTCAGGAAGTACTTTCACTATATTCTGAGGAAATGTTTATAGGTAGTCTTCAAGTTACAGCCTTCACTCAGCAACCACTGTGCAGGGCAGCAAGGCCAAAAGAGCAGAGAGGTGAAAAGTTGAAGAGAAGCCAATGACTTGCTGGCCGGGTTCAAGGCTGGCAGGGACCAAGATGAGAAGGCTTGAATCGGGATAGATCCTCTCTAAACAACCAATGGGTTTCGGTTACATGACAACAAATAGTGCCAAGATTGCCATTGCTAAGTGATGGGTCACATGATATGCTTTATGGTTGCATCACTTAGTGATAGAAATTCTGAATTTATTTACACTGAGTTAATGTCGGAGACACAAAGACAGTCTCTTCATATTTTAGAAACCAGGAAGTGGATATCTCTAACTCATCAAAGGAATACTCTCTGTTGGGTAAACTCACCAACAAAAATATTATTTCTGCCAAGATTGTCAGTACTGTCTCCACTGTCCAAAACTTTCTGCAACTGTACTAGATATATTTTAGGGCAAAGCGGGGAATCTAAAATTATCCCATTCTTTTGCCAGTAGAATCCTCCTGTGGATGGAATTATTTTCCTAGATATTTTAATATCAAAGCTTATGGCTTTACTGGAAAAATACCTGAGGTGGAGACTGATAACACCTATGCAGTAAAACATTTTGGCATAAACCAAAAACAAAGGTTAATTCAAGAAGCCTTTTGATTGTATTTTGTTTTTGTCTATTTCAATTATTTTTCAGAATTAATATTTGTGTGTGTCTTACTCGTACAGTATTTTTTTCAGATTTCAAACACAAGCTTTAAAAAGAAATAGACAGGTGTTACTTTGTGTTGAAAAAAACTGATGGAAGGTTCATAATGAGTTTGTGCCTTCGATTCCTTTCAAACTGATTATAATTGGCTCCTGATAACACTGCAACCATTTACTTGGCACATATTTTTTTTCTACAATAAAATGGTAAAATTGCTTGAGAAAGATGAATTTGCTCAACCTGCACTCAGACAAACTCCACTTAGCCACTGCAAGCATGACCCACCCACTGATTCCATGCCCCCACCTGGGTTTCAAAGGCAATCCATGTTGAACAGTTCAAAGACAAGTTTCTTGTGCATCTGACAGGTATTTTTCCTATTGTCATGCCTCAAGTTTTCCCTGCAGGTATAGTAATTGAAAAAAAAATGACTTGAAAGGACGTGTTCCATGTGAATAATGATGTGGCTACAGTTGGTTCTGTGGATTGTCCTGTTCTCTCTGATCCTGGACACTTTCCCCCATCCGTTCATCCTCTTTTGGCTGTGGAGACCAGATCCCAAGCTCTTTTGATGTCAGGCCCAAACAACCAAGAATTACATGAGTTACTTCAGAGTAGTTTCTTTACTGCTGCTTGCCAGAAATCTTGCCAGACTAAAGCACTTATCTGCATAACTGTTAGATATACTCTGAGCTACCAGAAGAGAGAGTCCGCCTTTGCTCTCCGTGCAAACCAAAGATTCCAAGCTTTTTTGTCACTTTCCTCCCTGAGAATGACCCCCCCTCCCGCAACTCTGGACTATACTTTCAATTTTAAACAGGTCATCAATAGCATTAATAGCAATTGCATGAAGACAAAAGCAAATAGCTTGTTTATGCAAACACTACACCATTCTAAAACTAACCATCTTGCCCCATTTTTTCACACAATAGAAAGGGTAAGGTGCTTCCTCTGCAGTTTATTTGTTTCCTTGTGAAGTCAGGGCACAATGCCACTGCTATTGGGGGTTCCACCCTCCATCCATCTAATAACAAATTCACTGATCACAGGATCATTCAACTCCATTCTGTTTTAATTAGATCCTTTTTGGAATGGAATGGAATAGAATAGAATGGAATGGAATAGAATGGAATGGAATGGAATAGAATGGAATGGAATGGAATGGAATAGAATTAATTCTTTATTGGCAAAGTGTGATTGTAAACACAAGGAATTTGTCTTCCATGCAAATACTATGTCCATTATGGACAATACATTATATTTTTCTTGACTACTTGTCTTGTCTGTCTCAGTAGGAAGAGACAGTATCTATGCTTGTTTGATTTGGGAATAAGAACATTCGTTAATTTAAAAGAAACCTAGGGCAACTGAAGGAAACTTGCCATTTCATTTTCCATCCCACTCTGGCTATGCAGAAGCTGGATCAGGGACCTGGCCTCTACAGGGTAGGTCTATATAAGTCAGCATTGGGAGAGAGCCCTAAACCTTGCCAACCTGGAATTAGCCAGCAGAAATTCTGTAGTAATATGCTTGGTTCTGAAAAAAATCATTCTCAGCCTGAGGAAGGACAATACAAACTTGCAATTTGAAAAATATATCAGAGTTCTTATATCCCAAGAGAAGATGCTACCTTTTCTACTTACATTTTGACACCTGATACCATTCAGTCTTTGGAGAACTGTCTTTCTTACCTGATCAAAAATAGAAGCTAAGAACAAATCCATGACAAGCCCAGAATACCTCTGTTTCTGGTTCACTGCTGATAACCATGTTGATGGGTAGTCATCCAAGAATATTTGCATAACCAACTAATAAGGAAGAGTGTAATCAGCTTCCAGTCTATCAAGACTAAATTCCTTGTTTCTAATTTGGGCATTCGCATCTCAAGCCTGAGGGCTGTAGTCCTTGGGGCTACATGTAAAGAACTGTCAGCTTAGATAAGAAGCACACCCAGGAAAATTAGTTCCATCTTCATTGTGAAGTTAATCAACAGAACCTTGAAAGTCTAAAAGTACATCAGTTTCCCCATCACTTTTACAAATGTCCATTCTGAGAAATTCATCACACTCCCATTCCTTCTGTGGGTTTAGCTTCCTCTTTTGTAATCATTGTCTACCCTGCAGCTCTTCCTCATGTCTCCAAGGTCATTCCCATATCGCATGACAGGATCCTAATTTTTTTGCTTGCATAAACTCACTTTTTATAAAATGTAGATAAACGTGGATAAGGATTTTGGCCTTGGTCAGTTTTAAGGCTGCTGAAATCAATCCCATTCCATTAGTTCTTCTTTAGAGTAAGACAATTTCTTGATAGCTATGCAGGATTTTGAGGCTACATATTCCACAGGGGCTTTCTACATCCTCTGCAAATGGACAACCTTTCCCAGATTTTATTTCTATTTATTCTTCAACTAAATTGCTTTGCTTTCCTTGAAAAAACCAGCATTTTAGATTTTTGATAATTATAATCAGCTGGTTTGCTCTGCTAATTGGGTTATGGCTTTCATAGCTTTTCTGAGTTCTGGAATAGCATGTGCTAAAGCTACTGTATGAAGAGCAGTACAAGGCAGATCTGTTCCAGGTACATGACCTGTTTGTGAGGGAAGCAAGATTTAATATGGCTTGATATCCTACTGGCTTTGGCATGTGAAGGAATTCCAGCAGTGTAACTATGGGGACTTGCCCTTATAGTTGAAACACCAGTACTACAAATGTATAAATGTTTTCTCCAGTAAAAACAAGCACACAGTAATGATTAATATATTACTATTTGATTGAGAATGGCAGATAAACATGGTTAAATGATAGCTCCTGACTAAATTATGTCTTCATAGCAAATAGTGCTGCCTTGAAAAATGAAAAAAAGAAAGTTCCAGCAAACCAAAGACTTGACATAAATATTGGAAGATCCTAGAATAGAGTAGAAATGGATAATCTGTAAGCATCTAATAGATAATGGGAATACTATGAGCATATAACTTGAACCCAGCAACATAATACCCCATAAATGCTGTTTAAGAAGTTAGTTAAGATAGGGTCAATGGTACACCAATTATGGTGGCTGAAAAATCTTCCTTAAAGAATACTTGTCGATGGTTCCTCATCAAACTGGTAATGTTTGAATGGGTATCTCACAAGGGTTTCTCTGGTGTTCTCTACAATATTTTTATTACTGCTTTGGATTAATAAGTGGATGGAATATTTTGTGAATCTGCATATGAACACAAGTGGTTGAGATAGGACAATAATACTACAAAAGACAAAAATCATGACAATCTAGATAAAAATACTGAAAATAAACAAAGTTTAACATAAAGGAATGCAAAATTATTCAGTTAGAGAACAGAAATTAAATACAGCTACAGGATGCTAAGTATCTGGTTTAAGTAACAGTACTTACAATCATAATTTTGGAACCGTTGTTGATTGCAAATTGATTGCATCACAATATGGTTGCAAAGAAGGCAGATTGGATTTTTGGCTTCTGAATATATATATTCCACAATTAATGAATCACAGGATCATTCAATTCTGTTTTAATTAGATCCTGCTTCAAATACTATGTCCATTATGGACAATACATTTTAATGAGGATTAGACAAATTGAAACAGGATCAGAAAAAGGCACAAATATTATCAGAGAGACTAAATCCTATAAACAGAGATGGAAATAGCTAGTAGGTTTAGTCTTAAAAAAAGACAGAGGAAAGATGTCATAGCACTGTCAAATACTGGAATAGTTAATACAAAGAAGAAAGCTGCTCTTCTTTTTCCAGAGGGCAAAATGTAGAATAAATGGTTTCATTTAATATTTTGGGAATTTTAATGTAATTTTAAATTTTATAAATCCTTGTTGTATTTTTCTCATTCATTTTTAGAAAAATATATTGATGGCCCTTCCAACTCTATGATTCTATGCCTTTTACATCGCAGAATTGGGGGAGGGAAAGTTTCGAACATATGCTTGGTTTATTTCATCAAAGACACTAACTAAAACAATACATGTTAGACTGAGCATTGACAGGTCTGGTTTTTACTTGCATTATGATTTTTTTTATATCCGCTCAATAAAATGTATTTTCAGAGTATTATTTTACCATGCTTTAGCAATACATTACAAGCAAAAAAAATTCTCCCCAAAAATATTTGAAACATATGTTAGTATAGTTATAACTGAACTTAGTGTTAAATAATATGGATCTGCACCTGGTGAATCTAGCCTTCTATATCAAATATTAACCTCAATGTTTAGCTTAATAATATTGGGAGCTATTTGTTACACATTTTGTTAAGGATCAAGTTAGACCCACTTAATATTTAAAACAATTTTGTAATGGGGAGAAAATATATAAAGCTGTAAATCAGCAAATGGATTCATTTGTGTTTTCATACAAAAATGTCTTGAACCTTACTCATTTCAACTTCTTATTTCCTCATTTACTACAAGCAAATATCTTGAAACTTGGAAAAGATTACACAACACTGTCCTTCAACAGACATTGTTCATACACTTCCTCAAATAATTTGTAGTGCTTTGTGGTACACCACATCGTAAGCATTTATAATTGAAGATCTTGAAGCACATTTAGCCTCATTTTCTATACTGTTTGTGTCAAGTAAAGTCAACATTTCTGACAAACTCTTGAACTTCATTCAATGTTCTCTTATCCAAGAACCCCATGCGCAACTGAAAAAAAAGCCTTTCCACCTTTCCACATAAGATGATTTCAATTTCCACTGAAATCAGTGTGCATAATGAAATTAATATTCCATACCTCGAGATCAATGTTTCTCAACCTTGGCAACTTTAAAATTTGTGGATTTCAATTCCAAAAATTCTGCTGGCTAAGGAATGCTGAGAAATGAAGTCCACAAATCTTAAAACACTGCTCTAGGTGAAAATGGGGAAGGGTTTTTTTTTCTATTATTTTGGATGAATTACAAAGGCAAGTAATTTAGCAAAACATTCACAAGGTAAATTTAGGATAGATCCAAATTACCAACAAGTAATTTGATTGAAGATAATTTAAATTTTCTTTTCTCTAACTGGGTAATAAATGAGCTCACTCCTCTCATTGTTTATTCATTCCCCATTATTGCTGTTTTTTTTAAAAAAAATATTCCTAGCTAGGTTATTTCATGTGCATTGCTTCTTCTGTATTTTGTCTTGTTTTATTCATGCTTTCTTACTCCTGACTGTGTCCCTAGACTATAACCTTGGTTACAATACACATTGCTGTCTCTGGGTTTGCATTTTTGATTAAGATGCCAGGTTTTTCCCAAGGCAGAGACTGGCAAACAGTTGTGATTTGCATTAACAACAATACTGCAGTCAAAAGAAAAACTCAACTTTTAAGTATGGGTGTCTAATTACTGAAAGGTTTGGAAACTAGCACAGTTTGGGGAAAAATACTTGTGGCATTTTTAGGAAATATGGCTGGCAAAAATTGGTGCTCACATTGTGCAATTTTTGTATTTATAAAAGAAAAAAAAATCCTAAATGGCTTTTTTTGTAATTTCAAGGAAGCAATGTTCAATAAATAAAAAAATTGACAGATTAGTACAAAAGAAAGGAAGTGGACTGCCTCTCTTCCAGTTCAAAAAAAAATTCAAAAGGTATCCCAACAAAAATGTTTATATTCTAAATTTTTCCAGAATGCTACAATAAGCATCAGGATAGCAGCAATACTGCAGCGAACAGGACAATAGTTTTCTCAAACACCCTATTTAGCCAGGAATGGCAGGATTAGAAATACAAAGCAAAATGATATTTTAGATATTTTAATCCTATGTTATCTTTAAATGTGCAGAATGGTACTGTTGTTTTTCCCAGTTTTTTTGAAGGAAAAAATTTGGCCCAATCTTTTTAGTAAATAGTTGTTGCAGGATTCTTCTTTATTTGGGAAATATAATTATCAATCTTTAATCAATAGTGTCCTTGGGGAGAGCTTCAAAATCTGCAAAAGAGCAGACAGAACCCTGCAGTGCATGCTTATCCATCTGAATGTTCATATGATATAAACTTACATATACAAAAGACAAAATTTGCATTGTGACACTCCATCCATGACTTTGCTGATTTTAACCTCCCTCCGTGGATCCTGCTGCCAGTACTTCTTCAAATTATAAAGATAACAAAATAGGAAGTTCTGTTCTGAACAACAATTTGCAAATATCCCTTTACAATAATGAACAAAATAAAGTATTAAAAGTTGGATTCGTATTTGTAAAGTTGAATAAATACCAGCTTTTGAGTGTTAGCCTAAAGAGATAAGATTCCTTGTCTTTTATGACTTGGAACCTCTTGGAATTTATATATCGAATGTGTGTGTGTGTGTGT
>BLBF01000032.1:10184848-10231887 GCA_015471245.1 Laticauda colubrina | reverse complement strand
TATCTATCTATCTATCTATCTATCTATCTATCTATCTATCTATCTATAATCTGTGTGAGTGTGAGTCTTTTTTTCTCTACCAACCAAAAGCCAAGACAGAGAACAAGAGAATGGCAAAGCCCTCCTCCCATTTATAAAAGGCACTACAGACAAAATCAGCAAGATCCTCCAAAAACACAACATTAAAACAGCATTCTGCACAAACAGAAAAATATCCACCATCCTAAGAAACCCTAAAGACAAAATCGAGTTAGACAAAAGGAGTATACGAAATCCCTTGCACTGCCTGCTCCACCACATACATAGGACAAACTAACAGAAGAATTAGTGCACGCATTGAAGAACACAAAAACTCAATCAAAAAAGAAGAACTGACCTCTTCCCTGGTCCAACACCTCAAAGCCACAGGACATGAAATTGACTTTAAAAATACCAGAACTATCACCAAATCCGAACACTTCAACAACAGAATAATCAGAGAAGCCATAGAGATAGAAAAATGCCCACACAGCATGAATAAATGAGATGATACCTCCCGCCTACCAACCATTTGGAAACCTGCCCTCATTAATAAACGAATACCTAACATGAAGAATGACACCAGACCCACACCCACGAGTGCCACACAAGATGCTACCACCACACTTCCACATAGAAAAAAGACTCACACTCACACAGAAGATGAGACATGACCATGGACCAGAAGCCGTACTGCAGCTGCACCACTACCCGCTTCAAACCCCTCTGAACAAGAAGCGAACTGACACCCACCATGAAGATGTGGCACGACCACGAATGCAAAGCCAAACAACAGGATCACAGCTCACCAGCTCAAATCCCCCAGCAACTAAGACTAACCTGAGCACAACCAAGCCCCCACCTGAACAGAACACACCCCCAGACAATCAGAACACAGCCAAACCCCCAACCAATGAGAACACACCCCCAGCCAATCAGAACACAGTCAAGCCCCCACCCAATCAAGTCACACCCCCACTAGCAGTTAAAAGGAAGAAGCAGCTGCAAGCTCACATTACTCTGAGAAGCACAGAGCCGAAGAAACAAGCCTGAAGATGATGAATGAGACTTCATTGAAACGTTGCCTCGATACTTCCAATTTTACGTGGGAGAAAATCCGAATAACCAAAGTTATATATTTTGATAGACTTTTATAACATTTGATTTTGGTTTTTTAAATGTTAAATTTTGGTCCATTGTTTTTACGGGTATGAGTACCATACACCTTAAATGTTCTTCCAATACAACAGGATTGTGTTATGATTTTTTTATAGATAATGTTCTTATTCAGATCTTTTTGACATTTAGGTTAAAACCTTCTATCTATGGAATGTTTCTTCCTACTGATGTTTCATTAATGCTGACTTTGAGATTTAATTTGTTAGGTTGGATGGACTCATAAAATATGATGTTTATCAATTAGATTCAGGAGTATGATCTCAAGATTAATTGCCAGCCACCTGCCATTGCACTTAAACATTCAACTCAATACGGGGTTTTTATAGTCTATTTCATTATATTAATGGACATTTTCCCCAATCCTTTATGTTTTTGAAAATCTGAAAACATAATCCAACTCTCAGCTTGATACTGATATACTCTATTAATTCTAATCTCTCACAATTTTACTGTATACTTTAATTGCATTAAATGAGCAGCGCTCCTGCACTGCTGATCTGGAAAAAATATAATTGTGCACTCAAGGTCAGATGGAAGGATTTGCATTCCTATAATTCCCCACCCTTCAAGGTGATAAACAAACATCCGTAATAATTGTATGACTAAACTTCAAAATAATGTCTGAAATAATCCTAGTCACATTAGGCAGATAGTTGTGCAAAAAACAACAGAACTCTCATTAATATTACAATCTCCTTTATGATCCATTTTGCAAAGTTTCAATTAGCCCAATGCCTTGTCACAGAGCAATGAAACAAAGTCAAAGTTTTATGTTTAATGTTTTGGGGTATAAACCCAGTAAGAAGATGCTAATTATGCTATCCTTTTCTCAGTTCAGGAATCCAGATGAAAGCATTTCAGCTTTTATCTCGACAGCTTCATCAAAGGGGAACCAATCACCTTCTTTAATAATTGGTTCCACTGTTGAACTGCCCATGTCATTGGGAAGTTTTCTTAATGTTGAGACAGAAAATGTCTTCCTGTGAGACCTTTCTTTCCTATCCTGCATAGGATTGTCAAAAATTCATTGATACAACAACATTTGATTAAGTTCCGTCTAGAGAAGAAAAATCTAAACCATAAGCAACAACAACGCAAATACATTTAAGAAACAAAGTGGCTAAAGATAAATATTCTGCAATAGTTAATTTGAGTAAAGTTAAGGATAGAGGAAAGAACAAGAACCAGATTAATCTTTTTGTAGCTCTAAATCACAAAAAGGATTTGGGCCTATTGACCCTCCTAGGAAAGGGCTGAGTAGAAAACCTACATTAAACTTCATCTAGAAATTTCTGTACATATTGTAAGTTAGCGAGAAGAGGTGGTATAAGCTCCAGCAATTCCTGAGGAAAAATTGACAGTTGAAACCAATAATTAGTTTAATAAATCTGGGATCTTGCTTGAATTGGTATCATCCTCACGTTCAAACAGAAGATAGTGTTGGATATACAGCCGTACAGTTAAAAATAGCTCAAAGAAATTTCAATCGGATTATTACCAAACCACCTTTATTAGAAAAGACAGGATATCTATAAGGAATATGAGGTATCACCTTAGCCTCAAAATTGTTCAGAATTCAGTAAAATCTTCAGCTACTTGACTTCCCACCCCCCATCCTTATTCCATTTTTTATCAAGCTCATATTCAGTTCTTTTAATCTCTTGTATGAGTTTTTAGTCTTTATCACCTTATTGTCCTTCTTTACACTTGTTCCAGTTTTGACTGAGTATTTTCTGAAAGATATCTTCTGAAAATGTAACCAAACCACACATAGAATCAGGACGATCACTATTTAATCAATGAATGATTGGGCTCATTTCTAGATTCAGGGTTCAAAAGTGCATGAACCTGCCGGGTATAATATCTATAGCTTTTTTGCTATTTGAACTTCAGAAAAAACCCAATCTTTAAAATATTGTATACCAAATGCAGGATGCAACTAATTCATATGAGTCTTGTGAGCGAAGGCTTGGTGAACTATTCCCACAGGAAAAATGTCATGTCATTTTCTAATTTCCATAGCTTAATGAAGACGTGCATACAGAGAGTAACATGCTAATCATAGTATTCTGTGAATGAAACAATATTTGGAAACAAGGAAACAGCAGGATAGATTTTGTAATCTGGGACTAAATGCACTTGTCTCCTTGGGAACCACGCTGGCCTTTCTTTCTACATCCTTCCACTCCTTGCTCCACACCCCCAACCTATTTTCTTCATTTCATTCTTTTTTATATAAGTTCTTTGAAATAAGAGGCTGGATCATAAAATAGCACTGGATTTTAACAGGAGAAGATCGTTGGGTACCACCTTTCTTTAACTGATGGAGAGTTCAGAGAAGAACCTAATAATAATTTGGTTCATGGTGGCATATTATTTCTTTCAGGTTTTTTTTTACTACACAATCAAATTTATGCTCTCTCTGGCTGTCTCACTCCTTTCTCCTCTCTCAGGCAGACAAAGACATATTGTTGTGGTTCACCGGCAGCAGGTGCGGATGGCTGAAGTCTTGGAGAGCGAGCACTCGGGTGAGAGACCTGCATGTGATGCAGGGATGGGGCCAGGACCATCAGAGAGTGGAGTGCTGCCTTCGAAGCTTGTGGAGGCTGGCAGCAGTGATGCAGAGGACCCCAAGAAGCCTGTGCCCAGTGCGCATGCAGGAAAGAGCAGCTGCAGCAGCAAAGGCAACTCAGGAGTAAGGCTGCAAGGTGATGGCCCTTCCTTTAAGGGATAAAAGCCAGCCCTCAGAGATGGGATTATTTGCAGGAAGCAAATAAGTTCTTGCATTTCAAGTCTTGTGGAAGTATTGTGGAAAGTTTGGACTATCCTGGTTTGTGTTTGGAGACTTTTGGGTTTGATTATTTTCTTGCAATTTAATCTAGTGTTCTTGACAGCCTTGCACAACCTTGGAAAGGCTTGTTCTTATCTGGGACAATTAGTTTTTAATAGTGTTTTACTGTGAATGAACAGAATTCACAGAGAAGCATTAAAAAGGTTTTGCTTTTATCTCTTTTGTGTTTGTTTGCTTTGAACAAGGCTTGGGTTAGAATCCATATATATACGTATCTCAAAGAACGTTTTGCTTCTTGCTTTATACTCCTGATTTTGATTGTTTACAAGTCAATCATTGGATCTGGCACTTGCATTAGTTCTCTGCACACTCAGCTGGTTTTAAAAATGGCAAATACATGTTTTAAGGAACATTTGGAGAAATTGGAAGTGATATAGTAATCAGATTCACAGGACTGGAAACTGAAATGTAAGCTAAGATAAAAAGAACTGGATTTGAAACCCCTTAAAAAAAGACCAATCAAATAAATTACCTGAGTGAGTGTCACATAGAGGTAAAACAGGACCTGTTTTCTGCTATTTCAGGGTGACCTTAAATCAGTGGTGGGATTCAAATAATGTAACAACTGGTTCACCCAGGGTCAGGTTGGCTATCATGGGAGGCGTGGCCCATACCCATCCTCCAGCTCTGCCACACAGGAGCCTCCCGCCATGGCCAGCCTGACCTTGGGCGAACTGGTTGTTAAATTATTCTCCCTATCAATGGATCCTTGGCGCTGCACTGCATTGTAATGGAGAAATGGGAAATGGAGCAGCCATCATCAGGGAAGGAGGAAAATCATGCAGAAGAAAGACAAAAACTAACCTTCTCCTTCCTCATGCTAGCCATTCCATTGCTCATTTCTCCATTGCAGCACAGCACAGGACCCAGGATCCACTTTGATAGCGGAGGGAAGGATTTAACAAATGGTTCATGTGAATGGGTGTGAACCGGCTGAATCTCACCACTTTCCTTAAGTTGCAAAAAGTAGTTTCTAGTTCAGGTGTTCCAAAACACCAAGTCAGCAATACAAACATTGATTCAGTTTCTATGTAAGCCAAAACTGAACAACTATTTGCCTGGCCCATTTTAATCTGGATTTCTACAATGTGTGGGGAGTTGGACTCAGGAAACTAAAATTCAGTGCTTCTCAACCTCAGAAACTTTAAGATGTGGATTTCAGCTCCAGCCAAGACTAAAATAAATGATCCTTTCCAGCTCTTGGTTATGCTTACTGTATCCTTCCTTGTTGAAATATAAATATTTTTACCATCATTAAATAGAAAAAATTTACTACCAAAATATTACCTCTCAAAATTTAAGAACAGGAAAGTAAACCTGAAGCCATCTTTTCCATTTACAAGACACTTCTGTTCAATTTAAAGAAATCCCCATACGGCATGTCTCTTCATGCAAAGGTATACTGACAATAATGTTGTTTTGTTTGGGGTAAGAGATTTTTTTCCCAGGCTGATTGGACACACACAACAGATTAAATTTTCACGAACATAAAAACCAGAGAGATCTTTAAAATAGTCAAATCAACTGCATGAGATAAGACGTCATTTTAAATCTAGACAGGATTACTCATTTTCCTGCAGGAGGTTGTTTCTCTTGATTTGGCCAGCAGAGGGAGCAACTGCAATGCTCTAGTTATGTGTCTCTGTTACTGCTGTTCAGCCTTTCTTAAATAATATCAGTCTTAATAAAAACTGTGCTTCATCAGTCCTTGACGGTGGTTTTATTTGGAGTTAATCAGCACCGTGGCCTAACCTTTGGATTGCACCTCCATGTTCACTATGACTGAAAGGATTTGTTCAATGATTCTGCAGATTGCAGGATCATTTGAAGGGTTTGGTGAAGAGAAGCAGTTGTCAGAACAGGAGGTCCATACAACCAAGTGTAGCAGAAAACAAAATTTATGTTGAAGAGTGTTGTGGAAGCATGCTGCAGCCATTCATTTTCAGTTAATTGAATAGCAGCCTCAGGGAGGATTGTCAAAAAGGATAGGAAGCAAAAAATAGTTGTGCTAATTTATATCTCAGACTGAAATTGGAGAAGTCTTCCCACCACCACCACATGTCTTTCCAAAGACCACAAACCGGAAGATGTTGTTTTTAGAGCCTTGAATGCCACAACACACTCTTGAACATCATTTGCTTTACAATTAGGAAACCCATGAATTTGTTTTAATGTGGCATAGAGATAGTCCTCTACTTACTTTTGTTTAATGACTGTTCAAAGTTAGAACAGCACCTTAAAAAGTGACTTATGTGTCATGGTCCTGAGCAATGAAACCAATTGAATCAGGACTCAGAAGCTCCATTCAGGCTTGGAAGACTTTTTATTGAATACATCGTGTCGGCGCTTAGAAAGTTGAAGCTAGCTCTGGGTAATTCCCATGCTTCAGAATAATAAAAAGAATAAAAACTTCCCACCCCCTTCAGGTGTCCTGGGTCATGTTAACATGTCTTAGCAGATGTTTGTTGTCATGACCTTGGTTCACACACTGCATCTGTTACAGGTGTCACGTCTACCTTACATGCAGCTCTATCATTCCTTTCGATTGTTAGCTCTATCATTCCTCTCGATTGTAGTTGTTTCTTTTATCATATTGCCACTCTAGAATTCATCTCTAGTGTTCCTGTGATGTGTTTCCCATTCCTCACTCTCTCTAGTAAAATGTTTCTGCACAGTAATGGCCTGTAGTGTGCTTACTTACTCTACATGAAACAGCATCTGGTGGATGTTTGGTCTCGTGGGCTCAGGTACTGCAGTCCAGTTCTTTCTAACTCCCCTCCTTTCCCCAAAGAGTGGCAACTAAGAAATGAAGCAAAATAAATATGGCATCAGCCTTGGTCATTTTGAAGTTGATATTATGATTGTTTTTCACACTTATGACTGCTGCAGCATGCCCATAGTCATATGGTAAAGATTCAGGTGCTTGGCAACTGGCTCATATTTATAATGGTTGCAGTGTCCCAGAGTCATTTTGAAATCTTCTGACAAGCAAAGATAGTGACTAAGTCAGACTCATTTAACAACTGTAAGACTAACTTAACACCTGCAATGGTTCACTGAACAACTGTGGCAAGAAAGGTCATAAAATGGGGCAAAACTCAACTATCTCACTTTGCAACAGAAACGTTGGGTTCAATTGTGTTCATAAGTTGAGGACTATCTGTATTAGAATATTCTTCGCATGCTCTGCCATCTTGTCCATTCTTCTGCATTAAGTTCATTTCTGGCTATATGTGTCCATGTCTGTGTTGGGAGGGCCATCCAGTGACCAAAGGCCATGAGTACAAAGCTACAGAGAAAAGCTCTTTCTTTCCAAAGGATCTAATAAATAGTGGTTATAAGTTAGGTCACTATTAAATAACATCTAATGTACTAATAGTACCAAAAAATTGAAAATAATAGAAGCTGGCTATGTCTTATACCTCCCTGAATGATCACAACAGTGAAATGAATGGGCTAGAGATGTGAAATTAGCACATCGTCTTGGAAATGTGTTACTAGTGAATTTATACAACTCCCACAAAAAGTCTCATACGTTTTAGATTTCTTTCTTTTTAGTACCGCAGTGACGACTTTCTGATTTCTATGAACATTGGAACATCCAATACCCAGTCATTGCCATCTTCTTAACAAAATTCATCTTCTCACTATTGTATTTCGATATGCTTTAAAGAGTGTTTCTGAAACTCTTGAGCATCATGTAATCTGCTGTCATCAGGGCAGGGGGTGGGAGTTGGGGGGTGATTATTTATTTATTTTCAGATTTTGTTCTATTGTACTTTATTAATTTATTTGATTCTTTTTATTAGTTTTTATTGGTTTTTTTTAAATATGGTTTTACATTCTGTAAGCTGCCTCGAGTCACCCTGAGTGAATAGGCAGCAATATAAATTCAATAAATTAAATAAATAAATAATCTTCAGTTTCAGCCAACTTCATGTAGAAGTTAAGGGCATCAAGTTAAAAACTAGGAGATTGTGAATTCTAGTCCTGTCTTGAGTATAAAGCTAAATGGATGAGCACGGACAGTCGCTCTCAGTCCTAGGAAGCAGGCAGTGGAAAACTACTTCCAAAAATCTTGCCAACAAAACTACAGAAACTTGTTTAGGCAATTGCCAGGAGTCAAGACTGACTTTAAAGTAACACTCATCCACCCACACAGATGGACTCAAGGAGTTCTAGCACTTTTAAGCTTCACTAGGAATCTTGAAGTACTAATAATTCTCAATTAATTAGTCAAGACTTTCACAGTTAAAATCAAATTGCATTACAATAGGAATAGATGAGGCAAAGATATTTGTAGGAAGATCCACACACCTCACTCCCTCACTCTTCCCTAAAAAAAAAAAAACACCTATGAGGAGGATTGTTGTTAAATTCAGAAAAGAACAAGGAAATATTACAGGCAATGTAGAAGGCAGATGCTGTAGTTGTCCTTGCAATAATAATAATTTCAAAATCCAAACCTTTTCATTCTTATAACCCCTTGATCCACTGCACAACAGGGGATTTATTTTTGGAGTGTATCATAAAGGATGGGAAAATGGATCCATCATTTCAAGTATTAGAATGCCTAAAGTATAAAAGAATGCATTGTTGGTATTAATTTAAACCACTGTGGAGACATAGAATTGTTGAACTGCTACAAATGAAAGAAAACGAGATGGGATTTGTCTTGTAAAGACATTTGAAAATAGCTTTAAGAGAAAACAACTTGAAGAAAGTAGGTGGCATTTCCTTAACTCTCACAATAGTGTTGGTGTATAATTATTTTCCTAGGCCATGAAGATGACCCTTCCACAAAAGCTGGCTAATTACTTCAATTGATGAAGAAGAGGTATGTTCTTCACACTGTTTGTGCATATTTAACTTAATTGTCACAAAGGGTAAACAATGAAGAAAGTAATGTATGAAAATTGTTTTATGCACGGTAAGGGGAACTTTATTGAAAAACTAGTGAAAGTTCTGCCAGAATAGAAAGCTATTGCTCAAAAAAAGCTCAGCTCTAGGTCTCGAAAGAAAAGTTGTTTGTATATCTCCTTCTCCCAGGGTGCAATATTTTCTGAGTTTATTTGCAGGGCTCCATTCATTATGGAGCCAAGGAATTAGTTTATTTATTTTTTCATGACTATCAAGGAGTTCTTCACTTGATGAAATGCTCAGAAGCAGATGACTTGACAGGTGGTTCTTTTCATCCATAATTTAGCACTGCTGCATTGTACGTAGCTGAACGTAGCTGTAATACATGAGTAGCCCATTCAGGGCTTATGCAGGTAGCTCTTGACTTGCAATCCTTCATTTAGTAACTATTTGACATTACAACAGCACTGAAAAAAGTGACTTCTGGCTGTTTTTCACACTTACAATCATTGCAGCACCCCCATGGTCATGTGATCAAAATTCACACGGTTGGCAACCAGCGTGTATTTTGACTCATATTTATGATAGTTGCAGTGTCCCGGGGTCATGCAACCATTTGGAACCTTCTGACAAGCAAAGTCAATGAGGAAGCCAGATTCACTTAACAGCTGTGTTACTAACTCAACAACTGAAGGGATTCACTTAACAACTGTGGCAAGAAACATCATAAAATGGGGGCAAAACTCACTTAATGACTGTCTCAGAAATGTTGGGCTCAGTCATGGTCATAAGTGGAGGACTATCTGTGGTTGGATATGATGTCCCACACCTGATTTCCAGCCTCCAAAGCACCCCAGGATCAAAATGGCTCCTCCTCCTCTTTTAATGACCCCATAATACCTTGTGGGGTAGAGTCTGGGCAACTGAATGGAGCTGAGTGTTTACTGGCCAGATGCCCTTCCTGTCACCAATGCAGAGTTTGTTTCCGCAGATACATTCTCAATGTGCCCAGACAGAGAAATATCTGCCTCTACCGAGGATCAAACTCACAGCCTCCTGATTGTGAGGTGAGAGCTCCACCTCTGGGCCACCCCACCCACTCATCAAAATAGCTAATGTTCAATAAAAATAATGTTCCAATTGTTTAGGAGTGGTAGGCAATTTAGGGTGAGAAAAATCTCTCATTCCCACCAATAAACTCCCATGTCAAATCCTCCAAATCTAGTTAAAAAAAAAAAAAAAAGGATCAACATTTTTTGAACCATGCCAGTGATATGTAACAGGAAGCCATTCTATAGCCCAGAAGCAAATTGAGAAATTGAACTGAGACCCCAGTCAAGGAGATCCATAGCACACAAGTGATTCTATAATTCTTAATCAAGATGTATTGGAGTTTGCTAACAGCTGATTAACAGCTATTGATTATTAAACAATTTGGATTTTTATTACTGCTGTGAGCCACCCAGAGTTGTGTTTCATAAGATGGGTGGCCACATAGATCTAATGAATGAATGAATAAAGTGCATGTAGTACAATGTACTTAACAGGTATTGGAGACTCATTAAAAATAGGTCTTTCAAAGGCATTATTTCTCCAAAACAAGAAAATGTGGTAAAGGCCAAGTACAGGTGCAAAACATCTCTCTAGTCTTTCTCTATGCATGGTTTTGAATATTCCTATAAAGGCCAAAGGTTCTATCATGTTTTATTTGTCTATTATTAAAATATTCACAGTCTGCCCTCTGTCTTAAAGTTCAGAGGCCAGTTGTTATCCATAAGCTTCCTAAGTTAACATTTTAAATGTAGATAATAAACTAAATTAAAAGCAATCCCTTATTTTTTTTAATGCCCACAATAAAATGCCTCTTGATCTTTCATCACCACCACTCTAAAAATGCAATGGGAGAAGCAGTACAAGTCTTTTTTGTATCCTTCATTGCGATATTGGAGGGACAGCATAAATGCTGATGTTTGTCATGCCCCTGTTGGAGTCTGAATCTGAGGAGGAAGCCGAACAGCTGACAGGGAGTGGGAGTGTGGCTCCGTTAGCTTTGGAGGAAACTGGGGAACAGCAAAGTCTGGCTGGGCAGAGCAGGGGAGAGGGAATTCAGAGGAAGACCCAGGCCCACCCCCCTCTTCATCCCAGGCTACACAGGGAGGAATGGAGAAGAGAGCAACATGGGTTGCGTGGCTGACAGGGGAGGAAAGGGCTCTGATTCCCTTCATTAGCTGCAGCTGGGAACAAGTGTATAAAAAAGGCAAGCTGCATGCAGGCTGTTGGGAGCAAATGTGATTATCTTGTATTGTCACGGTTTATCTATGTTCCTGGCATCTTCCCAATTGTGTGAGTTTTGCCCTGTTTTCATGTCTGAAATTCTTGTTCCTATCCTAATTACTTCAGTTTGGCTTGTTTGGACTTTAAGTTACAATTTGTGTTTATCCTATTTTGCACTTCATTTTCTGTAGTCAAAGTCTGTTCCTGGGAGAGTTTTTTCTCCAGCCAGAAGGTAACCTGGACATTGGGGGCAAAGTTGGAGATAATAAAGGGACTCTTATGGCGTATTTGACTGTGTTGCCTTTGTGCCATGCCCCAGGTCATCACAGTGTTCATCTGGCTATCATCTGAAGAGGCTCCAAAAACTAATGACTATTTTGGCTCTGTAGCATTAACAAATATGATGAAGAGCTATAACGTCAGTAATCGTTCACATCTTGTGTAGATATTATATGATGAATTCCAGGAGTATGAATATCAATAGTGAAAATTATCCTGCTGGAGTCAGAATTGAGTGTGCTTTAATTCAATTGCTTTTTGTTTATACCACACTTATGAGACTGTCAGTCTTCCAACCCTCGAGACATCACTTTTCTAAGCATCCTACATTTAATGTGGGTTTATCAATCAATCCGAAGTTCTGGGAATGTCTTCTCACAATTAAGTACTTTAACAGTAGGTTGCACTCTCGGGATCACTTCTACAAGATACAAATATTTATCATTGATGTCTGCCAGTAAACCACACTATGAAACTGCCCCTTGGAGCAACTCAATTTTAACAGCTAGGCTTGCCAGTCTCCAGGACTATCTCCTTCCAGATAGCCTGCATCAATTTAGTCTTCATTTCACTCATCCATCTATTTCTTCCAAGTGTGGGCATGCTAGAAGTATGCAGATGGCCACATGACTGCTTGCTCTTTCTTTCCAGGTGTTTAAACCTTTTTAATTCAGATAGGATCTCTTTACAAACCTGTTCTCTTACTGGTATTTTAGTATTTCACACATGGAGCTACTTTTTGACTTATTTGAAAATTCTATCCCTTTCCTGCTCGAATAATTATTATTTTGTTCGATATTTAGAGTCATGTTTCTTTGTAAAAGTTTGTGGCCAAATACTTGCTTCCTGCTTCAGTTTGGTCTAATTTGTGACCAGGCAAAATACTCTCCTGTATGTAATGTAGATTATGTAAAATCTATGGAAGAAAGAAGGGAGAAGATGATCCAGATATCCTATATTTTTGGCAAAGCAAACAAAAATCAATGCTTCTGATCGAGTTTATTTCATCATATATGTCATCCTGAGCTCAAATGAGAATGCCAGTCAGTTTAGCTGGTTCTCAAATACAGAATTTATTTT
Organism: Laticauda colubrina; assembly: GCA_015471245.1. Lineage (NCBI taxonomy): Eukaryota > Metazoa > Chordata > Lepidosauria > Squamata > Elapidae > Laticauda > Laticauda colubrina. Next base: position 10,219,346 of record BLBF01000032.1, on the reverse strand, counting down.
ATGAAATGTATTGGCCACCCATCTTAGTTTAGGGTAACTCCGAGTAGTTTACAATATTAAAAGGGTGAAGCTTTATAAAACCTATACATATGCTAGGAATAAACTACTATAACATTTAGTCTAGCCTGGATTAGATTAGACTAGACTGGGGCTGTCAAACTCCCAGCCTGTGGCATCACACGCTGGCCACACCCACGCCCAGTTTAGTAAAGGAGAAAACGTCCTGAAACGTCATGTGACGCCACTTTAAATGATGTGAGTTTGACACCCCTGGACTAGACTGACTGGAAGTTAGTCACTCACAGATTCATTTTTGATATTTTAATCTGCCCAAAAGAATTAGAGTATAGGAGTAATAATAATAATACCCATGTAAGCCACTTCCTCAATGCAAGCAAGACCCTGAAGCATAAAAATGCCAGGGAATGGGATGACATTTCTCGAACTGAGTCATCATACTGACTCTTTAATGAAGAAGCCTTTCCAAGTTAAATAGTGAGAAGCAAGTTTCCCTCATGAGTATACAAGTCTAGCATTCTGGACATAAGCTTCTGAATTCTAAGTACAGTTAAACCCCAACTTTCTGCAGTTCATTTAGTGACCATTCAAAGGGACAACAGCGCTGAAAAAAGTGACTTATGACTGTTTTTCATACTTATGACCATCGCAGCATCCCCATAGTCATGTGAGCAAAATTCAGAGGCTTGGCAACTGCTCCATATTTATGATGGTTGCAGTGTCCCAGGGACATGTGATTCCCTTTTTGTGACAGTCTGACAAGCAAAATCAAGGGCAAAGCCAGATTCACTTAACAACCCTGTTACTAAATTAACAACCAAACTGATTCACTTAACAAATGTGGCAAGAAAGGTTGTAAAATAGGGTAAAATTCATTCCAGAAATGTCTGACTTAGCAACAGAAATTTTGGGCTCAATTGTGGACGTAAGTAAAGGACTATCCCTAGTAGACTTTTGATTAGTTGATGCACCTAAGCATAACATTGTCCAACTCAACAGGGAGAGAACTTTAGACAAAAGGACAGCAGTTTTTTTTACTGTGTTTCCTTGGAAATAAGATCCAGTCTTATTTTCTTTTGGGTCCCAAAATAAACATTAGATCTTATTTTCAGAGGATGTCTTACCCGCTTACCTTAGGATCACCACAGCCAGGCTTTCCATGCCCCAACACATGTTGCACCTACTGCCTGACTTCTTCTGCTCACATCCACTTGCATCCAGATGACATGTGACTAATCACACTGATGTCGCTGTTTGTGGCAGGATGTTGCATGGCTCATCCTATCGGTGTCACCTATCACATCAAGAGGCTGATTGCATGTCATGCTGATACTGTGATGCACCATGTCACATCCAGCCATGAGCAGCCACAAGTGGCTGCAGAAGAACTTCAGTAATGGTGCAACAGGTGACTGGCTATGGCGGTCCTAAGATAAGCGGGTGCAGGGTGTATGAGGAGCAGCTCCATCCTCACATCCCTGCCCTAGCTTAATTTTTATACATGCCCACCTCGTACAATCAGATAGTGGAACAGAGTGGGAAGGGTATTAACTAGGGCTTATTTTGGAGGTAGGTCTTATTTTCAGGGAAACATGGTATATATGAGAAGCACAACAGAAAAAAGCAAAACTGACCATTATTATGTATTCGTAGGTCCCTCATGGTGGCTTTCTGGCCAAAATGGGTTCCATAAGGCCTTCTGCCACTTCACATTCACTATCACCCTCCCTTATTTATATTCTGTGGCTCTGCTCTGCTTGCTTCATCCTCACTTTTTGGGCACATTGCCTTTTACTTCCCTCACTTTTTAACAAGTTTCCTTTGGTGTTGCCAAATTAATATCACAGCTGCTCCTGGTGGACCACAGACTTTATTATAGATGTGCCTCTGGTGGCAACAATGGAGATAAGCAACAATGTGCAGTCTCCAAACAGGTACATTTTCCAGCTATTTGGGCTCAGGGTTTTCTCAGAAGCAGGAGAAAGAGAGAACATTTTCATCACCATATCCCCAATACAGTGAAAGGTGGTTTATCTTCATTGCTGTCAATGCAAAAGTGTATTAGGATCTAAAGATATGGCTCAGCTGAGGCAGAAACGTGTGCATGAGCATAGAACCCCCTGGCTTGGTCTCAAAACACATGGAAGAATTGGCTGCTTGCCTATAAGCTGCAGGTGGAGACAATCAAAATATGGGCTTCATCTTCCTAAGCAGTGCCCAGGTGAGGAGATGACAACACTGGTATGTGGGCAAACCAACAATTAAGGCAAAAGTGGAAGGATAGAAGCCAGGTTTTCCAAACTTAGGCAAATTAAAATTGGATATCTGCAGTGGGTTTGCCTTTCTTTTTAAAAAGGACCTTGATTGTGAGGGAAGACTAAATAATTAGTTGTGGGTTGTGAGAAAAGCTGGCTCCAATCAGAATTTGTGCTATTCTGGCCCTAGGTTTAGTTTCCCAACTGCTTCCTTGCCAGCTGCCGGTGGGTCCTGGAGTTAGCTACAATAGCTGGAGATTCCCTCAAGCATAAGAAGAAGGCTCTTCTTTCGTGAGTCTTCTTTCGCCATTTCCTCCAGTTGCCATTCCAGATCACAAAACAGTTAATAGTGATATGCTGCTTTTAAGATAATTGGTTACCTGTGGGAAATGTTTGGAGGAGATGGCAGCTTCACTTATTCTCCAATAAATTAACAGCATTGGACTTGCTCTGACTTTCACAAAGGCTAAAGCCCCTGTCACACAGCACCAACGGATGGAAAGAGGATGTAAAACGGAGAGAAATAATTGCCATCCATTGGTTAACGTGGTGCATCCGTTCTCTACTCACTGCGTCCGTTTTTCATACTCTCTATCCGTCCAGCATCCATCGACTGACATTTCATCCGCTCAAAAAGTTTTGAGCTGCACAAAACTTTTTGAGTGGAAAATTTATCCAACGCGTCCGTTCTACATCCGCTATGCATACGGGGAACATCTGTTATGCGTTCGCTATATCCGCTAGGCATCTGCTGCGCATCCACGCAACTCGCATCCACTCCAGCGGAAAACGGACACAGGGAGGAAGTGAAACGGACGTGGAACAGACACGCAACGTTAGTAGCATGGACGTAGAAAGGATGAAAGTGGATGCAGCTCGCATAAAAAGCATTAAAATGGAAAAAAACGTTCACATTGCGGACGTATCTTGGATATTTAGGATGTCTGCAGGATGCCTAGAGGATGCAAAAGGACAGCTAGCGAAAAACCTATATTTCCTATAAAAAGGGGGAGAAATCACCTGGATCTCACTTTCAGTCCAGCAGCCCTGTGGTGCAGACCTCTTCAACCTTCATCTGGCTCTTGGTCTTCCATAGCATCCAGTCATCTCCACCATGGATCGTCACACACTGATTTTAGCCGCCATCATTCCACAACAGTGTGAAGCCCTCTACAGGCTCTTTCACCTGTTCTACGTGAAGAAAAGGAGGCGGCCAAGAAGTGTCTGGGTCCAAAGATGGATCAGGAGAAGAGCAGAGTATGGACTGTATAACAAGCTGATGGTGGAGCTGAGGAACGAAGACTCTCGTGCATTCCAGAACTTCATGAGAATGCCACCAGCCATGTTTGACAAAGTTGTGGAGCGGCTGATACCCAGGTTGACCAAGGCAAACACCAACTTCCGGCCCAGCCTGGACCCTGGGCTCAAGGTGGCACTCACTCTGTGCCACCGGGCCTCAGGGACCACTGACAGGAGCATGCAGTACGGCTGGAGGGTGCCACACAACACCATCAGCATTGTGGACAGAGAAGTGGTGCAGGCCATCCTCGAAGAATATCTGGAGGAGCTCCTCCAGTACCCCTCCACTGAAGAAGGCTGGAAGAAAGTTGCAGAGCAATGGTATCACAAGTGGAACTTCCCCCACACCGGTGGAGCCATAGATGGTAAGCATGTGGCCTGCAAAGCGCCAGCCAAGTCGGGGTCCACTTATTTCAACTACAAGGGCTTCTTCAGCATCATCCTCTTCACCATGGTTGATGCTGACTACAAGTTCATGTACATCAATGCTTCAGGCAACGACTCATGTTCAGATGCCCAGATATACAACGCTAGTGACCGCAACCTCATCATGGGAACGCAACCTCATCATGGGCTTCCCAGATCCAGAACCCCTGCCCAATGACACACAAGATGTGCCCTACTTCATCGTGGGGGATGACGCCTTATCCCTCAGAACCTACCTCATGAAGCCCTACACTTCCAGATGCCTCACCCGTGAAGAGAGGATCTTCAAGTACAGGCTGTCCAGGGCAAGGCGGGTGGTGGAGAACGCCTTTGGCATCTTGGCCAACAGGTTCCAGGTACTTCTCACCACCATGCAGCATCCCCCAGAGACCGTGAGGAACATCGTGGAAGCTTGCTGCATCCTGCACAATCTCATGTGCACCCGCTACCCAGTGTTGCAGAACAGGCTCGTGGACCTCCAACAAGGCAATGGGGACATGGAGCCTGGGGAATGGAGGCAAGGGCGAAATCTGATAGACACTAAGGATGTGCAAGGCCCCAACAGAGCTTCACGTGAAGGGAAGAAGCAGCGCAACCTCCTGAGACACTGGTGCAACTCCCCAGCTGGAGCAGTGGAGTGGCAAGACAGGATGATAGATGATTAATGGATGCTGCTTTCAGCCTGTCTCATCACACTGATGAGATTGTGCCATGTATATTGAGTGGCCCTACAATTAACAGGGCATTTAATAAAGAGTTGTGTTTATGTTGAAATGTGTTAATCAATGAATAAATTGTTATTGATAATAAAGGGCCATAGGTGTGGCACCTGGGAGGGTGGACCATACAGTCCCACTATGCTTGCACTGGAGGCTTATCTATCCCACAGCTATTACCATCCCACAGGTATCCTAACCCATCCCACAACAATTACCCATCCCACAGCTATTACCCATACAAAGGTATCCCTGCCCATCCCACTGCTATCCTTACCCATCCCACAGCTATTACCCATCCCACAGGTATCCCTGCCCATCCCACAGGTATCCCTGCCCATTCCACAGCTATTACCCATCCCACAGGTATCCCTGCCCATCCCACTGCTCTCCTTACCCATCCCACAAGCATGCAAAGGCTTAAACCATTTCTAAAAGTTTCCACCAAGACTTTATTTATTAAAATAAATGAACCAAGTGTGTGAAGGAAAGATAAATTTTATTAATAACAAACTGTAAAAGCAAAATGACCCAAGAAAAGTATCCCAAGCAAAGATAAAGTCAACAGGTAGCAACCCAGTCTCTGGCCCTCTTCTCAGTGACTCTGAGGCATGCCCATAGTCTCAGGGGTGAAGGGTCCAGGTGCTGTGGAGGTGGCTGCTGCTGGAGTGCTAGTCTGAGGTGCCATTGGGGTGCCTGACCCCAAGAGGACAACAGGGGATGGTGTGTAGAGGAAGCTCTCAGAGAGCTGGCTCATTCCTATGATGTTGAGAGCCCCTTCCTCTATGACATGGGGTGTCAGTTCCAAGACCGATGACAGATGTTCTGAGGCCGGTCTTGGCTGTGGGGTGAAGGAAGGAGGAGTGTAGTGGGGCTGTCTGGTCTGCAGGTGAGCGAGGTGAGGCATGGGTGGCATCTGTGGTGTGGGTGGCATCTGTGGCGTCGGTGGTATCTGTGGCGTGGGTGGCATCTGTGGCGTTGGTGGCATCGGTGGCATCACTGGTCTCGGTGGCATCGGTGGCATTCGATGAATCTGTGGCTGGACTGGGAAGGGCTGCCTGTGCTGCTGGAACTCCTGGTAGCCGTAGCCTTGGTAGGTGAGGGCCTGTGGAAAGCCTTGGAAGGGCTGTGACATCACCTGGGGTGGAGAAGCAGACCTGGACTGGGTCGGAGCAGGTTCAGCTAGGCCTGGAGGGTTGTGCAGAAGACCGATGATCCTCTCCTTTATCACCTGGTACTGTGATTCGGACATGTCCATGAGGGTCTGGTTGACGTAGGTGAGGAAGGGCTTGCGGTTTGAGGATGGTATGTCGGTATGTATATGTGTACCAGCTAAGAGAGGAGATCGACGCTGCTTTTGATGGTGTTCCTGATCTCCAGCAGGACAGTGTGGCTTTGCCCCTCCTGTCTGCCTCTCTGCCTGCTTTCTGTGGAGGTGGAGGTGGGGGTGAGTGTGGCTTGGTCTCTGGTGGAAGTGCTGTCTCCTTGCTCCCACTGTGTCAGGGGGTCCTCCACGTGCTCCGCCACGGGGAGTGCAGCTGTCGGGGGGGGGGTTTCCATCGTGGGATGCTCCACAGATTCCTGCCTGGACACAGGAGCTAACTCTTTGCCAGAAGAGGACTGGCTCTCTGTGGGCTGCCTGAGAGAGAGGATAGACAGATGGGCTGCTTCTCGGTGGCGGATCTCACTCTCCAAGAAGCTGCACTTGGCCATCACGTAGGTCTCCCGGTTAGTGAGCTTGACTGTGGCCTGGCCAGATTTCTTGAGGTGCAGCTTCCCGTACCAGGTGTGTGTGTGCTTCCACCAGCCGAAGAGGACCTCCGAAGTGTAACCCAGGTTCTCCGCCGTCTCTCTCCAAGCAGCCTGCTTCCTCTTGGTGTCTCAATAGAGCCTGTGTCCCTTCCGCCATAGGTACTCATTCTCCCTCAGCCATTCGTGCACCTCATCCTCATGTTCCTCTTCGATGGAGTATTGCTTCCTCTCCTCTTCTCACATCTGCCTCTTCCTCCCTCTGGCAGGGCCTTCTGGGCCCTCATCAGAGGGGCTTTGAGGTTCTAGGGGCTGCTCCACCACACTACCACCACCAGCAGCAGCAACAACAACAGTAGCAGCAAAAGCAGGACCAGCAGCACCAGCAGGACCGGTAGCACCAGCAGCACCAACAGGACCAGCAGCACCAGCAGCACCAGCAGCACCAGGATCACCATCAGCAGAGTAAGCACCAGCAGCACCAGCAGGACCAGCAGGACCAGCAGGACCAGGAGCACCAGCAGGACCAGGAGCAGCACCAGCAGAGTAAGCACCAGCAGAAGCACCAGCACCAGAAGCAGTGCCAGCAGAGTAAGCACCAGCAGAAGCACGAGCACCAGGAGCAGCGCCAGCAGAGTAAGCCCCAGCAGAAGCCCCAGCACCAGGAGCAGCACCAGCAGAAGCCCCAGCAGAAGCAGTCAGCCCGAGCAGCAGAAGCTCCAGCAGAAGCAGAGTCAGGGCCAGAGGGTGGGATGGTGGCCCTGTCCTTCTTGCCAGGGCTGGCAGGAATAGGCACAGGCTTCCTCTTCTTGCCCATGGTTGTTGGCTGGAGATGTGTCTGGCAGCAGGTCTTTCCTCTGAATGGTGACCTGCTTGCCAGCTGCATCCTTTTATATCCACGGGACTGATGCAATGAATCCTCCCTGCATGCGCAGTGAACACTTTGCATCCGCTAGGCATCTGCTAGGCATCCCCTAGGCATTCTTGATGCATCCGCTGTTTCCGCTAGGCATCCGCTCTGCATCCGTTCCTTCCGCTGCACATCCGCTTCACTGTGCTCCCCGGGAAGCCCTGTGGATGTGCCATCTGCTTCCATCCACTTCCATCCACGAGGCTTCCGTGGAGCATCTGCTTTACATCCTGGCTACATCCTCCCCCCATCCGTTCCTTTCCGTTGTTGTCCGCTCTGTTTATGCAAATTTGGGGCACTTTTGAGAGTGGATAACAACGGATGGAAAATTTTCTCGTCCGCTGTGTCCTTTTTACATACTTTTTGCATCCGTCAGCCTATGTGACAGGCCCTTTAAACAGTTCTCAGTAAATACACAATGGCACCACTGATTATATGGGAAGCAATTTGCAAAATAGAATACATTATGTTTTTGTTCAGTTCCATGTATATCTGATCTCTTAGCATAACATTTCAAACAGTAGTGAAAAGGAGAGGAATTAGCTTCTTTCATACCTAACAGATTTTGGGACAGACGGTAACATGGAATATATTGTACCTCTATAGGACAATTCAAACATCTAGTCGGCAAACAGGCCTGATGTTTTGTATGCAATAAAATGGGAAAACTTTTGGTAATCCAATTCAGGATTTTCTGTAGGAAATTTCTGTCATTTAAGACATATCTTCCATAGCTGCTCTGGGTGAAATTTGCATTAATATCTTGTACTATAAGCAAGTCTTCAGCTTAAAGGCCCTGTCACACTGGCTGACGGATGCAAAACGTTTGTAAAAAGGACACAGCGGATGAGAGAAATGTACCATCCATTGTGATCCGCTCTCAAAAGTGCCCCGAATTTGCATAACCAGAGTGGACAACACGGAAAGGAATGGATGGGGGGAGGATGTAGGGCAGATGGAAAGCAGATGCTCCACGGAAGCCTAGCGGATGGAAGCGGATGTCACATCCGCAAGCCTTCCAGGGGAGCACAGGAAAGCAGACACCAAATGGAAAGAGTGGATGCACAGCGGATGCCGAGTGGATGAAGCGGATGCAGAGCGGACGCCAAGCGGATGCCTAGTGTTCACTGCGCATGCGGGGAGGATACATTGCATCAGGCCCGCGGATATAAAGGGAAGCAGCTCCCAAGCAGGTCACCATTCAGAGGAAAGACCTGCTTCCAGACACAGCTCTCCAGCCAGCCAGCCAGCCAGCCAGCCAGCCAGCCAGCAACCCAACAACCATGGGGAAGAAACGGAAGTCTCTGCCATCTGCTGCCAGCCCTGGCAAGAGGGACAGGGCCACCCTCCCACCCCCTGGCCCTGACTCTGCTTCTGCTGGGGCTTCTGCTGCCCGGGCTCGCTCTTCTGGTTCTGGGGCTTCTGCTGATGCTGCTTCTGGTGGTGGTGCTTCTGCTTGTGCTTACTCTGCTGATGCTGCTTCTGGTGGTGGTGCTTTTGCTGATGCTGCTTCTGGTGGTGGTGCTTCTGCTGGGGCTTACTCTGCTGGCACTGCTCCTGATGCTGGTGCTTCTGCTGGTGCTTACTCTGCTGATGCTGTTCCTGGTGCTGGTGCTTCTGCTGGTGCTTACTCTGCTGGCACTGTTCCTGGTGCTGGTGCTGGTGCTTCTGCTGCTGCTTACTCTGCTGGCACTGCTCCTGGTCCTGCTGGTCCTGCTGGTGCTTTACTCTGCTGGTACTGCTCCTGGTCCTGCTGGTCCTGCTGGTGCTCCTGGTCCTGCTGGTCCTGCTGGTGCTCCTGGTCCTGCTTGTGTTCCTGGTCCTGCTGGTGCTCCTGGTCCTGCTGGTCCTGCTGGTGCTCCTGGTCTTGCTCCTGGTCCTGCAGGTGCTGCTGGTGCTGCCGGTGCTGCTGGTGCTGCTGGTGCTCCTGGTCCTGCTGGTGCTCCTGGTCCTGCTGGTGCTCCAGGTCCTGGTCCTGGTCCTGCTGGTGCTGCTGGTCCTGCTTTTGTTGCTACTGTTGTTGCTGCTGCTGGTTGTGCTGGTGGTGTGGAGAAGCAGCCCCTACAACCTCGAAGCCCCTCTGATGAGGGCCCATATGGCCTGGCCAAAGGGAGGAAGAGGCAGACGCATGAACGGGAGAGGAGGCAATACACCATAGAAGAGGAACATGAGGAGGAGGTGCTGGAGTGGCTGAGGGAGAACGAGTATCTATGGTGGAAGGGACACAGGTTCTATCGAGACACCAAAAGGAAGCAGGCTGCTTGGAGAGAGAAGGTGGAGAGCCTGGGCTACACTTCGGAGGTGCTCCTTGGCTGGTGGAAGTACATGCACACCTGGTACGGGAAGCTACACCTCAAGAAATCTGGCCAGGCCGCGGTCAAGCTGATGGACAGAGAGACCTATGTGATGGCCAAGTGCAGCTTCTTGGAGGGTGAGATCTGCCACCAAGGAGCAGCCCCTCTCACAACCCTCTCTCTCAGACAGCCTGCTGAGAGCCAGACCTCTTCTGGCAGAGTCAGCTCCTGTGTACAGGCAGGTATCTGTGGAGCGTGCCATGACGGAGACCCTCCTGACAGCTGTACTACCCCTGGGGGAGCACGTGGAGGACCCCCTGATGCAGTGGGAGAAAGGAGAGGGCACTTCCACCACAGTCCTACCCGCTTCCACCCCCATCTCCACCTCCATAGAAAGGCAGAGAGGCAGACCAGAGGGGCAGAGCCACACTGTCCTGGTGGAGACAAGAGACACCATCAGGAGCATCGTAGATCTCCTCTTTCAGCTGGTACACACCGATGCCCCATACTCCAACCACAAGCCCTTCCTCACCTATGTCAACCAGATCCTCATGAACATGTCAGAACCCCAGTACCAGGTGGTGAAGGACAGGATCACTGATCTTCACAACCCTCCAGACCAAGATGAACCTGCTCCCACCCTGTCCAGGCCTGCTCCTCCACCCCAGGTGATGTCACTGCCCTTCCAAGGCTTTCCACAGGCCCTCCTCTACCAAGGCTATGGCAACCAGGAGGTCCAGCAACACAGGCAGCCCTTTCCAGTCCAGGCACAGGTACATCGGACACTACCGGTGCCACTGATGCCACCGATGCCACCCATGCCACCAATGCCAGCCAAGCCACAGATGCCACCCATGCCACCGATGCCACCCACGCCAGTACTCACACAGCTGCAGACCAGACAGCCCCACTACACTGCTCCTTCCTCCAACCCACAGCCAAGCCCGGCCTCAGAACATCTGTCATCGGTATTGGGGCTGACACCCCATGTCATAGAGGAAGGGGCTCTCAACATCATGGGGGTGAGCCAGCTCTCTGAGAGCTTCCTCAACACACCGTCCCCTGTTGTCCTCTTGGGGCCAGGCACCCCAGTGGCACCTCAGACCAGCACTCCAGCAGCAGCCACCTCCAGAGCACCTGGACCCTTCACCCCTGAGACTGGGCACGCCTCCGAGTGACCAAGAAGAGTGCCAGAGACTGGGTGGCTACCTGTTGACTTTATTTTTGCTTTGGACACTTGACTTGGGTCATTTTTCTTTTACAGCTTGTTATTAATAACTATTATCTTTGCTTCACACACTTGCTTTATTTATTTTTGTCAATAAAGTCTTGGTGGAAACTTTTAGAAATGGTTTAAGCCTTTGCATGCTTGTGGGATGGGTTAAGATAGCAGTGGGATGGGCAGGGATACCTGTGGGATGGGTTAAGATAGTAGTGGGATGGGCAGGGATAACTTTGGGATGGGTAATAGCTGTGGGATAGATAAACCTCCAGTGCAAGCATAGTGGGACTGTGTGGTCCACCCTCCCAGGTGCCACACCTGTGGCCCTTTATTATCAATAATAATGTAATCAGTCATCCACACATGTCAACACAAACACAACTCTTTATTAAATGCCCTGTTCATTGTAGGGCCACTCATCATACATGGCCCAATCTCATCCGTGTGATAAGACAGGCTGAAGGAATCATCCATTAATCCTCTATCATCCTGTCTTGCCATTCCACTGCTCCAGCTGGGGAGTTGCACCAGTGTCTCAGGAGGTTGTGCTGCTTCTTCCCTTCACGTGAAGCTCTGTTGGGGCCTTGCACATCCTTAGTGTCTATCAGGTTTTTGCCCTTGCCTCCATTCCCTAGGCTCCATGTCCCCATTACCTTGTTGGAGGTCCACGAGCCTGTTCTACAACACTGGATAGCGGGTGCGCATGAGATTGTGCAGGATGCAGCAAGCTTCCACGATCCTCCTCATGGTCTCTGGGTGATGCTGCATGGTGGTGAGAAGTACCTGGAACCTGTTGGCCAGGATGCCAAAGACATTCTCCACCACCCGTCTTGCCCTGGACAGCCTGTAGTTCGAGATCCTCTCTTCATGGGTGAGGCATCTGGAAGTGTAGGGATTCATGAGGTAGGTTCTGAGGGAGAAGGCGTCATCCCCCACGATGAAGTAGGGCACATCTTGCGTGTCATTGGGCAGGGAGTCTGGATCTGGGAAGCCCATGATGAGGTTGCCTTCCAGCCCCTCCTTGAGGTCACTGACGTTGTATACCTGGGCATCTGAAGCTGACCCATTGCCTGAAGCATCAATGTACATGAACTTGTAGTCAGCATCAACCATGGTGAAGAGGATGTTGCTGAAGAAGCCCTTGTAGTTGAAATAAGTGTACCCCGACTTGGCTGACACTTTGCAGGCCACGTGCTTCCCATCTATGGCTCCAAGCGGTGTGGGGGAAGTTCCACTTCTGATACCACTGCTCTGCAACTTTCTTTCAGCCTTCTTCAGTGGAGGGGCACTGGAGGAGCTCCTGCAGGTATTCTTCGATGATGGCCTGCACCACTTCTCTGACCACAATGCTGATGGTGTTGTGTGGCGCCCTCCAGCCGTACTGCATGCTCCTGTAGGTGGTCCCTGAGGCCCGGTGGCACAGAGTCAGTGCCACCTTGAGCCCAGGGTCCAGGCTGGGATGGAAGTTGGTGTTTGCCTTGGTCAACCTGGGTCTCAGCCGCTCCACAACTTCGTCAAACATGGCTGGAGGCATCCTCATGAAGTTCTGGAATGCACGAGGGTCTTCGTTCCTCAGCTCCACCATCAGCTTGTTGTACAGTCCGTACTCTGCTCTTCCCCTGATCCATCTTCGGACCCAGACATTTCTTGGCCGCCTCCTTTTCTTCACATAGAACAGTTCACAGACCCTGTAGATGGCTTCGCACTGTTGTAGAACGATGGTGGCTACCAAAAGGACTGTGTTACGATCCATGGTGGAGATGACTGGATGCTGTGGAAGAGCAAGAGCAAGAGCAAGATGAAGGCTGAAGAGGTCTGCACAGCAGGGCTGCTGGACTGAAAGTGAGATCCAGGTGAGTTCCTCCCCCTTTTTATAGGCAATATAGGTTTTCCACTAGGTGTCCTTTTGCATCCTCTAGGCATCCTCTAGACATCCTGAATATCCGAGATAGGTCCCCTCTGTGAATGTTTTTTCCGTTTTAAATGCTTTCTTTGCGAGCTGTATCTGCTTTCATCCTTTCTACGTCCTTGCTACTAACGCTGTGCGTCCGTTCTGTGTCCGTTTCGCTTCCTCCCTGTGTCCGTTTACTGCTGGAGTGGACTTGAGTTGCGTGGATGCGCAGCGGATGCCTAGCAGATATAGCGGATGCGTAACGGATGACGACGGATATAGAACGGATGTTCCCCGTATGCCAATGGATGCAGAATGGACGCATTTGATACATTTTCTGCTCAAAAAGTTTTGAGCAGCTCAAAACTTTTTGACTGGATGGAAGCTCAGTCGACGGATGCTGGATGGATAGAGAGGATGAAAAACGGACGCAAGTGAGTACAGAACGAATGAATCGCGTTAACCAACGGATCGCAAGTGTTTCTCTCCGTTTTACATCCTCTTTCCATCTGTTGGTGCAGTGTGACATGGGCTTAACAGTTTAGAATTTAGATTATTTTCAAATGAGTTTTACTTATGTTTAGTGGGACATTATAGGAGTTCATTTTCAATTGAAATAATGGAAATTAAAAGCAGTATTTAATAAATTAATAGATACATCTGGAATATGGCTTCTGTGACATCTGATTAAGTTGATAAAAAACTTGTTGCCTGAGAACAATATCTGTTTTACCGGTCGCAGAGACTTTTGTATTAATCCAGAAGAATTTACATATGGAAAAGGATGTTTATTGTGTCAAGTCATTGATCAAAAATAGGTAAACAGATACTGTCTATGTATTCAATCTATTACCAGAATTATTTAAAAAATCTATATTTTGAAAGGATAGTTTTTGTGCTTATAATAATAGTATTAACTAAGGACTTCAATAGAGAGTCCTGGGTTTATTTTTTTGCCATGCATTTTCCAATGGCAAGAATTTAATCAGATATTTAAATTATATCTTCTTTCAACAGCTCATTTACAATTGTTCTTCAATTCATAAAAAATAAAGTAATAACCTTGTAAAGTAGCATTTGATACAAGAACAAAAGCATTCAGGAACTTGGAATGGAATTACAATTCAGCTCAATTTTTTGAAAATTCAGTAAGTTCCGTGTTTGATGCTGGTTTCATTCTGGTGTAATTCTAACAAGCACAGTTCCATTTCTGTATGAATATATTTGAAGTGGAATGGCTGCTATGTAGAGGTTTTAGCATGCTAATTGGATAGAAAACAATATTGTTTGTGGTAGAAATATCAAACAATCCCAAATATTCTGAGGTCAAGTTTCAGGATTGTCATATAAAACCATTGGTGTTAGTTTGCAAAAAAATTAACATCAATTACAGATGAGCCATTTAATCAGAAATCCTCCACAGTAATTAGGAATGCAGATGATATGCTAATAACCTTTATGGACCCAGAGAAATTTGTTTACTTAAAGCATACTTAGATGCATATTTATAAGCAGTGTTTAATACAATTTGTATATTAATGAGATTAAACATGGGAAGGCAAACAAAGGGCAAATCCATGTTATTTCATCGAGTCTTTAGACATTAAATATCTTAGATATGAAATCTGAAAGCAACAATTGGAACTAAATAATGAAGCACTATTTCCTTCCAATAGGCTAGGTTTTGAAAATTGAAGATTTTCTGAGCAATCCAGTGGAGAAGATGTCTATGGTTAAATGAATACCCCTAAGGATTCTGTTTCTATCTGTGATTAATTATCTTGCTTATGGAGGAAAATGGTATTAAGGGGGGAAACACTCTAACATTTTATTAATAGCTGTCCTGGGAAGAAAAGTGAGAGAAATTATTCACTGATTTCATAAAAGGATTAGAGCTTCATTTAACAGTACTATACTTCTAGATGTCCTCTGGTTCATCCTTTTTTTACTCTTGCTCTGCGCCAAATTATCCTGAAATGTCTAGAACTAGATTCCCATCTGGACACTTTGGAAGACAGGAAGGATGTATGGAATACAATTCAGGAGAAAGGGGATAGCCCTAGGAAACGGTATTTTCCTCTCCTACCTCCTGATTGGTGCATGGAGGGAAGAGGGTGTGGTCAGAAAGAATATAAATACTACTGATGCTCCTGATTTTAAGGCAGTAGAAGATTTCAGATCTCTGGTTGGTCAGTTGGTCGGTTGAGAGGAAGGAGGAAGGAGGAAGGAAGGGTGGGTGGGAGGGAGCGTACTGGTTGGTATGGTAGTGACATGCGCTTTCATATTGCAAACAGTAGTTTACTGTGAAAGCAAAAATAAATAGATTTTTACACTATACATTGTCTTTTATAGAAATAGTCTTTCCCCTTTTTTTGTTGATGTGGTAGTATGGACATCTTTGATTACTTAACATTGGAGATGATTTAATGGTAATGGAATAGTGTGTTTGAAAACAGAAATATTAAAGTTGGTCATCTCTAATAAATGCAGTGCTTTTAAAGGACATGGAAACACTCATAAATAATATATTTTGAAAACATTTTTATGAAACATTTTCCCTTTTCTTATTTTTTATTGAATATATTAATAGTAATGCTGGTTGATAGGTTTAACTGGGAAGAAAAGGATAAAATATATTTATTGACAGTATCATATCCTTCGATCAGATAACCCAGAATTAACGCCTATAAACTTAAACAATTTACTCTTTAGTATATTAATATGGAAAAATCCAATCTATCAACTATCTCAAATGAAAGAATTTTCTTGTATAAGTTGTAAGAGCCCATAAACTGTATTTTATTCTCTGTCCCTCCCTCCTTCCCTTCCTCCCCCATCTCTCTCCCTCTCCCTCTCCCCCCCCCCCTCTCTCACACACACAAATATTATGGAAGAAAAGCCAAGAAGTCACTTATCTGCCAGAACAGGAAAGTTCGAGCAATGACTATATCAGGAAGTTTGAAAACAAAATGAGAGATGTTGAGAAATCAATTGATAGCAACAAGTGCATGCTTGTATAATGATTCCAAGGCCAAACAGATGTATTAGGCGGAGAGGTGAGAAGGCATGTGGAGTTGGCTTGCAGGGATGGAGAGGTCCTGAGAATGAAGTAGAAGGTCTTCTGACTCCTTCTGGTGTTGAATCAGGGCAACAGCAGTTAGTGGTGGCTGTTAAGTGTTGTGGAGAAGCTTCCAGAGGAGTCTTTGGGCAACTGCAACCAAAGACGTACTTAGTAGCCAGTGTTTGATTGAACCGAGTTGTGCATCCATATGGACTATATAACAAGCAAGACTAGAACTCACAGTCACCTAGTTTTTAGCTTGGAACCTTAATCACTATACAATGAGTGACAAATTCAATGACAACTGAAAGAAGAGTGTGAGGTTGGAGATGCACATAGCTGATAAAGATTGGAGGGAACTGTATTGGCAAAGATGATGGGATGGACTGCAATTTTTGCCCAAGTGGTAATGACAGCAATATGGGTAGTTGAGTCAGGTTCTTCAGCTAAGCAGCAGTGGTGAAGGCAACTTGGGGATGTCAATGTCTTGGTGTTTTAGAGGTTTGGGTACAAAGATGATAATACTGAAAGGCAGCAGAAGCAGAACCAGATCAGTGAATAGTTGAAAGGTGGGCCTGTGTTCTGCAGCTTTGACTAGTATGCACTGGGCAGTTCTGGAACTGTAACAATATGCACATTGCACAATGTTAGTTCTGTGTATAGTTTTAGATTGCATGATATGTAGGGATTCTCTGAATTGTTATATAGCTCTTAGTTATGGGGAAAAAAACATTGGCACTTGGTTTTCAAGTGGAGGAATGATTTTTAAAACTAAATTTGGCACTGCTCTGTTTTGCCAAGTGTCAGGGCAATGATCAGGTGCCAGGCAATTCGTTCTTTTGGATCCAGAGACAATGAGCACACCACTTAAGGGACATTAAACTTTATTATTGTTAAGAAAACAAATTTAAAAGCATACCATAAAACTCCACACATATATAGTTTAAATAAAGATGAGTGTCTATACATATAGCCCCTCAAATCTCTTTTCTTTTTGGCTCCATTCCAAGTTTGAACTTCCTTCTGATTAAAGAATAACCTTCCATAGCTAGGAGTTTTTAAAACCACATGCAAGTGTAGGGTTCATCTCTGTTGTTCCCAGATCAACTAAGTGTTGACTTATTTGTTGCAACAATCAGGATGTTGCCCAAGCCTGACATCATGGATTGTGAAAGAGTGACTGGCCCAAAGTCACTCAGCCAGCTTTCATGCCTACAGTACAGTGGTGGAATTCAAATTTGTTTACAAT
Source organism: Laticauda colubrina (assembly GCA_015471245.1). Classification (NCBI taxonomy): domain Eukaryota; kingdom Metazoa; phylum Chordata; class Lepidosauria; order Squamata; family Elapidae; genus Laticauda; species Laticauda colubrina. The sequence goes on along the minus strand of BLBF01000032.1, from coordinate 10,202,256 downwards.
TGGTTCTGTGGGTGTGGTTTGGTGGGAGTGGCAGGGGGAAGGATACTGTAAAATCTCCAGTCAGAGATGGTATGGGCTGGTTGTCTGAACTACTCAAAATTTCTGTTACTGGATCTCCAGAACTGGTCAGAACCTGCTGAATACAACCTCTGCTAAGGTGGGACTAGAACTCACAGTCACCTGGTTTTTAGCTTGGAACCTTAACCATTATACAAGGAGTGTCAAATTCAAGGCCCTTGGGCTGGATCCAGCCCATGGGTTTCTTAGATCTGGCCTGTGGGGCTGGCCTGGAAACAACAAAGGACTGGCCCATGGTGCCTCTCTGCCAGCAAAAATGGATCTCAAGGGGACCCCCATGCCGACCCCCATGCCATATTTTTTGGCCATGATGACCTCCTGCAGCCTTCTGCCAGCAAAAACAAAGTGGTGGCCCAGCTGAGCTCTGTTTTCACTGGCAGAGGGTTATCAAAACAAACTGAAAACAAAACAAAAGGAGAAATGTTTCCCCTTTTGCATTTGAGCATGCAAGAAGGGACAGGAAAGGAGAAAGGGAAAGAGGAAAGATAAATAAAAAGATGGGAAGATGGGAAGAAATGAAAAATAAGGAAAGGGGAAAGAAGAAGAAAGGTGAATGGAGAGAGAAAGAGAAAGAAGAAAAGGAAGGAAGAAGGGAGGGAGGATGGAAGGGAGGGAGAAAGGAAGGAAGATTTTAAGCCCATGTCACACTGCACCAACGGATGAAAAGAGGATGTAAAATGGAGAAAAACACTTACCATCCATTGGTTAACACGATGCATCCGTTCTGTACTCACTGCCTCCGTTTTTCATCCTCTCTATCCGTCCAGCATTCGTTTATTGATGTTTCATCCGCTCAGAAAGTTTTGAACTGCTCAAAACTTTTGAGCGGAAAATGTACCCAATGCATCCATTCTGCATCCGCTAGGCATCCGGGGGACATCCGTTCTGCATCCGTTACACATCCGCTATATCCGCTAGGCATCCGCTGCGCATCCATGCAACTCCATCCGCTCCAGCGGTAAACGGATGCAGGGAGGAAGCGGAACGGATGCAGAACAGATGCAGAACGGATGCAGAACGGATGCAGAATAGAAACAAAGCATTTAAAACGGAAAGAACAATTAACGCTAGGCATCCGTTAGGCTTCCGCTGTGCATCCGCTAGGCTTCCACTCTGCATCCGCTTCATCCGCTGTGCATCCACTGTGCATCCGCTGTGCATCTGCTGTATCCGTTCCGCGTCCGCTTTGCTGAGGCCACCCGGAAGCCTAGCGGATGTGCCATCCACTCCCATCCGCTCCCATCCACTAGGCTTCCGTTCTGCATCCGTTTTCCATCTGCTCTACGTCCTCCCCCCGTCCGTTCCTTTCCGTGTTATCTGCTCTGTTTATGCAAATGTTTGCCCCTTTTGAGAGCGGATAACAACGGATGGAACATTTTTCTCATCCACTGTGTCCTTTTTACAAACGTTTTGCATCCGTTGGGCAGTGTGACAGGGCCTTTAATTAGAGGGAAGGTCTCAGAGAATCCTGCCTTAGCATGTGGCCGTCACAGATTCCCCTGACACAAGTGACATGAAACTGGCCACTCCCACCCCGGCCCTTCAAAATCAAACATAACCTTGATGTGACCCTCAATGAAATTGAGTTTCACACCCCTACACTATACCAAACTGACTATGTGGGAAAATCAATCTGCATCTAATCTGGCTTGTGATTGACAACTCTTTTATCTCTTTTTCATGCTCTTATTGTCAGTGGTTTTGCACAAACCACATACCATCAGAACTCAAGCATCTGTGAACAACCAGAATGCTGCTAGTCCAAAGTCTCTTTCTCCTGGATAATCTTTAAGATAATATTCCTCATTGAGCTGTTCTTCAATTACAGCTAGGTAATTCCAAACTGATCCTGAAGCATGTTATGTATCATAATCCTGAGAACCAAGTGATCCCCCAAAATTGAATCAGGACTTTCACATTGCATGCTGAGGTTTCCTACACTTTGCCAGGAAAAGGGGTAATGTGAATAATATTTCCTCGTTTTTTAATTGTGCTTCTCTTGCTCTAGCTCTGAAACCAAGTTTTGCAGCTGAAACCAATGATCAACTGACTATAAAAATAAATCCTCTTTGATAGTTAGACTCTTATTCTTAGGCAGGATCTTTCTTCTAGTTCCCTTCAGGTAGACTGTGATGACCTGGGGCATGGCAGAAAGGCAACACAGTTAATTATATCCAACTTTGCCCCCAATGTCCAGGTTACCTTCTGGCCGGAGAAAAAACTTTCCCAGGAACAACCTTTGACTTCAGAAAATGGAGTGCAAAACAGGGTAAACACAAACTGTAACTTAAAGTCCAATCAAGGCAAAATGAGGCAAATAGTTCAGCAGGGCAGGAGCAAGAATTCCAGATGTGAAGGCATGGCAATAACTGCACATAGCTGGGAAGACTCCAGGAACACAGATAAGCAAAGTCAACACAAGATAAACTCACATTTGCTCCCAGCAGCTGCTGCACTCAGCATGCATTTCTCTTAAACTCTCATTCCCAGCTGCAGCTAATCAGGGCCCTTTCCTCCCCCGTAAGCTATGCAAGCCATGTTGTTCTCTTCTCCATTCATCTCTACATGCCCTAGGATGAAGAGGGGGTGGGCCTGGGTCTTCCTCTGAACTCCCTCTCCCTTGTTCTGTCTCTTCCCTGCTCTGCCCACCCAGACTTTGCCCTTCCCCAATTTCCTCCCACAGCCAATAGAGCCACACTCCCACTCTCTATCAGCTGTTTGTTTTCCTCCTCAGATTCAGACTCCAACAGGGGCATGACACAGACCTTGATTTAAAACGATTCATGAATGATCATTCAAAGTTACAACAACACTGAAAAAGAGTGATTGTTTTTCACACTTACAACCATTGCAGCATCCCCATGGTCACATGATCAAAAGTTGGTTGCTTGGCAACTGGTTCATATTTTTGATGGTTGCAGTGTTCTGGATCATGTGATCACTTTTTGCAACCTTCTGACAAGCAAAATCAATGGGGAAGCCAGATTCGCTTAACAACTGAACTTTAAAACGGCAATAATTCACCTAATTACAGCAACAAGAAAGGTCGTAAGATGGGGCACTAAACAGCTGTCTTGCTTATCAACAGAAATGTTGAGTTCAATTGTAATTGTGACTCAAGGATTACCTGTATTGTTTAAACCAGAGCTCTCCAAATTTGGCAACTTTAAGACTTATGGACTTCAACTCCCAGAATTCTGGGAGTTGAAGTCCATAAATCTTAAAGTTGCCAAGTTTGGAGACTTCTGGTTTAAAGCATGAACAAAGTTCTAGTGACTCCTTGGAACAAAGGAAACTGCCTTGTCTCTTTACCTAGTATCCACATAACCATGGGTTTTATTATTAAACTATAAACTTTCCCATCTAAATATCTCTTGATTTTTATTAGGTTATATGAATAATACACTGAGCAAACAGTGAGCATGTTTCAATGACCCCAGTTTAACTGGACTTCAAAATAATCTATTATTGGGTGTAGTTTGGATTTTAAAAGTTACACAGGTTAGTTAAGGCATGAAATGATGGATTTAACAATTCTAATTTTTCATGCAGGTTTCAAATGAAATGATCTCAATGACCCTACTGCTCAGTTGTAAGACATTTTCTGGTAACGACAATTATAATCTTGATTATAATCTTGATTATTGAGTCCCATATTAAGAATTGACTATCGAGAAAAAAGAACTTCTTAAAGGTGTTCCATCCAGAAAGAAGCACATGAGACTGGGTTCCAAACAATAACTCTTTATTTCAAACCACTAGGTAAAGAAACGGAACATAGACCAAGCCGTGGCAGCCCTTTATATTGCGGCTTGCCTGCCGGCTTGTGGCCAATGACAGTTATTTAATTCTTCCCACCGTTTGGCAGCTTCCCGGATTGGTTCCTAGTGAACCAATCCATAAGTGGCCTTTTCAGCCAATCAGAATGAAGTACTTGGAACCTACCAAGTTCCATACAGAACACCCCTCCCCCTTTGGTTCAGTCCAATGTGGGTGACGTAGTCGCGCAGGTAGGTGAGGCTTTTCCGAGTTCTAGTTGACCTGTGCGGTTCATTCTTGTTTTGGTCTTCAAGTGGTTCAGACGGGATTGCTGCTTCTCTCAACCTTCTCCATGGAACCTCCTGGAAGGGTGAGTCAGCCATGCTGCTCCTGCCTGAGTCTCTCGGGCCGGTTGAGATGGCTCCACCGCTCCCTCCTGGTTTGGCCAGGTTGTTTGAGCTGGCCTGGCAGCCACCTTCCAGGAAGGCCTCACTTCGCTCTCCTGCTCCTGGACTTCTTTCTTGGGGTTCATCTAACCGTGAGTGCTCTTTTTGTTTGGTTAGATTGTTGTTTTTGCAGAGTTTGTTGTCTTGTTATGGGAGGTTCGTCTCTCCCTTTTTTATTTATTTGTACTTCCCCCCCTCCTTTGTTGTTTTTTTGTCGGAATTTATTATTTTCGGTTCTGCAGCGGTTTTTCTTTCAAGGTTGCGGGAACGAAGCTGGTCTATGTGTCGCTTCCATTCCCTCCCATCATCTATCATTAGTCGGTAGGACCGGGGGCCTGTGACTTGTGTGATGGTGGCTGGCAGCCATAGAGGGTCCCCGGTAAGGTTCTTGGCATAGACTAGGTTGCCGATTTTGAAGGTACGGCATTTGCTAGAGGAGTCGGGAGGCTTGTCCCATGTGTAGGTGGGGTGTAACCTGTCCAGGTGGGACCATGGTTTCCTACCCATTAACAGTTCAGTTGGGCTTTTATTTGTAGTGCTACTAGGGATAATATGTTGCGAGGTTAGGAGTTGGTTGAGTTTGTCCTGCACGTCCCCCTTGTCCATTCTCTCTAGGCCCTCCTTAGTATACCTAACCATGCATTCGGCCCTGCCATTTGCAGCCGGATGGGCCGGCGCAGTTAAGGCATGACGGATAATCTGGGCAGCCAGGTATTATTCGAACTGCAATGCGGTAAACTGAGGCCCATTGTCCAAAACCAGTACATCAGGTAGCCCATGCGTCGCAAACAGTTTGTCAAGTTGTTTCTTGACAGCCTCGGTGGTTGTGGAAGCCATGAGGATGATTTCCAACCAGTTCAAATATGCATCAACCACAATTTAAAAAGTGTTCCCCTTCATTGGCCCAGCGAAGTCAATATGTACTCTAGACCATGGACCCCGGGGAGTTTCCCAGTCTCTTATTGGTGCTTCTGGGGGGAGGTAGGCCTCACTTTCTGACAGGCGTGGCATGTTGCAACCCAGTGTTCAATGTCTTTGTCCAGCCCTGGCCACCAGTCATAACTCCTGCCCAGGGTTTTCATCTTAACTATGCCCGGATGACCCTCATGCAACATGCCTAGAATGATTTCTAGTAGGCTGCTTGGGATTACCACCCTGTCACCCTATAAGATGCACCCCTTTTTGATAGACAGCTCGATCTGTCTGGTACCGAAAGGTTTAAACATCTCAGTTTTTTTATTTTCCTCCAGCCAGCCTTTACCTACCCAGTTCAGTATTCGCGCTGTCAAAGGGTCTTTGGCTGTAGCTCTCACGATGTTGGCTACAGTCAGCGATAGCTCCAGGCAGGTCTCAAGTTGAAATGTGGAGGTAGTTGGAGCAGGGTCGTCTTCTGTGACGGGCAACGGGGAACGGCTCAGGGCATCGGCATGCGAGATGACTTTGCCAGGTCTGTGGAGTAGCATGCAGGAGTAGGCAGTGAGGAATTCAGACCACCTTGTCATTCTAGGAGACAGAATGTTCGGGGTTGGCTTGATTCCCGCAAGGATTCCAAGGAGAGGCTTGTGGTCGGTTATGATAGAAAAGGGTCTACCATAAAGGTACTCATGGAATCGTTTGACCTCGGCGATGATTGCCAGGGCTTCGCGATCAAGTTGGTGTTCTGCTTTGGAGGGCGTCTTTGAGTAAAAGGTGACCGGTGCCTCTCTGCCGTCTGGAAGCTGGTGACTCAGGATGGCGCCGACCCCAAAAGGTGAAGCATCGCAGGTGACCGTCAGAGGCAGGGTGTTGCTAAAGTGGATAAGAACGGTGTCTGACATTAATAGGTCCTTAATACCTTGGAAGGCTCTCTGTTCCTGGTGACCCCACGTCCAAGTGCTTTTTTTATCTAGCAGTCAATGTAGGGGTTCTGCTATTGTCACCTTATGGGGTAGGAATACATTGTAAAAATTTATGAGGCCTAGGAATGCCTGGAGGTCGGTTTTGTTTTTTGGTCTGGGAGTGTCTTTGATAGCCTTCACCTTCTTTTTGGTTGGGTGAATGCCTTCCTCATTGATTAAATAGCCCAAAAATTTGACCCGGTTAGTGGCCAGTTCACATTTTTCCTTCTTAACTTTTAGGCCTGATTTTCGAAAGCGAGTTAAGATTTCTCTTAACCCGGTCTCGAGCTGGCTGGCGCTTTTTGCTGAGACCAGTACATTGTCGAAGTATGGGACGACACCTTTGATTCCGATTAGTAAGCATTCCATGAGGCTTTGGAAAACACCTGGGGCAATGCTAACATCGAATTGGAGGCGGTTACATTTGAATGCCCCTCTATGCGTTACTATCATTTGTGCCTCTGCTGTTATTGGATCAACAGGTAGCTGCTGATAAGCTTGTGCTAGATCGAGTTTTGCAAATATTTTTCCTCTCCCTAGCGAGTGCAGTAAATGTTGCACTACTGGCAGTGGGTATACGCTTTGTTGAAGCGCGTGGTTCAGGGTTGCCTTATAGTCCCCACAGATGCACACTGACCCATCTTGCTTCACCGGTGTGATGATAGGCGTTTCCCATTTGGCGTGGACAATTGGTTCTAAAACCTCTTGCGCTATCAACTTATTCAGCTGTTCATCAATTTTTGGTTTAAGCGCAAATGGAATGTGTCTGGCCTTCAAACGAATGGGGGCTATTTTCAGGTCTAGGCTAAATGAAATTGGGGTCCCCTGGTACTTGCCTAGAGTCCTGTCAAATACATCTTGGAATTCGTAGAGTAGGTTCTCCTCCCAGTTGGTAGTAGCGATGCGGTTGATCCCGATCATCCCGATTCCCAGAGGCGCAAACCATTCAATTCCTAGCAGACTAGGGCAGTCATGGTTGATGATAGTCAGAGGCAAGACTTCGGTGTGTTGTTTAAATTCAACTAAAAAACATCCCAGGCAAACTACTGGGATTCGATTTCCTTGATAGTCTTTTAGCACAAGTTTTTGTTTCTTTAGTTCTTTCTGCTTGATGTTCGGAATTAGGTGCCGGATGGTATTCCAGGATACCATCGATAAGAACGACCCTGAGTCGATTTCCATCTCTCAGGGTCTCTCCTTGATGCTCACCTCTATCCAAACCTTCTTTCCACTTTCCGCCCTGGCATTATCGATGGTGACTGTCTGATGCGTTTCTTCTCTGTCACCGGTTCTTTTATTGCAGTTCCATCGGTTGCCGGCTTGTCTGTTATCGTGTCTGGGGGGGGTGCTGCCACGTCTTTTTGGACTATAGCTCTTTTTGTTGCGGCAGACCCTTTTGATATGCCCCCTTTTATTATAAGCCCGGCATATTGCATCGAGGAACCTGCATTCAGACCGCGGGTGATTGCCTCCATAGCCCGCGCATTGAAATTCTCACCAATTCTTCCTCTTTTCGCGCCATATTCTATCTGAATAGAGTCTGTGGACATCTTCGTCGTTGTCTTCAGTGTCACTCTGGGTTTCGATGTCCTCGTGGTGGGTTGTCGCTGTGGGCTGTTTCTTTCCTCCCTCTGCCTTTTTCTCCCTGGTTTGGGTCAGCAGGTCTGGAACTGTGTTCATTTGCCGCATGTTGGCTGTTGACTTTCTCGCTGCTTAGGCAGCGGTTGCCTCAGCAATGGCCTCAGCCACGGTTATGTTCGGCCTGTTGAGTAGTTTGCTCTGAAGGGTAGAGTCTTTCAGGCCGAGGACTACGCGGTCTCTCATATCCTTGTCTTTGCTTTGAAACTCACATGCTCTTCCAATGTGTCTCAAGGCTGCCACAAAGTCTGCTTTGGTTTCACCCTCCTTCTGGTCCCTTTTGTAAAAATCATGCCTTTTGATTAGATTGGAGACCACTGGTGTGTAGTGTGTTTGGAGCATTTGGTTCAAGTCAGACTAGGTTATCTGCTTAACATCTCTGGGTTTCGCCAGCACCTTCGCCATTTTGAATACGGCCGGTCCGCAGTGTGTCAGGAAGAGAGCCCTCTTCCTTTGATTTGAGATTTCTTCCATCTCGTTGCTTTCTAAGAACATAAGAAAGCAATTGATATACGATTCCCAATCCTCTACATCTGGATAGAAGAATGCGGGCGGTGCATTGTTACAGCCATCTCTTTTAGTTTGGTTCAGATCACCGTGTGCTTCGGTCTCTGCTTCTTCGATGATCCCACCTTCATCGCCAGTGTTCCGTCTGGAAAGAAGTGTGTGAGATCAGGTTCCAAACAACAACTCTTTATTTCAAACCGCTAGGTAAAAAACGGAACATAACCCAAGCCGCGGCAGCCCTTTATATAGCAGCTAGCCTGCCAGCTTGTGGCCAATGACAGTTATTTAATTCTTCCTGCCATTTGGCAGCTTCCCGGATTGGTTCCTAGCGAAACAATCCGTAAGTGGCCTTTTCGGCGAATCAGAATGAAGTACTTGGAACCTACCAAGTTCCATACAGAACAAAAGGGCTTCTAAATATACTTAAAATGAACCTCACTGAAATTACAATATTCATAGTCTAGTGATATCTTGAACTGTTGAGATTTCCATGAAATTGGATATATTCTCTGACCTGGGTTTTTTGATGCTCATTTTTAGCCTTCTTAAGGACTACAAATGTAAAATGAAGGAAGTAGTTATTTAGAAAATGTACAAGAGATCTCTGCAGATCAAATTGTGTATTGGCAATAAGAAAATGACTTTGTATTGGACCTAGATAACTCACATAAAAATCTTTTGTAAGAAATTGCATTCTTGGCTATAATTCTACATAGTTATTCACTGCACATTAATAAATTGCATTTTCAACAGTTTGTGGTCTTAATTGAAAACTGGATGAGTCAGAGGTGGCAGTACAGAGGAATAAATATTTGCTTCCTCTTGCCAAAAAAAAGAGGTGGGGAAAGGTATTTCTTTTAAATATTTTTTCAGGGTCCTTCCTACACAAATCACAACAATATGCAAACACTACTTCAAAGCAGGGTAGCTGACAGTTAAGGAGAAGGACATAGCTGAGGTGACAGGATCATCGTGGCATATTGAAAGTTAATCTGCTTTCTCCGTTGGTTTTGAATGTTGAGTTCAGTTTTGCCTCCTAATATGACATGTAGTATAATTATTGCTCTTTAGTATAGCTATAGATCTGGAGCCAATTTGGTGTAGAGGTTAAGGTACTGGCCTAGAAACTAGTCCTACCTTAAGCCCCTGTCACACTGCACCAACGGATGCAAAGAGGATGTAAAATGGACAAAAAAGCTTGCCATCCGTTGGTTAACGCGATGTATCCGTTCTGTACTCACTGCCTCCATTTTGCTTCCTCTCTATCCGTCCAGCATCCGTTTATGGATGTTTCATCCGCTCAGAAAGTTTTGAGCTGCTCAAAACTTTTGCGCAGAAAATGTATCCAATCCGTCCGTTCTGCATCCACTAGGCATCCGCTAGGCATCCGCTAGGCATCCGTTCTGCATCCGTTACGCATCTGCTATATCCGCTAGGCATCCATTCCGCATCCGCGCAACTCGCATCCGCTCAGACGCAGGGAGGAAGCGGAACGGATGCGAAACGGATGCAGAACAGATGCCTACCAGATGCAGCACGGAAACAAATCATTTAAAATGGAAAAAACGTTCACAGAGGGGACCTATCTCGGATATTAAGGATGTCTAGAGGATGCCAAGAGGATGCCTAGAGGATGCAAAGGGACACCCATACTGCCTATAAAAAGGGGGAGCAACTCACCTGCATCTCACTTTCAGCCCAGCAGCCCAGCTGTGCAGACCTCTGCAGCCTTCATCTGACTCTTCCTCTTCCACAGCATCCAATCATGTCAACCGTGGATCGTAACACAGTCCTTTTGGCAACCACCATCCTTCTGCAACAGTGCGAAGCCATCTACAGGCTCTGTGAACTCTACTACGGGAAGAAAAAGAGGCGGCCAAGAAGCATCTGGGTCTGAAGATTGATTCGGAGAAGAGCAGAGTACGGACTGAACAACAAGCTGATGGTGGAGCTCAGGAAGGAAGACACTCAGGCATTCTAGAACTTCATGAGGATGCCTCCAGCCATGTTTGATGAAGTTTGCAGCGGCTGACACCCAGGTTGACCAAGGCAAACACCAACTTCCGGCCAAGCCTGGAACCTGGGCTCAAGGTGGCACTCACTCTGCGCCACCTGGCCTTAGGGACCACCTACAGGAGCATGCAGTACGGCTGGAGGGTGCCACACAACACCATAAGCATTGAGGTCAGAGACGTGGTGCAGGCCATCATCGAAGAATACATGGAAGAGCTCCTCCAGTGCCCCTCCACTGAAGAAGGATGGAAGAAAGTTGCAGAGCAGTGGTATCAGAGGTGGAACTTCCCACACACCGTTGGAGCCATAGATGGCAAGCACATGGCCTGCAAAGCACCACCCAAGTCGGGGTCCACTTATTTCAACTACAAGGGCTTCTTCAGCATCGTCCTATTTGCCATGGTCAATGCTGACTGCAAGTTCATGTGCATCAATGCTTCAGGCAATGGCTCATGTTCAGATGCCCAGATATACAAAATCAGTGACCTCAAGGAGGGGCTGGAACGCAACCTCACCATGGGCTTCCCATATCCAGACCCCCTGCCCAATAACACGCAAGATGTGCCCTACTTCATCATGGGGGATGACGCCTTCTCCCTCAGAACCTACCTCATGAAACCCTACACTTCCAGACTCCTCACCCCTGAAGAGAGGATCTTCAACTACAGGCTGTCCAGGGCAAGGCGGGTGGTGGAGAACGCCTTTGGCATCCTGGCCAACAGGTTCCAGGTACTTCTCACCACCATGCAGCATTGCCCAGAGACCATGAGGAGGATCGTGGAAGCTTGCTGCATCCTGCACAATCTCATGCGCACCCGCTACCCAGTCTTGCAGAACAGCCTCGTGGACCTTCAACAAGGCAATGGGGACATGGAGCCTAGTGAATGGAGGCAAGGGCAAAACCTAATAGATTTGCAAGGCCCCAACAAAGCCTCACGTGAAGGGGAGAACCAGCGCAACCTCCTGAGACACTGGTGCAACTCCCCAGCTGGAGCAGTGGAGTGGCAAGACAGGATGATAGATGATTAATGGGTGCTTCCTTCAGCCTGTCTCATCACACGGATGAGATTGGGCCATGTATGTTGGGTGGGCCTACAATGAACAGGGCATTTAATAAAGAGTTGTGTTTGTGTTGACATGTGTGGATGATGATTACATTATTATTGATAATAAAGGGCCATAGGTGTGGCACCTGGGAGGGTGGACCATACAGTCCCACTATGCTTGCACTGGAGGTTTATCTATCCCACAGCTATTACCCATACCAAAGGTATCCCTGCCCATCCCACTGCTATCTTAACCCATCCCACAAGCATGCAAAGGCTTAAACCAATTCTAAAAGTTTCCACCAAGGCTTTATTAAAAAAAAAAGAAATGAAGCAAGTGTGTGAATCAAAGATAAACTTTATTGAACAACAAGCTGTAAAAGAAAAATGACCCAAGTCAAGTGTCCAAATAAAGTCCACAGGTAGCCAGCCAGCCAGTCTTTGGCACTCCTCTTGGTCACTCGGAGGTGTGCCCAGTCTCAGGGGTGAAGGGTCCAGGTGCTGTGGAGGTGGGTGCTGCTGCAGTGTTGGTCTGAAGCACCACTGGGGTGCCTGGCCCCGAGAAGATAACAGGTGACGGTGTGTTGAGAAAGTTCTCAGATAGCTGGCTCAGACCTGTGATGCTGAGAGGTCCTTCCTCCATGCCATGGGTGTCAGCCCCAGTACTGATGACAGATGTACTGAGGCCGGGCTTGGCTGTGGGGTGGAGGAAGGAGTAGTGTAGTGGGGCTGTCTGATCTGCAGCTGGGTGAGGACAGGTGTGGGTGGCATCGGTGGCGTGGGTGGCATCGCTGTTGTCGGTGGCATCATTGGCATGGGTGGCATCGGTTGCATCAGTGGAACCGGTGGCAATGGTGTCGCCCGATGACTCTGTGCCTGGACTGGGAAGTGCTGCTGCCTGTGCTGCTGGACCTCCTGGTAGCCGTAGCCCTGGTAGGTGAGGGGCTGTGGGAAGCCTTGGAATGGGAGGGACATCACCTGGGGTGGAGGAGCAGACCTGGACTGGATGGGAGCAGGTTTCTCTGGATCTGGAGGGTTGTGAAGCAGCTCAGTGATCCGGTCCTTCACCCCCTGGTACTGGGCTTCCTCCATGTTCCTGAGGGTCTGGTTGACATAGGTGAGGAAGGGCTTGCGGTTGGAGGATGAGGAGTCGGTGTTGACCAGCTGAGAGAGGAGATCTATACTGGTGTGGATGGTGTCCCTAATCTCCAGCAGGACAGTGTGGCTCTGCCCCTCCTGCTGTCTGGCTCTCTACCTTTCTGTGGAGGTGGAGCTGGGGTGGTGGTGGATGCAGCTACGGCTGTGTGTATGCACCGTCTCCTTTCTCCCATCGCACCAGGGAGTCCTCCACGCACTCCACCACGGTTACAACACTTGTCCGTGGGTTCTCCGCCGTGGCACGCTCCACAGAAACCTGCCTGGAGACCGGGACTGACTCTCGGCCGGAAGAGTACTGGGTCTCAGCAGGCTGCCGGAGAGAGAGGGTAGTGAGAGGGGCTCCTGATGCTCCTCGTTGGCGGATCTCACCCTCCAGGAAGCTGCACCTGGCCATGACGTAGGTTTCTCTGTCCGTCAGCTTAACCGTGGCCTGGCTAGATTTCTTCAGGTGCAGCTTCCCGTACGAGGTGTGCATGTGCTTCTACCAGCCAAGGAGCACCTCCAAAGTGTAACCCATGCTCTCCGCCCTCTCTCTTCAAGCAGCCTGCTTCCTTTTGGTGTCCCTGTACAGCCGGTGTCCCTTCTGCCACAGATAGTCATTCTCTCTCAGCCACTCCAGCACCTCATCCTCATGTTCCTCCTCAATATAGTATTGCCTCCTCTCCCGTTGTCGCATACGCCTCTTCTTCCCTTTGGCAGGACCAGATGGGCCCTCATCAGAGGGGCTCCCAGGTGGTAGGGGCTGTTCCTCCACACCAGCAGCAGCAGCAGCAGCAGTAGGATCATCATCATCATCATCATCATCATCATCATCATCATCATCATCACCATCACCAGCAGGATCATAATCATAATCATCAGCAGCAGCAGCAGCAGCAGCAGGATCATCATCATCATCATCAGCACCAGCACCAGCAGCACCAGCAGCACCAGGATTAGTAGCAGCAGAGTAAGCACCAGCAGTGCCAGCAAGACCAGGAGCACGAGCAGGACCAGGAGCACGAGAAGGACGACCAGGATGAGCAAGACCAGGAGCACGAGTAGTACGAGCAGTACGAGCAAGTCCAGGAGCATGAGCAGGACGAGCAGGACCAGCAGGACCAGCAGGACCAGGAGCAGCATCAGCAGAGTAAGCACCAGCAGTAGCACCACCGCCAGGAGCAGCTTCAGCAGAGTAAGCACCAGCAGAAGCACCACCGCCAGGAGCAGCTTCAGCAGAAGCTCCAGCACCAGATGAGCGAGCCCGAGCAGCAGAAGCCCCAGCAGAAGCAGAGTCAGGGACAGGGGGCGGGAGGGTGGCCCTGTCCCTCTTGCCAGGGATGGCGGCAGTTTGCTGAGGCTTTCGCTTCTTCCCCATGGTTGTGGGGTTGCTGGGTGGCAGGGAGGCTGGCAGGGAGGCTGGCCGGCACCAAGGCTTGCACCAAGGGTTGCAGGAAGCCTGGCAGGCAGGCAGGCACCAAGGCTGGCAGGCAGCCTTGCAGGCAGGCTGGCAGGCAGGCTGGCAGGAAGGCAGGCAGGCTGGCAGGCAGGCTGGCAGGCAGGCTGGCAGGCAGGCAGGCAGGCAGGCAACAAGGCTGGCAGGCAGACTGGCTGGCAGGGAGGCTGGAAGGCAGGCTGGCAGCAAGGCTGGCAGGCAGGCAGAGAGCAAGGCTGGCAGAGAGGCTGGCCAGGAGGCTTGGAGGCATGCTGGCAGGAAGGCTGGCAGCAAGGCTTGCAGGCAAGCATGCAGACAGGGCAGGCAAGGACTCGATGTATCCGGCAGCAGGTCTTTCCTCCGAATGCTGGCCACGTGCGAGCTGCTTCCCTTTATATCCGCATGGCTTACGCAATGCACCCCCCCCCCCGCATGCGCAATTAATGCTTGGCATCTGTTCGGCTTCCGCTGTGCATCCGCTGTGCATCCGCAAGGCTTCCGCTCTGCATCCGCTTCATCCGCTCTGCATCCGCTCTGCATCCGCTGTATCCGTTCCGCATCTGCTTTGCTGAGGTCCCCCGGAAGCCTAGCAGATGTGCCATCCGCTCCCATCCGTTTCCATCCGCTGGGCTTCCGTTCGCATCCGCTTTCCATCCGCCCTGCGTCCTCCCCGCATCCGTTCTTTTCCGTGTTATCCACTCCGGTTATGCAAATTTTTGCCCCTTTTGAGAGCAGATAACAACGGATGGAACATTTTGCTTGTCCGTTGTGTCCTTTTTACATACGTTTTGCATCCGTTGGGCAGTGTGACAGGGCCTTAAGGCATGAAAGCTGGCTGGGAGACTTTGGGCCAGTTATTTTCTCTCAGCCCAATTCACCTCATAGAACTGTTGTGGGGGAAGTGAGGGAAGAGAAGGAGAAAGGGAGTATTAGATACATTTGCCACCTTGAGTTAAAATAGCAAAAGCAGGATAAAAACATCTAATAAAATAAATTAAAACGTAAAATAAATAATTCCCAAAACTGAGAAATGAACGATAAGTATCTGCCCTCTCCAAATGTTTGTTGAGAGTTTTGCTAACGATCCATCTTTTGCCACCCCTTTGCTCAATTATTTTTATAAAATCACTTCTACGATCATATGTTGCCCATAGACTGGGTTTAAATAACTGTGAGAAGACGTAGATCCATCTGCAGCACTGATGATGTTGCCTAGCTTGGTAATGAACTGTCTTCAAGAAAAGCATCAAGGTCAGAGAACATGAAGAAGCTTACAGTTCAACCCTGAACTACAAATATTCTCTTATGTCAGTACCATCTATAAGTATTTGGCTCTGGTTTCTTAATCAGTGTTTCCCTTATCACATAACAATCATTACTGAAATTTAAGGTAGTTTTACACCGTTTATTCAGACTGATATGGAACTTCCATAGAAGATAGAAGGTCATTTAGTTTTCCTCAACAACTTACATGAGTGAAGAGATGCAGCCATTCAAGGGACCAGATTATATATTTTGGGAGGGGGGAGAGACACTGCTAGGATCCAGAATATAGAAAATGGAGTCTGCCATAAGTGCATGTATATTTTCCATGCTCTAGTCTCATCTGCAGAGAGATGGTGGAATGGAAAGATGAAGGAAGAAAGACATAAGAGACATAGGAGAGAAGGTGTACAGGAACTGTTCCATATTAACATACTCCTAATAGGCTATTCCTATTGGACAAGAATGCCCGACGCTGATTGGCCACTTTACTCGACGCTGATTGGCCAATAATAGCAAGCCTATGATTGGCCAATTCAAGCGGCAGGAAAAACAAGTAGTCGTCATTGGACACTAGCCGCGAGCAGCTTCTCTATATAAAGAGCTTCTGCAGCTCCTGGTTAAGATGGACTTTCTGCACTAAATAAAATAGCTGAAGTTACGCTGGTCTCTGAGTCTCCTTCTGCGAACACAACACTGGAGACAAGGATGGGATTCTGAGAAAGGAGACCAGTCGGGCACATGGCATCGAGAACTGAGCAGACAAAATGGCTGGAACCAACTCGCCACCCGCACCATTCAACCCAGCAACAGAGGACTGGGAATCCTACATCGATAGATTCCTCATATTCCTGGAGAGTAACGATCTACAAGGAATCTTGGAAAACTGAAAAAGAGCTGTGTTCCTGATGCACTGTGGACCCACAGTGTTCAAGATGGCCAACGCACTAGCGAAACCAGACGATGTAAAGCAGATGGCCTGGCCAGATCTAGAGAAGCTGCTGAAGGCTCACTACACACCAACCATCTTCAGCCATTGTGGGTACCGGTGAAGATAACAAAAATAACATGACCATGGTCCTATAGACTAGAAACAGATGATGGCCAAATCTGGCGGAGACACATTGACCAGTTACAGTCACGAACACTAGAACGCACCACCGACACACCCAGACACGAAGAACAACACACACACACACACCAGCAACACCACAAACATTACACAAAAATATCACCAGACCAACCAGAGAAGGGTTGGTCAATAACAAATAAGAGGGGGGGAAACCCTCCGGTAGAAAAAGAAACCCCTCTGGTAGAAAAAGAAACCCTACAAAGCCAAAATATATACAATAAAAAACATTCGCAAATAAATGCAAGTAAAAACAATGACCTACCCGCAGAAGTCTTTGGCGAAGAGCAGGAGGCACAAGAAGACCTGGATGCCTTGTCGGAAAGGAGCAGCCGAGCTGACTCTACCAGCCCGAGTAGGCCAGGCGGGAGCGGCATGGCTGACTCTACCTTCCAGGAGGTTCGACAGAGAAGGACAGGAGAAACAGCGATCCCGTCCGAACCCACTGAAGATGACGACACAACTAAACTGCGCAGGTCAACTAGGCAACCTAGAAGCCCCACCTCCTTATGTGACTATATACGGTAGGACCATACCAAGATGGGAGGGGTGTTCCATATTAACATATTCCTAATAGGCTATTCCTATTGGACAAGAATGCCCAACGCTGATTGGCTACTTGACGCTGATTGGCCAATTATAGCAAGCCTATGATTGGCCAATTCAAGTGGTGGGAAAAACAAGTAACCATCATTGGACACTAGCCGCAAGCAGCTCTCTATAAAAAGAGCTGCCGCGGCTCCTGGTTAAGACGGACTTTCTGCACTAAATAAAATAGCTGAAGTTACGCTGGTCTTCGAGTCTCCTTCTTCTGCGAACACAACAGGAACAACCTATAAAAATGCCAATGTTCACTCTATACTTGTATTGCAAGGCATTCTTGCATTGGTTTTGTCTTAGTTATTCATATTTTTTGTACTGGTTTGGCAGTTAAATTGGAAATACATTTTGTTGGGTGGAATTCTGTAATTGCTTTGTCTTGCTGATTTGTACAAACTTGGTAAGGATATAGAATAAATAAAGGCGGAGCTATGTCTCGGTGTTACAGCTGCGATCTCGGGGCTCTGAGATCTCAGCTGA
>BLBF01000032.1:10122052-10164848 GCA_015471245.1 Laticauda colubrina | reverse complement strand
TCGAACGGGAGAGACAACAAAGGACTGATTTGTAAGTGAACTGACATTGGATATTCTACATGGACTTTGCTAAATGAATACCCCTGAATGGACTGACTACATGGTAAATGAATATTGGACTGTTATTTGACTATGCCATAAACTTATACTGGAATAAAATATATTCTTGATAACACAAGCGTATCTGTTATTTTTACTGTATGTTAATAAACATACAAGCTTAGCTCACTCATTTATCTGTGTGCCTATCTGACTAACGCTGCACATTCTGTTTAGCTTGTCTACCTAACCCTGGTTGGGGAACCCAGGCTTAACAACCTATAAAATGGGGGAGCAACTCGTCTGCATCGCACTTTCAGCCCAGCAGCCCAGCGGTGCAGACCTCTGCAGCCTTCATCTGACTCTTGCTCTTCCACAGCATCCAGTCATGTCCACCATGGATTGCGACAAAATCCTTTCGGCAGCCAACATCCTTCTCCAACACTGCAAAACCATCTACAGTCTCTGTGAACAGTACTACGGGAAGAAAAGGAGCCACCCAAAAAAAGTCTGGCTCCGAAGATGGTTCATCAGAAGAGCACAGTACGTACTTTATGACAAGCTGATGGCGGAGCTAAGGAGCGAAGACCCTCGGGCGTTCCAGAACTTCATGAGGATGCCTCCAGCCATGTTTGACGAAGTTGTGCAGCGGCTGACACTCAGGTTGTCCAAGACAAACACCAACTTCCTGCCCAGCCTGGAATCTGGGCTCAAGGTGGCACTGACTCTGCGCCACCTGGCCTCAGGGACCACCTACAGGAGCATGCAGTACGGCTGGAGGGTGCCACCCAGCACCATCAGCTTTGTTCTCAGAGAAGTGGTGCAGGCCATCATCGAAGAATACAAGGAGGAGCTCCTCCAGTGCCCCTCCACTGAAGAAGGATGGAAGAAAGTTACAGAGCAGTGGTATCAGAAGTGGAACTTCCTCCACACCGTTGGAGCCATAGATGGCACGCACGTGGCCTGCAAAGCTCCAGCCAAGTCGGGGTCCCCTTATCAGAACTACAAGGGTTTCTTCAGCATCATCCTCTTCGCCATGGTCGATGCTGACTACAAGTTCATGTACATCGATGTTTCAGGCAACGGCTCATCTTCAGATGCCCAGGTATACAACGACAGTCATCTCAAGGAGGGGCTGGAAAGCAACCTCATGGTGGGCTTCCCAGATCCAGACCCGCTGCCCAACGACATGCAAGATGTGCCCTACTTCATCATGGGGATGACGCCTTCTCCCTCACAACCTACTTCATGAAGCCCTACACCTCCAGATGAAGAGAGGATCATGAAGCCCTACACCCATGAAGCCCTATACCCATGAAGAGAGGATCTTCAACTACAGGCTGTCCAGGGCAAGGCGGGTGGTGGAGAACGCCTTTGGCATCCTGGCCAACAGGTTCCAGGTACTTCTCACCAACATGCAGCATCGCCCAGAGACCATGAGGAGGATCGTGGAAGCTTGCTGCATCCTGCACAATCTCATGCGCACCCGCTACCCAATCTTGCAGAACAGGCTCATGGACCTCCAGCAAGGCAATGGGGACATGGAGCCTGGGGAATGGAGGCAAGGGCAAAACCTGATCGACACTGAGGATGTGCAAGGCCCCAACAGAGCCTCACGTGAGGCGAAGAAGCAGTGCAACCTCCTGAAACACTGGTGCAACTCCCCAGCTGGAGCGGTGGAGTGGCAAGACAGGATGGTAGATGCTTTATGGATGGTTCCTTCAGCCTGTCTCATCACACAGATGAGATTGGGCCATGTATGTTTGGTTGGCCTACAATGAACAGGGCGTTTAATAAAGAGTTGTGTTTATGTTGACATGTGTGGATCAATGCTTACATTGTTATTGATAATGAAGGGCCATAGGGGTGGCACCTGGGAGGGTGGACCATACAGTCCCACTATGCTTGCACTGGAGGTTTATCTATCCCACAACTATTACCCATCCCATAGGTATCCCTGCCCATCCCACAGGTATCCCTTCCCATCCCACAGGTATCCCTTCCCATCCCACAGGTATCCCTTCCCATCCCACAGCTATCTTAACCCATCCCAAAGGTATCCCTGCCCATTCCACTGCTATCTTAACCAATCCCACAAGCATGCAAAGGCTAAACAATTTCTAAAAGTTTCCACCCAGACTTTATAGAAAAAAATTAATGAAGCAAGTGTGTGAAACAAAGATAAACTTTATTAATAACAAGCTGTAAAATAAACATGACCCAAGTCAAGTGTCCAAATAAAGTCCACAAATATCCAGGCAGCCAGTCTCTTGCACTCCTCTTGGTCACTCGGAGGCGTGTGCCCAGTCTAAGGTGTTATGGAGCAGGTGTTGTGGAGGTGGGTGCTGCTGCAGTGCTGGTCTGAGGTGTTATTGGAGTTCCTAGCCCCGAGTGGACAACAGGGGACGGTGTGTTGAGGAAGGTGTCGGACAGCTGGCTCAGCCCCGTGATGCTGAGAGGTCCTTCCTCCATGCCATGGGGTGTCAGCCCCAGTACTGAGGACAGATGTACTCAGGCCGGGCTTGGCTGTGGGTTGGAGGAAGGAGCATCTGTGGAGTCGGTGGCATCTGTGGCGTGGGTGGCATCGGTGGCATCATTGGAATCGGTGGCAATGGTGTCACCCGATGACTCTGTGCCTGGACTGGGAAGGACTGCTGCCTGTGCTGCTGGACCTCCGGGTAGCTGTAGCCCTGGAAGGTGAGGGGCTGTGGGAAACCTTGGTATGGAAGGGACATCACCTGGGTTGGAGGAGCAGACCTGGACTGGGTGGGAGCAGGTTCCTCTGGATCTGGAGGGTTGTGAAGCAGCTCGGTGATCTGGTCCTTCACCACCTGGTACTGGGGTTCCTCCATGTTCCTGAGGGTCTGGTTGACATAGGTGAGGAAGGGCTTGTGGTTGGAGGATGAGGAGTCGATGGGGACCAGCTGAGAGAGGAGACCTATGCTGGTGCGGATGGTGTCCCTGATCTCCACCAGGACCTTGTGGCTCTGCCCCTCCTGCGGTCCGGCTCTCTGCCTTACTGTGGTGGCGGAGGTGTGGGTGGATGCGGCTTTGGCAGTGGTGGACTCGATGTCTCCTTTCTCCCACCGCACCAGGGAGTCCTCATCGCTCTCCACCACGTTTTCAACACCTGCCCGGGGGTTCTCCGCCGTGGCATGCTCCACAGATACCTGCATGGAGACAGGGACGGACTCTCAGCCAGAAGAGTACTGGCTCCCAGCAAGCTGCCGGAGAGAGAGGGTAGAGATTTGGGCTCCTGGTGCTCCTCGGTGGCGGACCTCACCCTCCAGGAAGCTGCACTTGGCCATGACATAGTTCTTTCTGTCCGTCAGCTTAACCCTGGCCTGGCCAGATTTTTTGCGGTGCAGCTTCCCGTACCAGGTGTGCATGTGCTTCCACCAGCCGAGGAGCACCTCCGAAGTGTAGCCCAGACTCTCCGCCCTCTCTCTCCAAGCAGCCTGCTTCCTCTTGGTGTCCCTGTACAGCCGGTGTCCCTTCCGCCACAGATAGTCGTTCTCTCTCAGCCACTCCAGCACCTCATCCTCGTGCGCTTCCTCAATGTAGTACTGCCTCCTCTCCCGTTGTTGCATACGTCTCTTCCTCCCTTTGGCAGGACCAGATGGGGCCTCATCAGAGGGGCTTCCAGGTTGTAGGGGCTGCTCCTCTACACCAACAGCAGCAGCAGCAGCAGCATCACCAGCAGGATCATAATCATCATCATCATCAGCAGCAGCAGCAGCATAATCACCAGCAGGATCATAAGCAGCAGCAGCAGCAGCAGCAAGACCAGGATGAGCAGCAGCAGAGTAAGCACCAGCAGCAGGGTCAGCAAGACCAGGAGCACGAGCAGAACGAGTAGGACCAGCAGGACCAGCAGGACCAGGACCAGCTTCAGCAGAGTACGCAGCAGAAGCACCACCGCCGGGAGCAGCTACAGCAGAAGCTCTAGCAAAAGAAGAGCGAGCCCAAGTAGCAGAAGCCCCAGCAGAAGATGAGTCAGGGACATGGGGCAGGAGGGTGGCCCTGTCCCTCTTGCCAGGGATGGCAGCAGGTTGCTGAGACTTTCGCTTCTTCCCCATGGTTGTGGGGTTGCTGGCTGGCAGGAAGGCTTGCAGGAAGGCTGGCAGGCACCAAGGCTGGCAGGAAGCCTGGCAGGAAGCCTGTTAGGAAGGCTGGCAGGAAGCCTGTTAGGAAGGCTGGCAGGAAGGCAGACACCAAGGCTGGCAGACAGACTGGCTGGCAGGGAGGCTGGAAGGCACGCTGGCAGCAAGGCTGGCAGGAAGGCTTGAAGGCAGGCTGGCAGCAAGGCTGGCAGGGAGGCTGGAAGGCAGGCTGGCAGCAAGGCTGGCAGGGAGGCTGCCCAGGAGGCTGGGAGGCAGGCTGGGAAGCAGGCTTGCAGGCAGACATGCAGGCAAGAACTCGAGGTATCCAGGAGCAGGTCTTTCCTCGGAATGCTGGCCACGTGCGAGCTGCTTCCCTTTATATCCGGGGGGTTTGCGCAATGCATCCCCCCCGCATGCGCAATTAATGCCAGGCATCCGTTAGGCTTCCGCTGTGCATCCGCAAGGCTTCTGCTGTGCATCCGCAAGGCTTCCGCTCTGCATCCGCTTCATTCGCTGTATCTGTTCCGCGTCTGCTTTGCTGAGCCCCCCCGGAAGCCTAGCGGATGCGCCATCCGCTTCCATCCACTGTGCTTCCGTTCCGCATCTGCTTTGCATCCACCCTGCGTCCTCCCCGCGTCCGTGTTGTCTGCTCCAATTATGCAAATTTTCACCCCTTTTGAGCACAGATACAACGGATGTAACATTTTTCTCTTCCGTTGTGTCCTTTTTGCATCCGTTGGGCAGTGTGACACGGCCTTTACAAGATGCTAATAAGAAACAATGTGTGCAAGAATAGTGGAGGGGAAGTTCTATTTAAAAGCAAAAATGACTTTTAAGCTTCTTGGAAAAAAACAAACAAGTGGTTATGCTTAATTTAGCTTTCTTGAAATTAATCTGTTCTCCTTTTATAAATTTTAGAAACTCACAAAGCAAACAAAATACATTCCCATTGAATAATTGGCTTAAGCCAAAATGGGATTTTATTTTTCTAAAAGTAGGACTGGTGGATTTTTTAAAAAAAGATAGTTGTAAATTGATTTAGTTAATTCCATTTACACCATGAAAACATATTGACAATATTGAATAATAAAGTTATTGAAAATCATAAGCTGAAGCAATATGAATAAAATATTCAGAATCCACAATGCTTTCAAAACAGCAAAGCTGCAGGCTGGCAGTTGAAGTCACGGTACATAAAACTTTCCACAGCACCAGTAGTGAGTGCTAGAATTGTACATTAGACAAAGCCAAAAAAAAAAAAAAATCAGTCACAATTTCCAACAGAACTTCTAAGGAACCTCTAACATATTCCCAGTTATGAAAGACTGGGTTAGACTGATGCTCTTAGGATTTCATCACTTCCCTCAGCAATTTTTCTGAGTTAGACAGGCAGAACTTTATTTCAGTCATTGACCCAGAGAAATACAGTCATTAAAATGGACAACGCAAAACTATTTCTTAACAACAGGAACTAACAGCAACTACAGTGGGTAAAGCTTTCACATAATGTAGCAAAATTTTCCACTTTTAGAGAAATGAACTTAACTTGATGTTTTAAGAGGCAGTGCAGATAAGAACTCTCAGAGTACCCCAAACATTTAGGTAAAAGAGGGGTAATCAGCTGGTGGCGAATGTCCCTGTAGAATTGGCCATAGAGAAGAACAAGATCTGAGGTTTCTATGGCACCCATATCACAGGGACAGTGTTGGATTTTATATAAGTTCCCCCCACCCTAATATTTTTCCTTCTGGAACAGCGGTGGGGAGAAAATTAAACCAATCTGTGATACAATAAGGCTGGTTTAGACATTAATGTTCAGTCATTTGTGATTATGAGAGAAAACAGCAGTTTCTTTTTGACCCTGTCAAAAACCCCTGTCACACTGCACCAACGGATGCAAAGAGGATGTAAAATGGACAAAAAAGTTTGCCATCCGTTGGTTAACGCGATATACTCACTGCCTCCGTTTTGCTTCCTCTCTATCCGTCCAGCATCCGTCTATTGACGTTTCATCCGCTCAGAAAGTTTTGAGCTGACCAAAACTTTTGCGCAGAAAATGTATCCAATTCGTCCGTTATGCATCCGCTACGCATCTGCTACGCATCCGTTCTGCATCCATTCTGCATCCGCTATATCCGCTAGGCATCCGCTGCACATCCGTGCAACTCGCATCTGCTCGGACGCAGGGAGGAACCGGAACGGACGCAGAACGGATGCAGAATGGATGCAGAACGGATGCCAAGTGGAAACAAAGCGTTTAAAACGGAAAAAACGTTCGCAGAGGGGACCTATCTCGGATATTAAGGATGTCTACAGGATGCCTAGAGGATGCCTAGAGGATGCCTAGAGGATGCCTAGAGGATGCCTAGAGGATGCAAAGGGACACCTATACTGCCTATAAAAAAGGGGAGCAACACATCTGGATCTCACTTTCAGAACAGCAGCCCTGCGGTGTGGACCTCTGCAGCCTTCATCTGCCTCTTCCTCTTCCACAGCATCCAGTCATGTCCACCGTGGATCGTAACACGGTCCTTTTGGCAGCCACCATCCTTCTGCAACAGTGCGAAGCCATCTACAGGCTCTGTGAACTCTACTACGGGAAGAAAAAGGGGCAGCCAAGAAGTGTCTGCGTATGAAGATGGATCGCCAGAAGAGCAGAGGACGGACTGTACAACAAGCTGATGGTGGAGCTCAGGAGCGAAGACACTCAGGCCTTCCAGAACTTCATGAGGATGCCTCCAGCCATGTTTGATGAAGTTGTGCAGTGGCTGACACCCAGATTGACCAAGACAAACACAAACTTCCATCCCAGCCTGGAACCTGGGCTCAAGGTGGCACTCACTCTGCACCACCTGGCCTCAGGGACCACTTACAGGAGCATGCAGTACGGCTGGAGGGTGCCACACAACACCATCAGCATTGTTGTCAGAGAAGTGGTGCAGGCCATCATCGAAGAATACAAGGAGGAGCTCCTCCAATGCCCCTCCACTGAAGAAGGATGGAAGAAAGTTGCAGAGCAGTGGTATCAGAGGTGGAACTTCCCACACACCGTTGGAGCCATAGATGGCAAGCACGTGGCCTGCAAAGCGCCAGCCAAGTCAGGGTCCACTTATTTCAACTACAAGGGCTTCTTCAGCATCATCCTCTTCGCCATGGTCGATGCTGACTACAAGTTCATGTACATCGATGCTTCAGGCAGTGGCTCATCTTCAGATGCCCAGGTATACAACGCCAGTGACCTCAAGGAGGAGTTGGAACGCAACCTCATCATGGGCTTCCCAGATCCAGACCCCCTGCCCAACGACATGCAAGATATGCCCTACTTCATCATGGGTGATGATGACTTCTCTCTCACAACCTACCTCATGAAGCCCTACACCTCCAAATGCCTCACCCGTGAAGAGAAGATCTTCAACTACAGGCTGTCCAGGGCAAGGCGGGTGGTGGAGAACGCCTTTGGCATCCTGGCCAACAGGTTCCAGGTACTTCTCACCACCATGCAGCATCACCCACAGACCGTGAGGAGGATCATGGAAGCTTGCTGCATCCTGCACAATCTCATGCGCACCCGCTACCCAGTCTTGCAGAACAGGCTCGTGGACCTCCAACAAGTCAATGGGGACATGGACCCTGGGGAATGGAGGCAAGGGTGAAACCTGATAGACACTGAGGATGTGCAAGGCCCCAACAGAGCCTCATGTGAAGGGAAGAAGCAGCGCAACCTCCTGAGACACTGGTGCAATTCCCCAGCTGGAGCAGTGGAGTGGCAAGACAGGATGATAGATGCTTAATGGATGCTTCCTTCAGCCTGTCTCATCACACTGATGAGATTGGGCCATGTATGTTGAGTGGCCCCACAATGAACAGGGCATTTAATAAAGAGTTGTGTTTATGTTGACATGTGTGGATGATTGATTATATTGTTATTGATAATAAAGGGCCATTGGTGTGGCACCTGGGAGGGTGGACCATACAGTCTCACTATGCTTGCACTGGAGGTTTATTTATCCCACAGCTATTACCCATACCAAAGGTATCCCTGCCCATCCCACTGCTATCTTACCCCATCCCACAAGCATGCAAAGGCTTAAACCATTTCTAAAAGTTTCCACCAAGACTTTATTAAAAAAAAAGAAATGAAGCAAGTGTGTGAATCAAAAATAGACTTTATTAACAACAAGCTATTAGACAAAAATGAGTCTCTGGCACTCCTCTTGGTCGCTCAGTCTCAGGGGTGAAGGGTGCAGGTGCTGTGGAGGTGGCTGGTACTGGAGTGCTTGTCATCAGCTCCTCCAGAAGCAGAAGCAGCAGATGCCCCAGCCCCAGAAGAGTGAGCCCGTGCTGCAGAAGCCCCAGCAGAACCAGAGTGAGGGCCAGGGGGCGGGATGGTAGCCCTGTCCCTCTTGCAAGGGCTGGCAGCAGATGGCTGAGGCTTGCTGTGCTTCCGCATGGTTGTGGGGTTGCTGGCTGGCAGGGAGGCTGTCAGGAACCAAGGCTGGCAGGAAGGCTGGCAGGGAGGCAGGCACCAAGGCTGGCACCAAGGCTGGCAGGCATGCAGGCACCCAGTCTGGCAGGCAGACCTGAACCAAGGCTGGCAGGAAGGCAGGCAGCAAGGCTGGCAGGCAGGCAGACAGCAAGGCTGGCAGGGAGGCTGGCAGCAAGGCTTGCAGGCAGGCATGCAGGCAGGGCAGGGAAGGCTGTCAATGTGTCCAGTAGCAGGTCTTTCCTCTGAATGGTGACCTGCTTCCGAGCTGCTTCCCTTTATATCCGCGGGGCTTACGCAATGCATCCTCCCCGCATGTGCAATTAACGCTCGGCATCCGTTAGGCTTCCGCTGTGCATCCGCTAGGCTTCCACTGTGCATCCGCTTCATCCGCTGTGCATCTGCTGTGCATCCGCTGTATCCATTCCGCGTCCGCTTTGCTGCGCCCCCCCGGAAGCCTAGCGGATGTACCATCCGCTCCCATCCGCTTCCATCCACTGGGCTTCCGTTCCACATCCGCTTTCCATCCGCTCTGCATCCTCCCCGCGTCCGTGTTATCTGCTCTGGTTATGCAAATTTTTGCCCCTTTTGAGAGCGGATAACAACGGATGAAACATTTTGCTCGTCTGTTGTGTCCGTTTTGCATCCATTGGGCAGTGTGACAGGGCCTTAAGAGCCTTTACTTTTAATATTGATCTACCTTCTGATTTGGACAGTTTCTTTTTCATCTCATGCTCTCAAATGGAGGAGAGCACACTGCAGGGGTTTAGCTGTAGTTAGGCTGAAGCAACTTAAGATTTCCCATCAGTAGCTTATTTCCTAAATAAAGTTTTTTTTAAAAAAAAAATCTACTGCAAGAAAACTTCCTTATAAATGTAATACTCCTATTTTCACTCTTTCTCACTGCATGCATTGCTAAGCTTGCTGATCATCTTGCTCTGAACATCTATATGTTGCATTCTTGCCAAATGCAAGCAGGTATAGGAAGGAATTACAGGTAATCATCTTTGTACATCCATTCATTTAGCAACCATTCATAGTTATGGCAGAACTGAATAGATGGTACTTATGCTCAGTCGTCCCTGAAATTATAGCTGTGGCAACAGCTCTCCAATTACATGTTCAAAATTTGGCAATCTGTTCACATTTATGATCTCAAGCATGCTTCAACTCCCCCACCTACCTATCTTCCCCACCTCTCTGGCCTTATGGCTGCCTTGCACAGTGGCAATCCTTGGCAGTAATGGCAGCATTGGCAACTATGAGCTGAAGAACAGGCCCAGGCCTTTAGTAGTCTTAATCAATAGCTGCCAATTTCAGGATTTTACTTCACTCCCAGTGTCAGTGTTAACCGAAGACTACTATTAGCGATTTTTAATGCATCCTGTATTGTCCTTATCCTGGTTGGTTTGTCTACCCGTGGCCCTCCTGAGGTAAGGATGAACTGCGTGCAACATTTTTGAGTGCATCGTTTGTCTTTTTTTTTTAGTTTGAAAATTGGCCTGCAAAATAGATTGCTTAATGAAGTGCTAAAAGAAGAAAACATAAAGTGTTATCAGGAAGTTAAGACTTGGTTATCTTTGGCATATTTCATCTTTTCTCCCAATTGAAACCATGTTTTCTAATTGGGTATATAAGAGATGAGGAAAAACAAAACAGTTGGAAATGACTGACATCAATGATTGATTCCAGCAGCTTTTTCCTCTAACTGCATAGGTTAGCCATCTTATAATGTGACCACGTTTATGACTCACAGAATGCTTCCTCCTAATAAATTGGAAGCCCACCTTCAAAATTCTTCACTTGAAGCCAGAGATGTTCAAATAAAATTATTTCTTGCCATTTGGTCTCTACTGCTACATAAAACACCTGAAAATCCAGGGACAGCTGGCAGCAATATTTACAAGAAACATTTTATAGGAAAGTTCTTCATTTTTCTTAATCACCATACATCTAGATGGTCTTTCTTCACCCAGCCAGCAAAGCTGTGTTCATTGACAGAGTACAAAATATTCAACATGATCAAGATTCAATGTATCTATGCCTTTCTTTTTTAATTTAACAATAAGCCATAGTTGCCAATAAATATCAAAGTATTACTCAGCTGGAGCTCATCATCTGAGGAACTGTAGTTATATCTACTATTTTAAAACTGAAACACTAAATTTTAAATTGTAACATCTTTAATTTTCTTTTATAGGCTTATATTCATGATCTCTGCTAAAGGTAGATTGTTACTAATGGCTGTATCTAATGCTGCATGAGCATTTTATGGAAAATGTTTTTATAACTGAAGCCAGTGCAATTAAAAGAATAATCACTGTAAAGACAGTGACACAAATATCAACTTCAGTGTACTCCGAGCACTCACTTAAAAAAATTTTTTATCCTTAAATTCACAGATGAATATTAATGATATGATAATTATCACTTGGCAACTTATTCTAATAGATTCACAGAGGCACTTTTTCTAGTATTTTGTTGGTTGGCTCTATAATGAAGTTGATAAGATTGGTGTGTACTTCAGAAAGAATGCAGATGGATAATGATCTGTTCTTTGGTGTTGTCAGAAACACTGAGTTCATTCTCAGCAGATTGTGTTGTTATTGGCACAATATAATATAGACTGGGTTTTAGCCAGAATAGGATCTATCTATAGTCCTATATAAAGCAACATAAACTGTGAATATAGCCTATCAACCAGGTGTTATGTGGGACCCTTGGTGCTCTCTGAGCTTGGTTACTTTCTTGCAGATGGTTCATTACTCAAGTAGGCAACATCATCAATGCGAAAGAGCAAACAAACTCCATTCTCTTCTAGTCCTGATGATGATACTTAACTGGGTAATGAAACGTCTGTAAGAAAACAACCAAGCTCAGAGAGCACCAAGGATCTCACAATTCAACCCTGAGCTACAAATATTGATTTCTATCAGAACCGTGTGTTATGAATAAAATCCAGTATGCTCATTGCTCGGTGTTTAAAAAATCAAGAACATCCAAGGTAATGGAAAGACAGCCATTCATTTGTGATAATAATTAATAAGTGATACTTACACAAATATGACAGTGTAACAGCAAGAAAAGAAGAAAGCTAAATATCACTTCCTTTATTTTTCCTAGCAGTAGATTACAATTATTTTCTTAGTGTAGAATAATGAGAAAGAACTGGAACTAAATAAAAAAAAATGGTGGATGGTTTTGCTGCATTATAATTTGCTCTAGATCTTCTTGACTTATTTTTTTTATTGATAGTTCTAAGATAGTTAGAATCTTGGCACTTTCATCGATTTTTACCAACACTGTTTTTGTAGCACTTTTATAACACAGAGGTCATACTTCTCTGTTCAGCATCAATGACTCAATGGGAAGAGACTATCATATGAGTACTCATTGCTTGTCATCAGATTAATATTGGGGAATATCTGGCTAGCTCAGTGCATTTTCATTAAAAACCAAATTAGCCAAAAAGGGCCATATGTCATGCAGAAGCTGTCCTAGGGTTTAATCAACCCAAAACCACAGAATGCTGCAATCAGAGATGGTATTTAGCAAGTTCTAACCAGTTCTGGGATACCCAGTAGTGGAAATTTTGAGTAGTTCAGAGAACCGGCAAACACTCGTCTCTGACTGGACTTTTATAGTAACCTTCCCCTGCTATGCCCACCAAGCCACACCCACAGAACCAGTAGTAAAAATTTTTGAATCCCATCACTGGCTGCAATGTATAGATTAGAAAACTATAAAGTGCATGCTACTGAATGGAGAAATATATTATTCTGTACCTTGAAACTTATACATACTATATGTGAAAAATACCTTTTGTCTTAAAACAAGGTCAGCATGCACCAGTTCCTTTTCTTATCTTTCTTTTTCCAAAGTGTATATTATTAGTTTAACTGGTGCTCTAATTGTTGTGGGACATGCAAGTTCAAGCAGAGAAGGACACCAAGATGCTGATTGGTAATAATTTTTTCCCTTCCTGTGTCAGATGCATAGCATATCATGAAGCTAGCAATGATCACGCAGAGGAAAAAATGTCAGAAGCACAGATCTTACTTGAAGTTCCAAAGAGTTAATTTGAGTAAAATAATAATAACTGGCAAACCTACCACTGTCTAATGAGAATGAAACAGTAATGCTTTAAGAACCCTCTGCATATTCATCTTCTATGGAATTGAACAGTGTAATCCAATAGGGTCATAATCAGAGTCTGCCAAGATCAAAGAAGCCAGAATGATGGGATTTTTTTAGTGCAATTCTATTATGTCTTGTGGAGGTGATAAGCTAAAGCTTTTGAATTTACATTTGATGAAGTAAAATGCAAATTTCATTTCTATCCCCATTTATGAAATCATTTAAAGTCTGCTAAAATCTTAATTGAGAATGCCATGGTACCACAGCTTTAACCCTGATTTTCTGTGCTGAGGAAAAAATGAAAGGGGGAAAAAAAAAGTAAATTAACATTATCGTTTGTTCTACAGAATCTAAAATCTGCAACCAAAATTTGAATGACACTGATTTCTACCATGTTTCTGATGTGTTCCCGAAATGCTTGTCTGAATCAGAATTTTTTTGTTATTGTCACTGTCTGCAGCTGAATGTTAAATATTCTAGCAATAACTACAGTTACATCCCTATTTAGTAGAGAAGACCCTATGATTTTGTACTGATTATTTCAGATTATATTTTAGCCTTTTCTCAGAATCAGTTACCACTCCGTTTACATTATGACAGAGCAGCCTATGAGTTTTCCCTTTTTGTAGCTTTTTTTTTTTTTTTAAAGTAGTGATATGCTGGCACTATGTTGACAGAAAGAGGTGTTATTGCATTTGCCCTTCACATTGTTCACAAAGGAATTCAGGAAGCTAAAAGCCAAATTGTCAAGCAAGGCTTTTTTTTTTGGGGGGGGGGGGATAGAGATTAAATGTAGGTGAAGGAGTACATGACATGAAGAATGTTTACAAAGTGGTAGATGTATAATATAATAATGAACTAGGTTTCACTGTTGGTGAAGGACTGCAAGGAAGTTTGCACATTAACACATGAGATAAGGAGAATGACTTTTTTCCTTCCATTTTGTGGAACTTGACAATTAGTGTTACATTTAAATCCAAACAGATTGCTATAATCTTAAAGTTTCTTTGTCTACAATAATTTATCTTTTTTACAGTAACTGTAACAGCTTTACAGTTATCTATCAGTATCGAAAGTATCTACAATATCTATTTATCACCTATGTATCTATCTTTCTATCATCTATCTACCTACCTACCTACCTTCCTACCTATCACCTACCTACCTACTTACCTATCATTTATCTATCATCTATCATCATCTATCTTTTTTTTGTAGATTATCTTTGAACTCTTGAATGGAGAGGGCTTTGTCATGATTGAGCAAAGTAATTTTTATTTTCTATAAAATAATTATTTTAAGAATTTTTTTTCAATAGCTTAAAGTTATTTTTCTCTCTTGGGCTTTTGATATTTGTCATAGGTATTTTGTGATTTCTACTCCAAAAATAGAGGGGGGGAAAATCAAGGTGGGATTATCATCAGTGTCAATTTACTGAAAAAATATAGGCAAAGTAACCAATCAGAGCAGGAATTAGGGATCATTTCCATGGGCCCAGAAGGTTTATTGAGAAACAAATATGAAGACAATGGAAAATCAATCATCCCTGTGAGTCAAAATTAGCCCAAGGATTTCCAAGCTGAATAATAATTGCAAAACAAACCTATAGCACTTATGCAGATACGATTATCAACAAGTAATAAACTAAGATTTAATAACATAACATAAAGAAAAAAGGAACAAATTATGGGAGTCAATGATGTCATTTGATTCTACTTACTCTTAGGTGATAGAGTAAATCTATATCAATATGTTTAAAATAGGATGGCATCAGATAGATATGTAGTGATATTCTCAATCTATTTCCTAAGGACAATTTTTAGACACACAAATATATACTTTCAAAATTGGATCAGATTGAGAACAATGAGTCCTCTGAGAGTTTAAGGAACTATGGGCAAATTACCAAGACACACAATTAAGTGTAAAAAACCCCTTGAGATGCATTTTAAGAGTCACGGGGGTGAATATTGGAATAGAAGATGGTTAAGAATTTAACCTTTAACCTCTATATTTCTCTTCCTTTTTAAAAATCATCCTGATACTTAAATGCTATTGGAAATCACAACATCTCTCTCATATTTTAAATTACTTTCCAATACATTTCCATACAGTGTATAATTTATATTGTAGAGTTGTATGCTGAATGTTTATTTGCTGAAGAGAGTGTACCAATTGGTAGGTTGAGATGTAAAGCCCCTGTCACACTGTACCTACGGATAGAAAGAGGATGTAAAATGGAGAAAAACACTTGTCATCTGTTGATTAACGCGATGCATCCGTTCTGTACTCACTGCGTCCGTTTTTCATCCTCTCTATCCGTCCAGCATCCGTCTATTGACGTTTCATCTACTCAGAAAGTTTTGAACTGCTTAAAACTTTTGAGCGGAAAATGTATCCAATGTGTCCGTTCTGCATCCGCTAGACATCTGGGGGACATCCGTTCTGCATCCGTTACGTATCCGCTATATCCGCTAGGCATCCGCTGCGCATCCGTGCAACTCCATCCGCTCCAGCGGTAAACGGAGGCAGGGAGGAAGCGGAACGCACGTGGAACAGATGCAGAACAGATGCCTAGCAGATGCAGAATGGAAACAAAGCATTTAAAACGGAAAAAACGTTTGCAGAGGGGACCTATCTCAGATATTAAGGATGTCTAGAGGATGCCTAGAGGATGCAAAGGGACACCTAGGGGAAAACCAAAACTGCCTATAAAAAGGAGGAGCAACTCACCTGGATCTCACTTTCAGACCAGCAGCCCTGCGGTACAGACCTCTGCAGCCTTCATCTGACTCTTGCTCTTCCACAGCATCCAGTCATGTCCACCGTGGATCATAACAAAGTCCTTTTGGCAGCCACCATCGTTCTGCAACAGTGCGAAGCCATCTACAGGCTCTGTGAACTCTACTACGGGAAGAACAGGAGGCGGCCAAGAAGCATCTGGGTCCAAAGATGGATCACCAGAAGAGCAGAGTACGGACTGCACAACAAGCTGATGGTGGAGCTCAGGAATGAAGACACTCGGACATTCCAGAACTTCATGAGGATGCCTCCAGCCATGTTTGACTAAGTTGTGCAGCGGCTGACACCCAGGTTGACCAAGGCAAACAACAACTTCAGGCCCAGCCTGGAACCTGGGCTCAAGGTGGCACTCACTCTGCACCACCTGGCCTCAGGGACCACCTACAGGAGCATGCAGTACGGCTGGAGGGCGCCACACAACACCATCAGCATTGTGGTCAGAGAAGTGGTGCAGGCCATCATCGAAGAATACAAGGAGGAGCTCCTCCAGTGCCCCTCCACTGAAGAAGGATGGAAGAAAGTTGCAGAGCAGTGGTATCAGAGGTGGAACTTCCCACACACCGTTGGAGCCATAGATGGCAAGCACGTGGCCTGCAAAGCACCACCCAAGTCTGGGTCCACTTATTTCAACTCCAAGGGCTTCTTCAGCATCATCCTCTTCGCCATGGTCGATGCTGAATACAAGTTCATGTACATCGATGCTTCAGGCAACGGCTCATCTTCAGATGCCCAGGTATACAACACCAATGACCTCAAGGAGGGGCTGGAATGCAACCTCATCGTGGGCTTCCCAGATCCAGACCCCCTGCCCAACGACACGCAATATGTGCCCTACTTCATCGTGGGGGATGACGCCTTCTCCCTCAGAACCTACCTCATGAAGCCCTACACCTCCAAATGCCTCACCCGTGAAGAGAGGATCTTCAACTACAGGCTGTCCAGGGCAAGGAAGGTGGTGGAGAACGCCTTTGGCATCCTGGCCAACAGGTTCCAGGTACTTCTCACCAACATGCAGCATCACCCACAGACCGTGAGGAGGATCATGGAAGCTTGCTGCATCCTGCACAATCTCATGCGCACCCACTACCCAGTCTTGCAGAACAGGCTTGTGGACCTCAAAAAAGGCAATGGGGACATGGAGCCTGGGGAATGGAGGCAAGGGCAAAACCTGATAGACACTGAGGATGTGCAAGGCCCCAACAGAGCCTCATGTGAAGGGAAGAAACAGCGCAATCTCCTGAGATACTGGTGCAACTCCCCAGCTGAAGCTGTGGAGTGGCAAGACAGGATGATAGATGACTAATGGATGCTTCCTTCAGCCTGTCTCATCACACTGAAGAGATTGGGCCATGTATGTTGGGTGGGCCTACAATGAACAGGGCATTTAATAAAGATTTGTGTTTATGTTGACATGTGTGGATGAATGATTACATTAGTATTGATAACAAAGGGCCATATGTGTGGCACCTGGGAGGGTGGACCATACAGTCCCACTAGGCTTGCACTTGAGGTTTATCTATCCCACAGCTATCTTAACCCATCCCAAAGGTATCCCTGCCCATCCCACTGCTAACCTTACCCATCCCACAGCTATTACACATCCCACAGGTATCCCTGCCCACCCCACTGCTATCTTAACCCATCCCTCAAGCATGCAAAGGCTTAAACCATTTCTAAAAGTTTCCACCAAGACTTTATTTAAAAAAAGAAATGAAGCAAGTGTGTGAATCAAAGATAGACTTCATTAACAACAAGCTATAAAAAAAAAAAAGAGTCTCTGGCACTCCTCTTGGTTGTTCAGTCTCAGGGATGAAGGGTCCAGGTGCTATGGAGGTGGGTGGTGCTGGAGTGCTTATCTGATCCCCCGCATCATCAGCTCCTCCAGAAGCAGAAGCAGCAGAAGCTCCAGCCTCAGAAGAGCGAGCCCGTGCTACAGAAGCCCCAGCAGAACCAGAGTGAGGGCCAGGGGGTGGGATGGTGGCCTTGTCCCTCTTGCCAGGGCTGGCAGCAGATGGCTGAGGCTTTCTGTTCTTCCCCATGGTTGTGGGGTTGCTGGCTGGTAGGGAGGCTGGCAGGAACCAAGGCTGGCAGGAAGGCTTGCAGGCAGGCATGCACCAAGGCTGGCAGGCAGGAAAGAACCAAGGCTGGCAGGCAGGCAGGCACCAAGGCTGGCAGGAAGGCAGGAACCAAGGCTGGCAGGAAGGCAGGCACCAAGGCTTGCAGGCAGGAATAAACCAAGGCTTGCAGGCAGGCAGGCACCAAGGCTGGCAGGCATACTGGCTGGCAGCAAGGCTGGCAGGCAGGCAGACAGCAAGGCTGGCAGGGAGGCTGGCAGGCAGGCAGACAACAAGGCTGGCAGGGAGGCTGGCAGCAAGGCTGGCAGCAAGGCTTGCAGCAAGGCTTGCAGGCAGGCATGCAGGCAGGGCAGGCAAGGCTGTCAATCCGTCCGGCAGCAGGTCTTTCCTCTGAATGGTGACCTGATTCCGAGCTGCTTCCCTTATATCCATGGGGCTTACGCAATGCATCCTCCCCACATGCGCAATTAACGCTAGGCATCCGTTAGGCTTCGGCTGTGCATCTGCTAGGCTTCCGCTCTGCATCCGCTTCATCCGCTGTGCATCCGCTGTGCATCCGCTGTATCCGTTCCGCGTCCACTTTGCTGAGCCCCCCCGGAAGCCCTGCGGATGTGCCATCCGCTCTCATCCGCTTCCATCTGCTAGGCTTCCATTCCGCATCCACTTTCCATCTGCTCTGCATCCTCCCCCCGTCCGTTCCTTTCCGTGTTGTCCGCTCTGGGTATGCAAATTTTTGCCCCTTTTGAGAGCAGATAACAATGGATGGAAAATTTTTCTCATCCGCTGTGTCCTTTTTACAAACGTTTTGCATCCATTGGGCAGTGTGACATGGCCTTAAATGTGCAATAACTGATTAAATACCATATATAAATTATTTTTCTTTGAAAAAATATGGTGACTTCCTTTTTATTTTTAGACTTGTATCCAATTTTTTTAATGTTCTTGAAAGCATTTCTAAAATATAATTTAAAAAATTTAAAAACACAAGACAATCTATGAAAAAAGAAGTCAAAAAACAGATTTTAAACCACTGGATTCAAAGCAGCTAGGACAAGAAATGCAAAAAAGTCTCTCATATAAAGAGAATACTATTCCTCAAATATCACAAGCTAGTATAATGTCTGTTTGTCTGTCTTATCAATCACATTTGTCCAGTTGAACATCTCACGTTAGAGTGACTCTCGGTGGCATATTTTATTGTATTAAAATAAAACCAACAAATATATAAACAGTCACAATTATAGATGTATTAAAAAGGCACACAGGCAGGAGAGGATTATATTAACCATCACAATATCTCGCACATCTCTCGGGATCCCAGACTGATAACCAAATCCTGAGTGATTTGTGGAATGGAGACTTGACAGGGATAGAGCTAATATCGCTTCTGGAGGTAGAAGTTTCCACAAGGTGGTCACATTGGCAGAGAAGGTCTGTTTCCTGGGACCCACTAGATGTAATTGCCTGGCAAATGGGACTCCCAGCATGTCTTCTTTGCCAGACCTAATTGGGCAAGGCGATGTAAATGGGGAGGGGCAGTCTCTCAGATAAACCAGTCCTGTACCATGAAGGACTTTAAAGATCCAAATCAGCACTTTGATTTGGATCTGAAAGCAGAGTAGCAACCAATGCAGCTTGGAAAGCAGAGGTGTAACATTTACCACTCTAGGGTTAATATAATGCCCACATTGCTGCATTTCATAATCGCTGAAGCTTCCAGATTCTTCTGCATACTCTCTAAAGCACATAACAGAAAACTAGGATATGAGTGACAGTGATCCCACTGCTGTAGGAATGGCACACAACAGGAAGTGTGCAAAAAAACCCCGCAGCCATGACT
This sequence comes from Laticauda colubrina, assembly GCA_015471245.1. Lineage (NCBI taxonomy): Eukaryota > Metazoa > Chordata > Lepidosauria > Squamata > Elapidae > Laticauda > Laticauda colubrina. The sequence continues at coordinate 10,145,369 of BLBF01000032.1, read as the reverse complement.
GCCACATGCTCTTTGAGCAAGAGTCATGTGTCTAGAATGACCCCCAGATTGGAAGGATGGTAAAAAGGCTGTAACACAACCAGGGATGGGATTCAATTTTGTTAACAACCAGTTCTGTGGGCATGGCTTAGTTAGTGGGTGTGACCTGGTGGTCATGTGATTGGGTGAGAATGGCCAACTCGACATCACTCATTTAAAGGGGTGCTTCTCCTCGCCTGGCTTCTCATGACAGTAGGGATGCTGCAACGGTCATAAGTGCAAAAAAATAGTCATGAGTCACTTTTTTCAGTGCTATTGTAACTTTGAATGGTCACTAAATGAACTGTTATAGGTCAAGGATTATCTGTACAAGAATACAAAAAGCTTCTTTGCTTGCAAAAAGCTGCCCTAAATAACAATCATTAAATTAAAAATACCTACATTTTTAAATTTATAAATAAAATTGTTTTTAAAATTTAAAAAATAAATAAATTAAAAATACCTGAAAGCCAGAGTTACAAATCAGGCAGGGTGCCATAGCACCTTGAGGAATTAAAATAGTTAAAATGCAATGATAACTATCAGCAGCCATCTCTTGCTCATAAAGTGAAACCCTTCAGCAGAGAGGTCATTTAAGCTCTCCAGAAAAAGCAGATCCAGGAAAAGCAGACCCAGGAAAAGCAATCCTTAGATCTATTTGCACCACTTAAAGATACTACCTGGTCTCACTCACCTCACAAGATAACCAAAGGAAATCATTCAGATTTAAGGAAAGGTCACATGCCCCAGAAAGGCAGTAAAAAAATCAGTGGAATAATGGATGGAAACTGAACAAGGAGAGATTTAACCTGGAAACAAGGAGAAACTTTCTGACAGTGAGAACAATCAACCAATGGAACAGCTTGGCCTCGGAAGTTGTGGGAGCATCATCAGTTGAGACTTTCAAGAGAAGATTGGACTGCCATTTGTCAGAAATGGTGTAGGATCTCCCGCTTGGGCAGGGGGTTGGACTGGATGACCTACAAGGTTCCTTCCAACTCTGATTATCTGTAATCTGTAATCTGTAATCAGTGCCAAGCTTGTATCCTGCCTCTTGGAAGTAAACCCCAAAAGGACAGTTCCAGATAGTACTAAAGCAGTGAAGGAAGATCCCCTCCCCAGATAGAAAAAGAAACCATGAGGCAGGAAAAAATTCAAACACAATACAAATAATTAAATCACAACAGTAATTGTTGCTTGCTGAAGCTGAATAGGGAAAATTATTCCATCAATAAACACAGGATTAAACATCACCAAGCACAGAATTAACCTTCACCAAAAACCAGTTTTAAACCAAAACTTAGAAAGGGTATATAAACTCACATTTCAATGTCAATCTTTCTAGAAAGCCAAGAAGCGTTGAATGTTACTCATCTTGGATCCCTGTCATTAAAAGCTTCTTTCTGACAGCTCTGCTTTATTATTCAATTATTTCTTCAAAGTGCTGATTGTCCAGGGAAATATTTCCTCCCAACAGCAGTGTAAAAATCTTAAAACAACCCTTCCCTTTGAAGAAAGTCAAGCCCCAGAAGCTCTGGAGATAGGAAGTCTGATGTGTACTGGCAAGAATGTAATAAGCGTGGAAAAAAACAAAAGGAGATTGCTTTTAACAGCTTAGAAAGTTAACAAGGGGTTCTATAGAACTGGTCAGAACTGGTAGAATCCCACCCCTGAACAACCACAGAATGTAGTTAAATTAACGACTGCTTCTCAGTCTGCTCCTTGAAGAGGCAGCCTGAGCAATCCACCAGAACAAATCTCTTTGGCAGCAGACTCCTCCACAGCAGCTAAGCCAGTCAGAAAATACACCTCCCAGATTCAAAAAAAGCTATCAAGTTCATGAACATGGCATTTCCTGGCAGCAGCAGAAGCCAACCTAGATCAGAAATGCCACCACTGCCAAGTTTTGCAAGCATGGCAGATGCAGTCAGGGCAACGGACATGGCATTGGGTGCAACACATTATGCACTGCTATCCTCCACACTTCTCCAGCTGAAAATGACCAATCACATCTGAGCAGTCCAGCTTCCATTTGGGTAAGGGCCAAATCCAACAGTACAGGTAAGAATCTAAGAGTACGGGGCACATGGAGGAGAGGAACAGAGATAGAGATCATGGAGTTTGCCCATCTTCTTTTCCCATTTTTTTTTGGGGGGGGGCACCAGGCATGATAGAGTATCCACTTATCAACATCGTAATTTAATATAATTCTTTTATCAAATCCCAGATGGCTATCTGTAATGGTAACAGATATTTCTAAAGCAGAGGTGTAAAATGCATGTCGTCACAGCAGAGTCACATGACGTATCGGGATTCCCCCCCCACTTTGCTAAACTGAGCATGGGCATGGCCTGTACTTGACACATCTGTCCCACAGCCTGGGAGTTTAATAGCCCTGTTCTAAAGTAATATGTATGGTAAAAATTAAGCCAGAACAATCTGTCTTTTTTCTGTCACATAAGGAAGAGAATAAACTCCAATTTCACATTGGTTATTGCATTGAAGTAAGCTACATTGACCTGAAGGTGTTAAAAAACCCTACCAAGTTGACTGTTTATTTCTTTGTGCAGTTTATCCTCATCTCAATCCAGAGGTGTTTCATTAAAAAAAACTAATAATGAAAAAAAATTAAAATTAAAAATTATCAAGAATAAACAAACAGTAATGTAAAAGGAGTTGTCATATTATACATCACCATAGGTACACTAACTGCATTCTTTTTAGATTAACTTTAAAAGACAAATTTTTAATGATAGAAGTTAACAATAACTTGGCTCTAGGCTGCAGGCACAATAAGATGCCAAAATTAAAGCTTCATTGTACGCAAATAATCTCCATTTTTATGAGCTTTTTGCATTATCCCAATTCCCTGGTTTATGTATCACTTTTCTTTCTGATTAATGGCAGCCTGCCAGGGTAGCTGAATGCTAATGAAACAAAATCAGTGCTTTATGTTTAATCCTATCTAAGACAATCAACCTAGTCATATTGAGATTCCCGTTGTTTGCTTAGAATATCACCTATTTTACATCCAAATCTCCCAATTTCAGAGAATAACTGTAGGAGGACCCTGATTACAGTACTTGTCAGCTAACTTCTTCTTCTTTTAATTTTCCAGTCAAAGCTTTACCAAAATAAGGAGGAATGACAATTTAGAGATTAATAGCCGAGGAAACCAAATATCAGAATCACATAGGTGTATATATCTCACCACTCAACCCATAATCTCATCTCAAGAATGAGCCTTGTTTAAAAGCATTAGAATGAGATCCACTACTGTCTTTATCAAGCATTCAAATATAGTTCTCCCATTGTGAGATTTTACTTTGGGATAAGGTTAAAAACAGATAAAAATACCAGCAACAAGAACAATAAAATTACAAGCGCACGTAACAATAAATTGAAAAGCTCTGTTCTTCAAATAATCTTATTACTTTCTGGTTAAATCTGTAGAGTAGCTACAACAGGTAAGAGGATGTCCACAATCTTATGTAAGATTAGATGTATATGTTGCACGATAAGTGTCATAATCAACCTCTTTATGAACTGTCATGAAGGATCCAAACTGTAAAATCTTAAAAAGCACACAGTGACTTCTAAGAACTTGTAGCTCAAAATGATGTTATGCTAAAAGCTTCATGAGAAACTAAGTTTTGTGCCCTAAACAATTGAAAAGCACTGTTTTTTCAGTGTTTACTATATCTGACCATATTTAATAATAATAGTATGAAACATATAAAGTGAATTAAATCTGCTATGTTACAGTCTGAAAATACAAAGATGAATTAACTACAAAAGATTCCGTTTAGCAAGAGGTTAACCATTTTTCAAAGAAATTTGCTCTACCCTTCCTTGACAATAGATATTAGTTGTATCTTTATGATGTCCAAACAGTTACTATTTCTATATATGATACCCAGCAATTTCCATGGCAATATCTAGAGACAATGTTCTGCTTCACATCCTAAGTCACAGACTGTTGAGCCTTAATTTATAGAACAAAGCACAACTTGCTGGTTTTACATAATGTGTCCAGTCAAAAACATGTTTTAAAAACTACCATGCATGCATAAGTAGATTGTATGCATAGGCCCTCTTAAGCTACAAGTCACCTTGACTTAAGTTGTGTCTGACCTGAATTTTAAATCAATTTATAACTGTGATTAACTTCTGAGATGGCTTATAAAAGATGGCATGTTGTATTATTTATCTCGTATAATATCTCAGAAAATATATTTTTTTACAAAAAGTTTAAATTTGAGAACATTAACTTGTTTTTTATCTGTTCAAAACAGGAAAACAGGAAAATATTATTAGCCATCATATCCACTGATAGCATCTTCCCCCACAAAAAAAAAAAAAAAAAAAAACAGATGAGCAAAAGATGGCAAATAATCACCTGAAGCAGGTCCCTGATTATTTATGCAATTCTATTTCAGAAGAAAAATTATCTTCCTTCCAATCTTTATACCGCTTCAAGCCCTGACGCCCCAGTCTTCTCCATGGTGTTTGAAAATTCAAATTTGTTCTGCTCAGACAAGCTTTATATTAGTGTCCAATTTCTTTCACTTAATTTTACTTTATAAAAGTGTGAACAAAGATTATATATGCATGGCTGGGTTGTGGAAATTAAAATCTGTGAGTTACGAGAGGTTGAGTAAAGAGAAAGGGGAGGGGGGAGAAAAGGCCTGAAACAATGGGTCTATCCTCACCCTTTTCCCCTGAATGATTAAAAAAACTTCTATGGCTGCATTCTATAATACTAATATTATAATAAATCCAGTTTTAATATTAACGCATGTCTCTGGCTCTGAGCATGGGAACTTTAGAACAGATTTTTCCACAACCTACAAACCCAAGAAACAAGTAGTGGTGTGCATTCAAGTTTCTTTCCAACTCTTATTTTCACTTCTAGCTTAGCTGCAGTGTATCGGAAATCATAGACACTCAGGTTTACAGATTGCAATGCAGAAGGGCTACAGATCTGGGGAATGGGGCAGTCTCCCTGCTCCCCTCCTTACTTTCCTCCCTCTCTCTTTTTCAAAGAAGGCCACCATAATACCATGACATTTTAAATGGAGACATTTTAAATTGAGCTATATGTGCGGTGCTAACTCAGCTGAAAAAGGGACACAGTGGCTCAGTGGCTAAGATGCTGAGCTTGTCAATCAGAAAGGTCAGTAATTTGGCGGTTCAAATCCCTACTGCCGCATAATGAAGTGATCTCCCATTACTTGTCCCAGCTTCTGCCAACCTAGCAGTTCGAAAGCATGTAAAAAATGCAAGTAGAAAAATAGGGGCCACCTTGGTGGGAAGATAATAGTGTTCCATGCACCTTCGGAGTTTAGTCATGCTGACCACATGACCATGGAGACATCTTCGGACAGCACTGGCTCTTCAGCTTTGAAACGGAGATGAGCACCACCCCCTAGAGCTGGAAATGACTATCACATATGTGCGAGGGGAACCTTTACCTTTAACTCAGCTAAAGATTGACTTGGAGACTGAAAGGAGCCGTAAGGTACAATAATGCAGCTTAAGCCCATGTCACACTGCACCAACGGAGGCAAAGAGGATGTAAAACGGAGAGAAATGCTTGTCATCTGTTGGAAAATGTGATGCATCCGTTGTGTACTCACTGCATCCGTGATTCATACTCTCTATCCATCCAGCATCCGTCTACTGTGATTTCATCCGGTCAAAAAGTTTTGAGCTGCACAAAACTTTTTGAACGGATGAAGTATCCAACGCATCCATTCTACATCCGCTACGCATACGGGGAACATCCGTTATATGTCCGTCGTCATCCGTTACGCGTCTGCTATATCTGCTAGGCATCCGCTGCACATCCGCAAAACTCAAATCCGCTCCAACAGAAAACGGACACAGGGAGGAAGCGAAACGGAAATGGAACGGACACACAGCGTTAGTAGCACAGACGTAGAAAGGATGAAAGTGGATGCAGCTCGGATATAAAGCATTAAAACGGAAAAAACGTTCGTATAGGGGATGAATCTCGGATATTTAGGATGTCTGGAGGATGTCTGAGCATTCGATTTGCAACCGCGCTACGTCCTCCCCCCATCCGTTCTTTTCTGTTCTTTTTATGCAAATTTTTGCCCCTTTTGAGAGCAAATAAGAACAGATGGAGCCACCCCTGGATTTTTGGCCATCCACTGTGTCCTTTTACAGACATTTTGCATCCGTCGGGCGATGTGACTTAGCCTTTACTTCATGCAAGTTAACATTTGTGAAAGTATGAAGAGGACTCTGGACTCAGAAGTAAATTAGGCAATATAATAAGGTGTTTGCTTAAGCCCATGTCACACTGAACCAACAGATGCAAAGAGGATGCAAAACGGACAAAAAACCTTGCCATCCGTTTGAAAACGCGATGTACTCACTGCCTCCGTTTGGCTTCCTCTCTATCCGTCCAGCATCCGTTTATTGACCTTTCATCTGCTCCAAAAGTTTTGGGCTGCCCAAAACTTTTGCATGGAAAATGTATCCAGTTCATCCGTTTCGCATCCGCTACACATCCGCTACGCTTCCGCTACGCATCTGCTACACATCTGCTATATCTGCTAGACATCCGCTGCGCATCCGCACAACGCGCATCCGCCTGGACACAGGGAGGAAGCGGAACGGACACGGAATGGATGCAGAACGGATGCAGAACGGAAACAAAGCGTTTAAAACGGAAAAAACGTTCGCAGAGGGGATCTATCTCGGATATTAAGGATGCCTAGAGGATGCCTAGAGGATGCCTAGAGGATGCAAAGGGACACCTTCACTGCCTATATAAAGGGGGAGCAACTCGTCTGCAACTCACTTTCAGACCAGCAGCCTACCTGAGCAGACCTCTGCTGCCTTCATCTGACTCTTCCTTTTCCACAGCATCCAGTCGTGTCCACCGTGGATCGTACCACAGTCCTTTTGGCAGCCACCATCCTTCTGCAACAGTACAAAGCCATCTACAGGCTCTGTGAACTCTACTACAGGAAGAAAAAGAGGTGGCCAAGAAGCATCTGGGTACAAAGATAGAGCGCCAGAATAGCAGAGGACGGACTGTACAACAAGCTGATGGTGGAGCTCAGGAACGAAGACACTCGGGCCTTCCAGAACTTCATGAGGATGTCTCCAGCCATGTTTGACGAAGTTGTGCAGTGCTGACACCCAGGTTGACCAAGCAGAGCACCAACTTCCGGCCCAGCCTGGAACCTGGGCTCAAGGTGGCACTCACTCTGCGCCACCTGGCCTCAGGGACCACCTACAAAAGCATGCAGTACGGCTGGAGGGTGCCACACAACACCATCAGCATTGTGGTCAGAGAAGTGGTGCAGGCCATCATCGAAGAATACAAGGAAGAGCTCCTCCAGTGCCCCTCCACTGAAGAAGGATGGAAGAAAGTTGCAGAGCAGTGGTATCAGAGGTGGAACTTCCCACACACCGTTGGAGCCATAGATGGCAAGCACGTGGCCTGCAAAGCTCCAGCCAAGTCGGGGTCCACTTATTTCAACTACAAGGGCTTCTTCAGCATCGTCCTCTTCGCCATGGTCGATGCTGACTACAAGTTCATGTACATCGATGCTTCAGGCTATGGCTCATCTTCAGATGCCCAGGTATACAATGCCAGTCAACTCAAGGAGAGGCTGGAAGGCAACCTCATCGTGGGCTTCCCAGATCCAGACCCCCTGCCCAACGACACGCAAGATGTGCCCTACTTCATCGTGGGGGATGACGCCTTCTCCCTGATCGACACTGAGGATGTGCAAGGGCCCAACAGAGCCTCACATGAAGTGAAGAAGCAGCGCAACCTCCTGAGACAATGGTGCAACTTCCCAGCTGGAGCAGTGGAGTGGCAAGACAGGATGGTAGATGCTTAATGGATGCTTCCTTCAGCCTGTCTCATCACACGGATGAGATTGAGCCATGTATGGGCCTACAATGAACAGGACATTTAATAAAGAGTTGTGTTTGTGTTGCCATGTGTGGATCAATGCTTACATTGTTATTGATAAAAAAGGGCCATAGGTGTGGCACCTGGGAGGGTGGACCATCCAGTCCCACTATGCTTGCACTGGAGTTTTATCTGTCCCACAGCTATCACCCATCCCACAGCTATCTTAACCCATCCCAAAGGTATCCCTGCCCATCCCAATGCTATCCTTATCCATCCCAAAGGTATCCCTGCTCATCCCAATGCTATCTTTACCCATCCCAAAGGTATCCCTGCCCATCCCACAGCTATCTTAACCTATCCCAAAGGTATCCCTGCCCATCCCACTGCTATCCTTACCCATCCCAAAGGTATCCCTGCCCATCCCAATGCTATCTTAACCCATCCCACAAGCATGCAAAGGCTTAAACCATTTCTAAATGTTTCCACCAAGACTTTACTGAAAAAAAGAAATGAAGCAAGTGTGTGAATCAACGATAAACTTTATTGAACAACAAACTGTAAAAAAAAATGAGCCAAGTCAAGTGTCCAAAAAAAGTCCACAGGTAGCCATCTACCCAGTCTCTGGCACTCTTCTTTGTCACTCAGAGGTTTGTTCAGTCTCAGGGGTGAAGGGTCGAGGTGCTGTGGTGGTGGGTGGTGCTGGAGTGCCTGGCCCTGAGAGGACAACAGGGGACGGTGTGTTGAGGAAGGTGTCGGACAGCTGGCTCAGCCCTGTGATGCTGAGAGGTCCTTCCTCCATGCCATTGGGTGTCAGCCCCAGTACTGATGAGAGATGTACTGAAGCCGGGCTTGGCTGTGTGATGGAGGAAGGAGCAGTGGAGTGGGGCTGTCTGCTCTGCAGCTGGGTGAGGACTGTCGTGGGTGGCATCATTGTCGTGGGTGGCATCGGTGGCATCAGTGGAACTGGTGGCAATGGTGTCGCCCGATGACTCTGTGCCTGAACTGGGAAGGGCTGCTGCCTGTGCTGCTGGACCTCCTGGTAGCCATAGCCCTGGTAGGTGAGGGCCTGTGGGAAGCCTTGGAATGGGAGGGACATCACCTGGGGTGGAGGAGCAGACCTGGACTGGGTGGGAGCAGGTTCCTCTGGATCTGGAGGGTTGTGAAGCAGCTCCATGATGCGGTCCTTCACCACCTGGTACTGTGGATCCGCCATATCCTTGAGGGTCTGGTTGACATAGGTGAGGAAGGGCTTGCAGTTGGAGGAGGAGGAGTTGTTGTGAACCAGCTGAGAGAGGAGATCTATGCTGGTGCGGATGGTGTCCCTGATCTCCAGCAGGACAGTGCAGCTCTGCCCCTCCTGCTGTCCGGCTCTCAGCCTTTCTGTGGAGGCAGAGCTGGGGGGGGGGTGGATGCGGCTAGGACTGTGGTGGACTTGATGTCTCCTTTCTCCCACCGCACCAGGGAGTCCTCTACGCACTCCACCACACTCACCACACTTGTCCGCGGGTTCTCCGGCGTGGCACGCTCCACTGAAACCTGCCTGGAGACAGGGACTGACTCTAGGCCGGAAGAGGACTGGCTGTCAGCAGGCTGCCTGAGAGAGAGGGTAGTGAGAGGGGCTGCTGGTGCTCCTCGGTGGCAGATCTCACCCTCCAGGAAGCTGCACCTGGCCATGACGTAGGTCTCCCTGTCTGTCAGCTTCACAGTGGCCTGGCCAGATTTCTTCAGCTGCAGCTTCCCGTACCAGGTGTGCATATGTTTCCACCAGCTGAGGAGTACCTCCGAAGTGTAACCCATACTCTCTGCCCTCTCTCTCCAAGCAGCCTGCTTCCACTTGGTATCCCTGTACAGCCGGTGTCCCTTCCGCCACAGATAGTCGTTCTCTCTCAGCCACTCCAGCACCTCATCCTCGTGCGCCTCCTCAATATAGTATTGCCTCCTCTCCCATTGTCGCACATACCTCTTCCTCCCTTTGGCAGGACCAGATGGGCCCTCATCAGAGGGGCTCCCAGGTAGTAGGGGCTGCTCCTCCACACCAGCAGCAGCAGCAGCAGCAGGATCATCATCATCATCACTGTTATGCCTGGGTTCCCCAACCAGGGTTAGGGAGACAAGCTAAACAGAATGTGCAGCATTAGTCAGATAGGCACACAGATAAATGAGTGAGCTAAGCTTGTATGTTTATTAACATACAGTAAAAATAACAGATACGCTTGTGCTATCAAGAATATAGTTTATTCCATTATAAGTCCATGGCATAGTCAAATAACAGTCCAATAGTCATGTATCAAGTAGTCAGTCCATTCAGGGATATTCAGTTAGCAAAGTCCATGTAGAATATCCTATGTCAGTTCACTTACACATCAGTCCTTTGTTGTCTCTCCCGTTCGAGCAATGCAGTCTTGATTCCAAGCAGTAATCAGGGATCATCAAAGCCAGAGTGAGCAAGCTGTAGACTTGCTACTTTTATATTGTTTTCATAACCACTCCCTTAATTACTTTTTCACAGTTAAAGCTGCAGACACTTTAACATACATCAACTATGATTCATAGTTATTATTTCACCTAAACCAGTTAGGGTAAACAATGATATCCCTAACAATCACCAGCAGGATCATCATCATCATCATCAGCAGCAGCAGCAGCAGCAGGATCATCAGCAGCAGCAGCAGTAGCAGCAGCAGCAGCAGGATCATCATTAGCAGCAGCAGCAGGACCAGCAGGACCAGGATCAGAAGCAGTAGAGTAAGCACCAGCAGGGCCAGCAAGTCCAGGAGCACGAGCAGGACCAGGAACACAAGCAGGACGAGCAGGACGAGCAAGACCAGGAGCACGAGCAGGACGAGCAAGACCAGGAGCACAAGCAGGACAAGCAGGACCAGGAGCAGCTTCAACATAGTAACCACCAGCAGAAGCCCCAACCCCAGGAGCAGTTTCAGCAGAAGCCCCAGCAGAAGCAGAGTCAGGGGCAGGGGGCGGGAGGTTGGCCCTGTCCCTCTTGCCAGGGATGGCGGTAGGCTGCTGAGGCTTTTGCTTCCTCCCCATGGTTGTGGGGTTGCTGGCTGGCAGGGAGGCTGGCAGGCACCAAGGCTGGCAGGAAGCCTGGCAGGAAGCCTTGCAGTAAGGCTGGCTGGAAGCCTGGCAGGAAGGCAGGCAGGCAGGCAGGTAGCAAGGCTGTCTGGAAGGCAGGCTGGCAGCAAGGCTGGCAAGCAGGCATGCAGGCAGGGCAGGCAAGGAACTCGAAGTGTCCAGCAGCAGGTCTTTCCTCGGAATGCTGGCCACGTGCGAGCTGCTTCCCTTTATATCGGGGGGGCTTATGCAACACATCCCCCCCACATGCGCAATTAATGCGTGGCTTCCGTTCCACTTCCGCTGTGCATCCGCTAGGCTTCCGATGTGCATCCGCTGTATCCGCTGTGCATCCGCTGTGCATCTGCTTCATCCGTTCGGCGTCTGCTGTGCATCCGCTGTATCCGTTCCGCGTCCGCTTTGCTGCGCTCCCCCGGAAGCCTAGCGGATGCGCCATCTGCTCCCATCCGCTTCCATCTGCTGGGCTTCCGTTCCACATCCGCTTTGCATCCTCCCTGTGTCCTCCCCGCGTCCGTGTTATCCGCTCCGGTTATGCAAATTTTCGCCCCTTCTGAGCGCGGATAACAACGGATGTCACATTTTTCTCGTCCGTTGTGTCCTTTTTGCATCCGTTGGCCAGTGTGACATGGGCTTTAAATCAGACAGAAATTGTTTATCTAAAGCAGGGGTGGGAAATGATGGCCCTTTTATAACTTGTGAACTTCAACTCTCAGAATTATCAACTCTCAGAATTACTATTAGTTACTATTATTATGAGGGGCAACTTTCTTTCCCATGAACTTAATCCCAGTTGCAAAAAGGAAAAAGGAAAAGGAAAGGAGAAAACAAAATGAACAGCATAGCAAAATCAAAACAGTTTTCCTTATAGATTTTCTTACTGAAACACCTAGGAAATTTTATTAGTCCTCCCTTCATCCCATTCCAAGAGATTTGGTGTGCAAGACAAAGATATAACAAAGAATTTTAAAAACCACACATTTCCTGAGTTACAAGAATGGTTGTTATACATATGAACTTTAGTGAGCTAAATATAAAAGTGTAGCCTTGTACACCTTTAATACTTGAGTACAAGCTGTCAAGGGAAACTCCTTATTTTATCCAGCTCTTAAAAGTACAACACTTTTGTGTCTCTTGGCACTTATCACCCAATCAATACCAAGAAACATAGTGATACATCATTATAGCACTGTATTTGCACAACACTGTCTTAATTAAGTCAGCCAGATCCATCGGAAGGGAAAGGAGAATGGTAGCAAGGTGCCATGTGTGATAATTTAGGAAGACACTAAAGTTTTTACTCTGATTTATTTTAAATTCTCTTATTGGAATGTTTTGCGTTATGGACTGGGTCACTTTTTTTTTTTTACATTTTATGTAAAAATGAATGCAGTTTTGCTATAAACTGTTTTGAATAGTCCCATTCAAAGGAACCCATGTGCATGTACCAATTCAAAGTCTGCCTTGCTGGGCTAGAAGGGAAATTGTGGATTGTTTGTTGTCTAGATAGTGTCCATCGCACTTTAATCATTTTTCGCCCTTTCTGCTCGATTGTGTCCAATTCTCAGATATTACAGATTTCTAAGCAAGCTTTTTTGGAAGTGGTTTGCAATTGCCTCCTTCCTAAGGCTCAGAGAAAGTAATAAGACTCAAGAGCACCCAGCTGTCTTTCTAAGCTTGATGCTTTAATCACTGCACCAAACCGTCTCTCTCTAATCAGTTTAGGATGCATATTTTTTTAAAAATCCATCAATTTAATTAAAGTCGTTCAACAGTAAACTATGAAACATTGTTAACAAAAACAGTTCCTTCCCCCCAAAAAAGTTTTTCCAAATAGCTGGACCAATCTCACACCTGATATGTTTCCATTAAAGTGCCATTTCCCCAGTCTACGTGGAAACTGACTTTTCTTCAAGGATCATATCTAGTAGTGTCTTATTCAAAGTTGCCATTCTCCACACGGCCGAGTAGACTGAAACCTCCACAGAATAAACCTCTCTGCCTTTGTGGCCTCTTTTGAGTGGGTTAAATGCATCCCCTCATCTTTTATTCATGTCCAGCCACACAAATATATGGTGTAAAGCTGAATATTATTACCATGCCATAGGATTATATAGTGATTGGCACTAATATGGTTATAGTCTGTGGAATGTGATTATGATTGTGGTGCATAGCATATGTTCATTTTTTAACATTTGTTTCCCCAGTAGGTAATTCCTGTGTTTAAGCACAAATTTCATAGATATGGCTAGCTAAATCTGATCTTATTATTTCTCATAAATTCCTTCTCTCCAGCATCTGCATCAGTGTGCATGAATATTTTATATGTACATTTTTCTCAGTCCTATCATTCTGTATTTCTTTTTACATGTATTTTCCAGCCCATCTTCTTCACCAGAAGACATAACTATTTTTTTCCTACTTATTCCTTCTTAAATCATACAATTTACATTATTTTCCCCCAGTTTTGTTGGTAAAACTATGTTACAAAATCCTGAGGAATGCAAATATTGGCAGTCAACTGCATTCTGCTTGGGCCATTGCTTCATTGATCTAATTTTATATTATAATCTAATTTTATATTATGCATTTTTTTCTCTGCTCAGCCAAAGATGACCAAGCTAGTTGGGAAAAGTTTCATCTCGTCTTCCTCCATGATCAACAAAGATTCCCAATAGCTTTTAAAGGGTTAGTCACAAAATGGTATCATCCATCAAAGAAAAGAAGGAGGACTACAGACAAAAGTTGAGGTTGGAAATAGGAGTTAAGAATACATTTGTTTGCTTTTTAGAGTGACCATCTATATAGTGATTCTTAGTACTTCAATAGGAAACTACAGAGGCATTTGTAAGGGAAGCTTTGCTTTCGATACCTAGCTTGAGCAGGAGGTTGAACTCAGTGGCCTTAAATTCTATGATTTTATGGGAACTGAATAGTTTTGACATCACCATTGGGCCTTTCCCAATTCTTTCCAGCCATCTAGAATCAGCATGAAAATTATGCAGGCATGAAATCTCTCCTGCCTCCATTGGCTCTGTTTCAAGTTCCTTCAAGCATTTGGATTCCTTCCAAGCTAATGTAGTGACAATGCCTAACTGATTTTCTACATCCTGAGGCTGCCCTTGGACAGGGTGGGGAAAAAAGGGCAAAAAGACAACATTAACAGAGTCCTGTTAGATTACACCTTCAATATTAACTCCAGGAAATCAATGATAAAGAACTGGTACAGCTAAGGGGGACTTAAACCTGTGTTATTTGTGGGCCAGGGATGAATAATTTCATTGGCACATGTCAGGAGAAAAGGTTGCCAGGACATTTTGTCATTGGGCAAAAAGGAGCAGCAAAAAGTTTTCCCCTAACTATGTTTCCTACCCCCAGACATTATAATGATACACAGAATTTCAGAATCATTTGTATCAACAGTGACCCACTAAGGAAGGTTTCCTCTGAGTATTTATATTTTCAGAAGTAAAGTATAGATAGTCCTTGACTTCCAACAGTTCATTTAATGGCAGTTCAAAGTTACAACGGCACTGAAAAAAGTGACTTATGACCATTTTTCAGATACAACCATTGCAGCATCCCCATGCTCACAAGATTTACATTCAGATGCTTTGCAACTGACTCACATTTATGATGGTTGCAGTGTCCCAGAGTTATGTGATCCCCTTTTGTGACCTTCTGACAAGCAAAGTCAATGGAGAAGCCAGATTCACTTAACAACCGGGTTACGCGTTTAAAAACAGCAGGGATTTGCTTAACAAATGTGGTGAAAAAAGTCAAAAAAATGGAGCAAACTGACTGAAGAAAATTCCCAGTTAATGTTTTGGGCTCAATTGTAGTTATAAGTTGAGGGCTACCCCATGTATGTACAACTCTGTCCATCAACACCCAGCGCCAAAACTTTCCATGTCGTCAAGTTCTCTAAAAAAAATAATAAAAAACCTTGCTAGAAGATGAGGAACGCAATTTCCTTTTTTGAACTGACAAGTCATTGCAGGGGTCTGCTTCTAGTCCGCCTCTGAAGCAGAAAAGAGGGGAAATTAAATAGGAGGACGCTAAAGAAAATGGTGGGGGATGGTAGGGATTGTAAACAACACCAGACACTACTGGCAACAACAGCCCAGCTTTGCTTATTCTTAAAAAAAACAGGGAGAGATTTCAGGAAAGGGAACCAGAGTATTCATCTCTTAGTCTGGTTGACTCATTCCTTTTCAGCCTGCCTTATCAGCTTCATCAGTGACCACATCCCTTTCACTGTTCGGCTCCAAGTTAATGTTTGACGGAAACTGCTCCTTTCAGCCACAGGGAACAGATCTTGTGGAAAAGGGCAGAGACTACAACAGTATTGCTGGTCGGGTTAGCTATCCTTTAAGGAGAACTGGGAGCTGTCTCCAGCATCGAGCATTTCCTGTCTTCTGTCTCACCCAGAACAGGTGAACAATAGCTTTCCTCAGTTTTTTTTTCCCCGCTCTCATTGTTGTTAATGTGATTGAGGCAGACAACTAATTCAATAAGGCCTAGGGTGGGGTAAGGGAATGCGAAAGAGGAAAGTGTTATTAAAACTTCATTTCTGTTTGTCCTTACGTAGAACAAGGGGGTCTTCAAACCAATCTGTTTAGTTATATTTCAGGGTAAGTATGGAGGGATGTTCACTGTAAGACTGTATGAATGACCTTTGGTGACCTGCTTTTCTCTTCTTCCTTCCTGTTTCCATACTTAGTTTTGCTCATGGAGGCACCAAAAGACAAGGATTGTTGGCACCTCATTGATCACAGCCACGTGAAAGACTTTGAAGTAGATAAATGGGTCAAGATCATCCTTGCCTTCATCTATAGCATTATTTTTGTGGCAGGGATCTTGGGCAACAGCATCACCATCCAGACTTCCAAAATCCTGCAAAAGAAAGGCTACATGCAAAAAGCAGTGACCGACCACATGATAAGTCTAGCATGTTCGGATCTCTTGGTGATCTTACTGGGGATGCCTGTGGAATTCTACAGCATCATATGGAACCCTTTCTCGACCACAAAAGAAGATCTAATCTGCAAGTTGTACAGCTTCCTCTTCGAGGCTTGCAGCTATGCCACAGTGTTACATGTGGCCACCTTAAGCTTTGAAAGATACATTGCCATCTGCCACCCCTTTAAGTTCAAAGCTACTTCTGGGACCTACAAAGTGAAGATCCTCATTGCCTTTGTTTGGATTACATCAGTGCTGGTGGCCCTACCCCTTCTCTTTGCAATGGGGGCAGAGCACCCCTTGGTAGACATCCCAGGCTATCAAGGGTTGGTTCTCTGTGAAAAATCCAAGTCCCAACGTCTGCCTGAATTAAGTTTAAATGTGACAATATGTACCAATTTATCATCCAAATGGAGAGTCTTCCAGTTTAGTATTTTCACTGCCTTTATTGTGTACATCATAGTATTGGTATCTGTAACATTTATGTGCCGGAATATGATTAAAGTTTTGATGGTCTACAAACAAGGAACAATGGAGGTAAAAGGAAGAGAAAGGCAATCCCAATTTCTAAGAAAAATTGAAAGTCCAGAGAGCCGAGGATCCAAGAAACAGACTCTTATCTTCCTAGGTAAGTTCATAATGGAATTACCATACATTGTTGTTGGAGAGAAGATGGGAGGAAGAAGGTGTGTTGGATGTGTTGGCTGGCTGGAATTTTTTGGTAAAAAGAATGAAAGGCAGGAGACAAATACACACATGCAGACATACATACATACATACATACATACATACATACATACATACATATATAAATACATACATAAAATGTTGCTGGTGCATTGTGGCTTTGTGCATTCATTGCTTGAGACTTTCAAGAAGAGATTGGACCACCATTTGTCAGAAATGGTGTAGGGTCTCTTGCTTGAATGGGGAGTTGGACTAGATGACCTACAAGGTCCCTTCCAACTCTGTTAATCTGTAATCTGATGGGTGAGGGATAGTGAACAGTAAGAAATCACCTGAAATGGAAACTTAATGGCAGAATTGAAGTAAGCATTTTCTCTTTTCATATTTACTATTTCCTATTTCTTATGGAAATATTCCTGCTCAGTAGAAAGCAAGTGACACAAAAATTATATGGAGCCTCTATGGTGCAAGCATCATGAATGTGGTATTTAAGAAGAATGCTTTTATTTCAAGTTGCAATTCCTTTTTCTTAATGCACAGGATCCAATGCCTGAGTTTTTCATGGCATCTCCACTTTGTATCCTAGGACATTTTTCTATCATTATGTAAAGAAAGTTCTCTATTTTTAAAGAGTTGTTCAATTGTTGCAACCTCCAGGTGGTCTCATTGGGTATGGATTGGAAGTTTGCATCAGTTAAGTGTGTCTTTGGGCAAGGATGGAGTTCCTAAAATTCAAATTGCTTTCACAGTTATGTTGCTTGATGACATTGAATTCGTTCCCCTTAAACAAATAAAATAAAGTTTGATGACCTTACAGCATTTTATAAGCAACAAGAAGGGAAGGAGGAATGGGGGTCTAAAATAGGAAGTATGATAAATATATTGATCCATATACATTTGAAATTCTCTGAAAAAAAACAACCCAGGAAATTATTTGAAATTCCTATCTTTGCAATACAGACTTTGTCATAAATAAAATATATCTGAATTTGGCAGGATTTACATCTAGGAAAGAAGGTTAAGGCTTACTGACATGGACTACAATCTTGAGCACCAAAGTTGGAAAAAGACAGTTAATAACAATGCTAACAATCTATAAGACTATTTGTATAATCTTAGGTTTTGCAAAAGGGACCATATGTCCCATCCATTTCTACCATAATCCATTTCTACCATATATGGGTGGCTATATAAATGTGATTAATCAGTTGATCCAGATTTTCATAAAACTGGCCCCAAGATGTATATTTAACCTTCCCGCTTTATTTCACTAGCCATGCTTATTTGTCTTTAACATAACCCTATCATGTAAATCTTTCCTGGTACATGCTAAACTTCTCTCACCTGGATATACATTGAGGGCCTAACATCAGGGCTACCATACCTGGACTGAAAGATCTAGAATAATAATTGGATATCAACTTTATGGTTATCTGGTGATCATCCACCTATTTCCAGTTATGGTAACCATAGCCAGGTATTCACATGAAGATGCCAGTTTTGCAGACTGTAAAACCTCCTTGGGATTATTCATCTTTGCAGGATTTACATATGACTACCATGCTTCTCCAACAATATGGCCTCCACCAATAGGAAGCCCCAGCATGATTTCTAGGCATGAGGTGAAATTAATCCCCACCCCCAAAACTTAGGCCTATTTAAACCATGCTTTTCCCCGCCATTTCTCACATCATTCATTAAAACTATACAAGGTGAAGAGAAATGGGTGGGAGAAGGGCAGGGGGGATGAGGAGAAAACTTGCCTTTAGGAGTGCCCTGCGGGTAGCCTAGGCTAGAATACCCCGATAGCCAATAGAAGCTCCCTGAAGGCAGAGTCCACAGCTGCTTCAGGGTGTGACATGGCAACCCATGTCCCCTCGCCTACCCATGTCCCCTCGAAAGGTAGTCTCTTTCAGGCAATGGAAGGTCCCCAAGTGCAGTCACCAGCCACTTCAATCGGCTGGTAGAAGCGGCCTCGGGGTGCACACACACACTCCCCTCACCGCGAGGCCACTTCTATCAACAGATGAAAGCTCCCTTGAAGGCAGAGTCCCCAGCCGCTTCAGGGCAAGGCATGGCTGCCCATGTCCCCTCACCTTTAGGCAGTCTCTTTTGGGCAGTAGAAGCGGCCTCAGGGTGAGCGCGCATGCACGCATACACACACACACACACACACACACACACACACACTCCCTTTGTCATGAGGCCACTTCTACCGGCCGATCGAAGTGGCTGGTGACTGCATTTGGGGAGCTTCATCATGTTCTATCTGAATGGTTGCTATTCCTTGTTTATGCTGGTGTGAGCAGAACCGAAGTCATGTTGGATGACCCATTGAATTAAATGAGGAAGTGTGTCTCAAACTCAGTAGCTCTGCTAAATAAGAAAGTGTTCCAGTTTGTGCACAAGAGAAAAAAACAAGATAAGGCTAGAACAATTGGGAATTGTAATAAAGTGCTGCGATGTCAGAAACCGTGTAACTGCTTTTGCTAGATAGGGAGCTAGTATGAACCTTCGAAACATATGTGTCAATTTGAAAACAGAAAGAATGTGAGCCAAGCCCTCATACGAGGGGGTGGACAGTTAGGGTATAAAAATGCTGCCTGAATTTTGCTCTGTGTTCCTTCAATGCCTGAGGGAACCCGTCTCTGCAGACACTTGAATAAAACCTTGTTTTCCTTGGATCAACGAATCCTTTGGTGGTTTTTTATCTGCTTCCACCTCACAATTTGGCACTCAATGTGGGCCCCGACGAAATTTTGACTGGAGAAAAGGGACTGGGTAAGTGTGGCTCCACCGCCTCCCATTGTAGAGGGGCCCCTCCCTTGTCTCAGTTGGATCCCGGGGTAACTGCACTCAGCAGACGATCCTTGGAAACAAGAGAGAGAGAAGCCGGCCTGATGCTCTGGGAGTGTCGTTGATCACCTGAAGTGGGGACGCCCACACTCCTTTCATCTCCGGGAGACCAGGGGTGTATCAGGTGAGTTTGTTGCCTTTCGGGATAGAAGAAGGGATATACTGTCCTTAAACTCTGGGAATCCAGCGACTGCTGGAGGACAGTGTAAATCCCTGAGTTGGGAATCTCTGGGAGATTGTTGGCGGGTAGCATGGAGAATGGGAAAGGGACAAAGCAAGTGTGAGACGTTTCAAGAGGGAATGGGTATTGAGATAGAAAAGACCCCGAGAAGGCTGATTCCGACTGACTCCCCATTGGGTCAACTACTACAACAATGGTCATTGTCCCATCTGAGGACTTACACTCAGAGTCTAGATAAAAAGAAAATGATCTACCTATGCCAATATAGGTGGCCGAAGTATCCCCTAGTAGACCCTGAGTTTCCTTACCACTGGGATCCCGAAGGGAATACCAGCATGTACTGGATAACTCAGTTGAAAGAGTATATAGTGAAACACCAGATGAAGGAGCAAATACCCTACATGGAGGTACGGTATCACGCTCACTTTGAAGGTCCAGTTCCACCAGAAACAGAAGTAGGACAGTTTGTCAGCAAGGTGGAGGAAAGTGAAACTGAGGACTGGATGGGGAGTCCACCGGCATCGGCTCTGGCAGTCCTGGCACCACCGCCTCTACCGGCTCCAGTTGCCCAGGCTCCACCTCCACCTGCATATCCAGGACTCAGAAGGGAACTGGCTCAATTAAACAAGGACCTAGAGAATTTGCCTCTAGGAGGAAGGTCGGCCAATCCCGCGTTGGCCTTCCCAGTCAGAGAAGTCCCAAATGGCATGAATGCGCAGGGGAATCCAGTCACCGTTTTTGTGGCTGTCCCCATAAAATCTGCCGAGTTACGGGATCTGAAAAAGACCCTTCCGAAACTCCATGAGAATGCTGATGAAGTGGTGGAACAGTTGGAATTGTTTCTGGGGCTCAATGAATACACATACCAAGAACTGATGTATATTCTTGGACACCTTTTCACCCCCGAAGAGAGGAATCTCATTAGAAGGGCAGCAATGGCTGCCTGGGATAGAAGACATGCAGAGCAACAGGGAGCAGTGGCTGCAGACACAAAGTTCCCCATTGCCGATCCAAATTGGAAAATCAATAATAACGCTCATAGGGAGCACATGAGAGATATGAAACACATGATCATTGAAGGAATTAAATTGGCCATCCCTCAAGGAAAAAACTTGACCAAAGCATTTGAAATAACACAAGGAAAGGATGAGTCCTCAGGGGATTTCTGTGCTTGGCTCCATGAAGGGTTAACCAAGTACTCCGGAGTGGAGCCAGAAACCCCTGCCTTTGAGACTCTCCTGAAGATGCAGTTCATCACCAAAGCATGGTCAGATATCCAGAAAAAGATCCAGAAGACAGAGGGATGGACTGATTTGGGCATGACAGATTTGATGAGAGCAGCCCAACAAGTTTTTGTGAACCAAGACTCAGTTAAAACCAAACACAAGTCTCAGATGATGGTAGCTGCCATGCAAACGACAGCCAAGAATGAAGTTAGGAAAAACAGGGAGACCCAGATGTCAGATCCGAGGCCAAGGTGGAGAGATGAAAGATCTCCCAGCAGGGAGTGGAGACCCCCGGTTAGGCGAGGAGGTCCAGGGGGCAATCGAGGTGGTCGATTCCAATGGCCGTCCCAGAGTAGAACTTGCTTCAGATGCGGGAAAGAGGGATATTTTGCACACGAATGTCCCAAAATCTCAGAGGAACGAAGCTGTGCCCTATACGATTAGGGAGGTTCCGGATCCCCAAGAGGGACCCGCGGGGAGCCATTGGTAAATGTGTTAGTGGGTCCTGACCATCAGGAATGGCTGTTCCTGATTGACACTGGCGCAAGCCGGACATCTGTATGCAATCCGGTAGAGGGAGCATGCAGGTCAAAGCAGACTTTAAAGGTGGTTGGGGTGAGTGGGAAATCCCAAGAGGTCAAGATTTTGGAAGAGGTGAGATTGGAATTGAATGATGTGGTTACTGAAACCGAAATATTGTATATTCCGGATTCAGGGGTGAATTTGCTAGGAAGAGACTTGTTGGATGTTTTTGGAATAGAATTGTGGGATAGAAGGAAGGAAGTTTGCATGTGTATGCCAACAACAGAAGATGAGGAGAAGATATCATCAGATGTGTGGGCAGGAGGTGAAGGGGTTAGTAGGAAAAAAAAAGGTGAAATATTTGGGACATTACATTCAGCAGGGGGTTAGGTCCTTGGACCATGAAAGGGTGAAGGGGATCATGAACTTGGCTCCTCCCAGGAACAAGACAGAGGTGTTCAAAGCATTGGGATTATTGGGGTATTGTAGAATCTGGGTAGACCAATTCACAGTGTTGGCACAGTTTTTGCATAGAAAGTTGCCTTGAAAGGGAGAGCGCATAGAATGGGAGGAGGGAGATAGAGAAAGGTGGGAAGAGCTGAAGAAGGCTTTGTCAACCGCTCCGGTTTTAGCCTTGCCAAACCTGAAATTACCGTTTCATTTGTATGAGGTGGTGGCTCAGGGAACAGCAGTTGGAGTCCTTGCCCAAAAGAGGGGGGGGGGCAGTACCAGCCGGTAGCCTTCCTAAGCAAGGGTTTGGAGCAGGTTGTGAAAGGATGGCCAGTTTGTGTTCAGGCTGTGGCAGCAACAGCGATGTTGGTGGTGGAGAGCAAAAAGTTAACCTTTGGGGGAGCTTTGGTGGTGCATTCGCCTCATCAGGTCAACTCAGTGTTGAGCCAGCTGGCTACCACTTGGATGACCGAAGGGAGGATATTGAAGTATGAAACCATTTTGAGAACCAGTCCTGATGTGGTAATAGGAACAGACAAGAATCTAAATCCAGCAGAATTCTTGGAGGGGAGAAGGCAGACGTGGGAACCGGAAGACCATGATTGTCTATTGCAAGTGGATCTCATGATGAAGGTTAGAGAGGACTTGGAAGAGACTCCATTGGAGAAGGGATTGATGTGGTTTATAGATGGTTCTAGCAGGGTGGAAAATGGAAAGCGAAAATCTGGGTTTGCAATAGTAACCGGGGAAGGTGAGGTAATAGAGAAAGGGTCACTCCCAGCTGCTTGGTCAGCTCAGAAATGTGAATTGTTTGCCATGACCAGAGCCTTGGAATTGGCTGAGGGGATGGAAGTAACGATTTGGACTGATTCCAAGTATGCATGGGGGGTGGAGCACACGTTTGGGAAAATCTGGAAAGAAAGAGGGTATATCAAGGTGGATGGGAAGCAAATAGAGCAAGTGCAGTTAGTAGAACAAGCCTTAGAGGCATTGCAACTCCCCAGCCGAGTATCAATTGTCCATGTGAGCGCACATCAGAAGGGGAACACACCGGTGGTTGTGGGAAAGTTAGGGTATAAAAATGCTGCCTGAATTTTGCTCTGTGTTCCTTCAATGCCTGAGGGAATCTCTGCAGACTCGTGAATAAAACCTTGTTTTCCTTGGATCAACGAATCTTTTGGTGGTCTTTTATCTGCTTCCACCTCACACTGGCTTGCCTTCTACAATTATCTTCTGCTATTAAACTACCATGTGAGTGTGCACATCTCCAAGCCAGTTATTTTTTGAATGCCTTTGAGAGTCTACCAGATTTTGGGGATGGGGGGTAAAGAGTAGGATAAATGAAAATACATTAGCAACTATTGAGTATTCTTTCTTTCTTTCTTTCTTTCTTTCTTTCTTTCTTTCTTTCTTTCTTTCTTTCTT
>BLBF01000032.1:10084230-10110250 GCA_015471245.1 Laticauda colubrina | reverse complement strand
TGCAATGGTGCATGTAGATAAGCAGTTTCTACATCTAAATGGTTAATAACATAGTTTTTCTTAGCTGCCCACACTAATGCTGCTCTTAAAGATGTAGCTTTAAGGCTTGGTGCAAAAACTTCATCGTAATCAGATGCAGTTTGATTAAATCCTTGAGCTACTAACCTAGCTTTATGGGTGACAGTCCCATCATTTCCAGTTTTTACTTTAAATATCCATTTGCACCCAATGGATTTTTCTCCTGGAGGTAATTTGGCATCTTCATACACTTTCATTACCTTTAATGAATTTAGTTCTTTTTCCATTGCCTTTTGCCAATTCTCCTGATCCTTAGCAGGATACATCCTAAGTTCATCTACACTAGTTGGAACTTTAGTTACTTGGCAAACTATACTTGCTTGATACCTATCAGGTGGTCTAGTTACACGTGTAGTGCATCTAGGTATTATAGGACTTACAGGTGGACTTTCCTCTATTAATTGTTCTTGATCATGTAACTCTTCCTGATCAACTATTTCCTCTTGTTCTGGTCCTATTTGCTCTTCGTGGACTTCTTTAATTGGACTCTTCTTATAGCTAATCTGATCTTTCTGCCTTTTGTAGGGTTCAATAAATGCTTCATTATTTAAATCTTGCTCTAATCTATTCCATCCTACATGTTCTAGGAATTTTGCACTAGCACTGGTGTAAACTCTAGATGTACCTGGTTCCCAGAATCTATAAAATCTATGATTAGATGTGTATCCTACAAAAATCAATCTTTTAGCTCAATGCTGTCCTTCGTATCTAAGTTGTGTAGGGATATGCACCCATGCTGGTGCTCCAAATGTGTGCATGTAACTTAAATCAGGTTTTGTACCATGCCACAGTGTGAATGGTAATTCACCTGTTGTTGAATTAACAACATTATTTAATATATGATTACCACACATTATTGCTTCTCCCCATAAATTGTCAGGAAATCCTGAATCAGACATCATAGTTCGTGCCATTGATTGTAATGTTTGGCCTCTTCTCTCTATAAAGGCATTATGTTGTGGCCTATATGGTGCAGACATTTTATGTTGAATCCCTAACTGTCTTAGTCTGTTTTTAAATTTATGATTTGTGAATTCTGTGCCATTATCAGTGATGAGAGTTATTAATTTCTTTTTGGTTTTTCTTTCAGCGAATTTTAGCCAATTAAATAGATTTTGATATGTTTCAGTTTTGCTCTTCATTAAATAGCAAAACCCATATCTAGAATAGTGATCCATTATACTTAGTATGTGGCGAGCTCCTCCTACACTTGGTTTTTTTGGACCTATTAAATCAGCAAATACTACTTCTAAAGGCTCTTTAGTAGTAAATCCATCAAATCTATTAGCCGGTATGACCCTGCTCTTATTTTGATTACAGGCATTACATTGCAAATACTTATTACAAGGTTTCAAACTTATTCCCTTAGACAATTCAACAGTTTTCTTAAGCATTTTAAAATTTAAATGCCCTAGCCTTCTATGTAACAAGTGAATACATTCATCATGAGGTTTCTGGTTTTCATAAATTGTGTTAGCCACCTTTAAACCATCATCATTTAACACATATAATTCACCTCTTAAAGATGCAGTAATTTTCTTATCATCTTTTGTAATTAAGCAGTTATCTCCCCTAAATGTAACTACATATCCTAGTTTAACCAAAATTCTAACTGAAATTAAATTAAACTTAAGTTGTGGTACATATAACATTTTTACATTCTCTTTTATAAAAGAACAATATGCTATACCTTCACCTTTAGCTTTCAGTTTCCAGCCATTGGCTAACGATATCTGCTGTTTACTCTGGGACATTTTAATAAAATTTTTGTTATCATTTGTTATACAATGGGATGCCCCACTGTCAATCACCCATAAATTATTTCTTACAGCTCCGTTAGTATACATGGCTAACTCTAAATGTTTATTTATCTTTTGATGATTTTTAGTATTCTGGCCAGCGTTCTGGCGCTTTGCCTTTTTACAAAATCTTGCCAAATGTCCTCTTCCTCCACAATTAAAGCACCTTTTAATTGCGTATGCAGTAGGAGATTTTTTATCTTCTTTTTGAGGTTGCTCCCTCCTTAATTCATCTCTTTCAGGCCTTCTTCTGGCCTCTTCAATCAATCTGCCAGTTATATCAGTTAAAGTTAAATTGTCCTTTGGCAAAATTTCAAGTGAAGTTACGTAGTTATCATAACTTTCATCAAGGGAAGATAGAATTATATAAATTTGATGTTGTTCAGAGAAAATAAGTTCTTTCTCGTTTAATTCTTGGAAAATGCTTTGCATAGTTTTTAAATGACTCTGCATATCACCATTTGTTTGGAGATGTGTCCTGAAAAGCTTCCGTGTTAGATTTATGTGTGCACCAACCTTATCTCGGACATAAATCCTCTTCAGCTTCTGCCAACAGCCAAAAGCCGTTTTCTCTCCGTGGATATAAACAAGCTGTTGATCAGTTAAGGTTAACCCAATTATGCAAATAGCTTGTTGATTTTTATGCTTAAATTCTTCTATCTTTAGTCTGTCTTCCTCATCCTCTGGATCCCATTCTTCTACGTTTGGTGTATTTTCAATTATGTTCCACAGACCTTCTCTTCGTAGAAGTAGACTACATTTTGTAGACCATGATACATAGTTTGTTCCATCCAGCTTGGATATAAGGGACAAACTTTGTATATTGACTTGTGCCATGTTTTCTTATATGGATATAAAAATATAATTAATAAAACACAGCTGTCTGTTTACTGTAATGTATAACAACACAAACTCTCACTTTTTACATAAATCTGTTTAACCTAGTTAAACTGACTTTGCAGCCTCTGGGCCCATAACCATTTTTAAGCCTGGGTTCCCCAACCAGGGTTAGGGAGACAAGCTAAACAGAATGTGCAGCGTTAGTCAGATAGGCACACAGATAAATGAGTGAGCTAAGCTTGTATGTTTATTAACATACAGTAAAAATAACAGATACGCTTGTGCTATCAAGAATATATTTTATTCCAGTATAAGTTTATAGCATTGTCAAAAACAGTCCAATATTCATTTACCATGTAGTCAGTCCATTCAGGGATTTTCAGTTAGCAAAGTCCATGTAGAATATCCTATTGTCAGTTCACATAAATCAGTCCGTTGTTGTCTCTCCCATTCGAGCAATGCAATCTTGCTTCCAAGCAGTAATCAGGGATCATCAAAGCCAGAGAGAGAGAGTGAGCAAGCTGTAGCCTTGCTACTTTTGTATGGTTTTCATAACCACTCCCACAGTTGCTATTTCCCAGTTAAAGCTGCATACACTAACAATGATTCATAGTTATTATTTCACCTAAAACAGTTAGGGTGAACAATGTTATCCCTAACAGCTTATCTCGAGGGACTGTTTGAGATTCATTACAGGCTGGGAATGAAAATAATTCCCAGCGTTGCAATAAAACAAGACTTGTTTTTAAAATAAGCGTGCATGTAATTATGGGTTCTGAAGCCTTGGTCAGAACAGAGGAAATGTGAAGGTGGGGTTGAGCTTAGACTCCTTGCACAACTGGAAAATGAACAGATTTTATTTCCCACAGAATCCCTGAAATCCTTATCTGGTTCTTTCCAAGAGAATGCAATCAGTCTTTGCTAGACTCTTGTTAATAGGCGTGCAGCAGTAAAGAAGCAACTTTGATCAGCTCAGGATGTGGCCCTGGTTCCTTATGTCTGTTATAGTCTTTGAGATGTTGAAAATAATATGAGAATGTTTCAAAAGCTGTGCATAGAAAATATATACCATACTGCTGAGGTAATTTCTGTTTTCACAGTAGTCTTAGTACTTAGTCAGTACAGACAGAAAAAGTCTGCCCTATGTGACTAAGCAGTTTCCTCTTAGTCTAATTCATGTTACAGCTAACAGAGTCTAGAACTCACTTTCTATCGATGAAGGTCAGACTTTCATGTAGTTCAATATTTGTATAGATTTATTATGTTAAAGATCCAGGGAGTCCTGTTATG
Organism: Laticauda colubrina; assembly: GCA_015471245.1. Taxonomy (NCBI): domain Eukaryota; kingdom Metazoa; phylum Chordata; class Lepidosauria; order Squamata; family Elapidae; genus Laticauda; species Laticauda colubrina. The sequence goes on along the minus strand of BLBF01000032.1, from coordinate 10,106,243 downwards.
ATCAACAAATGCTTTCATTTCAGTTTTTTTAGGTCAGTTCTTCTTCTGTATCAATAGTGCAATTCTCAAATCTTGCTCAGTCATTAAAGTACAAAGGTATAAGGGAAACATAATTCTTTAACTCCTCTCCAAAAGCTTTATTTAGAATTAGCATAAAACCCCTGTCTGACATCTTCACACTAATCTGACATACTTAGCAAAGGAGGAAGGCTTCAAAAGAAAATATCTGACAACTTTCACTTTAGGTGAAATTTCATTTTACGAGGAATATGGAAGCAGAAGGCCAAGGCTACATTTGCAGGGGGAAATCAGTTCAAATGGAACCAGGGGTATTTAACCTTTCCTATACGCTGATATTCTCCTGGCCAATTTCAAAAATTGCTTTTACCTCAGCCAAGTTCTAGATGGAAAAGGCTAGTTCCAGGAGGCAAAAAACAAAAGCTTTTAAAGGTATCATTTAAAAAAAATATATTGTGTTTGTCTGAAAAGTTGGAAAAGTTCTGAGATCAGGAGGTTATATGTTATTTTTGCACTTTTTATCGGGAAATATTAGTACCTGTCCTGTTATGAACATAAAGATAGGACCAAACATGGAGAAATTTTGAAGACATGGACTTTGTCAGTGGGCTAGGCAATGTTCACAAAAAAGTAAATCACTATTTTTGGCAGACATTAAATACTTCTTAATAATCTGCTTCATAAGTTAATGAAAACATTAGCTGTAATAGATGTATGTGATAAATAGCCTGGTATTTGCAGTCACAGTGAATGAGAGAGGGAAAAGGGAAACCCTCATTTGTTGCTAAATAAAGCTTTGCACTCCTGAAGTATATATTAATCTTTGCAGTGGGCTGCTTTGAAGACACTTTGCATGGCTGACCTATCGAGTCCATTGTTGTAAAATATGAATTAGCGGCTTATGTTGGCTCTTTTTTTACTTCCTACATCTTGGATAAAAAGAAGGAAAGCTCAGCGTCTGAAGCTGAGCACCTAATTTTTTCTCAATCAATTTAGTGTTGGCAGATTAATGTGTAGCTCAAAATAAGGGTGCCATGCACAGAAAGAAATAGCCTTTCAAAAGATCACAGAGGAAATATATTTTCTGAGACACCTGGCAAATGGATTTGCAGTAGGACAGATTACTTCAAGTACTCTGCTAAAAATATGTGTTTGACATCTACGGATGACTCCGGTGCAGTAAAATTTGACAATAGTGTGTCTTCTGCTACAGGAAAATTAGATGTTTCTTCATAGGCAGGAAATGGTCTGCATTTGGATTGTTGTTAGATGAGTTTTTCTTCTTTTACTGAAAAAGATACAGCTTGGGGATATGATGAAATTGAAAGAACAACTTGATTGATTTATTTTAAGGGGGGAAAAATAGCTTCAGTTCAAGTTATTTATTTAAGTTCCCTGAACTTCAATTGCATTTCTTCTTAGACTTGGCTGATAATACCACAGTTATATAGATTAGTAGTTTGGAATTGCTTTCATTTGGGTACTCTACAGATGTTACCATATAAAAGATTAGGTACCCAATGATATTCAATAGTCAATAATATCTCGTTGTGCCTATCAAAATTGTCATGTATATAAAATAGTAGACTCCTAAATGCAAGGTTCCGATTGGTCAAATATTTTGAATGGGGATTGGTTTAAAAAAGAACCAATGCACATAGCTGCTCAAAGGCGGCAAATATCAAATGCTTGTCATTGGTTACAAGCCGGCAGAGAAAATACAATAAAAGGCTGCCGCAGCTTGAGCCAATGTTCCGTTTTGCAACTGTACTTCAAATAAAGACTTTGTTGTTGGCACCCGGTCTACCTCGTGTTTTTCCGGACGGAACAAAAATCATGCCATAGTGGGTAAATTTTTGGCATTCAATGTTAGGTTCCACTGCCCTTTAAGTGTGATCTGTTTGTCTTTGAAATCATGTCTCACATTTTATTTTTGGAGTGAGAAGTAGCATATTTTAAGTTAACCTAAAATGGATGACTTTTAGAAAAAGAAGTATCAATTTAAATCCCAGATTGGATGGCTTTAGAGGTAAACTAAGCCTTCTTATGTAAAAGAGATAAGACTAACTCGCTTTCTGGTTGGACAGAAGGGAAGTACATTTTTGACAATATTCCCTGCCCACTGCATTGACTCACACTTCTGAAAATCTCCTCCACGAAAGAGTTGATGCTGAGAGGGAGAAACTACAGAAGGGGGCAAAATCAGTGAAAAAGACTTTCCTTCCATCTTCCAATTAATCTTTCTGCTCATTGCTCATAAAAATAGAATTCAGCTAGTCATTCTGGGTGCCCCCAAAATGTCATGTTTCAGTTTAAGAAACATCTTTAATTTTGAGGAAAACACTGGAGGTTATTTATTTTTTGATAAATAACTTCTGTAGTTATAACCCAACAGCCAACTAATCTGATCTTATAAAGTCCACACCCTCCCCTTGTTATATAGATTGCTATTTCCAGCCTCTAAAGAAACTGTTATAAATCCAAGAATGTGACTTTAGTTGAGAAAGAGTTCTCCTCAAAATGTAGAGTGTTTGGCTAGAAACCCTTTGGGATATGAACTTAGAGCTATACAAAGACTGATTCTGATTCCAGAAGCACCTTTACTTATTTTATTTATTTGATTTGTCAATCGCTTATAAGATAATTGGTATAAGTATATAAATAAGTATATAAATATAAAAATATAAATAATATATAAATAGTTATGAATACATGAAATGGGTACATATAAGAAAAATAAAAGAAACAATAGGGCAGGGTTGGTAGGCACGTTGGTGCGCTTATGCATGCCCCCTACAGACCTCTTAGGAAAGAGGTGAGGTCAATAGTAGACAGTTTAAGGTTAAAGTTTTTGGGGTTTGGGGAAGAAACCACAAAGTCAGGTCGAGTATTCCAGACATTGACCACTTTGTTGCTGAAGTCGTATTTCCTACAATCAAGTTTGGTGCAGTTAACCTTGAGTTTGTATCTATTGTGTGCTCTTGTGTTGTTATGGTTGAAGCTGAAGTATTCATTGACAGGTAAGTCATTGCAATGTATGATTTTATAAACCATACTTAGATCAGACTGAAGATGGTGTAATTCAATGTTTTCCAGGTATAGAATTTCAAGTCTGGTGGCATAAGGCATTCTGCAACAAGTAGAGGAGTGAAGAACTCTTCTTGTAAAATATTTCTGGACTTTCTCAACTGTGCTAATATCAGATACATAATGTGGGTTCCAGACTGATGAGCTGTATTTGAGTATTGGTCTAGCAAATGTTTTGTATGCTCTAGTTTCTAGTGTGATATTACCAGAGAAAAAGCAATGCAGGATTAGGTTAGCAACTCTTAGTGCCTTTTTGGCTATGTAGTTACAGTGGGGTCTAGCACTTAGATCATTAGAAATGAGTACTCCAAGATCCTTGACAGAGTTTGGATCATCAACAAGGTCTTGACTATTCAACTTGTAGTTTATTTTCTGATTTTTTTTGCCAATATGTAAGACAGAGCATTTATTTGTTGAGATTTGAAGTTGCCATTTGTTTGACCATTTTGATACATAGTTGAGGTCTTTTTGAAAGATAGCAATATTTTCTGTAGTGTTGAATAGCTTTACATCATCAGCGAAGTGAATGCAGTTGCTGTTAATATGATCACAGAGGTCATTTATGTGGAGTATGAAGAGATCTGTCCGAGAACACTGCCTTGGGGGAGTGTTCCCCAAGGACACCATTATTGACAGGTATAGAATTTGATAGGACACTCCCAATTTTGATCATTTGTTGTCTGTTTGACAGGAATGCTTCTATCCAGTTATGCAATTGTCCAGAGATACCATAAGATTTTAGTTTTAGGAGTAGTTTGTCATGTACCACTGAATCAAAGGCTTTACAGAAGTCTGTGTAGATTGCGTCTATTGCTTTGCCCTGATCGAATTGTGTAGTCCATATGTTTTTGTAATGTAAGAGTTGCAGATTACATTTTCTGAAACCAAATTGTTTATTAGAGATTAGGTTGTTTGTCTCTCAGTGGAGGATAATGGATTGGTTAATAATTGATTCCATGACTTTACAGGTGACGCAGCATAAAGAGATTAGTCTGTAATTTTCAACTAGGCTGGGGTCTCCCTTTTTGAAGATTCTGAAAACTGTCATTTTGAGCTTTTAATCATGATGCAATTTATTACCAAATGACTCTCATAGTATGCTTCAAAACTTTTAAGTTTTAGAAATAATGTATGAAGTTTTTCAAACAGAGATGAAAAAGCTTTGAAAATAGTTGCAGAGATTTAAGAAATTTAACAAGTTAAAGGAGCTATTTCTTGGGAAAGAGAGCTGAAATTTGTCAAGAGCAATTGATTCAAATTCAGAGACAAGCATGTAAAATACGATTAATTTTGAACTTTCCCAATGAAAAAGACAAGGGATCTCTTGTAGTTGCCATAGAGATATGTTTACAAAAGTTGTTCCAACAGGGCCATAAAAATCTGTTGGATGGTCCTTGCTGAGTAGAAGCAAGACTTAGATCAGGCATGTCAAACTCATGGCCTGTGGGCTGGATGTGTCAAACACTGGCCACGCCTACCACTGGTTTTGTGAAGGGGGGAAAGTGGCAATACGTCACTTGATGGCAATGTGACACCATGAGTTTTACACTCCTTAAATCCTTTTATAAGCCAACTCCTGCAATAATCGTACAGAGGATTTTTGTGTCTCAGAGATTTAAATGGCATATGGGTTGTGGTTGGGAACCTACAACAATCTGTGAAATATAATGTAATTAACCCAAGCATCAAATAGAAGTGTCTATAGGTCTCTTTTTTCCATTCTTCTACTGTAGCTAAGAACTATTTTCAGAACTTGGTAAGGGGAAAGAGTGCTAAGTTTGTGGTCTAGTTATGTTTCCATCTGGATTCCTTACAGAAAGAGTTTTCTTTGTTCTTTTAATTTTAGACACATTTTCTTTTTTGTTGTTATTTGTTTTCTTTCACTTTTATACTTAAATTTTATACCCATTTTCTATGAATCATGATTTTAGGATGAGGATTTAATTTTCCTTTTTTTAAAAAAAAATTAAACAATGTGAAAAGTGTTATCTTTTTAGATGGCATTTTAATGGGAAGATACAATGAAATTTGTAGGGAAATAATTAATGAAATTCCGGAAGCTGTTGTAAGAAAGAGAATTCATCAGAATCTGAATGTAATATGTGAAATATGTACATTTTGTACAGTACTTTGCTTGTAATAGCAGGGTTTTGTTGCTAAATAATTTGTATTACTTTTGAGAATCCAGTTTTCAATGTGGAAGATTCTCAATTTTCAGAAGAGTTTGCGAACAAGATTTCCATTAAGACCTCGAGAGAGACTATTCATAGCTAACCAAATCTGATTACCTTTGGTGATACAATCAACATTTCTAAATGGAAGGGTATTTGGGGTAGCCTGACCGTGGAGATATATTAATATTATGTAAAATATAAAGCAGATTGCTCATAAAAAGAATACATTATTGTACTATTAAATAACATAAACCACATCTTGATCTTCTGAGTTTTGTTTAGATTATGCTGGAAAAATCCAGTATGACATATTACTGCTGCTACTGCTGTGAATTGTTCAAAGCAGGCTGGGTTTCGTATACAGGTAGCCCACAATGTACAATTCATTCACTCAATGTACACTATTAAAGGTTACAACAGTGCTGAAAAAAGAAATTTACAACCTGCCCTTACATTTATAATGCTGCCCTTGCAACATTCCCACAATCACTTGATCAAAATGTAGGCATTTGACAATTGGCAAGCATTTATGACGGCTGCAGCAACCCAGAGTTGTATGATCACCATTAGCAGTCTTCCCAGCCAGTTTCCAACAAGCAGGGACCTTAGGAAAAATCAAATTTGCTTAAGGACTGAATTATTCATCAAATATCTGCAGTGGTTTGCTTAATAATCATGGGGGGAAAGGGTGAACAATTGGGTGGGACTCACTTAACAAACTGCCTTGCTTAGCAACAGAAATCTTAGTCCCCACTGTGGTTGTAACCTGTAGTTTAGTGAAATGCCTTTCAATGGGACACAGCATGAGGTTTGTAAATTTTCTTTAAACCTAGGAGCTGAAACTGTTGAAATTACTGATTCAGCTTAATTTGAATGAAGGTGAGGGAGATAGTGGTAGATTACTTTGCTCTGGTTTTCTCTCCTGAACATTTCCTCTAGGAATTCTGGGCCAGAATGCAAAACTAAGTTGCATTTCCCAGTTGTCCTGTCTTTTTTCTATTAGAAGTGGAAAGCAGCAATTATTATTTTTCTAGATGACATCAAAACCATTTTCTAAATACAAAAGGTTTAATTTTGTGAGAAGTGGTTAATTGGAATGGGAAACAATGGGAAAACAGATAATAGCTTTAATATTCAAAGGTGAAAGCTTTAATAAAGCAACTGCGAAGTTGCCATAAAAATGGGTCTTATCTATTTAGAGTTAGAGCGAGATAAGCAAGTCACTAGCTCTGAGAACAATAATGAGAAAAGATTTCAGTTGTATTCCTTTTAGACTAACCTCTGTTTTTGAAAGAGAATCAAAGGGTTTTAGGGTATGTTCTAAACTCTGGGGTGCAGATTGGTTTATGGAGCAATGTTGCAGTGTTACTTGAAGCTCTTTAGGTTTGGGCTTAATAATGCAGTAATAACTTACAAAATGTCAGTTGCTTAGGACAATCAAATGCTTTGGTTAATTCACTTTTATTAGTAACCTCAGTAAACAAGGAGTACATCATGATATAATTTAAGCAACCAGTACCATTGTTGGTTTGTACAGATCATAATGAAACACAGAGCCTGATCATACATACATATTACTCAGAAATTGTAATTAGATCTGATTTTTAATTTAAAATCTGCCATTTTCTCTAGGGCAGGCTTGGCTCTCTGATGAGGGAGTCAGCATTTCAGTCAATATTATTCTCTTTTCAACTGATTTGCTTAACTCTCAGTAGAGTGGAAACTCTTTAGCATCCAGTATCTGATTGCAGGATTTTTTTAAAAAAAAATTAAATACTTTTTTAATATTTAAAACCAGTCAAAGCCAAGACATCCTGGGTTGCACTGCTTTCTTTCTAGCCTAAAGCTTGTAGGGTCACAGCAAGTATTCTTTTTCAATATCATTTCCCAATCTCTCTCTTTTTTTAACTGCGGATATTAGTGGCTATGAGAATTTTTGTATTCAAAGCATGTTCTTACTTCTCAGCTACAATCCCTGTCTTCTAATTTAGTAGCTCTTTTGCTGCCACGGCATCCTGCCTTTCTTTCATTCTAGAATACATGGCTATATATATCAAATTTTTACTTAAGTTTCCAATCCAAACACAGACTAGATTTCAGGAAAGCTATCTTCACTAAGCATTGAGATCTCTCCCCTAAATTCAAAGAGTGCCTCAATAATTCATTTCCAATTCATTCTCATATGAACAGACAGATAACTGAAGAGGTATTTAAGCCACTTTCAGAATAACAGAGTTGGAACAGACCTTGGAACCTTTCTAATCCAATCTTCTGTTCAAGCAGGAGACCCTATTTCAGATAAGTGAGACTGTAATATGCAAGCAAGTGGAGTCCTAAAGAAATGTCCGTTTTGTCCAGTGGTAAAGGCACCAGAACAGAAACCAGAAGACTGTGAGTTCTAGGCCCACCTTATGCATGAAAATCGGCGAGGTGACTTTGGGTCAGTTACTCTGTTTCAGCCCAACTCACCTCACAGGATTGTTGTTTGTGGAGAAAATAAGAGGAGGAAGGAGTATTAGGTATATTCACCACCTTGAATTATTTCTCCATCTAAAAAATAAATAATTTCCTTATGTCCTAACAGAAATGTTGGACAGAACTTTTCAGAAATCATGGACGCTGTTGTTGGTTTACATCTGAAATACTTTATAGAGACATATAAGCAATAATTGTTTCACACACACAAAGGAGAAACACACAAAGCATTGTATTATTTCCTTAAGAGAGATGAGGATAAGGATAGTTTTGCCTACATCCCAGCTGGAGATGCATAATAGGTAAATTGAGTTCTTAGGATAAGATAAGAGGCATAAAGTAAGAGGCTGCTCTGAAATAAGGTTCTTTGATATATATATGTATATATGTATATATAAAGCTCGATCAACATATTAAAGACACTTTTTTGTTCTGCCTCTAGTCCCTTTCTTCAGCAGAGATGTTCATTCCATATTTCATAGAATGGTCCATGAAGATAGGATAGCTGGAACAATTTTGAAGTTCACACCTGCCCTTGCCCCTCTCTTTATCTTATGTGGTTCAGCATTTATCTGAACTTTTAGAAGACCCTAATTTAGGAGCATGTATAAAAGAAAGAGAAGACTTGTATGACCAGCAGAAAGTTGAATGGACTTCATTATGGTGGTAATGGATGTACCAGTACAAGGCTTAAAGGGCCAGTCTGTGAACACATCAAATTGAAAAGGTCTATCTATATGGTTGCTTAGAGTCAACATGACTTGATGGCACATCATCAATAATCAATGCATGAGAGATCAATTTATAACAAATTATGATTATTTTTTTTTAAAAAAACATACCTTATAGATTGAAATTGCTTGTTTCAAAGTTAATTGTAACTAATTATCAAATGTAATATTTGGTCCATAGTTAGAATTCTCTGAAAATGAAATTGAATGCTTCTGAAATCCTGATTTATGCAGAAAAGTAAGGAGATAATGTGGGGATTTTAGCTACTAGTGCCATTATACTGGATAAAGAGAGGTGCATTGCAAAAGTTAAACTTGAATTTTCAAAAATCTATCTATGGAGATTCTTAATTATCCAGGTCATGGTTGTCCCAAAGGTACTTTTTCAAGAGGCAACTGGACTTACTTATTTTTCTTTGAAGATGTTTTACCTCTCATCCAAGAAGTTTCTTCAGCTCTAACGGGATGGTGAGGAATGGAAGGATTTATACTCCTTGCAGTCAGCTGGTCATTTGCATTATTTTAGGGAATTGTTGAGGCAATTTGGAGGTTTATCTGTATCTTCAGGTTCACCTGAGTAGTGCAAATGGGAGTGGGGCCTTCTTAGAAGTGCTGAAAGGACTATGTTGTAGACTGGAGATAGATGGTGTCATATCCCTCCTGTCTTTTGAGAGAGGGCTGTTCAATTTTGACATGGGTGGCCTCTTTGACCCCTCTTTCAAACCAGTGATCCTCTCTGTCCAAAATGTGGACTTTGCTGTCTTCAAAAGAGTGGCCTTTGTCTTGTAAATACAAATGGACTGCTGAATCTAGTCCTGATGGGTTTGTTCTCCTATGTTGTGCCATGTGTTTATGAAGTGATTGTTTTGTTTCCCCAATGTAAAGATCTGCACATGGCTCACTGCATTTTATGGCATATACCATGTTCTTCAGTATGTGTCTGGGTGTTTTATTGTTGGAGTAGACAAGCTTCTGCCTTAGTGTATTACTGGGTTTAAAGTGTGCACATATGTTGTGTTGGCTGAAGATCCTCCTGAGTTTTTCAGGATATTGCAGGATATTCCAATGTTACACTAATCTCCTTGCCCCACCCACATTCATGCATATTTTTCCAAACTATATAAACTGAGACTGTAAGACAGAGACCCAGGAGCCCTGTCTTCATGTCCAAGAATGCTTGATATATACCCAAATAAGTCTTACTAATGGAAGAAATGCAACCTAGGACATGGTTTGCACTTTGCTCACTTGCCCAGATAAAAAAGCAAAAGATAAGCAGAGGTGTTTTATTTGCTGTGACTGGATGGGTGGAGAAAAGAAAGAGAGAGAAGGAAAACAATGATAAATGCACTTGTACAATGTATTGTTGCAGTAAATAATGAAATAATATATTTGACTTTATCTATGACTAGGAACACTCAAATTGAACGGTGTAAGCAAATGAAAAGTTGGACTCCCTAACTATACTTCCCTTTAATGACCAGGCTTTGCCTGGAATTCTTCGACAGTCTCTCTGTGATTTGTAATTATTTTCTGCATGCTTTAATGAAGAAGTAACAACCCTTTAAATGTTTTTGTAGCCTTTGACCTCCAAAAGTTTAGCTTGATATTTGGCTGCTTTGGGTATTACTTTGCTATTCCCAATTGAGGCAAAAGAGTCTAATTATACTGTGAAGAAAAACTCTCTTATATGCTCTGAGAAGCCAATTAAAAATGACAGTATCTACAACAGTTTGTAAACATCTAGTTAAGTGGTAGGCAGAAAAACCACAATGCATTTTGCTCTCTTTTCTCTCTCAGATTGCAAGTATCCTAAAGTATCCTACCATTTTCTATAAATGGTATCTACCCAATGTACTGCAATCCCTGATGGTTAATAAGTTATATTTGAACCTGAAATTATTAAGTTTGGTTCATTTTCAATCCAGGTGATATTTGGATGCTGGGTATTCAGCTCTTTTTGCTGAAAGGATCCTTAAAATTCTAAAATTGCTCATTCTGAATACTCGTGTTAGATCTCTTTATTGTACGGAAGGCAGAAAGAAATCTTAAGCATCTCTTTTTGCCCCTCAAGGGTTTGTAGTAAAGATTATCCTATACTATAGGCAAAATGAAAACTATATGAGGGGGAGGATCCTTGAGAGAAGATTGATAACATAAAGAGGGCTATTGACTTTGGATAAATGTGAAGAAAGGTAACATATGCACATAATAAACAACAACACCTGTTTGATTCCAGGAAGGAAGGGTAGATGAAGAACCACCTAGAGTTGAGAGTAATACAGGTAGTTCTCGAGTTGCAACCATAATGGAGCTTGCACATTACAGTTGCAAGTTCTAATGGTTGTAAAACAGTTTTATGATTTTTTTTGTCCAATAGTCATTCAGTGAACAGAGTATTCATTAAGTGACTGTGGCAGTCATAAGTATGGACCCATTGTTCATTATGGGCATAATTTTGCTGAAGTGCTGATTTTCATGATATCATCATATAATGCAGTCACATGACCGAGGGAGGCTGCAAACGGCCATATAGGCACCCATGTTGCTGACTACCGAAAGTGCAATCTCCTGATGCAGGGGGAACACCATCAGAACTTCGGCTCTCAATCGTAAGTCCCCTTTTTCAGGTAAGTCATAATCAGTTATAAGTTGATGACTACCTGTAATGGGTTATCCCTCAAATTATTTAATGTAGTCATTGTGATTGAAGGATCATATAATAATTTGCATTACTTTTATAGTGCTTTTTTTGCATCCTCTATTTGGGGTATATAATCTTTATCTTGGAGACTTTGGAGCTCCTTGGTCTTTGTATTGGCTGGGAGCCCAATAAACTCTGTATGTCTATGCATGGTAATAAAAAAGGTTGATTGCATTCTATTCTATTGATTGCATTCACTCAGTTATATTTTCTGCACATCTGTAGCAGAGGTGGTATTCAGCAGGTTCTAACCAGTTCTGGAGAACCAGAAGCAGAAATTTTGAGTAATTTAGAGAATCGGCAAATACCACCTCTGGCTGGCCCTGCCCCCATCTATTCTCTGCCTCCTGAATCCCAGCTGATTGGCTGGGTCTTCTTTTGTTGCCTTGCACAGGAGAATGGAGCTGGAAAGCAAGCTAGTGGGGTGGGAAGGGAATGGGGATTTTGCAGTAGCCTTCCCCCAGGAGTGGGGAGGGAATGGAGATTTTGCAGTATCCTTCCCTTGCTATACCTACAGAACTGGTAGTAAAAAAAAATGAATCCCACCACTGATCTGTAGTAGTGTAATATTCAGCTGTTTCCCACATTGTGCTATGCTATGGCTTAGTAAGAAAACCCTGCTTGGGCTCCCACAAAACCAATTAAGCCAAATAAATGTTGATTTATTAACCTAGGTTCTCATAAAGTAATGAACTAAAACCCAACCAAACCAATCAAGGGAGCATGAAATGTTTTTAAAAAGCATCCCCCAAAATGCTGAGATGAGTTTTGAAGGCCGGAAAGAATCCAGAAAGGTAGAAATTGACATAAGAGTTGTGGTGACACAATGTGTCATGCCCCTGGTGGAGTCTGACTCTGAGGAAAAGGAGGAACAACCAACAGGGAGTAGGAGTGTGGCTCCAGAGGTGGTGGAGGAGGCTGGGGAAGGGCAGAGGCCGGGTAAGCAGTCAGAGGAAGAACCAGGCCCACCCCCTATCCATCCTAGGTCACGCAGAGAGGAGAGGATCAGGGAAAAGCAAGGTCTACTCAAGAAGAAATTACCATGATCCTCCTCGTGGCTTGCAGGTGGGAGCTATGTATATATAAGTTTGCAATTGTGCAGTTAGAATTGCTGAAGTCAATTAGTGTTCACCTTGAAAGAGGCTTATTTCTTCTGGCGTTCTTCCCATGGACTTTTCTCGGTTATTTTCCTGGAGTTTATCTTGGCTTGCTTCAGAACTCTCATCAATGTGGTTTGTTTTGGTTTTCTGTTTGCCTCATTATCTACTTTTGTGACTTTAAACTGTGCCTAATAAAACAGTGAAGTTAAGTTGAAGGCTTTACCGGACTTTAATGTATGTTTTGGGTTTGGGTTATTTTGAGAGACTACAGGTCATCACATTTTGACTTCAGCCTCCCCTTCAACTTATTTTTGCTTTTTGTGGGGTGTCCATGGATCAGCTCAGAGCATAGATTGCCCAGTTAACCCAGCAAGTGGCTCTTTTGACTGCACGGGTGGTATAAATGCAACATGCCCAGCCACGCCGAAAATGCCCTGTGCCAGTGCCAGACAAATTTGATGGTTCGCTGGCCCAATTTCCAGCATTTTTTGGGCAGTGCCAGTTTTACATGAGCCTTCGGCCTGAGGACTTTCCCACTGGAAGGGATAAGGTGAGGTTTTTGATTAGTTTATTGTCAGGCTCTGCAGCATGTTGGGGGATGCCTCTGCTGACCCAGCCGAACCAGGTGTTGGACAATTATGCCAAGTTTTGCCGTCAGTTTCAGGCCATGTTTGAGGACCCTGTTCAAAGCCAAACAGCAAACAGACATTTGAGACAGTTGAAGCAGGGCGTGGCTCACTCATGGATTATATTGCTAGTTTTCGTGTGGTTGCTCAGGATGTACAGTGGAATGAGGCAGCACTATTAGACCAGTTCCAGGACAGTTTGTTATTGGAGGTCCTGAATGAGTTGGTGTGCACTGAATGCCCTCACACCCTTCAGGAGATCATGCATTTATGTCTTCATATCGATGCTAAACTTCAGCAACAATGGGTGCGATGATGGACAGAGACCGTATCTGTTTCCAGCAAGATGGTGCCTTTGGTGGACGTGCCTTTGGAGGAACCCATGCAGTTGGGGGCTTGCCGCCCTTGCCTGACTCAAGTAGAAAAGAATAGATGTCATCGTGATGGTTTATGCCTTTATTGTGGCAATCAAGGCCATTTTGCAGCCAAGTGTCCTGTTAAGACATCCACAGCAGCGATACCTGCAGTGGTGGGAAACAAGCATCGCTTGGCCTATGGAGGTCTGCAGGTCGGGGTGTAAAGTCCATAAGCCCTCCATCTTCACCAACTTGCCACCCTCGTCACCTTTGACATCTTTGACATCTCCACCACAGTCACTATTGGTGAAGCATCTTATGCTGCCAGCAAGTGTGTTCGTGCATGGTGTGGGAGCGGTGGAGATCCCAGCTTTGGTTGACTCAGTGGTCACAGCCAATTTCATGGATGCTCATTTTGTCAAGCAGTGGTTCATTCCTCAGCAACAGTTATCCCCACATGTAATGGTGGAGATGATTGATGGTCAGCCCCTTTGTTTAGGACCTGTGATTGCTGCAACCAAACCCCTTTGCATGTGTATTGGGCAGCATGTGGAGGAAACCATGTTTCATGTTGCCACAGTGCCTCATTTTCCAGTGGTGCTGGGTTTGGAGTGGCTCCAGGCCCATGATCCACAGATTGTCTGGTTGTCTAGACCTGTACCAACCATTGCTTGCGCTCCTACGCAGGGAGTGTGGCTATACCCGTGGACCTGGATCTAACTGAGGAGTTGGTGGACTTTGCTGATGTGTCCCCAGAAGGAGGCAGATCAGTTGCTTCCGCATCGGGTGTATGACTGTCCAATCAACTTGTTACCTGATGCAAAATTGCAGGTGGATTCCCTGTCGGAACCGGAGTTGGCAGCGTTGCGGGATTTTATTGACAAGAACCTCCAGAAAGGGTTTATCTGGCCTTCTACCTCCCCATTGGCTGCACTGGTGCTTTTTGCGAAAAAGAAATCAGGGGAGCTACATTTGTGTTGTGATTATTGCAAGTTGAATGCAATCACAGTGAGGAATCGGTCCCCGCTTCCCCTCATCCCTGAACTGATTGAGTCAAGTGATCTTTACGAAGTTGGACTTGCATGGGACCTACAATCTGGTTTGCATTCATGCAGGGGACGAGTGGAAAACAGCTTTCTGGATGAGGTACGGGCATTTTGAGTATACCATGATGCCTTTTGGATTAACCAATGCCCCAGTTGTGTTCATGCATTTAATGCATGATGTTTTCCATGATTTGATGGATCAATTCATGGTCATTTATTGAGATGACATTTTGATTTACTCAGACTTCCTGCAGGATCATTGGCAGCATGTGAAGCTAGTGTTGCATCGTTTGCGTAATAACCACCTGTTTGCTAAATGTGAGAAGTGTCAGTTTGCACAAACCACAATTGACTTCTTGGGACATCGTATTTCACCTGCTGGGGTGGAAATGGACTCAGAGAAAATTCAATCGTTGCAGGAGTAGAAACCTCCACAGTGGGTTAAGGATGTGCAACGACTGTTGGGGTTTGTGAACTACTGCCACACATTTATTCCCTGCTTTGCTGCCTTGACTGCTCCCCTTTCTAATCTGCTCAAGAAGGGGGAGAAGTTCCATTGGGGTGCTGAGGAACAGGCAGCTTTCGGGGTGTTGAAAGTCACCTTTGCTTCTGAGCTTATCCTCAAACACCCTGATCCAGGCCAGCCATTTATGGTGGAAACAGATGCTTCCAAAGTGGCTGTTGGCGCAGTGCTCCTCCAGGCCTATGCTCCCACAGGCACCTTGTTCCCGTGTGCTTATTATTCCCGGAAGTTGTTGGCTTCAAAGCGCAACTATACAATTTGGGACAAGGAGCTATTGGTGGTTAAGGTCACTTTTGAGACATGGCAGCACCACCTGGATGGGGCTCATCACCAAATCGAGACGGATCATCACAATTTGATGAGTTGCTAACCTAATGTTGCTAACCTAATCCTGAGTTGCTAACCTAATCCTGCATTGCTTTTTCTCTGGTAATATCACACTACTAACTAGAGCATACAAAACATTTGCTAGACCAATACTCAAATACAGCTCATCAGTCTGGAACCCACATGACGTATCTGATATTAATACAAAGTCCAGAAATATTTCACAAGAAGAGTTCTCTGCTCCTCTACTCATTGCAGAATGCCTTATGCCACCAGACTTGAAACTCTAGACCTAGAAAACCTTGAACTATGCTGCCTTCGGTCCAATCTAAATATAGTATATAAAATTATACATTGCAATGTCCTACCTGTCAATGAATCAGAGGTGGTATTTAGCAGGTTCTGACCAATTCTGGAGAACCAGTAGCGGACATTTGAGTAGTTCAGAGAACCAGTAGCAGAAATTTTGAGTAATTTGGAATACCACCTCTGACTGGTCCTGCCCCCATCTATTCTCTACCTCCTGAGTCCCAGCTAATTGGCTGAGTCTTCTTACTCTTGTGAACACTGCACAGAAGAATGGAACTAGAAAGCAGGTTGGTGTGGTGATGACAGAATAGGAATTTTACAATATCCTTCCCCTGGAGTGGGCTGGGAATGGAGATTTACAGTATCCTTCCCCTTCCATGCCCACCAAGCCACGCCCACCAAGCCACACCACACCCACCATGCCACACCACTCCCACCAAGCCACTCCCACAGAACCGGTAGTAAAAATGTTTGAATCCCACCACTGCAATGAATACTTCAGCTTCAACCATAACCATACAAGAGCACACAATAGATACAAGCTCAACGCATCAAACTTGTTTGCAGGAAATACGACTTCAGCAACAGAGTGGTCAATGTTTGGAATACTCTATCTGACTCTGTGATTTCTTCCCCAAACCCCAAAAACTTTAACCTTAGACTGTCTACTATTGACCTCACCCCTTTCCTAAGAGGCCTGTAGGGGGTGTGCATAAGTGCACCAATCATGCCTGCCGTCCCTGTCCTATTGTTTCTTTTTATTTTTCTTAACGTATCCATCTTATGTATTCATAACTATGTTTATACTTATACCTGTTATTTTTG
Source organism: Laticauda colubrina (assembly GCA_015471245.1). NCBI lineage: Eukaryota > Metazoa > Chordata > Lepidosauria > Squamata > Elapidae > Laticauda > Laticauda colubrina. Next base: position 10,089,942 of record BLBF01000032.1, on the reverse strand, counting down.
TAAGCGATTGACAAATCAAATAAAATAAATAAAAGTCCTTGTTTTTCAGAATAGTAAAATCTTGGTCTATCTTGGAGACTTATGTCTTTATTGTCATAGGAATGGGAACCTTCTGGCCTCAGCTATTCCAGTTTATACTGACGTGATCTATCCTAAGATTCTTACGTCACCAATATCTAGAATATGATCATCTCAACATTGGGTACAGCAAAAATATAAGCAATTAAGTGTTCATTACTTGGCAATTGAGTATTTTGATATTAAATCAACATAAATACAGGTAGTCCTTGTTTGGTGACTGCCTTGGACAGTGACCATTCATCTCAATGCGAAAGAAAAAAAACCTTTGCAACATTTATGGCAGGGGTCTTCAAACTTTAAGTCTTGTGGACTTCAACTCCCAGTATTCCTCCTCCAGTCATGTTAGCTCAGGAATTTTGGGAGTTGAAGTCCACAAGTCTTAAACTTGCCAAGTTGAGACCTTTGATTTGTGGCCTTCATGTCATGTCTCTCTCAGTTACACCTTTACTATTGTAGTCAATTAATATACATTATCCTATGTCTGAGTCATCCCCCCCACCCTTACTACTGCTATCCTGCACTTTCAAAGATTGATCAGGCATCCCTGAATGAGTAATTGTCAAGTATTGGAAAACTGTTGGACAAATAGATGATGGTTCAGAATTGGTTCGATGTTTGCCCGGTATAGAACAATTTTTCCCACAGCAGCTTCTTGCATTATGGTTCAGAATAATTCTCCCCCCATTCCAGAAGGCTTTGGTGACTCTAGAGGAGGAGGTAAAAAGATGAAACCTTTTTTCTATAACTTCCATTCATTTTCAGCTCCAACCTCCTGCACTAGTTTAAATTCCAAAGTATGTAATCTTGTGAAAAAGGAATAGAAAGTTGATACTAAATTCTGTATTTGATGGAGGTGAACTAAAATGAGGCCTAAAGAGATCTATTTTTGTTCATAGTTCAAAAGCTGAGGATCTAAAACATTTAAACACAAAGCTTGCTCAGTGAATGCCCTTTTGCTGTGATTGGGAAAATTAGTTTACCCTTCTCAAGCTGCTGTGGAGTGTAAAGGGGCTGGATCTTTGTTTACTGTCACCTTCCCAAAGGGCTGTCAGACTGTGAGTAAGGCATGATAAAGGCAAATCATAACCTCTTGTTAGCCTTCAATCACACCGCATTATGGATTGGAAGAAGGAATGCTGCCTCAGCCAGCTTGGCTCCATGCATAAGATTTGCATTCTGAAACAGCAGTGGAGAAAAGCACATTTGGTCTCTGCATAATTCAGAGGCATGAAGTCCTTTAACCACATCACAAGTCTCAATTTCATTATCTTCCAAGATGACCATTTCCAATCTGGGTTGTCGAGGGCATTTTTATCTTGGCGTCAGTATCCTTGCCCATTAATGTATTTGTTTAATCAAACAAGAGAGAAGGAGAGAGGGGGGAAAAAACCCTCCTCAAGGGAACCCAAAATTGATTTCCCTTTCTGCCAAAGTAAGTAAGTATTTTACCTTATGAAAGATCGTCTGCCGGTCATGGAAGCAGGTAATGCAAACTCCTTTACAATAATGCAAATCAAATCCAAAAAGCTTGTCCTTTGTGCTGTGGCAGTTTTAGAAGTTGCGCGGATGAAGAAAAACACAGTTATTGAAAGCTAAAAAATAGGAGAACAACAAACAAACCACATTCTGTGGAATCTCAAGCAGGTATACATCTTACCAAATGTCAGGATTCTCATTAAAGGACTTCTTTCTTTTAAAATGCATTTTGGTTTTTTTTTTTTTTTAAAGGTCTTAGAATGCTTGTCTGTTTGTTGAAGTGGCCGGGCTTCCAAATGTTTCTTCCAAGAGAGTCAGTCCCTGAATATATTGGTCTATTCTGGCATCAAGCAAAAGTTGAGCTTGCTATAAAGAATTTTAGAGAAAACTACAGAGCAAAGGATATTTTTAAAATCCAGTGAGTAACTTCTAAAGAAAGCAAGCAGATAACTGAGCTCTGGCAAAGGAGGGGATTGCCTTGGAAGGCACTCTTGAAGGCAAAAAAAGTTGCCAACTCCCCTAGAAAGAATTAGAGAAAAGCCACTGACAGGTTATATGTATTAAGATAAATGATATGATGATGGTATATATTAAGCTAATGACATGGATGTATGCAAAATTAACATTTTCTTCAGTCTAGCACATATCCTGGGAGACTAAAAAGCAAAGTCACATAGGTATTAATTAATTCATGTGGCAACCATTAGATGAAGAGATTATCTGGGAAAAGAATTGTGTAAATGTAGTTGGGAATACATCGGTGTTCCCATATGTTCTCAATATCACATCTCTCTCATTTCTTTATGTACCTTTTAAACAGAAAATGTCTTAAAAAGAGAGTTCCAGTTTGCAAGGCTTCAGCGGTGGCAGGAATCTGCGATTGTGCACGGTTTCTGCTGTGCTTGCCACTGGAGTGCCCCCGATCCAGCTGGATTTGAGGGCTATAGTTACCCCGTAGAGGTAACTGAAAATAGGAGAGATCCAGCAGGGGTCCAGGGGAATCGCAACCCCCCTCCTCAGCTGGCTTAACTCCCTTTTCTGAAAGCAGTGGAGTGACGGTCAGCAATGGCTACCACAAAGAAGCTTTCATCCAGATAAAAATGTGCAGGAGGAAGCTGAGAAAGTGAAAGTTTTTTTGGCTAGCCAGGATACCCTGGAATTTAAGTTTCATTAAAGATACATCATTCCCAATGAAGACGGAAAAAGCGGTGAATGAAAGTAAAAAGGGAAAGTTTGTTTTTTTTCTCACTCTCCTTCCTTACGGTGATAGCAAATGAATGGGGAAATCGGAAAACCCATTTTGGCATCAGCAGGTAATTAAATTGAAAATTAAAGCCAAGGGGACAATAAAGATTTCTGAGTGGGGGGGGGGAGACCTCTTTTTTGCTATAAGTGGGAAGGGAGAGGAAAAGAATCAATATTAAGATTTTGCTGGAGGAGGCTGCTTGGAATTTATAAGATCAGAGCTAAACTGTAACAAGACTTCTAAAAGATATATTTTAACTGGAGCTTTGTAACTGAACTATAACCCCAGGAAGAGAAAGTATAAAAAGAAGAAAGTGCTAAATGAAACAGTCTGTGTGTATTTGGATTGCTTGGTGACTTTGGGACTTTTGGAAATCATTATTTGAAAGACTAAAAACATTTGGGTTGTCTAAAAAAAACTTTTCACAATGGCACTATTTGTTGATGAACTGAAAATTGAATTTAAAAAGCTAAAAGAAGAGGAACAAGAAGGGAAGGGCTCTTCTGGATCTGTTTTCCATTTTTTAGAAATGGCGATTTCTACTTACCAGAAACTACAAGAACAAGAAGACTGGGATGAAGAAGGAGCCATCTTTAATGAACAAACAACTTCATCTGGGGAAGAAAAGGGAAAGAGGGGAAAGAGAATGGAGAATTTAAGACTTAAAAAAACAACCAAAAAAGGGGAAAATAAGGTGAAAAATCGATACAATGTCAGAAAGCAACAGAAAAGAGGAATACAGAAGAAGGTGGAAATTAAGAAGTTGGAGATTAAGAGACAAGGGGGTAAAAAGGCAGGATTGGAGAAGAAAGGAAGGGAAAAAAGGAAGAGAAGTTACAAAGGTTTAAAATAAGATGTAAAGAAACAAGATTTATTCAGAGATAATGGGTAAAAATATGATTAAAAAAGAGATTCTGCAAAAGTACATAAGATTGTATTGTTGTATTTATATTTGAAATTATGTTAAAAAACTGGATTTAATTATAGAGCTTAATTTGCGATGGATTATTGTTTCAATTATATTATAAACTTATTACTCTTTTTTATTTTATAACAGTATAAAGTTTTAGAATGTACCAAGCAGAATCAGAATGAAAAGTATATATTATTTTAAGTGTAAAATTAAGGGAAAGATTTAAAGGCATTATACTTCAATCAGTGATTACAGGAGAGATTTTGTGTTAATGAGAAAAGATAATAGAAAATTGAAATAGAACAGACAAAAGATATACGCATAATGATTTAAATTGAGATGAAATAAAAAAGAATTAAGAGAGTGAAAAGAGGGGAGAAGCTATATAGAAAATGTAGAATGGTAAATAAGATGTGAAATGGGATAAAAAGTGAGCATGAATTCGAATTTATGTCTCTACAAAAAGATGTAACCCGGGACTAAGCCCCTTTCCAAAAAGAAGTTTTATGTTTTTATGTTTTGTGTTTTGTTTGTGTATGTTTGTTTATTGAAAATCAATGATTTTTTTCTCAAAAAAAAAAAAGAAAAGAAAATGCCTTAAAAAGAAAACATTATTGTTACAATTCTAGGTTAGGGCTTTTATTTTGTTTTTAAATGGGTTACTTGAAAATTCTTCTGTGAAGTTAATAATTTTAGGTGGCTGAAAATAATGAAGTAGTACTATTTCCTCGATGAAGAAAAGCACAGGCAGTGTGCAGTGAGACTGTTATATGCACAAATATGGACAAATATTAAAACACCCACAACCGAGGAGTATATTATAAAGATGTGGAAATTGCAAAAATGGTAGAACTATTTGATCAAGGATAGGACAAATGCTTTTATAAAAGACTGGAAACTTGTTGTTATGGACGTTTTGCTGAAAATGGAAAAAAATGAATTGGTGATTTATGAATTTGCTGATTAAAAGTATTGCATATAGAAAGAAGAAAACCACATTGTGACTTTAAAGAGGTAGGAGAGATAATGAATTTGTTATCAGTCTCCATTATCAGATGGGAAAAATTGGGGACAAATACAAATATTCTAGGCTCGTGTTGTCAAACTTGGCAATTTTAAACAGTATATGTGCTGGCTGAGAAATTCTGGCATTCAGTTCTTAAATTTTCCAAATTTGAAAAACTCTTACAAAACCTTTTTTCCTGGGTTCCAGTTATGTTACTCTCCAAACCTGAGAATGCTTTTTCAAATAAGAAATCAGTTTTGTATATGACTGGAAGGAACTTAAATTGTTGAACATTTCCACATCATTTTGAAAGTAAGAAACTTTTCAAGTTAATGCTCAAATATTTATATTTATTGCTATATTTGTTTTCTCTTGTTGCCTCAAACTTTTATCAGAGACTTAAAGTACACCAGGTTTAATCAAACAGAAAATGCAATTTCTCAGAAATTAAACCCCTCTTCTGCCAATTACGGAGCAGTAAATAGAAACAAATATTATGTACACTACCTTTGTTATTCAAAACTGTCAAAAAAGAGCCCATCACTAGGATTTTAACTTTAAAATAATCTGGGAAATTCCAGTGTTCAAAATAGGAAACTCAGGATATGTAGATAAACATCTTAGTGTCTCTGTACTTTATGTATACTTTGATGAGAGACCATATGTTGTTTAAACTCAGGCAAGGGAAAAATAAAAAAGTCATTTCTTTGGAATGTTCCTGTGGAGGCAAATTTAATCTAAACTTAAGTGTACTTTGTCCAAGACAAAAGTTCTGCATCCTCTAAACTTTATGAAGGAGTTTTCTTTTCCTGGATCAGCTGTACAGATACTTGTTTTCTTTATTTGTTAAAAAAGTCTTGTTCCGAGGAGTGTAAAGGCAGTTCAGGACTTGAAAACTTACTCTACTAAAGATGTTTATTAGCTTCAAAATGGAATCCAAAGATTCTCTCTCTCTCTCTCTCTCTCTCTCTCTCTCTCTCTCTCTCTCTC
>BLBF01000032.1:10055321-10074014 GCA_015471245.1 Laticauda colubrina | reverse complement strand
ACATATGTGTGCTGTTCAGCTTCCTTCGGGTATTATCCCACATCATTGTAGTTCTGTTAAAGTTGTAGCAACGTTTCAGCAGAAGTTTAACAGAACTACAATGACGTGGGATAATACCCGAAGGAAGCTGAACAGCACACATGTAAGTACCCGCGAAAACCTAAGAAAACAAATATATGTATGCATATATATATATACATATATGTTTGCTTTCTTAAGTTTTCGCGGGTACTTACATGTATGCTGTTCAGCTTCCTTCGGGTATTATCCCACGTCATTGTAGTTTTGCTTTTAAAGTTGTAGCAATGTTTTGGCAGAATCTCATCTGCCATCATCAGACTTCTGTATTGTGTTCATCTGTGAGTCAGACTTTCACAGCCATTTCTGTTTTAAATTTGGGGCTAGCCTACTGTTGTGCCAGAATTGTTTTTTCTTCATCCTGATTGGTTGGAAGTCTTGGTCTGTGTTTATTGGTTTTGGAGTTTGCCGTTTTCTGCTTGATAGGTGTTTCAAATATCTTCTGTCTGTCTTGTACCTTTTTTTGTCTCGATTGGCTGGCAACATTATGTTTCCTGTACTGGAGGCTTTTAGTGCAGCTTGGCTCCAAGTAAATGGACAGCTATAATTTATTAGGAAACTAGGTTTCATCTTGGTGCCTGGTTGGGGTGTGTTTGAGCTGGAGGTATCAGCGGAGATCTGTTTGTGCCCAGGTGTTTGCCTCGCTTGTGGTATGGAGATTTTTGTTTTTGTTAGTGCAGGCTTCCAGATAATTGACAGTCCGGTGGAATCATCTCTTCTATTCATGCTTTCAGGCCTTTTTTCAATCTCTATGGCTTCTCTGATAATACTGTGGCTGGGGTTTTCTATAGTGGCTCGGGTTTTGGTGCCATTGAAGTCAGTGCTATGACCTGTTGCTTTCATGTGTTGGACTAGTGAGGAAATGTGTTCCAGCTTTAAAACTACATTTTTGTGTTCATCCAGGCGAGTACTTATTCTTCTATTGGTCTGTCCAATGTATGTGGCAGGGCATGATGTACAGGGGACTTCATATATGCCTTGGTTTTTCAGGTCAATTTTGTCTTTGGGGTTTCTAAGGATGGCTGCTATTTTTCTGTCTGTTTTGAAGGCAGTCTTGATGTGATGCCTGTGTAATATCTTACTGATTTTGTCTGTAGTACCTCTTATGTAGAGCAGGACAGCTGTTCCATAGGTCTGTTCATCTTCTAGGTCTCCGTTATGTCTCAGTGTGTTTTTGTGGATTAAGCTGGTGATTTTGTTTTTGTGGAAGCTGTTCGCTGTCAGTACTTTCATAAGGGTGCATATTTCAATCTTTATGGGTGTCTTGTCTGCCAGGCATTTGGTTCTGGTGATTAATGTTTTGGTCACGGAGTTTATCTGTGCTAGGTGGTGGTGGGATTGGGCATTGAGGTAGCGGTTGGTGTGTGTTTTCCTCTGGACACACCATATACCAGAAGAAAACACACACCAACCGCTACCTACAACTTTAAAAGCACAACTACAATGATGTGGGATAATACCCGAAGGAAGCTGAACATCACACACACACACACACACACACACACACACACACATATTTATTTTTTTTAGTTTTCATGGGTACTTACATGAATGCAGTTCAGCTTCCTTTGGGTATTATCCCACGTCATTGGAGTGCTTTTAAAGTTGTAGCAACGTTTCAGCAGAATCTCATCTGCCATCATCAGGCTTCTATATTGAGTTTGTATGTGGGTCAGGCTATATATACATACACATACATATGTAGTATATGTACACATACATATATAGTATATATACACCTACTTGAGTCAACCTTCTTAGACATAGCAGTATGAAGTACTTCTACACTATATTGATTTATGTTAGTTTTAATCATGATCAGAATTATAGGTGACCCATATTGATAGGCAGATGAATGGTGCGGTGGCCTAGAGATGGACCTCTCCCTTCACAATCTGGAGGCTGTAAATTCAATCCTACGTAGACACAGATATTTCTCTCTCTGGGCATGTTGAGAATATAAGCCAATGATTCATATCTCATTGGTGACAGGAAGGGCATCTGGCCAGTAAATACTCAGCTCCATTCAGTTGCCCAGATTCCACCGCGCAAAGGATTATGGCATCATTAAAATGAGATGATGATGATATTGATAGGCAGGTCAGTACCTAACTCCTAAAGTCACATTTGACATTTCTAAGCTTCTGTGTTAATTCCAGGTAAGCTTTTTAGAAGGGACCAAGTGAGACTTCTCCAGCAAATAGACTGCTCAAACCCACTGCTCAAACAGGAATCTTTTTAACATTTCAGATGGATGGCTCTCCTATCTCTTCTTAAAAATATCCAGTGATGGAGCACCCACAACTTCAGAAGGCAAGCCATACCATTGGTTAATTGTTCTCACTGTCAGGAAATTTCTCTCTAGTTCTAGGTTGGTTCTCTCATAGCGATTTGTTTCCATCCATAGCTTCTTGTTCTGCCTTCAGATGATTTGAAGAATAGATTGGCCAACCTATTGTCAAAACCTCTCCCTATATACAATCAGATTACATCATCACTTCATCGTCAAAGTTAAAATTGAAACTCAGCAAAAAGGACCAAAAATTGACCTTAACTAAGTTCACAGTCATGCGGAGCTTTGATTTGCTTAGCAATATTTTTCATGCATTATGAATAACTGTGTTCAAACAACTTGTTAAGTGATAAACCAGAAGTTTGAAAAGTGGAGCCTAGAGCCACATGTGTACAAGTGCATCTGTTTTACAGTCTCAGAGCAAGTGAAGAGCTTTGTTCTGCATTAGGAAGGGATTAAGGGGCAAAATTGCCTCAAGCCTTTTAGATATTTGAGGCATTCTGTTAAACTCCTGAAAAAGGGTCCTGACTCTCCCCCAACTACTGTTGCGGTATCCTGCCTAGTGCAATGTAACTCCTGAAACAAGAAAAGCTACACCATAGTGACAAAAGCTAGAGCACAGCACCTCAAAGCAAAGCAAACAAGCCACATTTTGATTTAGCACGAGATGTGAGCTTGGCTATTATCTTATTTAAGTTTGCTTGGTTGCAATAAAGTCAACCGACTAAGCGGAAGATACTTTTCTACAACATGATTCATCTTCAGTAAAACACAGCAAGGCATCTTCTCCTTGTCAAGATGATATACCAGCAACAAGAACATTGGTAGAATGTGTTTTCATGCCCCTAGAGTTGTCTGTACTATATTTTAAAGAGACATATCCCATTTCTCATTATTTGAACTAGAATCTGTTTTCTTTTTAAGGAAAAGATAGAAGTTTCAGTGCTGCTTTGTAAAATTACATTCAGTTTTCTATGAGAAGCAGTCATTGTCTTTTCGTGCCAAGATGAGTAAGGATTATATTGACTCTGGCCATTATCTGAAAGTTGAAGAAGAGCTGGAGAAATAGGAGAAACATTCCATAAAGACTAAACTCTTGGGTTATAAGCAGCCAAACTACTGTAAAGGCAATAATTTATGGATTGTGTGACTAAACCTGATTGGGATTACAACATTTCAGTATAATCCAGAAGTCTTGTGCATAAGGGCCCTTATGGATATCTAAAGGCCCTGTCACATCGGCCAACGGATGCAAAAAGTATGTAAAAAGGACACAGCGGACGAGAAAATTTTCCATCCGTTGTTATCTGCTCTCAAAAGTGCCCCAAATTTGCATAAACAGAGCAGACAACAACGGAAAGGAATGGACGGGGAGAGGACATAGCGAGGATGTTAAGCGGATGCTCCACGGAAGCCTAGCGGATGGAAACGGATGGAAGCAGATGGCAAATCCGCAGGGCTTCCGGGGGAGCACAGCGAAGTGGACGCACAGCGGATGGAGCGGATGCAGAGCGGATGCCGAGCAGATACAGCGGATGCATCACGGACGCCTACCGGATGCCTAGTGGATGCAAAGCATTCACTGCGCATGTGGGGAGGATGCATTGCGTCAGCCCCATGGATATAAAAGGATGCAGCTCGCAAGCAGGTCACCATTCAGAGGAAAGACCTGCTGCCAGACACATCTCCAGCCAACAAACATGGGGAAGAAGAGGAAGCCTGTTCCTACTCCTGCCAGCCCTGGCAAGAAGGACAGGGCCACCATCCCACCCCCTGATGCTGACTGCTTCTGCTGGGGTTTCTGCTGCTCAGGCTGACTCTTCTGGTGCTGGGGCTTCTGCTGGTGCTGCTCCTGGTGCTGGTGCTTCTGCTGGTGCTTACTCTGCTGGTGCTGGTGCTTCTGCTGGTGCTGACTCTGCTGGTGCTGCTGGTGCTGCTGGTGCTGCTGGTGCTTCTGGTGCTGCTTTTGCTGGTGCTGGTGGTGGTGTGGTGGAGCAGCCCCTAGAACCTCAAAGCCCTTCTGATGAGGGCCCAGAAGGCCCTGCCAGAGGGAGAAAGAGGCAATCGTGCGATAGGGGAGAGGAGGCAGTACTCCATTGAAGAGGAACATGAGGATGAGGTGCTCTAATGGCTGAGGGAGAACGAGTACCTCTGGTGGAAGGGACACAGGCTCTATCAAGACATCAAGCGGAAGCAGGCAGCTTGTAGAGAGAAGGCGGAGAACCTGGGCTACACTTCGGAGGTCCTCCTCGGGTGGTGGAAGCACATGCACACCTGGTACAGGAAGCTGCACCTCAAGAAGTCTGGCCAGGCCGCGGTCAAGCTTACCAACTGGGAGATCTATGTGATGGCCAAGTGCAGCTTCTTGGAGGGTGAGGTCCACCACCGAGGAGCAGCCCCTCTGACAACCCTCTCTCTCAGGCAGCCCACAGAGAGCCAGTCCTCTTCTGGCCAAGAGTCAGCTCCTGTGTCCAGGCAGGTATCTGTGGAGCGCCCCATGACGGAGACCCCCTGACAGCTGCATTCCCTGTGGCGGAGCACGTGGAGGACCCCCTGACTCAGTGGGAACAAGGAGAGGGTGCTGACACCAGAGACCAACCCACCCCCACCCCCAGCTCCACCTCCACAGAAAGCAGGCAGAGAGGCAGACCGGAGGGCCAGAGCCACACAGTGCTGCTGGAGATCAGGGACACCATCAAAAGCAGCGTAGATCTCCTCTCTCAGCTGGTACACATCGACATACCATCCTCAAACCGCAAGCCCTTCCTCACCTACGTCAACCAGACCTCATGGACATGTCCGAATCACAGTACCAGGTGATAAAGGAGGGGATCACAGGTCTTCTGCATAACCCTCCAGGCCCAGCTGAACCAGCTCCGACACAGTCCAGGTCTGCTCCTCCACCCCAGGTGATGTCACAGCCCTTCCAAGGCTTTCCACAGGCCCTCACCTACCAAGGCTACGGCTACCAGGAGTTCCAGCAGCACAGGCAGCCCTTCCCAGTCCAGAAACAGGTACATCATATGCCACCGATGCCACTGATGCCACCGATGCCACTGATGCCATCGATGCCACTGATGCCACCCATACCACAGATGCCACCCATGCCACAGATGCCACCATGCCACAGATGCCACCCACGCCTCACCTCGCTCAGCTGCAGACCAGACAGCCCCACTACACTCCTCCTTCCTCCACCTCACAGCCAAGCCCGGCCTCTGAACATCTGTCATTGGTCTTGGGACTGACACCCCATGTCATGGAGGAAGGGGCTCTCAACATCACAGGACTGAGCCACCTCTCTGAGAGCTTCCTCCACACACCATCCCCTGTAGTCCACTCGGGGCCATGCACCCCAATGGCGCCTCAGACCAGCACTCCAGCAGCAGCCACCTCCACAGCACCTAGACCCTTCACCCCTGAGATTATGGGCATGCCTCAGAGTGACTGAGAAGAGAGCCAGAGACTGTGTTGCTACCTGTTGACTTTATCTTTGCTTGGGACACTTTACTTGGGTCATTTTGCTTTTACAGTTGGTTATTAATAAAGTTTATCTTTGCTTCACACACTTGCTTCAGTTCTTTTAGTAATTAAAGTCTTGGTGGAAACTTTTAGAAATGGTTTAAGCCTTTGCATGCTTGTGGGATGGGTAAGGATAGCAGTGGAATGGGCAGGGATATCTGTGGGATGAGTAATAGTTGTGGGATGGGTTAGGATAGCAGTGGGATGAGCAGGGATACCTGTGGGATGGGTAATAGCTGTGGAATGGGTAAGGATAGCAGTGGGATAGATAAGCCTCCAGTGCAAGCATTGTGGGACTGTATGGTCTACCCTCCCAGGTGCCACACCTATGGCCCTTTATTATCAATAACAATGTAATCATTCATCAACACATTTCAACATAAACACAACTTTTTATTAATGCCCTATTCATTGTAGGGCCACTCAACATAAATGGCACAATCTCATCAGTGTGATGAGACAGGCTCAAGGAAGCATCCATTAAGCATCGACCATCCTGTCTTGCCACTCCACTGGTCCAGTTGGGGAGTTGCACTAGTGTTTCAGGAGGTTGCACTGCTTCTTCCCTTCACATGAAGCTTTGTTGGGGCCTTGCACATCCACAGTGTCTATCAGGTTTCGCCCTTGCCTCCATTCACCAGGCTCCATGTCCCCATTGTCTTGTTGGTGGTCCACGAGCCTGTTTTGCAAGACAGGGTAGCGGGTGCACATGAGATTGTGCAGGATGCAGCAAGCTTCCACGATGTTCTTCACGGTCTCTGGGCGATGCTGCATGGTGGTGAGAAGTACCTGGAACCTGTTGGACAGGATGCCAAAGGCGTTCCCCACCACCCGCCTTGCCCTGGACAGCCTGTAGTTGAAGATCCTCTCTTCACGGGTGAGGCATCTGGAAGTGTAGGGCTTCATGAGGTAGGTTCTGAGGGAGGAGGCGTCATCACCAATGATGAAGTAGGGCACATCTTGTGTGTCGTTGGGCAGGGGTTCTGGATCTGGGAAGCCCATGATGAGGTTGCCTTCCAGCCCCTCCTTGAGGTGACTGGCGTTGTATACCTGGGCATCTGAAGATGACCCGTTGCCTGAAGCATCGATGTACATGAACTTGCAGTCAGCATCGACCATGGTGAAGAGGACGATGCTGAAGAAGCCCTTGTAGTTGAAATAAGTGGACCCCGACTTGGCTGGGGCTTTGCAGGCCATGTGCTTGCCATCTATGGCTCCAACGGTGTGGGGGAAGTTCCACCTCTGATACCACTCTTCTGCAAGTTTTCTCCAGCCTTCTTCAGTGGAGGGGCACTGGAGGAGCTCCTCCAGGTATTCTTCGATGATGGCCTGCACCACTTCTCTGACCACAATGCTGATGCTGTTGTGTGGCACACTCCAGGCATACTGCATGCTCCTATACGTGGTCCCGGAGGCCAGGTGGTGCAGAGTCAGTGCCACCTTTATTCCAGGGTCCAGGCTGGGCCAGAAGCTGGTGTTTGCCTTGGTCATCCTGGGTCTCAGATGCTCCACAACTCCGTCAAACATGGCTGGCGGCATCCTCATGAAGTTCTGGAATGCACGAGTGTCTTCGTTCCTCAGCTCCACCATCAGCTTGTTATACAGTCCGTATTCGGCTCTTCTCGTGATCCATCTTTGGACCCGGACACTTCTTGGATGCCTCCTTTTCTTTGCGTAGAACAGGTAAAAGAGCCTGTAGAGGGCTTCGCACTGTTGTAGAACGATGGCGGCTACCAAAAGGAGTGTGCGACGATCCATGGTGGAGATGACTGGATGCTGTGGAAGAGCAAGAGCAAGATGAAGGCTGAAGAGGTCTGCACAGCAGGGCTGCTGGACTGAAAGTGAGATCCAGGTGATTTCTCCCCCTTTTTATAGGAAATATTGTTTTTCTGCTAGGTGTCCTTTTGCATCCTCCAGGCATCCTCCAGACATCCTAAATATACGAGATACATCCCCTATACGAACGTTTTTTCCGTTTTAATGCTTTCTGTGTGAGCTGCATCCGCTTTCATCCTTTCTACGTCCGTGCTACTAATGCTGCGTGTCTGTTCCGCGTCCGTTTCGCTTCCTCCCTGTGTCCATTTTCCGCTGGAGCTGATGTGAGTTGCGTGGATGCGCAGCAGATGCCTCTTGGATATAGTGGATGCGTAACGGATGACGACGGACGTATAACGGATGTTCCCCGTATGTGTAGTGGATGTATAATGGACGCGTTGGATATTTTATCCGCTCGAAAAGTTTTGTGCAGCTCAAAACATTTTGAGCAGATGAAATCACAGTGGACGGATGCTGGATGGATAGAGAGTATGAAAAACGTATACAGTGAGTACAGAATGGATTCATCGCGTTAACCAACGGATGGCAAGTGTTTCTCTCTGTTTTACATCCTCTTTCCATCCATTGGTACTGTGTGACATGGGCTTCAGTTACTGTTGCAAAGTGAACTTTAAATTGAAGGTTCAAGATGAAAAAAATATTTATTTATTTTTATTTATTTTGACTTGTCAATCACTTACAAAATAATAGGCAAAACTAGAAGCATTGGTAAGAATACAGAAAATAGGTACGATTAAAAGGGGACAATAGGACAGGGATGGTAGGCATGATGGTGCACTTTTGCATGCCCCTTACAGACCTCTTAGGAATGGGGTGAGATCAATAGTGGATAGTTTGAGGTTAAAGGAGTGGGGGTTTGAGGATGTAACTACAGAGTCAGGTAGTGCATTCCAGGCATTGACCACTCTGTTGCTGAAGTTGTATTTTCTGCAAACAAGTTTGGAGCAGTTAACATTGAATTTGCATCTATTGTGTGCTTTTGTATTGCGGTTGAAGCTGAAGTTGTCATTGACTGGAAGGACATTGTAGCAGATAATTTTGTGTACTACGCTTAAGTGGCTTAATTCAAGGTTGTCCAAGCCCAAAATTTCAAGCCTGGTGGTGTAAGGTATTCTGTTGGGAGCAGAGGAGTGTAGTACTCTTCTCATGAAATACTTCTGGCTCACTCAATTGTATTTATGTCTGATAGACAGTGAGGATTCCTGACAGATGAGTTGTATTCGAGTGTTGGTCCAGCAAAGGTTTTGTATGCCTTAGTTAGCAATTCAATATTTCCAGAGGAGAAGCTCATAAGATTAGATTTACAATCTTAATGCCTTTTTGGCAATGCTGTTACAGTGAGCTCTGCCACTTAGGTCATTAGATATGAGTACTCCTAGGTCCTTGACACAGTGAGGGTCATTAATGAGGTCATATCCATTTAGTTTGTATTTGGTGTGCTGATTTTTGTTTTGCCAATGTGTAGGATAGAGCATTTGTTAGTCGAGATTTGGAGTTGCCAATTGGGGGAGGTCTATAGGAAAATAATTAATTAGTTGGAGATAGACGATTGCTGATGGTTGAAAAGAAGAAATCTGGGGAGATGACAAGCTTTGCAACCTGGGAAAACTAGAAACATCTGCTCTGGAGTAAAGGCTTTCTCTCATGTATGGCTACTATGTGTACTTAGCCAAGAACTGAAGCCAGGAGTGAATCTTCTTTTACTTCTTCTGTCAAGATAATAAGGGAGAAGATGCATGACTGTAAATTAAAGTTATCTGAGGAAGAACAGCCATTTTCCTTTTCCTCTTTCAACAGCCTTTGCTCTGTTTTTAGCTGCTAATTTTAATATTTAAAAAACACCCTTCTTTTATGTTCTGCATTTGAAATCTATTAGCTGCTTTGAGGGCTTGTTTAGGTAGAATGATGGGAGAAAAATCAAAATATATTGAATAAATAGCTGCAAATTCAACATCATTCATTAGTCCAGTTACATTCAGATTTGGTACTAAAACCCAACTATTCTATGTTTTGCAAATACTCTTCACTCCACAACCTTTTCTCCAGAAAGAAAGAATTTAGCTCATTAGACTGCTTCTAGCTGAGCATTGTTCAATATAAAGCACTAGCTAATGATCTCACTCTGTTTTAAGGTTATTAGTTTGGAATAACAATTGTATGGCAGGCAAATGTCCATTGTGTTGTCCTACTGGAACTTATTTTCTTTCTTCCAAGAAACACAAGATGACATACAGTACAGGCAATTCTCAACTTAGAACCACAACTGAGACCCTGTTGATAAATGAGGACAGTGGTTAACTGAATTTTGTCCCATTTCACAAACTTTCTTGCCACAGTTGTTTAGTGAATCACTGAAGTTGTTAAGTTAGTAACATGGTTGTTAAGTGGATCTGCCTTCCCTCATTGACTTGGCTTGTCAGAAAGTTGCAAAAGGGGATCACATGACACCCTGGGACATTGCAATTGTCACAAATATGAGTCAGTTGCCAAGTGTCCGAATTTTGATCCTGTGACATGGGAATGCTGCAAGGTGCAGGAAAGTGTGGAAAACGGTCATAAGTCACTTTTTTCAGTGTCTTTGTAACTCCAAATGGTCACTAAGTGAATTGTTGTAAGTAGAGGACTACCTGTACATAGTAGATTTGGCTAAGAGTGCCTTTTAGTATGCTAATTTCATGTTTCTGTATAGCTCTGAACTTTGTCCTCTAAAACCCTTGATTATACTTCTACTGTACTGCAGATGTTTTCATGCCATGCCATAATAAACAGAGAACATCTGCAGCTACGGGTCATCTGTTTTTGTGTAATTAGAAAAGTTTCATTATATTTTAGGGTGCATTCCCATTTCTCTTTCTTGCTCTGAAATTTGGATTCCAGTCCTGCTAAGATTGTTAAGTAACTATGATGTTGTCATGACAATTCAGCCTTGATGGTGTAAGATATTTTGCCTTTTATCAATGCAAATATAACCATACATTTGACAAGTTTCTAATAAAAAAAAAATCTTCCCTCTCTCGTTAAAGCATGGAAACAAAATTTCAATAGAAGATATTACATTGTCTTCACCAATGCATGAAGTTAGTTTTGCTATTTATTTAGTTAAAATGTCAAGTCTGATTTATAATGGCATAAAAGGAACAGCTGTTGTTGAAGTATTGTGGTTTTATTTAGGGAGCTAGGCCATAAAGTGTAGCTAATGCTTCTTTTAGCATTTGAAATTCATATTTGAAATTTCAAACTGTCCAGAGTAACTGGAAGTTGGGCAGCATATAAATTAAGCATATTATTATTATGATTCGATGCATAGTCAGCCTGATGTTCAGTGGATTTGGCATTTTGATCCACCTATCCAAGGATCTGGTCAAGGCAGATGTTGATGCTTGCTGGTGTTAGAAGAGAAAAAGAAATGGAAATGCACCCTAAAATATAATGACACTTTTCTAATTACATGAAAACAGAAGACCCATACTGCAGATGTTCTCTGTATGAAGCTTGCCTTTTGCAATTGATGGATGATGAATTTTCAATGCTAACTGGTATTCATGTGGTGCTCCACTTGTTTTGGAATTGCACCTAAGGCACCCAGTATAACTATTGGTACGATTTTTACCTCTTTTTTTTTGCCACAGTCATTCTATTTCTGTTTGCAGGTCTTTGTATTTGACTCTCCAGTTCTTTCTTTTTCATTCTGCTGTCTCCAGATAGTGACAACATCCACAGTCCAGACTTTTTTTGTCTTTCTTATCAACAATTTTAAAGTCTGGCATGTTATGGGGCATTTTTCCTATCAGTTGGATTTCTAAATCCCCAAAGTACTTTAGCTTCTTCGTTTTTTATTATTTTCTCTAATTTACGGTCCCAACCAATTCTTATTTGCAGGAAAATGGTATTTCTTGCAGATCTTCCAATGCACAATTGTCTGTGAAATGTTCTTGCAGCAACTAACTAGATGGCCCAATGTTTCTTCAGATTCTTTGCAAAGTGAGCACTTACTGTCTATCGCTGTCTTCTGAATTCTGGCTTTGTATGCATTAGTTCTTAAGACTTGGTCTTGTGCAGCCAGAATTAGCCCCTCTGCCTACTCCTATTCCTAATCCTCCTCCTTCAATTTTCCTGCTCTTAGTCATTGCCAAATCTTAAGAATAGAAATACAGGTAATCCTCAATTTACAGCCCATTCGTTTAACAACCTTTCGAAGTTACAACAGCATTGAAAAGTGACTTATGATTGTTTTTCATAGTTACACCCATTGTAGCATCTCCATGATCACATGATCAAAATTTGAGTGCTTTACAAGTGGCATGTATATATGATGGGTGCAGTGTCCTGAGGTCATGTGATGACCTTTTGCAACCTTCTGATGAGCAAAGTCAATGAGGAAGCCAGATTCACTCAACATGTTGCTAATTTAACTGCAGTGATTCATTTAATATCTCTGTCAAGAAGGATCATAAAATAGAGCAAAACTCACTTAACAACTGTCTTAGCCATGGAAATGTTGGGCTTAATTGTGGCCATGAATTGAGGACTACCTGAATGAAAAAGGGAAAAGGAAAAGCTGTCACCTGAATGCAGCATTCAAATCCCAAAATTGAACTTAAAAGTTTCTGCTCTATATCTATGATATGTGTTCCAAAAAAGCTGATGGAAAAGACTTCAATTTGTTACTCAAGGCTGACTTCTCATTCCAAACATTTTAATTCTGTACAGTTGAAATCTTTCTTCCAAACTGTTACATGTGTAGTGTCATGCCCGTGGTAGAGTCAGACTCTGAGGGAAAGGAGGAAGAGCCTCCTTTGTGGAGGTGTGGAGGTGGAGGTGTGGTTCCAGAGGTTGTGGAGGAGGCTGGGGAAGGGCAGAGGCCGACTTGGCAGTCAGAGGAAGAACCAGGCCCATTCCCTCTTCATCCTAAGAGACACAGGGAGGAACGGAGAAGGAAACAATTTGGTTTACGAGAGAGGAAGTGGCCATGATTCCCCTCATTAGTTGCAGCTGAGAAGAATAGTATATAAAAGAAGCAAAGCATGTTTTATTTTGGGTTGAAGTTATCTTGGTTGGCATCTTTCCAACAGACTGTGCCTTGTTATCTCTTTGAATGTGGTAATTACTTATCCTGGTCCATTGTGGAAATTTCGTCATTGTAGCTTGTTTTTTGTTTTTTTTTAATTTCACCTCTATCTGCTCATTAAGTTCAGACTGTATTGCTTTCTTTTGAAAACTATTTTTGAGTAAGTTTTATCTCCAACTGAGAATTATTGAACAATAGGACGAAGTTGGAGGCATTAAGGGACATTTATTTACGTTTCGGATTTTGTTACAATTGTGTTACGCTCCGGGTTATCATATGTAGCATGCTTTTTTAGCTTGTTCCCCCTTTGTGGCAGTTTCATTAGTAGACATATAATAGGATCCTCTCAATTTATAGCAAAATGATTCCCTTCCAATGACTGCTAGATCTAGTTTCACCTCTTACAATTTAACCGTGATGCACGAGACATGCATTACCCGCCCTTCTCAAGTCAACTTTGTTTTTGGTTTTAAATGAGATGCAGTCTTCTACTTAAACAGATTTCCAATCAGGCCTTTGTGGCAAGAAAATAGAAAGAGAATGCTATGTAAGAGAAAGCTTGAAGAGCAATCTGAAGCATGGAGTATGGTTTGTCAGGTGCTTTGTTGCATTAATGTTTGGGAAGGCTAGATTCCAACTACATGTTGGATGCTAGTTTAATTTCCTTGTAAAAGTGTGGCCTCACAGGCAGAAGATTTACATGAAGTGTCAATATAAAGGAGTGTAATTACATCGCTTGATCCCAACTCAGCTTACTTTCCAAGAGTAATCACCCATCCGAGTGGTGCATCTGCCACTGTTGATTTCTGTACCCAGAGTAGACAAGCAAACATGGAAGACTTTTTCAAAGCTGATGCATAGAATAGGATGCAGGACTGCAATTTGATCCTTGACATCACGATGGGATTTTTTTTCATTGCTTGTTCTGAGGAAAACATTGCATGGCAAAGAAATTGTAAAAGTTTTATTTTTATTTTTTTAAAGTGATGAATCACTTAAACCTCTCTTATTGTTTTTGTATGGTTAAATCCAATGTCTTCAAGAAGAAATAAAACTAGGGATTTTGGGATTGGATGACAGCCTAGCAAGCACCCTGAGAACTGAGGATGCTGGACAGTCTGGAAATAAAGAATTTCTTTAGGAAAATGATAAAATGAAGAACTGTGAGAGAGGGGAATGTAGCATTTTGGGAAAAAAAAACATATGGACAGCACTGTAATCTGAATGAAATGTACATGATAAAATATTAGAGTAGATATTAAAACTACCAGGTTTGATCTGCAAACAATTCTGCCTTCAAACATCAGTCCAACTGAAGGTAGCAGAAGATGCAGAATACGGCATATTCTGGCTTTAAATGATCTAGATTTTTGCAGCCCATATCAGTAGTCCATGTTACAGTAATCCATGGTTTGATACCATAGCCAAGAGACAAAATGAATCTGACCAAAACTTAATATCTTTTGTGTCCTATGACCACAAGATATATCTTGGCTTCTAATTGCATTCTCATTAAAAGAATGTGGTTTTTGACAAACTCTGGCCAGTTAAAAACTACAACTCCAAATTGAGTTTTAGGAATCTAATTTGTTTAACTGAGCAAAAAGATCTTGTTCTTATATGCCAGAGGTCTCTAAACTTGGCAGCTTGAAGACTTGTGGACTTCAACTCCAGCAAATCAATTCTCCAGCAGAATTCTGGGTGAGGAATTCTGGAAGTTGAAGTCCACAAGTCTTCAAGTTGCCAAGTTTGGGGACCCCTGTTATATGCAATGTGCAGTTCAGGCAGTCTTTGATTTATAACCATTCATTCAGTCACTATTCAAAATTATGAGAGTGCTGGAAAAATGGACCCATGACCAATGGCCCCATGGTCATGTCATCAAAATTTGAGTACTTAGAAGTCCAGCTACTCTTGGTAGAGCTGCTCTTATTAAGCTGCTCTGATAATCATTGCAACCCTCCCCACCTTCCTATCTCTTCTTTTGTGCTCTTTTGGCCATCCTACACAATGGTACTTGGCTGAAATGGATCACAAATCTTCAGCGGTCTCAACTAATTGTCACCACCCCCAGGCCTCAACTTCAGCCTCACCTCACCACTGCCCCTGAGAAATAATGCCTCAAACTATATACTGTGCCCTTGGGTGGGCTTCAAAAATGTTCGCAACTGTTCTCTGCCCAGTTGCTGGGTTGGTGTGGCCATGGTGGGCATGGCCTAGTCAGCCTCCTCACCACAGGGGGGGGGGGAGTTGCACTCCCCAGGCTCCAGAGGTTTTTCTCAAATCTCCAGGAAGGCAAAAACAGCCTCCCTGGGCTCTGAGGGCTCTTTGGAAGCCAGAAATGGACAGATTTTCGGCCTTCCTGAACTTCCAAGAGGCACGTTTTTCACCTTCCCTGAGCCTCCACACATGACCTGTACTTACCTGCATCCAAAATGGGCCATGTGGGGAGTCCTGGGAGAAGTGGGGAGTGGGCAGGGCCAGCCAGGGGTGGGATTTGAGGGTTCTCTGAACTGTACAGAATCTTAGCTGGGGGCTCTCTTGAATCCCTGCCAACCCTGCCTTCAACTCATTGATGGCCTACATCAAACCTTCCAGGGCATCCTTCATCTTCCTGAGGTATCCCTGAACTCTTTACCTGGAATTCCACCCACTTATCGACCCATGATTTTTGCTTAATGACTGCAGCTAGGAGTTGTGGCATTTTAGACACTAAGGTACATTAAATTATGGGCAACTCTTTCAGCTGCTATTCCTTTTGGTGAAGTTGAGTTGGAGATGGCTCATTTTGCTGGTGAACATAGGATAAAATTGATGAATAAGAATAGCAGGACCCCCAGCTAAGCTGTTAAACACATAGAGGAATGATACTTGATCCCGTATGGATAAACCAACCTTTAAAATATTATGAAATCTAAGGAAGCAGAGCAGGAGTAGCCTGCAGCTTCTAGACCAGATCCTCTAGTAGTATCTTTAGTGTGGCCTTAACCCTTTCTGTTGCCTCCCTGTTTCTCCAATCAAGCAACAATCTGAACCCTCTCTGTGCAAAGACAATGTGTAGTGTCTGAGTTTTTCCAGAAAATGAGGTCCTTTCAAGAAATTATGTCCTTTAAGCAAGGCATATTGATCATAATTTACAGGTCCATATTTGCGGGACTGTAAAGCAAAGGAAAGCTGAAGTAAGACTGTAAGAACAGTCATGATTTCACTTAGCAACCTCTTCACTTAATGATTGAGTTACCAATCCCAACTGTGGTTACTATTTGAGGACTACATGCAATAGAAATCCTCCAGTCTCTTTCCAGTGCAGTTCTTGTTTCTTTAATGTAAAAGTAGAAGCAATGGAAAAAGAATATAGAGTGTAGAGATACAATTCTTGTTTATGCTTCTTTGTATAAGCATGGGGACAACTTTATTGGTGTAAAAATAAAGATGGGTTGAACTGAAATAAAACTACCCAACAGGGATATATTTATTTTTTATTTATTTTATTTATTTTTGTCAGTTGCTTACAAGATAATAGGTATAAGTAAAAACATAGATATGAATACATGGATACATATAAGAAAAATGAAAAAAATAAATAAAAGAAACAATTGGACAGGGATGGTAGGCACATTGGTGCGTTTATGCATGCTCCCTACAGACCTCTTAGGAAAGGGGTGAGGTCAATAGTAGACAGTCTAAGGTTAAAGTTTTTGGGGTTTGGGGAAGAAACCACAGAGTCAGGTCGAGTATTCCAGACATTGACCACTCTGTTGCTGAAGTCATATTTCCTGCAGTCAAGTTTGGTTCAGTTACCTTGAGTTTGCATCTATTGTGTGCTCTTGTGTTGTTATGGTTGAAGCTGAAGTATTCATTGACAGGTAGAACATTGTAATGTATGATTTTATATGCTATACTTAGATCGGACCAAAGGCGATGTAGCTCTAGATTTTCTAGGTCTAGAATTTTGAGTCTCATGGCATAAGGTATTCTACAATGAGTAGAGGAGTGGAAAATTCTTCCCATGAAATATTTCTGGACTTTCTCAACTGTGCTAATATCAGATGCGTAATGTGAGTTCCAGACTGGTGAGCTGTATTCGAATATTGCTCTTGCAAATATTTTGTATGCTCTAGTTATTAGTGTAATATTACCAGAGAAAAAGATACATAAGATTAGGTTAACAACTCTTAATGTCTTTTTGGCTAAGTAGTTACAGTGGGCTCTAGCACTTAGGTCATTTGAGATGAGTACTCCAAGATCCTTGACAGAGTTTGGATCATCAACAAGGTCGTGACTATTCAGTCTGTATTTTTTTTTATTTTTTTTTGCCAATATGTAGGAGCATTTATTTGTTGAGATTTGAAATTGCCATTTGTTTGACCATTCTGATACATCGTCGAGGTCTTTTTGAAGGGTATCAGTATTGTCTGTGGTGTTGAATAGCTTTACATCATCAGCAAAGAGAACACAGTTTCTCTTAATATGATCACAGAGGTCATTTATGTAGAATATGAAAAGAGTTGATCCTAGAATACTGCATATATATATATATTTGTTTTTTTAGGCTTTCGCGGGTACTTACATGTGTGCTGTTCAGCTTCCTTCGGGTATTATCCCACGTCATTGCAGTGCTGTTAAAGTTGTAGCAACGTTTCAGCAGAATAGAAAAGACCAGCCTCGAATTTGAAACCAGAAGCTGTGAGACCCAAATCCACACAGAAGCCTGGTGATGGCAGATGAGATTCTGCTGAAACGTTGCTACAACTTAAACAGCACTACAATGACGTGGGATAATACCCGAGGGAAGCTGAACAGCACACATGTAAGTACCCGCGAAAGCTTAAAAATATATATATATATATATTTATGTGTG
This sequence comes from Laticauda colubrina, assembly GCA_015471245.1. Lineage (NCBI taxonomy): Eukaryota > Metazoa > Chordata > Lepidosauria > Squamata > Elapidae > Laticauda > Laticauda colubrina. The sequence goes on along the minus strand of BLBF01000032.1, from coordinate 10,056,356 downwards.
TGTGTGTGTGTGTATGTATGTATATATATATGTATGTATGTGTGTGTATGTATATATATGTGTGTGTGTGTTGTTTAGCTTCCTTCGGGTATTATCCCACGTCATTGTAGTTCTGTTAAAGTTGTAGCAACGTTTCAGCAGAATCTCATCTGCCATCATCAGGCTTCTGTTTGGATATGGGTCTTACAGCTCCTGGTTTTAAATTTGAGGCTGGTCCATTCTGATTGGTTGGGAGCCTGGATCTGTATTCATTGGACTTGGAGTTTGATTGATTGGTGTTTCTGGTTTCTTCTGTCTGTTTTGTGGCTTTGATTGGCTGGCAACACTCTGTTCTTGTGTTGGAGGCTTTCAGTGCAGCTTGGCTCTGTGTGAAGGGACGGCTGTTCTTCATTAGCAAGCTGCTATTCATTAGCAAGCTGGGTTTCACCTGGGTGCCTGGTGGGGGGGTGCTTGGGTTGGAGCTATCAGAGGGATACAATTTCCTAACGCACCTAAACAACACACACCCCAAAATCAAGTTCACCATGGAAACGGAAATAAACAAACAACTACCATTCCTAGATGTACTAATCTACAAAAGAACAGATGGCACACTGGGACACACCATATACCAAAAGAAAACACACACCAACCGCTACCTCAACGCCCAATCCCACCACCACCCAGCACAGATAAATTCCGTAGCAAAAACACTAATTACCAGAACCAAACGCCTGGCAGATAAGACACATATAAAGACTGAACTATGCACCCTGACTGAAATATTGACAGCCAATGGCTTCCACAAAAACAAAATCACCAACTTGATCCACAAAAACACACCAAGACATAACAGAGACCTAGAAGATCAACAGATCCATGGAACAGCTGTCCTGCCCTACATAAGAGGTACCACAGATAAAATCAGTAAGATACTACACAGGCATCACATCAAGACTGCCTTCAAAACAGACAAAAAAAATAGCAGCCATCCTGAGGAACCCCAAAGACAAAATTGACCTGGAAAACCAAGGCATATACGAAATTCCCTGTACA
>BLBF01000032.1:9995506-10051119 GCA_015471245.1 Laticauda colubrina | reverse complement strand
TATGTATATGTATATGTATATGTATATGTATATGTATATGTATATGTATATGTATATGTATATATGAAATGCTAGGGATATAAATTATATAGCATGTGTATCATGTGTGTTATTCAGGGACAAAAGGAATTTGAATATTATTTGTAGCTTTAGAAATATAATGACAGTTCTGAATATTTTTCTAATCAGTTTTCACAATAGCATTTTATTTTATTTTATTTAAATAGCTTCTGAAATACAGACATCTTCTACTTACTATTCTATAGCAGAAGGTAGGTTTATCAGACCACTAAATGTGGTGTGTTTTTCCTCTCAATAATTTTTGTTGCTGTTTAGCTCTTGATTAGTTTTGCTTGGAGGGGACTGATAACTAATAATATCTCATCTTTAGTTTTTTACAGTAGATTTCTTGTTTTCTTTTCAAGCTTCAAACATCTCTTAATTAGTCATTTCAACTTTAATTTTTCTTTAATTTACAGCTCGGTTTGGCACATGCTACATGTGAGGCTCACAGAAATATCCAGTTGGAAGTATTTGCCAAGATTTCGGTAGTTGACAATATAAAAAACAGTCAACTAGACAAATATCACATTATGTGACTTTAATGAAGTCATGATGAAGCAGATTACAGTAGAAGCTCTGGTCATGACTATAATTCGTTCCATAACTTTGGTCACAACCCAATTTAGTTGTGACCCAAACCTAATTTTGAATTTTGAAAGTTGGCATTTACCAAAAAAAAATAGTGCAAAAGTGGAAATTGGCTGCAATTAAAAAAATTGTGAATTTTTTTGGTCAGAATCTGGTTTGGTCATGATCAAATGTGTTGATCACTTATGTTTATGACAGAGGCTCTGCTATATTTGTCCAGAATTCTACTGGGAAGGGGCTCAAATATATGAAACATTCCAGCAATTTAAATCAAGAGAATGTCAACCATGAAAGCCTACAGTTTGTATGGCTTTGTAATGTTTAGAATAGCATTTACTGCAACATGAAGAAAGTCTACAGACAGTTCTTGCTTACCGACTGCCTCATTTAATGATGGTTGAAGGTATGACAGTATGTAAAAAAACAGTTCAGTGGCCAATTCTCACATTTACAAACATCACAGTTTCCCACAGTGATGGGGTTGTCCTTTGTATGCTTCACAGCTTCTGACAAGCAGAATTAATGAAGAATGCAGAAGGAAAATGACAAATTGTAATAATGTGATGTCTTGCCTAACTGCTGTGGTGTGTCACTTACTGACTGAAGGGAAGTGAGGTAATAAGCCTGTTGCAACCATACAATTTTATGTTTAGTAACCACAACACTTAATAATGGAGTCATGTGGTCACTGAAGCAAGGACTACTTGTATAACTGATACAGCCAATTGTGGTCACTTAAGCAAGGACTACTTGTATAACTGATACAGTACCTCTATTCTGTAGGTTGGTCCATGTAGCAACCATGTAGCAACATGGCTTAATTTTTGTTTTGGTATTTGTCAAATGAAGTGTTTTCATTTTGTCTTATGTGTTCTTAGGAAAGTAACATAATAGAAAAATTAACAGAGGGGAATGCATGCTTACAAAAGTTAATTATAAAATGGTATTGTGAGGCTCAAATTGAAAAGTTGCTTCTCATCATCGCAGTTAGTGTTGCTTGAAAGAACTCTGTTCAGAACGAAAGGACCATCACCAAGAAATTTGTTTCTTTGCTAGGTACAGTATATGCAGAGATCATGTTGTGAGAAGAAATTTTTGTGTGTGAATAATTTGGGTGTCCATTTATTTGAACATAATCGAGTTCAATAGAGCAGAATGGAATACTCATACATCTTAAAACAATTTGCTATGAACAGGGAAATAAAGAATTAGAACGCTTATTCTCTTCTGTGTTAAGGATGTAACTAATAACACATCATCACTAGTTATAAGCATGTTTTGTTCATTGTTCAGTCATTCTGTTGCTTCCAGCCCAATGAACTTATCTGGCCATGACTGTCTGTCACAGATTGTCTGAATTCTTATATGCTCATGCTTATGTCACCTGTGAGAGCATCCAACTACATCGTTTTCTTCAGTGGTGGGATTCAATTTTTTTTACGACTGGTTCTTTGGACATGGCTTGGTGGGCATGGCAGGGTAGGAATACTATAAAAACTCCAGTCAGAGGTAGTATTTGCCTGTTGTTCGAACTACTCAAAATTTCTGTTACCGGTTCTCAAGAACTGGTCAGAACCTGTTGAATACCACCTCAGGTTTTCCTTCTATTTTTGTGACAGCCTTTGAATTTCCCAAATATCTGAATCTTCTCCAATGTTTCTTACTTTTTCATAATGTGTCAGAAAAGGCAGTTGCTCATTTTTATTAATAGCTTTATAAAAACACAAAAAAATATTTTACTATTAAATAGTTAATATCATTTTTATCTTCTCTACTAGTTAAAAAATGGGGCCTTTGTTCATCCATGAACTAAAGGATATGAAGTAATGAAGCTTCTGCCTTAGAATTGTAAAATCATGGGATCAGGAAGGATTCCTGGATCTTCTGGTCCAAACTACTGCCCAGTACAGGCTTTCTTGAACCATCCCAGACAAATGGCTCTCTAAGCTTAGTTTGAAATCCTCTGGGCACAGAGCATTGCAGAATCCAGAAGGCAGATTGTAGTTCTCATGGTCAAGAAATTCCTCCTTAATTCAAGCTTGGATCTCTCTCTATAATGGGTCTACCTACTAGTTTTTGTTTTGTCCTGGGACTCTATGGGGAATAAATCCATATCGTTTTACCTGTCACTTTATTGGCTGTTGATCAACACTAAAAACAAACAAGTAAATAAATAAGCCAGAGACAAAAACAAAATAAAAACAATAATTGTATCTGACTCTTTCTATACATATATACATCTATACATATAGATGGCTAAACTTTTAGGTACCGAAGCGCGCATGAATGCGCATGCATGCAAACCCGCAAAATTCAATGTGCATGTTTCCCCCATGTATGCGCCCTGCCCCCATGCATATGTGGCAGAGACCTGAAGACCAGCTGGCCAGTGGGAGGTATGTGCGCTCTGCGTGCCACCTCTAGCACGTGTCCATAAGTTTGCCATCATGGATATATGCACTTATCCATGATCTTATGAGGAAAAACAAACTTTTAAATATCTATATTTTAATAATATAGATATAATATAATAATATCAATTAATAATACATTAGTACCGTATATATTCGCATATAAGCCGACTTTGGAACGCTTTTTTTTTTCCCCAAATTTGGGGGTCGGCTTATACGCGAATAAATCTGGCTGCCCGACTTCGTGCGATGAGAGCCAAGACTCTCATCGCCTTCGCGGGGAGCGGCTTCGCGCAATGAGAGCCAAGACTCTCATCGCCTTCGTGGGCAGCGGCTTCGCGCAATGAGAACCAAGACTCTCATCGGCTTTGCGGGCAGCGGCTTCGCCCGATGAGAGCCAAGACTCTCATCGCCTTCACAGGCAGCGGCTTCGCGCAATGAGAGCCAAGACTCTCATCGGCTTCGCGGGCAGCGGCTTCACCCAATGAGAGCCAAGACTCTCATCGCCTTCACAGGCAGCGGCTTCGCGCAATGAGAGCCAAGACTCTCATCGCGCGAAGCCACTGCCCGCGAAGGTGATGAGAGTCTTGGCTCTCATTGTGCGAAGCCGCTGCCCGTGAAGGAGATGAGAGTCTTGGCTCTTATCGCGCGAAGTCGGGCAGCCAGTTTTATTCACGTATAAGCTGACCCCCAAATTTGGGGAAAAAAAAAAAGCGTTCACCATGGTATTTGGGGGTCGGCTTATATGTGAGTTTTTTCAAAAATCCTCATTTTGGGGCAGTTTTTAAAGGGTCGGCTTATATGCGAGATCGGCTTATGTGCGAGTATATACGGTATATATTATTATATAATAATAATACAAAAATATTTATAAAGAAAAGGTAATCTTTTAGAGAAACAAAACTAGTTAATATGGCATAATAAAAGTAACCAGACCTAAATAAATTCTCCACTAGCAATTTTCAAACCTTTTTCAGTCAGAGAAATTTTCCATACTTTTAAATAACACTGATCCAGTGAAAGCAGTGGTGGGATTCAAATTTTTTTACTATCGGTTCTGTGGGTGTGGTTTGGTGGGCGTGGCAGGGGAAGGATACTGTAAAATCTCTAGTCAGAGGTGGTATTTGCTGTTTCTCTGGACTACTCAAAATTTCCGCTACCGGTTCTCCAGAACTGGTCAGAACCTGCAGAATACCACTTCTGAGTGAAAGGTATATTTTAGTTTTATAATGTTTTGCAGTAACAAATTTGACAGCTAGCAATAAGGAACTGAATCAAATTCCTATGTTGCATCCATTTATATGCTGTAGGAAATGTGAACAAATAAACCAATAGTAGGAATCCTTATGAAATATTATTGGATGATTTTACTGATGTCTTCAAAAACATTTGCCTAAAAGTACAGAGTAAATGGGCATTACCTCCAGAGATAATATGTGCCACTTTGCCAAAAACTTGGCTAGTATAATCTGGAAGGTTTACAATTTATTAAAGTGGGACTTTAGCAGAAAATGATGCCACTCATCCTTTCCCCAAAGAACAAAGGAACGAAACATTTCTAATAAGAATGGATAAAACTCTGCAGCAAACTCTGCTTCCCCTTTCCAATTTTCCTATTTTAATTACATTTCCAATTACTTTCATCCCATATTCATTTGCATTTTAAAAATGCTGATTGAATATCTGTTTCCATTTTGGGTCGGTTTTCTCCCAATGAGCACACCCGGTACATTCTGTTACTAAGGTGCACAAGTTTCCAATCTTTTATTCTAACAACACAAATTTTACACAATACTTTAAAAAATATATTCCTTGTCAGCCCCCCCCCTTTTTTTTAAAAAAAAAATTAATCTAGATAACTAGAGACTACCAAATTAGAGGAAGCAGGCATAATTTGTCTTAAAGTCTTGAAAAGGCGAATTGCAGAAAACAAAAAGACACTGATGGAGCTCATCAGGTTTAGAATCCAACTTCCATCCTGCCTCTCCCAGCTTTAGAAAACTCCAAGAATTTATATTATTTAGCATATTCCAGTGATACTGTTGTGTTCGCAAAGAATGAGACTTGAGACCAGCATAACCTCAGCTCTTTTATTTAGTTCTTAAATTCCGTCTGAGCCAGGAGCCACGGCAGCCCTTTTTATAGAGAGGCTACTTGAGGCTCGCGGCCAATGACAGCTCCTTGATTCTCCCGCCGCTGAGATGGCCAATCATAGGCTAGCTATTATTAGGCAATCAGCATCGAGTAGAACACCAATCAGTTTCCAGTGTCTGTGGGCCAATAGGAATAGAGTATTTGAAGTATGTTAATATGTAACACCCCTCCCATCTTGGTTTGGTCCTACCTTACCTTACGTAGTCACGTCAGTAGGTGGGGCTTTTATGTTGTCTAGTTGACCTGCACAGTTTATTTGTGCTGTTGTCTTCAGCGGGTTTGGACAGGATCGCTGTTTCTCCTGTCCTTCTCTGTGGAACCTCCTGGAAGGTGGAGTCAGCCAAGCCGATCCCACCTGGCCTACCCAGGTTGGTAGAGTCAGCTCAGCTGCTCCCTTCTGGAGTGGCTTCTTGGTCTTCTTGTGCCTCCTGTTCTTCTTCGCTGAAGTCTTCTTCAGGTAAGTCGTTGTTTCTTTCTGAGTTTATTTGCGAATGTGATTTGTGGGTTGTGTTTTGATTTTGTGGTGTTTCTTGTTCTGCCAGAGAGTCTCCCCCTCCCCTCTTATTTGTGTTTGAGGGTCTCCCCCCTCTCTGGTTGGCTTATTAATGTTTTTTGTTTAATGTTTGCTGTGGTTCTGGTGTGTTTGTGTGTTGTTCTTCGTTTCTGGGTGTGTCAGTGGTTCGTTCCAATGTTCTTGATCTTAATTGATCAATGTGTCTCCTCCAGCTTCTACCATCATCCGTTTATAATCTATACGACCAGGGTCCTGTTATTTGTGTTATTTTTGCCGGTACCCACAGCGGGTGTCCGGTGAGATTTTTAGCATAGACTGGGTTTCCTGGTTCGAATGTGTGGTGTCTGCTGGAGAAGTCTGTTTGTTTTTCAGAGCTGTATGTGGGGTGTAATCTATCCAAATGTGATCTTAATTTTCTGCCCATTAATAATTCTGCTGGGCTTTTATTTGTAGTAGAGCTCGGTATGATGTGTTGTATGGTGAGCATTTTATCAATTTTCTCTTGTATGTCTTCCGTGTCTAATTTTTCTATGGTTTCTTTGGTAACCGGACCATGCATTCTGCCTGCCTGTTCGTAGCCAGTTGGCCTGGCGCTGTCAAAGCATGCCTTATTCCGTGTTTGGCAAGGAACTTTTCAAATGTCAGTGCTGTGAACTGTGGGCCATTATCTGAGACTAATAAGTCCAGTAACCCATGTGTGGTGAAAAGTCTCCTCAGTTGTTTGATAACTGCTTCTGTAGTTGTTGAGTTCATGACACTTACTTCCAGCCAATTTGAGTAAGTGTCTACTATGATTTAAAATGTGTGTCCTTTTGTAGGCCCTGCGAAATCTATGTGAATTCTTGACCAGAGCCTCCTCAGTGTTTCCCAGTCTAGTATAGGTGCTGAAGGAGGTTCAGGTCGGGATCTTTGGCATTTTTCGCAGGTTTCTACCCATTTCCCAATATCCTTATCCATCCCTAGCCACCATACATAACTCCTGGCCAGGGATTTCATTCGTACAATGCCCGGGTGTCCTTCATGTAGCATATTCAGTACTTGCTCTTGTAATGCTTCCGGTATTACCACCCGATCCCCTCATAGAATGCAACCTTTTAACAATGACAGTTCAGTTTGCCTGTTCTTGAATGGTTTAAATTTAATGTCTGTCTCATTTTCTGGCCACCCTTTTCCTACCCAGTTTAAAACCTGTGACAAAGTTTTGTCTCTTGTTGCTTTTGCATGTCCACTGCAGTTATGGGTAGGTTTGGTAGTGTCTCAATCTATAGGGTGGATGTGGTTGGTGCCGGGTCAGTCCCTAGTTCTGGTAGGAGAGTATGGCTCAACGCATCAGCAGGGGACATGTCTTTGCCTGGTCAGTGAATCAGTTTATAATCGTAGGCGGCAAGGAACTCGGACCATCTTGTCATTCGTGGAGATAGTATGTTTGGGGTGGCCTGTTCCCTGCTAATATTACCAATAGGGGTTTGTGGTCTGTAATAAGTATAAAGGTTCTACCGTAAAGATATTCATGGAACCGTTTGACACCGGATATTGCTGCTAATGCCTCTCTGTCCAATTGACTGTAGTTCCTTTCTGTTCTGGATAGCATTTTGGAGTAGAATGCGATCAGTGCTTCTCTCCCATCAGGCAGCGTGTGGCTGAGTATAACTCTGACACCAAACGGTGATGCGTCACAGGTGACTGTCAATGGTAGTGTCTTGCTATATTGTATTAATACAGAGTCGGATGTTATTAAATCTTTTATTTTCTGGAACGCTGTCTCTTCACGTCATCCACAGGTCCAGATGGCTACCTTGTCCAGTAGCCTATATAGTGGGTCCACCGTCATTGCCTTCTGTGGCAGAAAAACATTGTAAAAATTGATAAGTCCCAAGAATGCTTGTAATTCTACTTTGTTTTTTGGTCTAGGCGCTTCTTTGATTGCTTTAATTTTTTTATCTGTGGGGTGGATGCCCTCTTTATCAGTTAGATACCCCAGGAACTTGACTTTTGAGGTGGCTAATTGGCACTCTTCTTTTTTGACCTTGAGTCCCACCTTTTGGAATCTTTGTAATACTATTCTGAGATGGGCTTCTAGTTGTCTCTTGTCGCTGGCTGACACTAGCATGTCATCAAAGTATGGAACTACTCTTTTTATCCCTTGTAACAAATGCTCCATTAAGCTTTGGAACACCCCCGGGGCCACGCTGACTCCAAATTGCAGTCTTTTGCATTTGAAGGCTCCCCTATGAGTCATGATCATTTGTGCCTCTGCTGTTTCAGGGTCGACTGGCAATTGTTGGTATGCTTGTGCAAGGTTGAACTTTGTGAAAACCTTGCCTCTCCCCAATGAGTGTAGTACATGTTGCACTACTGGAACAGGATATGCACTTTGCTGTAGTGCATGGCTTAGAGTGGTCTTGTAGTCCCCACAGATTCTCACGGACCCATCTGGCTTAACTGGGGTCACGATTGGGGTTTCCCATTTAGCGTGGTCAATTGGTTCCAATATACCTTGTGCTATGAGTTTATTAAGTTCCTCATCAATCTTCGGTTTTAATGCAAAGGGGACTCGCCTCACTTTTAGCCTAATAGGAGCTATTGTCGGATTTAAATTAAATGATATGGGGGACCCTTGGTACTTGCCTAGTTTTCCATCGAAGACATCCTGGAACTCCTTCATTAGGTTCTCCTCCCAGTCTTTCTCGGTGATGCTGTTGATGCCAGTCACTCTGATTCCTAGGGGTTCGAACCACTCGAGTCCCAACAAGCTTGGCTGGTTCCGGTCTACGATGGTTAGAGGCAGAATTTTTGTGTGTTCTTTGAAGGTGATTTGGAAGTATCTGAGTCCAACTACGAGTATCCTGTTTCCTTGATAGTCTTTTAGTATCAGCGTATGGTTCTCTAATTCGGTTCTGCCAAGATGTGGTATCAGTCTTTTAATAGTATCCCATGATACCATTGATAGATACGATCTGGAATCCACCTCCATCTCGCATTCTTGGCCCTCAATCCTGACTGCCACATGTACTTTTTGGCCATTGGTTGCGTTTGAATGACCGATGGTGATGGTTTGGTGTGTTTCTTCTTTTCTGTAGTTTTCGTTTAGCTGCTTGCCTTCGTTTTCTCGACTCTTATGGCTCCATGTTTGTCTTTCTTTAATCCCTGGTGGTGTGTTGTCTCTACATTGGGGGCTGTAGCTCTTATGGTTTCGGCATACTCTTGCTATGTGTCCCCGTCTCTCGCAGTACCGGCACATAGCATCTAGGAACCGGCACTCAGAACGGGGGTAGTCTCCTCCGCACCCAGAGCACTGGAACCCAGACTTATGATCTTTCTTCTCCCATCTATCTCATTCAGCCTGGAGTCTGTGGATCTCCTCTTCATCGTCGTCAATCTCGGATGATCTGCGATCTGCATAGTGTGTGATGGTCTTGTGCGTGTTCTCTGACTTTTTTTTCTGTACTTTGGCTTGTTTCTGCCGGTGTTTTAGATGTTGTTGCATTCATTTATTGCATTTTGGCTGCTGATTTTTTAGCTGCTTCAGCTGCCATGGCCTCAGCGATAGCCTCAGTGACTGTAATCTTTGGTCGGGTTAGCAATCGGCTTTGTAGCCCCTCCAATGTCCCTGAGAGCTGCTACGAAGTCTGTGATGCTCTCACCTTCTCTCTGGTCCCGTTTGTAGAACTCTTGTCTCCGAATAAGGCTGGAGACGGTCAGTGCATAGTGAGCCTTCAGCAATTTTACCAAATCTGGCCAGGCGATGTGCTTCACATCCTCTGGTTGAGCTAATGCCTTGGCCATCTTGAATACTGTGGGCCCACAGTGCATCAGGAACATGGCTCTCTTTTGGTTGTCGGAGATTCCTTGCAAGTCGTTGCTTTCCAGAAACATGAGGAATCTGTCAATGTATGATTCCCAGTCCTCTGTTGCTGGGTTGAATGGTGCAGGTGGCGAGTTGGTTCTGGCCATTTCGTCTGCTTGGTTCTCGTTGCCACGTGCTTGACTGGTCTCCTATCTCAGTATCCCACCTTCATCACCAGTGTTGTGTTCGCAAAGAATGAGACTTGAGACCAGCATAATTTCAGCTCTTTTGTTTAGTTCTTAAATTCTGTCTGAGCCAGGAGCCACAACAGCCCTTTTTATAGAGAGGCTGCTTGAGGCTCATGGCCAATGATGGATCCTTGATTCTCCTGCCGCTGCGGTGGCCAATCATAGGCTAGCTATTATTGGCCAATCAGCGTCGAGTAGAACACCAATCAGCTTCCAGTGTTTGTGGGCCAATAGGAATAGAGTATTTGAAGTATGTTAATATGTAACAGATACCATGTCCTCAAGGAAGACAGGCCTGAATTTAAAATGACTTCTCATCCATCAAAGGAACACAAGATAGAAAAAAAAAAAGCCTCTATGCAATGCTTAGCCTCCTTACCTTGTTAGCCCAGCCAATCCCATTGGAAACCAATTCTGGTAATCCCCTTCCCACCATATATGTGTACATGGGATATTTTTGTCTATATGCCTGTAGGACTCCATAAGTCATTCCAATAAGGTAGACCAGACTGAGAAATTGAAGCTATAAAGGTCAAGGCTACTTTTATTGTAGCAGCTCTAGTCACAGAATCTTGCGAGTTAGAATGTCCTTCTCCTTTTATCTTCATGTGAACTAGGAAGGAGCTTGCCTGAGACATTTGCTCCACCTAGTTTTGTGGGCTGGGCTCAGGCCCCTCTTATCTGACCCATTGTCTTGGTAGTAGTGCTTTCTCCTGGTCCTTCAAGGACTTATCCTATAACTACTACAATACTGGTGGCAAACCTTTTTCGGCTCCCATGCCAGCACCAGAAGGCAATGTATGCTTCCCCCCCCCATCCCACCACATGCCATGCATCTCTGGCATGCACATGTGATCACCCCCATGCACACCACACATCTGTGCATGAGTGTGCGATTCCCCCAGTGTGCACCATGCATCTCTGCGCATGTGCATGTGATCCCCTTGCTGCATGCCACTCATCTGCGCATGTGTGCCCGATCATTCCCCCGCATGCCATCCATCTGTGCATGCGTGCATGATCATGCCACATGTCTCTGAGCATGCATGTGCAACCCCCAGAGTGTGCTGCACATCTCTGTACATGCACATGTGTCTCCCGTGAACCCCTGCACCTCCCGCACATGCGTGCCAGAATTAGCTGTTGGGCAGCAGTCGCAATGTGTGCGCATGTGCAGTAGGGCTCTTCTGGGCAAACTCTCGCGTGCCGGGGGAAATGGCTCTGCGTGCCACTTCTGGCATGCATGCCATAGGTTCTCCACAGCACTACAATATCTATGGGCCTGAAGCCCAGAAGTGGAACAAAGAAAGCTGTATAGTATGCATCTGGACATGTAATTACTGACATGCAAACTGTAAAATAAAGTACCCTATTTATAAAATTGATGTCCAATTACATGTTTCCATCTATTGCAGGGTGTCAAACTCAAGGCCCAGGGGCCAAATTCTGCCCATAGGGTACTTAGATCTGGCCCACAGGTCTGCTCTGGAAACAGTGAAGGATTGGGCTACAGTGTTTCTGCCAGTGAAAACAAACTTCTGAGCTCCATTTTTAGCTGCCATGGCCTCCTGCAACCCTCTGCCAGTGAATATGGCACTCAGGACATAAAGAGTTCAGGATGCATGCAGCCGTCCTGAGCTGTGTTTTCACTGGGAGAGGGTTGCAGGAGGCTCTGGCAACTGAAAACTCAGGAGCTCAGGAGACTGATTTTGCTGGCAGAGTGTTCAGGCCACCAGAGGCGCCCCCAACAGGAGTGATGTTGAGCTGGCCACGCCCCATGGCCATGCCCCCTTATACCTCCCCGAGGTCAAACACAACCCTGATGTAACCCTCAATGAAATTGAGTTTGACACCCCTGATCTATTGCATAATCCCACCATGTATGCATAGATCACACACACCCTGAATATACTGTAGATCTCTGCCTGCTCTGAAGGTAACTAAAAAGAGGTTATTTGGACTTTCAGGTAAGCAAAGTTCTAGTCTGCCATTAAGGAAAGCACTTGCATCTTTTTTTATCCAGACCTCTTCTTCTCTTTGAAGGTGTTGCTGTTGCTTTAAGAGTTGCCTGAGTGAGGGGAAAAAACACCCACTACTTTGATAATTTGATTCACTAAAGCACAGGTTCACACTGGGGCACAAAAATATATATGTTTGCTTTTTTTAAAAGAAAATAGCAGACAGGAGCTGTTCTCTGGATTGTGCTAAGTCCGAAGCAATGCTTCGGAGGAATTTCTGAAATGAATATAAGGATAAGAGAAGCATACACATACAGTGTCAAGGAGGGGGGATGACAAAATTGATATGATATGGAGGTAATGCAGTGGACAGAGGGAAGGACAGAGGAAGAAAAGAAGGAGCAAAATTGGATGGATATGAAGAAAGGAAAGAAATGGCTAATTAGGCAGGAAAGGGGAGAGGGAGAGGGGGGGAAATCTTGTTTAGAAATCACAAAGTAGTCAAATTAAGAAAGAGCTCTTTTCAAGAGCCTGTTGGTTTTCATCCTCATCTTTAAAGGCCCCTATGTATGGGAGCAGCAAGAATTTCTACATTCTTTCTCCCTGCTTTGCTGTCAAGCAACCTTTTCTCTTCTTATCAGTAAGACTGTAGGACAGCCCCTCTCCTGAAGCCAGGAGAATTCTTTGGAAGGAAAAAAACATTATCCTTTCTGGTAAATATTATATTTGTTGAAGGGGGGATTGCCTCACATTTAATCATAGGGTAGCATTTTGGCCCCTTGGGAGGGTAATTGAGAAATATAGTGGTTTTTTTTTTAATGCCATCTTTGAGATGCTCAGTTCTGGATTCATTTTCAGTGGCTCTGCAGAAGAACATAGTTCTAACATTGAGAAGGTGGTGAGACAGGGAACAGTAATAGTAATAGAGTTCAGACTTACAATATATACCATCCCATAGTGCAGGTGTCAGCTTTGGAAGCCATATTAGCACCAGAAGCTTTCACACTGCCACATTCCTATGCCTGGGAAATTGGGAGGGGGGACTTTGTAGAGTGTTTGTAGTTAGACATAATAGCATTCTTTTTACAGTCAAGGTCATGTTATTCCTGCACCTGGATGAGGAGTGGTTTAAGGGATGTCTCAAATTGAAATGGATGGTGATTTGGCTATGTGATGCAGTGATGGCTACAGGGGGTGGATTTTGTTATTTTTAATTATTGGAGGAAAACTTGGAACTCTCAGATTTGGGTTTTTCCATATGTGCCAGTATGACAACTCAAATAAAATGGAACTTTGAGAAAATGCCTGTCTCTGAGTTTTGGGTTGGAGTTTGTTTCCCTGGAACATTGACAGCAGGGGTGTCAAACTCACATTGTCATGGAAATATCACGTGATGTATTGTGACTTTTCCACCCTTTGACAGGCCTGCCAGCACTCTCTGGGTGGTTTAAAACAATCTGGGTTTCATTTTACCAACCTTAGAAGGATGGAAAGCTGAGTTCAATTTGGAGCCCTGTCAGCATCTAACTCCTGGCTGCAGGCAGTGTTATATCTTCAATACTGCATTCTACCCATTGGGTCAGCAGAGAATGTGGTTGGCTCTGTCCTGAAAAAGAAGAAAGCATGAGGAAAAGACTGAAAACAGCCCTTTCTTGATCTTGTTATTCTTAATGAGGTCAGGGAAGTTTTGAGACTGGTTTTTAATGGCTTTCCAAATCAATGAAATAGTGTGGGTAGAGATTCATTCTCTGAACTTGTGGGCTGGTTTCTGAATGTTTTGTTACCAGGCTAGGTAACATCTTCAGTGGAATTTAGGGAATGTCAGTCTTCATGTTCTTCTGCTTATAAGGGCTTTGTGTGGTCAGTAGGTCTTGTGATGGAAGGATCAGGGTGACAATACCTTCACTTGATGTGACCTTCTCATCACAAGACCTACTGACCACACCAAGCTCTTATAAGCAGAAAAACACTGACACTGATATCCCCTAAATTCTACTGAAGATGTTCCTAGCCTGGTAAAGAAATGTTCAGAAACCAACCTACAATGAACCTCTACACCTGAGCTACAGATATTTGCAACTATCACAATGAAATCGTGTTTTGTGAAATTCTTGTGCTGCCAGCTAATTAAGAATTTGCAGGACAGATACTGAAGCAAGAGAATGTTTATTTAAATTATCTCCATTAATTAGTTATAGCACTCGGGACCCTTCTTCCATCTGCTATGGTGAGACTGAGTGGCGAGGATGATTTTTGGAGTTGTACTCATAAAGCGATTGCTTTCATTGGGGAAGTTTTAGAGCCCTGCAATATCTTTTTCCCTCTCCAGGCCCAGAGTTGCTCAATTTAGGCACCAGCAAAAGAAGGTTAGATATTAATGAGAATTAAGTGTCTAGATAAAAGAAGGAAATATTTCTCTGATTGGGCTTAGACCTGAGATTCTGTTTCATCTCACAGCTTGCAAAAGTAAATAGGAAGCACTAGCTTGTCAAAGCAACTTCTTTCCCAGGTGTTAATTGAAAAATGCAGGTCAATCACGGGACAAATAACATTCCTGGTGTCCCTGCCCTGTCAGTTTCTTAACCTGATCTACTATGACAGGGGTATCAAACTCACGGCCTGTGGGCCAGATGCATCACGTGCTGGCCCTACCCGGTTTAGTGAAGGGGGAAAAGGTCCCAATATGTCACATGATGCTACCGTGATGACGTGAGTTTGATACCCCTTACTTATGAAGAGCTAACAATTAGGAGTTTGTCTTAGATCTTTCCATCCCATTATTGGAAACACTTGTGAAGTACAAAGATTTCAAAGTCAACCTTTTGTTCAAAAGAGAAAGCAAAAACAGATAAATAAAGGATTCGACCAAGAAAGAAAGCATACATTAAAAATAAACCAAGCAATCTTTTTGGATTTAACTAAATTGAATGTTGATGAAATAAGAATATAGTTTGCAGTGCTACAAGCACCAACATAGACATGGCTAGTACCATACTTCCCTGAAAATAAGACTCAACTGGAAAATAAGCCCTAGCATGATGTTCATAATATAAGCCCTATCCCCCAAATAAGCCCCAATTAAGATTGCCAGCCAGACACATGCGTTTAGTATCATACTTCCATAATATACATATATTATGGTAAGATTTGCATTATTTTGTTATTAAGTTGTGATTGTTCTGTCTGTCTAGCTGCAGACCCCTATGATATTAAGAGCATCAAAGCTGAGTTGACCAACTGTAAACCTGAAATGTTAATTAACATTAGAAGGGATCTTTCTGGAATGAATGGAGCTAATGTAATGTTTTCCCACAACTGAATCAAGAGTTCTGCACCATATTCATATACTAATGTGGGAGTAAATCTCAACCATGCTGAAAATTGTATTTTGAGTGTTACAGTCCTGATATGACTTCTTGTGTTTTCAAAATGTCCAGTTATCGAAAGTAAGCAAACACTATGAGGGTTGTCTATGGTTTTTCTAACATTTGGATACCTGTCGGGAGTCATAGAGATGACCCTGGAGAAGCCATTCAGAAGCCATTAAACAATAATAGTATGTTAAACATACACTGAGATAGGGGAAGTGGGAAAGATTTAGAAAGAAATGCAGACGGAAGAAAAAAAACAGAAGTGGATTTTCAAGATTCTGTTGCTATAATTTATTTGAATAAACTATTGTGCTAGTCTTTCAGTGAAATGAGTTTCCTGACCTGGTCTAATTTGTAGGGCCAACCATACCATCACAAGAAAAAAAAACCCTCTGGAAGAAATGCCATCCCAAGAGCCTCAGTGTAGTGGTTAGACTGCAGTACTGCAAGCTACTTCTTGTTGCTTGCAGTACTGCACTCTTTGTCAGATCAAATCTCACCAGGCTCAAGGTTGACTCATCCTTCAATCTTTCCAAGGTAGGTAAAATGAGGATCCAGATTGTTGGGAGTAATATGCTGACTCTGTAAACTACTTAGAGAGGGCTGTAAAGCACTATAAAGTGTAGTGGTGAGATTCAAACTTTTTTTACAACCGGTTCTGTGGGCATGGATTGGTGGGCATGGCAAGGGAAGGATACTGTAAAATCTCCAGTCAGAGGTGGTATTTGCCAGTTTTCCAAACTACTCAAAATTTCCACTACTGGTTCTCCAGAACTGGTCAGAACCTGCTGAATACCACCTCTGATAAAATGGTATATAAGTCTAAATGCTATTGATATTGATATTCTATTTAAACAGTCTTTTAAGCCAGTCTTTCCAAGATAAAGAATAATTTTGTCTTCCTTGCATCTGGTTACAGTAACTTTATGAAAGTTTTATGGAATACCAACATTTATTGTTGTTGTAACATTGTTTTTTCCTACAAGATAAGATAATACACATTTATTTAGTCTGGAAAAAGAGACTGCTTTCTCTACTAATTCTAGATAATATTTCTTAAGCAATTCCAAAGTTAAGGCTATCTTCTTTAATTAACTGCAGTTATGTACACATTAAATCTTCTGCTGTATCGTAAGTGATATATATCTGATGAGAGCATTAAAACATAATACTTGGGTAGTAATTAATTGTAATTTGTCACCATAGGAGTAGACAATGATTTTTGTAGAAGGTTTAGGGTGTATAAATCTGAAAAGATCACAAGACCAGCTCAGTATCCATTATGAAGGGCAACTATACAACATGATCAACTTTGTGAATTGCTAAATATATTCTCTTTAGATTGTCTCCATCTAAATAAAACCTCAAATACAATGCCAGATGGGTTTAATTTTATGGAATGTACTTACTATTGGTAAGCATGTTAAGTTAGGGACTGGGTAATGCAGAACACCGGACAATCATTCTACAAACATTTGTAACAGATGCACAGCCCTCTTTGCCATCTTGCCATATTTTTGACTGTGTGATTACTGTATACACAAGGCATTAAGCTACCTCTAGGGCAGCTTAGTATTGCCTTGATCCAGAACAAATTTTGATGAAGTAAAATCCATACCTGTTTCTCCTAGGTTGCGTAGATTCCCTCCCCCCCAAAATGTCATAGGAGGACTAACACTAGCCAAATTTATTATACTGCACAGAGGAATGGGCTTTCCGCCATTAGGATTATAAGGCTCATTTCTCCTTTCTAGGCGCCAATAAGATTCCTATGAAAAGTCATGGTCCTATTGGCAATGAGAGTAACAGACACTTTTAGTCATGAATTCCAAAGCTCGGAGCATGCTGAGTTTTTCTTTCTGTCTTGTAAAGCTTCAAGACAGCTTAGGCGCTTCAAGCATGTGGTAATTTGAAGACATTAAGCTTTTTTATTTGGCTCTGTTTTTAAAAGTCTGCAGTCCAAGCACGATAGTTTGGCTGCAATTATATATTGCTTAGTTTTATGGCTCTGCACACGTAAACTCTGGAGCTTATTCAGCCATGAGTAAATCCTAAAATGTACAGATCATTAGAGGAAGTATTGAACCATTTACTTGTAGAATGGGCATAGATTAACTGGGAATGGATGGTGCTTTTTTTTTAAAAAAAAAAAACAAGATACCCATCAACTGGAATGCTTAATTGTCTCTTTTTGGGTGGGTGGGGGAAAATGACTAATTTTGGATCATGAAGACTTCCTTCAAGTTTTCAAAATAACTTGCACATAACAATTAATTATGCTTAATATTTATATCAAATGTCCTCCACATATATTATTTTGGTCACTCCCCACCCCACCAAGAAATTGGTGGAATAGACTTGAATTAAGGACATATCCTGGAGATTCAAAAGTGACAAAATCTGAATCAAATTGAAAAGTCAAGATTTAATTTCAATCGATTTATCATTTGATTTAGTAAAATGCCTGGCTCTCATGAAAAAGCATCAAATGCCTGCAGCTGGTTCCTCCTCCCCCCTTTATACAAAGGAACAAATGTAACAGGA
Source organism: Laticauda colubrina (assembly GCA_015471245.1). NCBI lineage: Eukaryota > Metazoa > Chordata > Lepidosauria > Squamata > Elapidae > Laticauda > Laticauda colubrina. The sequence goes on along the minus strand of BLBF01000032.1, from coordinate 10,033,481 downwards.
ATGGTAGACCTTTTAAAGGACATTAATCCTGTTTCAGCCAGATAGTTGAAAGGCTTATGCTGCAATACATTTTGAAATATTTCCCTTCCACCTTTTAAAAGGCAGAAATAGAAAAGGACAACCCAGCATCTTCCAGTTATCCAAGTAGCTCCAGAGTCTCCAGAAAAGCTATTCAGAACTAAAGAAGACTAACTTAAAAGGAAAAAACATTCAATCCAAAACGAAAAGAAAAGAAAAGAAAAGAAAAGAAAAGAAAAGAAAAGAAAAGAAAAGAAAAGAAAAGAAAGGATTTTTTTTCTGAACAAGCAGGCTGACTGGCAAGGTTCTGGAGTACAACCTTAGGTCCTGCTTTTGCAACATAATTTTTTGTACAATAAAGTTTAAGGAGTATCTGTGTTTGACACTGATATGTAATGACATTGATAGAAAGAAATTGTGTTATATTTGAATACAATATACTGTATATATGCTGGTTACTCCCTTAAATGGCTTAATGGATGGCCTTTTGCAGTATCTGACAGGCATGATTTTATTTATTCAATTTCTCTTATATTAGATAATTTACTTCTGATCATCCAAAAACTTTCACAGATGACACAATTCAACTGAATTTCCTTCAGGTTCAAGTATGCCTTTGAAAATGTGGATAGCTTTGATGTTTTGATGTTGTGAATGGAGAATAAGGAGAATGGAAATAACTAAACTTAGAATAAGCTTTAGATAACCCTTGACTTATCATCATTCATTCATTTACTGGCTGTTCAGACTTACAATGGCATTGAAAAAAGTCACAAGCAGTTCTTGCACTTATGAGTGTAGTAGCAGCCTGATGATCACAGGATCAAAATTTATGCATTTAGCAACCAGCATGTATTTATAATGGTGGCAGGATCCCAAACATATGATTCCTTTAACAATGGCAGTGATTCATGATTGTTACACCATGGTTTTTTTTTTTAAAAAAAGTAGTAAAATTGGTTGTCACTCAGTCAACAACCACCTTGCACAGCAACAGACTTATCTATATGCCCTAATTCTATGTGTTTTATGCAAAAACAGTGCAATATATTCCTATATGACAATATATACTTTATATTAAGTCCTCATAGAATGGTTCTTCTCAACACATACACTGCTCAATACTACATCTAAAAGTATGTCTGCCTATTTTAAGGATAAATGGGTGTTACTGTAAAAATAATCTGATGTCAAAATTCTACATGTGCTCACCAGTCCATAAAGATAGAGTATTCAGAAATAGGTGTCATCTTACCAAGTTGCCTTTTACTTCCATATAATTTGAAAAAACTAAATTAACTAAATGTGGAGCTAATTTGAAAACTGGTTCTTCTTTGCTCACATTAGATCTCCTTTGAGTGAGTTTTGGACTGCTGCTTACAGTAACTAATCAAATATGTATCCCATCAAACTATGTGATTCAAAGCTATTTTCAAGAAAACAACAAACTGATGTGCAGTAAAATTGAAATAAATAAGAATTTGACTATCCATAAAATAAAGTAATTCAACAATTATTTCAGTTATTCAGTAACCCAGCTTGGAACCAACTTCCAATGAAGGTAATGGAAAAATAATCTGTAATTGAGTTTAAACATGCTTGGGATAAACACATGTCCATCATCCAACAAAAATTAAAAACTAAAATAAAATAAATAACAAAAAAAAAAACCCTCAAAGGGCAGATTCGATGGACCACTAGGTCTTGTTTTGCTATCAGGTTTCAAGGTTTCTAATAATAGCAACGTCTTCTCTAACCATATTAAGCCATGGTACTGTGAAGACAAGTGGCTGGAACTCCTCAAATCTGAATAGTTTGGTTTTCACCATGATGTGGAATAATATTAGGGTCTATGCCAGTCTAGCTTCAAGATGGGCGAAAGCTCTTCCAGAGGGTGAGCGCCCTAACCAAGAATCATCACCGTGACCAATATAAAGCCCATGTCACACTGAACAAACAGATGCAAAGAGGATGTAAAATGGACAAAAAACCTTGCCATCCGTTCGAAAACGCGATGTACTCACTGCCTCCATTTGGCTTCCTCTCTATCCATCCAGCATCCATTTATTGACGTTTCATCCACTCCGAAAGTTTTGGGCTGCCCAAAACTTTTGCACGGAAAATGTATCCAGTTCGTCCATTCTGCATCTGCTACGCATCCATTATGCATCCGTTATGCATCCACTATATCCGCTTGGTGTCCGCTGCGCATCCGCGCAACTCGCATCTGCCCAGACGCAGGGAGGAAGCAGAACGGATGCGGAACAGATGCAGAACGGATGCAGAACAGATGCAGCACAGAAACAAAGCGTTTAAAGCGGAAAAAACGTTCGCAGAGGGGACCTATCTCGGATATTAAGGATGTCTAGAGGATGCCTAGAGGATGCCTAGAGGATGCCTAGAGGATGCAAAGGGACACCTATACTGCCTATAAAAAGGGGGAGCATAAAAAGGTCTGCATCTCACTTTCAGACCAGCAGACCACCTGTGCAGACCTCTGCAGCCTTCATCTGACTCTTCATTTTCCACAGCATCCAGTCATGTCCACCGTGGATCGTACCACAGTCCTTTTGGCAGCCACCATGCTTCTGCAACAGTATGAAGCCATCTACAGGCTCTGTGAACTCTACTATGGGAAGAAAAAAAGGCGGCCAAGAAGCGTCTGGGTCCGCAAATGGATCGGGAGAAGAGCAGAGTACGGACTGTACAACAAGCTGATGGTGGAGCTCAGGAACGAAGACACTCGGGCGTTCCAGAACTTTAGGAGGATGCCTCCAGCCATGTTTGACGAAGTTGTGCAGCACCCGACACCCAGGTTGACCAAGGCAAACACCAACTTCTGGCCCAGCCTGGAACCTGGGCTCAAGGTGGCACTCACTCTGCGCCACCTGGCCTCAGGGACCACCTACAAAAGCATGCAGTACGGCTGGAGGGTGCCACACAACACCATCAGCATTGTGGTCAGAGAAGTGGTGCAGGCCATCATCGAAGAATACAAGGAGGAGCTCCTCCAGTACCCCTCCACTGAAGAAGGATGGAAGAAAGTTGCAGAGCAGTGGTATCAGAGGTGGAACTTCCCACACACCGCTGGAGCCATCGATGGCAAGCACGTGGCCTGCAAAGCTCCAGCCAAGTCAGGGTCCACTTATTTCAATTACAAGGGCTTCTTCAGCATCGTCCTCTTCGCCATGGTCAATGCTGACTCCAAATTCATGTACATCGATGCTTCAGGCTACGGCTCAACTTCAGATGCCCAGGTATACAATGCCAGTCACCTCAAGGAGGGGCTGGAAGGCAACCTCATCATGGGCTTCCCAGATCCAGACCCCCTGCCCAACAACACGCAAGATGTGCCCTACTTCATCGTGGGGGATGACGCCTTCTCCCTCAGAACCTACCTCATGAAGCCATACACCTCCAGACTCCTCACCCGTGAAGAGAGGATCTTCAACTACAGGCTGTCTAGGGCAAGGCGGGTGGTGGAGAATGCCTTTGACATCCTGGCCAACAGGTTTCAGGTACTTCTCACCATCATGCAGCATCGCCCAGAGACCATGAGGAGGATCGTGGAAGCTTGCTGCATCCTGCACAATCTCATGCACACCTGCTACCCATTCTTGCAGAACAGGCTTGTGGACCGTCAACAAGGCAATGGGGACATCGAGCCTGGGGAATGGAGGCAAGGGCGAAACCTAATCGACACTCAGGATGTGCAAGGCCACATCAGAGCCTCACGGGAAGGGAAGAAGCAGTGCACGGGAAGGGAAGAAGCAGAAACACTGGTGCAACTCCCCAGCTGGAGCAGTGGAGTGGCAAGACAGGATGGTAGATGCTTAATGGATGCTTACTTCAGCCTGTCTCATCACACTGATGAGATTGTGTCATGTATATTGGGTGGGCGTACAATGAACAGGGCATTTAATAAAGAGTTGTGTTTGTGTTGACATGTGTGGATCAATGCTTACATTGTTATTGATAAAAAAAGGGCCATAGGTGTGGCACCTGGGAGGGTAGACCATACAGTCCCACTATGGTTGCACTGGAGGTTTATCTATCCCACAGCTATTAGCCATCCCAAAGGTATCCCTGTTCATTTCACAGGTATCCCTGCTCACCCCACTGCTATCTTAAGCCATCCCACAAGCATACAAAGGCTTAAACCAATTCTAAAACTTCCCACCAAGACTTTATTAAAAAAAACAAATGAAGCAAGTCTGTGAATCAAAGATAAACTTTATTGAACAACAAGCTGTAAAAAAAAAATGACCCAAGTCAAGTGTCCAAATAAAGTCCACAGGTAGCCAGCTACCCGGTCTCTGACACTCTTCTTGATCACTTGGAAGTGTGCCCAGTCTCAGGGGTGAAGGGTCCAGGTGCTGTGGTGGTGGGTGGTGCTGGAGCGCCTGGCCTCGAGAGGACAACAGGGGACGGTGTGTTGAGAAAGCTCTCGGACAGCTGGCTCACCCCCGTGATGCTGAGAGGTCCTTCCTCCATGCCATGGGGTGTCAGCCCCAGTACTGATGACAGATGTACTGAGGCCGGGCTTGGCTGTGGGGTGGAGGAAGGAGTAGTGTAGTGGGGCTGTCTGCTCTGCAGCTGGGTGAGGACTGGCATGGGTGGCATCATTGGCGTGAGTGGCATCGGTGTCGTTGGTGGCATCATTGGCGTGGGTGGCATCGCTGGCATCGGTGGCATCATTGGCATGGGTGGCATGGGTGGCATCAGTGAAACAGGTGGCAACGGTGTCGCCCGATGACTCTGTGCCTGGACTGGGAAGGGCTGCTGCCTGTGCTGCTGAACCTCCTGGTAGCCATAGCCCTGGTAGGTGAGGGGATGTGGGAAGCCTTGGAATGGGAGGGACATCACCTGGGGTGGAGGAGCAGACCGGGACTGGGTGGGAGCAGGTTCCTCTGGGTCTGGAGGGTTGTGAAGCAGCTCAGTGATCTGGTCCTTCGCCAGCTGGTACTGTGGATCCACCATTTCCTTGAGGGTCTGGTTGACATAGGTGAGGAAGGCCTTGCGGTTGGAGGATGAGGAGTTGGTGTGGACCAGCTGAGAGAGGAGATCTATGCTGGTGCGGATGGTGTCCCTGATCTCCAGCAGGACAGTGTGGCTCTGCTCCTCCTGCTGTCCGGCTCTCTGCCTTTCTGCAGAGGCAGAGCTGGGGGGGGGGTGGATGCAGCTAGGACTGTGGTGGACTCGATGTCTCCTTTCTCCCACCGCACCAGGGAGTCCTCTATGCACTCCACCACGCTTACCACACCTGTCCGCGGGTTCTCCGCCGTGGCACGCTCCACAGAAACCTGCCTGGAGACAGGGACTGACTCTCAGCCGGAAGAGGACTGGGTCTCAGCAGGCTGCCGGAGAGAGAGGGTCGTGAGAGGGGCTGCTGGTGCTCCTCGGTGGCGAACCTCACCCTCCAGGAAGCTGCACCTGGCCATGACGTAGGTCTCTCTGTCTGTCAGCTTCACAGTGGTCTGGCCAGATTTCTTCAGGTGCAGCTTCCCGTACCAGGTGTGCATGTGATTCCACCAGCCGAGGAGCACCTCCGAAGTGTAACCCATACTCTCTGCCCTCTCTCTCCAAGCAGCCTGCTTCCTTTTGGTGTCCCTGTACAGCCGGTGTCCCTTCCACCACAGATAGTCGTTGTCTCTCAGCCACTCCAGCATCTCATCCTCGTGCGCCTCCTCAATATAGTATTGCCTCCTCTCCCATCCCCACATACGCCTCTTCCTCCCTTTGGCTGGACCAGATGGGCCCTCATCAGAGGGGCTCCCAGGTAGTAGGGGCTGCTCCTCCATACCACCACCAGCAGCAGCAGCACCAGCAGAATCATCATCATCATCATCATCATCATCATCATCATCATCATCATCCTCACCAGCAGGATCATAATCATCATCATCATCAGAAGCAGCAGCAGCAGCAGCAGGATCAGCAGCAGCAGCAGCAGTGGCAGCAACAGCAGGATCAGCAGCAGCAGGACCAGCAGGACCAGGAGCATGAGCAGGACCAGGATCACGAGCAGGATGAGCAGGATGAACAAGACCAGGATCACGAGCAGGACGAGCAGGACGAGCAAGACCAGGAGCACGAGCAGGACAAGCAAGTCCAGGAGCACAAGCAGGACCAGGAGCAGCTTCAACAGAGTAAGCACCAACAGAAGCCCCAGCACCAGCAGAAGCACCACCACCAGGAGCAGCTTAAGCAGAAGCCCCAGCAGAAGCAAAGTCAGGGGCAGGGGGCGGGAGGTTGGCCCTGTCCCTCTTGCCAGGGATGGCGGCAGGTTGCTGAGGCTTTCGCTTCCTCCCCATGGTTGTGGGGTTGCTGGCTGGCAGGGAGGCTGGCAGGCACCAACGCTGGCAGGAAGGCTGGCAGGAAGCCAGGCATGAAGGCTGGCAGGCAGGCACCAAGGGTGGCAGGAAGCCTGGCAGGTAGGCTGGCAGGAAGCCTGGCAGATAGGCTGGCAGGAAGGCTGGCAGAAAGCCTGGCAGGAAGGCAGGCAGGCAGGCAGGCAGCAAGGCTGGCTGGAAGGCAGGCTGGCAGCAAGGCTGACAGGCAGGCATGCAGGCAGGGCAGGCAAGGAACTCGAAGTGTCCAGCAGCAGGTCTTTCCTCGGAATGCTGGCCAAGTGCGAGCTGCTTCCCTTTATTCCAGGGGGCTTACGTAATGCTTCCCCCCCGCATGCATAATTAACGCTTGGCATTGGTTCCGCTTCCGCTGTGCATCCGCTAGGCTTCCGCTGTGCATCCGCTTCATCCGTTCGGCGTCCGCTCTGCATCCGCTGTATCCGTTCTGCATCCGCTTCGCTGAGGCCCCCCGGAAGCCCTGCGGTTGCGCCATCCGCTCCCATCCGCTCCCATCCGCTGGGCTTCCGTTCCACATCCGCTTTGCATCCGCCCTGCGTCCTCCCCACGTCCGTGTTATCCACTCCAGTTATGCAAATTTTTGCCCCTTTTAAGAGCTGATAACAACGGATGGAACATTTTGCTCGTCTGCTGTGTCCTTTTTGCATCCGTTGGCCAGTGTGACATGGGCTTTACATCCAATCCACTAAGGAGTGATTATATCCCTAATTAAGAGGAGCACACCTGATGGCCCTTCCTAGATTACACAGTTCTACAGGTACTCGGGAATCAAGCCTGTGGGGTGTCAAACTGGTGGCCTGTGGGCTGGGTATGTTATGCATAGGCCATGCCCACCCCAGCTCCATAAATGGGGAAAGCACTGCAAAACATCACATGATGGCAATGTGTTGCTGCAAGTTTGACATCCATGAAGTAAAATAACCTAAGTAAAGCCAGCTCAGAAACATATTGGCAGAGAAGCAGAACCCACACTATAAATCCAATAAGGGTGAAGCAGTTAATCACCTACTAGCATGCAAGCAGATGTCTTTGACCAAAAGCAGGTTCTAAATAATATTAAAAAACAAACAGCAGTTAAAGCTTTACTGTGTCAAACAATGAGGGCTTCTCTGTAAGCTTTCATTGCCACGTGTATTGCATGCAATCCTGGGTGTTTTATCTGATTTGTAAAGTTTGTGATTTTAACTTTTGAGGGTTTTTTTAATTGGGCAATATTTTTTTATTTACTTATGATATGTATATGAGAGGTAATTATACACTTCTGTCAGTTTTCATAGCTTGTGTATGTGTTTGCACATTAGAAAGTGTATGAAAATGGGAATTGCTGCAAGACCGGCATTAATTGGAAATATATATTCCAAGTGAGAAACAGCCTGTTTTTCTAATAGACTTGGACATTATTACTGAAATACTGGCAAATTCATGCATCAGTATAAATTGTGTGGCTGCATCTGTCAACAGGCACCTAAAGCAATAATAAAGAGAGAATGGCTCCTCATAAATATCCAATATCCTAATTATCAGAGCTTGACTTAACCAATGGTGGGGTAATAAAAAATAAAGTTTTCTTTACCAGGAAAATTTACCTTTTACTCCTGGAAAACTGACTGCAGTGTCACTCCTATTGTTTGAAAGGAGAACATGAAGCATATTGTCAAAAATATGGTTAGGGAATATGAAGCCACTAAATATTTCATCACACTGGCAATACAATTGGCAAAAAGAAAGAACCTTAAATCTATCAGGTTCTCCCTTTTCATCTCCCAAACACTTTTTAATTATATCAAAATTCAAGCTGGAGTTAGGTGAACCAGCCACTTCTCAATGTACTATGATATAAAGCATACCTTGAATAATATAAAGGCTTTTGAAGTGGGATGTGAAAATATTACTGCAATAGATCTCTGAGATATGTGGAATATAGGTAGTTCTTGTGATGACCCGGGGTGTGGCACAAAGACAACACAGTCAAATAAGCAAGAAATGTCGCTTTCATACCTCCAATTTTGCCCCCAATGTCCAGGTTACCTTCGGCTGGAGAAAAAACTCTCCCAAGAACAGTCTTTCAGTGGAGGAAATTCAGTCCAAAACCAAAGTATATACAAACTGTAAATAAAAATCCACACAAACCACGCTGCAGTAATTAAAAGATTAAAACAATATAATAGATTAAAACAATATAATTGAGAGTGACCTTAGCCATTACTGCAGAGATACACCAAATCTCTCTTTGCATATTTTTGTTTAGTCTGCAGTTCAATCTTTGTGCTTTTTTAAATGATACTTAGCAGGTAAGGTAAAACATTTGCAACTTGCGTAAAATGGGGTAGATGAAATCACCATACAAAATTCTTTGGAATCTGAAGAATGAGCCAACTTTTCCCCCCAAATATTTAACTTTTGAATTCCAGACTGGCATATAGTCTGACTGGAAGATAGTTTCAATACTATAACAATGTGTACAAATGATATAATTCAATGTTTCTCAGCCTTAACCACTTTAAGTATGGCTGGCTGGGGAATTCTGGGAGTTGAAGTCCAAACCGCTTCACGTGGCTAAGGTTGAGAAAAACTGGGATAAATTGACTTCTAGCTGTGCAGAATGTTGCCTCTCATTTACACTTCCCTGCAGGCTTGGTAATTCTCTCAAACTGAAGACTGAAGTTGGGAACAATAAAACTTCAGTATAATTAACATTTTAGAGAGCCAACTAATTAAAACATGATTTTACTATACTTGTGAAATTATCTATTGGGAGAAGGGCTAGTTTAGCTTCTGCAGGAAGAACTTCCATTAACTTAATAGAGACACAGAAAAAGCCCTCTCTTATACTACTACCAAGTTAATCTACAACAGAAAGTAGATTTTCAAAGAGGATAAATAGACACTTTGTGGTAGGTTCACATGAGGAGTGGTCTTTTTATCTTGAATCTAAAGCATTTAGGGTTTTATTATTAGAAAACAACCCTTCAAATTGGAATTAGAAGCTAATATAAATACCTATTAAGTTAAGGCTAGGTCCCACTGGCCGATGGACGCAAAACGTATGCATAAAGGACGAGCAAAATTTCGGGGATGGCTCCATCCGTTGTCATCCGCTCCCAAAAGTGGCAAAAATTTGCATAAACAGAACAGAAAAGAACGGACGTGGGTAACATGTAGTGGGGATGTTAAATGGATGTTCATAGGAAGCCTAGCGGATGACAGCAGATGGAAGCGGATGACACCTCCGAAAGGGGTTCCGGGGGAGAATTTCAAAGCGGACGCATAGCGGATGAAGCGGATGCATCATTTACGCCTAAAGGAAAGAAAGGGGATGCTGCGTGGATGTATATCGGATGCAAAGAGTTCATTGCGCATGCAGGGAGTATGAATTGCATCAGCACCATGGATATAAAAGGATGCATCACGCATGAAGTCAGTATTCAGGGGAAAGACGTGCTGCCACATACATCTAGGAGGAACACCATGGTTCGTCAGTCAGGGAAAAAGAAGAAGCCTGTGCCTACTTGTTCCAGCCCTGGCAAGAAGGACAGAACCAGCATCTCACCCCCTGGCACTGACTCTGAACCTCCTCCTCTTGCTGCTGCTGCTGCTGCTGCTATGGACCAGACCCAAGGTCCTCAAAGCCTTGATACTGAAGGCCCTGCTGCTCAAGCCCCTGAAGGCCCTGCTGCTGAAGGCCCCGCCAGAGGGAGGAAGAGGCAAGGGAAGGAGAAGGGAGAGAGGAAACAGTACACCATTTCCAAGGAGCATGAGGATGAGGAGCTGGAATGGCTGAGGGAGAATGAGTACCTCTGGAGAAAGGGCCACAGACTCTATCGGGACACCAAGAAGAAGCAGGCAGCTTGGAGAGACAAGGCAGAGAGCCTGGGCTACACTGCAGATGTATTCCTGTGATGGTGGAAGCACATGCACACCTGGTATGGCAAGCTATACCTCAAAAAATCCGGGCAGGCCGCTGTCAAGCTCACTGACTGGGAGATGTACATCATGGCCAAGTGCAGTTTCCTGGAGGGTGAGATCCACCACCGAGGAGCAGCCCCTCTGACACCCCTCTCCCTCAGACAGCCTACAGACAGCCAGTCCTCTTCCAGCCAAGAGCCAGCGAGCCTGTCCCGGCAGGTATCTTCAGAGGGCCCCATGGCAGAGACCCCCCCAACAGCTGCACTCCCCATGCCAGAGGACTTGAAGGATCCCCTGTCACAAATGGAGGAAGAAGCAGCAGCCACCAGAGGCCAACCCACCCCCACCCCCACCCCAGCTCCACAGGATGCAGGCAAAGAGGCAGACTGGAGGGCCAGAACCACATTGTCCTGTTGGATATCAGGGACACAATGAAGACCAGCACAGAACTTCTCTCTCAGCTGGTCCACTTGGACAGGGGATCCTCGGGCCAGAACACCTTCATCACCTACGTGAGCCACACCCTCAGGGACCTGCCCAAGGGCCAGTACCAGGTGATGAAGGAGAAGATAATAGCACTTCTACACAACCCTCAAGGCCCAGCTGAAGCTGCTCCTACCCAGTCCAGGTCTGCTCCTCCACCTCAGGCGATGTCACAGCCCTTCCACAGCTTTCAACAGCCCCTCACCTACCAAGGCTACGACTACCAGGACTTCCCACAGTAAAAACAGACCTTCCCAGTCCAGGCCCAGGTCATCACTCACCACAGACCCCAGTCCTCACCCAACTGCAGACCAGACAGCCCCACTACACTCTTCCTTCTTCCACCCCACAGCCAAGCCCATCAACGGACAATCTGTCATCAGTCTTGGGCCTCACATCCCAGGTAGTTGATGAAGGGCCTATCAACCTCACGGGACTGAGTCAGCTCTTGGGCAGCTTCCTGAACACACCATCCCCTGTTGTACTCTCGGGGCCAAGCACCCCAATGGTGCCTCAGACCAGCACTCAAACCACAGCCACCTCCACAGTCCCTGCCCGCTTAACAGCTGAGACCATGGACATGACTCAGAGTGACTGAGAATAGTGTCAGAGACTGAGTTGTTCACTTGTTCACTTTATCTTTGCTTAAGACACTTTACTTGGCTCATTTTGCTTTTTTAATAAAGTCATAAAGTTTACCTAAGACAGTTAATCAAGGTTATCTTTGCTTAAGACACTTGGTTCATTTTTTTACCTAAGTAAAGTGTTGGTGAAAACTTTTAACAAATGGTTAAGCCTTTGCATGCTTGTGGGATAGATAAGAATAGTTGTGGGATAGATAAACCTCCAGTGCAAGCATAGTGGGACTGTATGGTCCCCCAATCCCAGCTGCCACACATATGGACCTTTATTATCAATAACAATTTATTCAATGATCAAGCCATTTTAAAATAAACAAAGCTTTTATTAATGCCCTATTCATTGTAGGACCACTCAACATACATGGCACAATCTCATCAGTGTTATGCTACAGTCTCAAGGAAGCATCCATTAATCATCTATCATCCTGTCTTGCCAATCCACTGCTCCAGCTGGGGAGTTGCACCAGTGTCTCAGTAGGTTGTGCTGCTTCTTCCCTTCACGTGAAGCTCTGTTGGGTCCTTGTACATCCACAGTGTCTATTAGGTTACGTCCTTGCCTCCATTCACCAGGCTCCATGTCCCCATTCCCTTGGTGACGGTCTACAAGTCTGTTCTGCAACACTGGGTAGCGGGTGCACATGAGATTGTGCAGGATGCAGCAAGCTTTCACAATGCTCCTCACAGTCTGTGGGCGATGCTGCATGGTGGTGAAAAGTATCTGGAACCTGTTGGCCAGGATGCCAAAGGCATTCTCCGCCACCCATCTTGCCCTGAACAGCCTGTAGTTGAAGATCCTCTCTTCACAGGTGAGGTATCTTGAAGTGTACGGCTTAATGAGGTTGGTTCTGAGAGAGAAGGCATCATCACCAGTGATGAAGTAGGGCACATCTTGTGTGTCATTGGGTAGGGGGTCTGGATCTGGAAAATCCATGATGAGGTTGTGTTCCAGCCCATCCTTGAGGTCACTTGCGTTGTATACCTGGCCATCTGAAGCTGACCCGTTGCCTGAAGCATCAATGTAGATGAACTTGTAGTCAGCATCAACCATGGCAAAGAGGATGATGCTGAAGATGCCCTTGTAGTTTAAATAAGTGGACCCTGAGTTGGCTGGAGCTTTACAGGCCATGTGCTTCCCATCTATGTATCCAATGGTGTGGGGAAATTTCCACCTCTGATACCACTCTTCTGCAAGTTTCCTCCAGCCTTGTTCAGTGGTGGGACACTTGAGGAGCTCCTCCACGTTTTCTTCGATGATGGCCTGCACCACTTCTCTGACCACTTTGCTGATGCTGTTATGTGGCACCCTCCATATATACTGCATGTTTCTGTATGTGGTTCCAGAGGCCAGGTGGCGTAGAGTTAGTGCCACCTTCAGTCCAGGGTCCAGGTTGGCAAGGAAGTTGGTGCTAGGCTTGGTCAACCTGGGTCTCAGATGCTCTACAACTTCGTCAAACATGGCTGGTGGCATCCTCATGAAATGATGGAATGCATGAGGGTCTTCATTCCTCAGCTCCACCAACAACTGGTCATACAGTCCAAACTCCATTCTTCTCATGATCCATCCTTGAACCCACACAGCTCTTGGACATCTCCTTCTTCTCCTTCTGTATAAAAGGTGAAACAGTCTGAACAGGTTTTGGTACTGGTGATGAATGATCACAGCTACTATACAGACTGTGTCATGATCCATGGTGGAGAACAATGGATGATGTGGAAGACCAAGACCAAGGGTGAAGAGGTCTGTACACCACGGCTGCTGGACTCATACTGAGATCCAGATGATTTTCTCACCCTTTTTATAGGAAATATCAGTTGTCCGCTAGATGTCCTTCTACATACTCTATACATACTGCAGACATCCTAAATATATGAGATACATCCCAGATACAAACATTTTGTCCGTTTTAATCCTTTATATATGAGATGCATATGCTTACATCCTTTCTATTTCCGTGCTACTAACGCTGTGTAGACCTTTCGTTTCCTCCCTCTTTCCATTTTCAGTTGCAGTGGATGTGAGTTGAGGGGATGGCCAGAGAATGCAGAAAGGATACAGTGGACATTTAACGGATGATAACGGACATAGAACATTTGTTGCCCATATTTGTTGCGGATGCACATTGTACGCGGCGGAAACCTCATCTGCTCACAAAGTTTTGTGCAGCTCAAAACTTCTTGCGCGGATGGAATCGCAGTGGATGGATGCTTGAGGGATAGAGCGTATGAAACACGTATGCAGTGAGTACACAACGGATGTATAGCATTTTCCAACGGAGGGCAAGCTTTTTTTAACGTTTTACATCCTCTTTGCATCCATAAATGCAGTGGGACAGGGGCTTTAATATGAAGCCTGTATGAAAAAGGATCCTTCAATTGCCCCAAAGCATTGGGATTCTACCTGAAAAATACAGTAAGAAAAAAGCATATTTAGTTATTCATATATTAATTGTTGCTAGAATTGTATTTGCACAAAATTCAAAGAGTAAAGAGATACCTACAGATGGGAAGGTGACTTAAAAATACTAGAATGTTCAGAAATGAAGAGATTAATGTTGGCAATTAATGAGAAAGAGCAAACTGAATGCTATATGATATGGGATCTATTTTATCAATGGTTAAATAATAAAAATGGAAGTTATAAAAAGGGAAACAAAATAAAGAATATATGTTAAAAGAGATGAGTAAATATTTTTAGTATGTTGAATATTACTATTTTAATATTGTAGAATGAGTACGTGGAATATTACTACTTTAATATTGTAGAATTAATATCAAAGTAACAAATGATGTTGCAAATTTTGATTTTTATTCAACAAAGATGTTTGTACCAAGATGATACATTGTTCAACAGAATATGGAATTATTATATTAAAAATAAAAAAAATTATAAAAAAGAAAAAGGACCCTTCAATTTTGAGCTGCAGTTTCTGAATATTCTTCACAGGTAGCCTCATATGAGAATAAATAAAGCATGTGCCATTGAGGCATAAAATGTTTGTGCTCAGAACTGTTTGCCCAGAATTAAACCCACATCAAAACCTGATAGATCAGTGTGTCACTTCTGGCACAGCACGAGATTGAACACTACAAATGCTATGCACTAGAAATAAGTTGGGAATTGTCTCGGGTCAACATGGTTGGCCTTATTTCTAGAATATCAAATTAAATTTAAAACACAGCTTGTGTGATTGGAGCTGCCTAATGCAACGGTCTTGTGATCCATTGTCACACAACTGGGCTGGCTCACATCCGTATTTTGTAGCAAAATTGATAGAGATTGTGGGAATCTAAAGATAAACTCCCCGAAGGCAAACTTTCCTCAGACAAAGCTCTACATAAAAAATATCAGGAATAAAAACAATCTGTACTAATTCTATGAAACCATAGTGCAAATTCCACTAATTGGATAATTTGGGATTCAGGTTCATTCTCTGAACTTGTGGGTTGGTTTCCAAATCTTTCATTACCATCAGTAGTGATATTCGACCAGTTCAGCCCGGTTCTGGCAAGCTGGTAGGAGCAATGAGCAGCGGAGACCAAACTGGTTCTCTCCACCGCTCTGCTGTTGGGCTCAGCCGCCCGCCTGGGCTCCCATACTCACTTTTATTTTTTGCTTTGGAAGCGCAGCTGCTGAAGTGATCAGATCATGCAGGCTTGCAGGAGGCAAGTTAGTGAGCATTTGGCGTTTGCGTGCATGCAAAGTGTGTGCACACCCACAAAGTCCGCCCACCAAGCCACACCCACCAAATCAGTGGCAAAAATATTTGAATCCCACCACTGATTACCATGATAGGTAACATCTTCAATGGAATTTAGGGCAAGGGGTCCCCAAACTTGACAGCTTTAAGACTGGTGGACTACAACTCCCAGAATTCCTCCTCCAGTCATGATAGCTCAGGAATTCTGGGAGTTGAAGTCCACAAGTCTTAAAGTTGCCAAGTTTGGGGACCCTTGGTTTATTATTTTCAGATATTGTCAGTGTTCCTCTGTTTATAAGGGTTTCACTGTTTATAAGGGTTGCACTGATCACACAAGGTCCCTATACACAGAAGAACACTGACACCCCCTAAACTCTGCTGAAGATTTACCTAGCCTGGTAATGAAACATTCAGAAACTAAATATCTGTGGAGATTCTCAGTCATCCAGATTATGGTTGTCCCAAAGGTGCTTTTTCAAGAGGCAGCTGGACTTTCTGGTTTTTCTTTGAAGATGCTTCACTTCTCATCCAAGAAGCTTCAACCAACCCACAAGCTTGGAGAATAAACCTCCACCCTCATGCTATACCCGAGCTACAGATATTTGCCACCATTACTAATTTGAGATTGTTAGGGCATGGGAAGTAGAGATATGGTAGCTACTATATTTTTTTCTCTCCTACTTTTCTTTCCATTGACCCACAGTTTCTTTCAAAACTCTGGGAACATCACAAAGGCAAAAACTGAAAACAGTTTCCTGTGGCAGCCAAGAGAAAAAGACTCACTTAAGGTTTCTGCTTTGTAGGCTACTCTGGAAATATTTCTAGTGTGGCTTTGCTTTGACCTTTCTGAAAAGTTTGGCTTGGAAAAAATAGGTGCTGAACTATTAATTTTGTGCTAGCCCTGAAATGCTTTCCAAAATACCTGTTGGGGGTTGGAGGATATGTTGAAAGAAAAATGGGGTATAGAAGCCCAGATGTGACACTGGGGGGTGGGGGGGATAGGTTTGTGTGCTTTTTGTATTGTTTGCGCCTGAATCTATAAATATTCATGATGGTTTTCATTAATAACTTATAGTGGCGTTGGGCAGCCTCAATATGAAACCTAAAGAATCATAAGCTTTGTTAAGTAGGCTTGGCTACTTAATATTTATATTAAATATAAAGATATTTTACTGAATTGGAAAATGAGGTGTAAAATGCTTTATCAGAATACATTGTGTGTGCTTTCCATTATATGGGGTGGAAGAGATAGCATAAATTCAGAAAAGCAATCATTTGCAGGATTCTAGTTCTGAAACTAACTAGGTTTTTTCCCCCCTTTCTCATCTGGAGATTGGTTTCTAATTATTTTGCCAATACAGAAACAAATTATTTCAAGGAGAGAAATCAATCCTGCTTTACTGGTAGGATTTTTCAAATGTAAAGGCTGCATTTTGGGGTTCAGTTTCCTTGAAAGCACTCAGTTAAACTCCAGAGTTATTTATTTCTTAGTAATAGATAAATTAGCTGCATTTGTCAAGGTGAAGCTTGAGCAAATGTAATTGATCTAACTGTTGACCTGATTCTGTAAAGAGTGAAAGAAGGCACTAAGTTTCAGTGAAAATTATAGGACTCATAGATATGCATAGATCATTGCTCAGCTCTTCATGTTGGCCTGTCCTGGTTGGTAGCATTAGCTGCCCTTTGAATGACAGGGAATGCACTATTTAGTTTCTATTAATTTTCAGACTTTGCTTACAATTTCATTTGACTCTGGCAGGTCTACAGAGCAGAAGACAGGGTTTTTTTAATGTCTTTCTATGGTTGTCTTCTGAATACTAATTGCAGTTTGTCATATTTTGTTGATAGCTGTTATCTTTTGCACTGGAACTAGTTGTGGAGATACCGCTGAAATTTATTGTTTTTCTATTATGACACTATTTTGTAATGAAAATCTTTTGATATGTTATTTTTGTTCTGGTTGTAATTGAGATAACAACTTGTCATTTAAAATCGTGGTGTGTTGAAGAAGTCCACAATGGCTTTATGCATTGTGTTAACCCATAAATTATGGTTTACAGATCTCAGAGTTTGAGTTCGCACAAAACTAAGTCAAAACTGAACAAGTTGCATTCTGCCTTAATGTATGTCTCAGTGTGTCACATTTTCATTTTGCTTTTCTCTTCTAGAAATATAATAAATATTCCCCTATCCAACTGAAATTCCATACAGTGCTCACAGATGATTGTACATCAGACTTCTCCATCTGGATGCCCCCTAAACATGTTGAAAGCACAACTTTCAGAATTTCTAGCCAGCATTGAAAATTCTGGTCTTGGTGGCCCAAAAATGTTTCAAAGTTACACTTGGGACAGTTACCATAACGAATAATTTAATGCTGTCTCCATGAACAGGAGGAATCTTTATGTGAGAGCTGAACTCAAATACTTTCCTCTACTAGTTTTATTGCTATATCAGAACCAGATATCATGGTTTAAAATATACTGTACATTGTTAGACAAGCCCAGAAAAACAAGTTAACATTTATTGCTTTTTAAAGCAGCTGACTAAAGCAAATAATTCACAAAGCTGGAATGTGATACAGTAAAATTTCATTTTAGTTTGAAGCAGTGATGAGTTTTGGGGCTGAATAGCCATGGCCTTAATTTTCTTTTGTTCCAATGTTTTGCCAGCAGCTGCAACTGGCATCTTCGGAGTCCAAGTGAACTGCTTTTTGATGTATCTCCTGGAAGCTCACAGGCTGCCTGGGTTTTTGTATTTGAACCTAGCAAACTAATTCCAATGAGTCAATGTCATGGCAATCCAAAGAAGCTAATTCCTGATTGGCCCCAATTTGTCCCTTTTGAAGAAATTCCAAGAGTATCAGTTCCTGATTGGTCTATCTATGAGCCAAGCTTCTGATTGGTTCCTTGTTCCTAGATGTTCTAAATGGTTATTTTGGAGAATTCCAAAACAGCTGGTTCCTGATCAATTGTTTTGAGTCAAGATACTGCTAGATGTTCTTTCTGATGAGGCTGCAGCAGACAATCCAATTAGCTACTGGTAAAATGTTAGCAGAAAAGAAAATGGGGAGAAAGAGCATTATACATATCACCAAAATAAATAAAAACATTACTCACACCAAATCTACTACTAACTTACTGGGCCATTTGGTGTTAGAGAAATTTGAAATAATTTTGGATGATTATGGAAAACAGTGTCTTCGGTTTTTCACTTCATGCTGAGTCCAGTCATGGGCCTAATAAAAAATGCCAGAAAAAGAGGGAGGGTGGGAGACAGAGGGAGAGATGCTTATTCAAATACAATCAAAATTAGCAAAGTTTATAGCCTCTCATGGTTTTGTACTACAACTCCCTACAATCCTTTGGTTTATGGTTGAAGATTGGTAGTACAATTTCCAAATCAGTGGGGACAGATTCAATTTTTACTCTTGCATTAAACTGATAAAAATTCTCTCCAGACACTGTACAAAATAAGACAAAAATACATTTTAAATAATAATGGTATGTGCTATTAAAGCATTGAGCTGTAAATGACTAACTATTACAACTGCAAAGTTATATGGCTGTAGTTGTCATAAATACGAAGAAATTGTAACATGAATAATTTGTAACTAAGCAACAAGGTGTATATTACTTGATTTGGTCATAATACTGCCTAAGAAATATAATGTCAGGTTTCCAACTGATGAAATCCATTTAAAAAGAAAAGAGCAAAGTCCATCTTCCATAAGAATTTATTTTATTTAGGAAAACATCAAATTGGCAAAGTCTGTTGTAATTCCAGATCTGACACAACCCAAAATTACACCACATAATACTGGAAGTAAGAAACAACCCCCAAAAGTCACATTCTCCAATAGAAGTAATTCAACATTGCCTGGTGTTATCAATCTCCATCTCAAGGCCTCATCAAGGTCAGTTTGTGTTCCCACTAGAAGAAACACCTCGCCTAAACAACTCTATCTCCACTCCTCCCCCCTTAGGAATTTGGCAAGCCTGAAACTGTTACCCCCATAACCAGCAAAGAGAAGAAAGAAAAGGAATATATAATAAGGCTAAATAAAATGGCTACACATATGTCAATTTTGGGCTTGACAGGCTGCCCCACCTCATTTGAAAAGAAACACCTGCAATGATATAGAATACACAAAGATTAAAATTCGGTTAAACACAATAATACAACACACAATGTAATCTCCTCTGCCACCCACAGGATTCACCTTGGGCTTATGTGGATATTTTTCATGGAATTTTTCTATCACTCTATCAGCATTAACTTTCTAGCTATTTACCCAAGTCGCTTATGAAATAAGGTAGCCTTTCCAATAAATTAGATATTGTAACTTCCCCCTGAAATTTCTAGATTCCAAAATTTTCTTAACCTCATAATGTTCATGCCCTTCAATGAGCAAAGACTTCGGAGCTATAAGTTGTGCTGGCCTTAATGAGGAAGCAACAAACAGTTTTAACAAACTACGATGACATATACTGCATGCATGCATAAAATACACAATCATTCATAGTTCAAACTTATATTTACAAATGAATTTTCAGCTTTCCTCAGACAAGTGGAAGAGTTTTGGACATGCCCCCCACCAAAAAAAAAAAACACTTGTTGGGCCTAATTTGTGGTGTCCAAAATGGGTTATTTCATTCCAAGTTATTTTTACCTCTGCTTAATGCCTTTCTCTGACAAAATCTTCCCCTTGAATATAAATGCATATTTAATTGTATCCACTGTCAGTATCCAGCTTAACTAATGCTGGGTGAGACTGTACAACAGATATTGTTATCAATATGAACTGTGCAGTTACCTACTTTTATTTGTACAAGTATTTCTCAACTTATGACTTAGCAACTTAAGTTACAACAAACCCCCAAAAGGTACCACAACCCAGTCTGAAAGTTACGTTCACTACAGCTCCTCTGTGGTCATTTGTCCTTATACCCAACCACAAAGGTTCTAAAGCACTCATCTTGCCTATTTGATTGTATGAAGTACAATGACAATACAGTACTACTGCTACTATTTCCCCCCTCTCAGTTTTCTTTTCTTTGCTAAAAGTAGCCAGAAAACAAGTTTTAAAGTGTCTGTCTGTACAGATGTTTGAAACACATTATGGAAGAGGACAAGTTTTACCTGAGAAGAATTTAGAATGATTAAAAATTAACAGTCTAAAAAAGTGATATGGAGAAAGATGCTACACTGGACATATACTAGAAACTGGCTGATGTGTTTCCTAGATAATTTTCCTATTTTGGTTTTAAAAAAAGAAGCATTGAAGAGTTATTTTGTGAAAAGAGAGAAAGGAAAAAAATCAAATTCTAGGCTATTATATGAAGTGACTAAAGATCAAGGTTGTTAAAATAAAAGGAAGGAATATAAAGTTGGTCAACTTGATCAAAGTTAAAATAGATATTTTATCATCTGTGCTAACTCTTAATGGACTTTTCCTGATGTCAGGATTGAAATGACAAGATTTTTCAGATTTATTTATAAAGAGATGAGAAGAAGAGATAGTTTGTTGCATTTTGAAAAATCGTTTATGCTTGTGATGAAGAGGAAAATCATTTCTTTAAATATTTCTTTTCTTTATCTTTACTACATTCCTATTTTTCTTTTTTTACTTTTTTCTGTGCCTTCTTTTTTACCTTATATTAATTTTATATTAATTTTTAAAATTGCAATTGTAATTTTTAATAAAATTACTATTTAAAAAAGAAGTGATCAGCAATGTAGTCCCCTCTCACAAAACCTAAAAGCTAGGTCCCACTGGCCGACGGACGCAAAATGTATACATAAAGGACACAGCGGATGAGCAAAATTTGGGGGTGGCTCCATCCATTGTCATCCGCTCCAAAAAGTGGCAAAAATTTGCATAAACAGAACGGAAAAGAACGGAAAAGAATGGACGGGGGTAGTATGTAGCGAAGATGTCAAGCGGATGTTCCTAGGAAGCCTAGTGGATGACAGCAAATGGAAGGGGATGACACATCCAAAGGGGTTCCGGGGGAGAATTGCGAAGCGGACGCAAAGCAGAAGAAGCGGATGCATAGCGAATGAGGCGGATGCATCACGGACACCTATAGGAAGAAAAGTGGATGCCGCGCGGATGTATATCGGATGCAAAGCACTCACTGCGCATGCAGGGAATATGAATTGCATCAGCACCGTGGATATAAAAGGATGCAGCTCGCACGCAGTCAGCATTCAGAGGAAAGACATGCTGCCACATACATCTTCAAAGAACACCATGGTTCGTCAGTCAGGGAAGAAGAGGAAGCCGGTGCCTACTTGTGCCAGTCCTGGCAAGAAGGACAGAACCAGGATCCCACCTCCTGGCACTGACTCTGAAGCTGCGGCTGCGGCTGCTGCTGGTGCTGCTGCTGCTGCTGGTGCTGCTGCTGCTGCTGCTGTTGCTGCTGCCGCTGCTGTGTTGGACCAGCCCAAGGCCCTCAAAGCCCTGCTGCTCAAGCCCCTGAAGGTCCTGCTGCTGAATGCCCTGCCAGAGGGAAGAAGAGGAAAGGGAAGGAGAAGGGAGAGAGGAAACAGTACACCATTTCCGAGGAGCATGAGGATGAGGTGCTGGAATGGCTGAGGGAGAATGAGTACCTCTGGAGAAAGGGCCACAGACTCTATCGCGACACCAAGAAGAAGCAGGCAGCTTGGAGAGACAAGGCAGAGAGCCTGGGCTACACTGCAGATGTACTCCTGGGATGGTGGAAGCACATGCACACCTGGTATGGCAAGCTACACCTCAAAAACTCTGGGCAGACCACTGTCAAGCTCACTGACTGGGAGATGTACGTCATGACCAAGTGCAGCTTCCTGGAGGGTGAGGTCCACCACCAAGGAGAAGCCCCTATGACACCCCTCTCCCTCAGACAGCCCACAGACAGCCAGTCCTCTTCCAGCCAGGAACCAGCTACCCTGTCCAGACAGGTGTCTTCAGAGGGCCCCATGGCAGAGACCCCCCCAACAGCTGCACTCCCCATGCCAGAGGACTTGGAGGATCCCCTGTCACAAATGGAGGAAGAAGCGGCAGCCACCAGAGGCCAACCCACCCCCACCCCCACCCCCAGCTCCACAGGATGCAGACAGAGAGGCAGACTGGAGGGCCAGAGCCACAGTGTCCTGTTGGAGATCAGGGACACAATGAAGACCAGCACAGAACTTCTCTCTCAGCTGGTCCACTCGGACAGGGGATCCTCGGGCCAGAACACCTTCATCACCTACGTGAGGCACACCCTGAGGGATATGCCCGAGGCCCAGTACCACGTGATGAAGGAGAAGATAACAGCACTTCTACACAAACCTCAAGGCCCAGATGAAGCTGCTCCTACCCAGTCCAGGTCTGCTCCTCCACCCCAGGCGATGTCACAGCCCTTCCACAGCTTTCAACAGCCCCTCACCTACCAAGGCTACGACTACCAGGACTTCCCATAGCAGAAGCAGACCTTCCCAGTCCAGGCCCAGGTTCATCGCATGCCACACACCCCAGTCCTCACCCAGCTGCAGACCAGACAGTCCCACTACACTCCTCCTTCCTCCACTCCACAGCCAAGCCCATCAACGGACAATCTGTCATCAGTCTTGTGACTGACATCCCAGGTACTTGATGAAGGGCCTCTCAACCTCACGGGACTGAGTCAGGTCTCGGACAGCTTCCTGAACACACCATCCCCTGTTGTACTCTCGGGGCCAAGCACCCCAATGGTGCCTCAGACCAGCACTCAAGCCACAGCCACTTCCACTGTCCCTGCCCCTTAACAGCTGAGACAATGGACATGACTCAGAGTGACTGAGAATAGTGCCAGAGACTGAGTTGTTACTTGTTTACTTTATCTTTGCTTAAGACACTTTACTTGGTTCATTTTGCTTTTTTAATAAAGTCA
The DNA here is from genome assembly GCA_015471245.1 of Laticauda colubrina. Taxonomy (NCBI): domain Eukaryota; kingdom Metazoa; phylum Chordata; class Lepidosauria; order Squamata; family Elapidae; genus Laticauda; species Laticauda colubrina. Next base: position 10,010,469 of record BLBF01000032.1, on the reverse strand, counting down.
TACAGTTTACTTAAGACTTAATAAAGGTTATCTTTGCTTGAGACACTTGGTTCATTTTTTTTACTTAATAAAGTGTTGGTGAAAAACTTGAACAAACGGTTAAGCCTTTGCATGCTTGTGGGATAGATAAGGATAGTTGTGGGATAGATAAGGATATTTGTGGGATAGATAAACCTCCAGTGCAAGCATAATGGGACTTTATGGTCCCCCCATCCCAGCTGCCACACATATGGACCTTTATTATCAATAACAATTTATTCAATGATCAACCCATTTTAAAATAAACAAAGCTATTTTTAATGCCCTATTCACTGTAGGACCACTCAACCTACATGGAACAATCTTATCAGTGTTTTGAGACAGGCTCAAGGAAGCATCCATTAATCATCTATCATCCTGTCTTGCCACTCCACTTCTCCAGCTGGGGAGTTGCACAAGTGTCTCAGTAGGTTGCGCTGCTTCTTCCCTTCATGTGAAGCTCTGTTGGGGCCTTGTACATCCATCTGGAGCTGGAAAACCCATGATGAGGTTGCATTCCAGCCCATCCTTGAGGTCACTGGCGTTGTATACCTGGCTATCTGAAGCTGACCCGTTGCCTGAAGCATTGATGTAGATGAACTTGTAGTCAGCATGAACCATGGCAAAGAGGATGATACTGAAGAAGCCCTTGTAGTTGAAATAAGTGACCCTGAGTTGGCTGGAGCTTTGCAGGCCACGTGCTTCCCATCTATGGGTCCAACGGTGTGGGGAAAGTTCCACCTCTGATACCACTCTTCTGCAAGTTTCCTCCAGCCTTGTTCAGTGGTGGGACACTTGAGAAGCTCCTCCACGTATTCTTTGATGATGGCCTGCACCACTTCTCTGACCACTTTGCTGATGCTCTTATGTGGCACCCTCCACGCATACTGCATGTTTTTGTATGTGGTTCCAGAGGCCAGGGGCCGCAGAATCCGTGCCACCTTCAGTCCAGGGTCCAGATTAGGACAGAAGTTGGTGCTAGGCTTGGTCAACCTGGGTCTCAGACACTCTACAAGTTCGTCAAACAAGGCTGGTGGCATCCTCATGAAGTGATGGAATGCACAAGGGTCTTCATTCCTCAGCTCCACCATCAACTGGTCATACAGTCCAAACTCCATTCTTCTCCCGATCCATCCTCGGACCCACACAGCTCTTGGATGTCTCCTTCTTCTCCTTCTGTATAAAAGGTGAAACAGTCTGAATAGGGTTTGGTTCTGGTGATGAATGATCGCAGCTACCTTACGGACTGTGTCATGATCCATGGTGGAGAACAATGGATGATGTTGAAGACCAAGACCAAGGGTGAAGAGGTCTGTACACCATGGCTGCTGGACTCATACTGAGGTCCAGGTGATTTCCTCCTCCTTTTTATAGGAAATATTGGTTGTCCATTTGGTGTCCTTCTACATACTCTAGACATACTGCAGACATCCTAAATATCCAAGATATGTCCTCGATACAAACATTTTGTCCCTTTTAATCCTATATATACGAGATGCATCCGCTTACATCCTTTCTATTTCTGTGCTACTAACGCTGTGTGGACGTTCCGTTTACCTTTCGCTTCCTCCCTCTTTCCATTTTCAGCTGCAGCGGATGTGAGTTGCGAGGATGGCCAGAGGATGCAGAGAGGATACAGCGGATGTTTAATGGATGATAATGGACATAGAATGTTTGTTGCCCATATATGTCGCGGATGTACATCGTACACGTCGGAAAGTTCATCCGTTCAAAAAGTTTTGTGCAGCTCAAAACTTCTTGCGCGGATGAAATCTCAGTGGATGGATGCTCGATGGATAAAGCGTGTGAAACACGTATGCAGTGAGTACACAACGGATGCATCGCATTTTCTAACCGATGGCAAGCTTTTTTTAACGTTTTACATCCTCTTTGCATCCGTTGGTGCAGTGGGACAGGGGCTTAAGGCAATATTGTTGTAAAATAATTTCCTAGCTTTTCTTCTACTATCCATTTGAAGTATGAGTCATGAGTGGATAAATAAAAATAGTCCCACATAAAAGTCTGTTTCAAAGCTGGAATGTGGAAAAAATGCATTAGTTCTCCTGATTTCATCCTGCATAGATGAGCAGTATAAATACTGAAGCAATCACAAAAGGGATACATTTAAACGGAATTTACTATTTTAGTTCAAGCCTTTTGAACTCTTCTTTGCATTTATTTCCAAATTTAAGGTGTTGAAAATTGATGCACTGAATTAATATCTAATGTTTTCTGCTAACAGTAATTTTTTTCTCTCTCCTTAAAATACAACATAAATAAATGGTGGTTTTACATTATTTGCTGGCTCATAAGATCAAATGGATTTATACAAATTGTATGATTATGGTGGTTGTTTTTTAAAGAAAGAGAGGTTTTGCTAATTTTTTGCAAACAAATTTAGTTTGTGGACTAAATAAATATGAGGGCTCCCTTATTTATATAAAGTTTCATGAGAATGAAAGTGGTATGGATATTAAGAATGGTTTGCTTCCAGTATTTCTCAGATTTAGCTGCTTTAAAATATGTGGACTTCAACTTCCAGAACTTCCCAGCTAACCCTGCAGGCTAGGGTGTTCTGGGAGAAGAAGTCCACATAAATTCAAATGGCCAAGTTTGAAAAACACTCCTTTGCTTTTTCCAGAATATTTTTTTTCTACAGCAACATTCCTTCTTTCCTTCCTTCCCTTTTTCCTTCCTTCCTTCCTTCCCCCCTCCCTCCCTCCCTTTCTCTTAATCTTTTTCTTTTCTTCTTTCCTGTTCTCTCCCCCTCCTCTCTCACTCTCTCAACAGAAGGTGGCAGCAATGCACATAATTAGCCAGAGAAAAGGAATGATGAAATGCCATTACATTTCTCAGGGAAACTGGCAGGTTTTACAATCTTTACCTTTTAATTCTGAAAGTTAATGTTGGCAAAAACTGCCTGAACTGAGTTTGCTTAATGCACACAAAGTTCCTTTTAATCATATGTTTGCTCGATGGATACAGCCTTGATAAAAATTATATCCAAATTCAGGATTAGAGACTTTGTTTTATTATGAAAATAGGCTTCACAGAAAATAATTTTTAAGCCACTTGATCAATTTTTCCTTCTACCTGAAATGTAAACCCCAAAGGAAATGAAGTTCAGTCGAGTATTAAACTAACAGAAGATTAATTGGACTCGTAACAAAAGCAGAAAATGATGGGAAAGCTTTTCTACCCAGTTGCTCTTCCTTGAATCCTCTGTTAAGTTAGAATTGGCAAACAAAAAATGAAACAGCAGAATTTCAAAGGAAGCTGCATTAACAGGGGGCTAAATTAGTTGCCTACACACTGTCAGCAGTAGTACATAATGTGGTATGAAACCCATGCCATGTAAAAGCAGACAGATATAAAAATGCAAGGACAACGACAACCAAAGCAGAAGAAATTTTAAAATTGTCAGCGACTACCACACAGTGGGAAATATTTTGCCTTGGAAGACCACTTGCCAATGGAAAATCAATAGAGAGGAAGTTAAGTAAACTCTCTTGGAAGGAAATCTAAAAACTTGCCCCAGGGTCTTGTCGGAAATATCTCAGATGTTGGCAGGATATAAAGAAATCCTTTTTTTCTGGCAGGAGTGTAAAATTAATGTACACAGATTGTTCTGCATTGTATAAACTCAGTCAAAAGGTGGGAGAGAAACTCCAACTGATCAAAATAAAAAAAAGTTTTCAATTTAAAGGCTCATTCCTTTCTGTGAGAATTTTTTAAAGTAAAAAATAGCTTTCCTTCTTTCCTTTCCTTTCTTTTCCTCTCTTCTCTTCACCTCTCCATCTCTTTTTTCTTTCTTTTCTCAGCATCATGTCAGTTTGACACTTTGAAAGCAGTAGAAGAAATATCCAAATAACTTGAGTGCAACCATCTAAACTATAAGACAAGACAGTATGGTAGACAAAGTAATCAATGTGTCAAAAGCACATATCTGATGCACACAGCCACTGTTGTACATAATTTTCTTTTTCCTCCCTATATGCCAAGCCTTCAAGACAAGCAATGGTTGGGTATACTATATACTGTAAACATAAAAAACAACTAAGAGTTCATGAAAATTTTCTATATAGAAATTTTTATATAAATTGTCTATAAAGGTTGCATTTGTCTATAAGGCTTGGATTAATAAATATATCTTAAGGTGTCCCTCCACCCCAAGTGTTTCCGAAGATAGGATTGTGCATATCAGCCTTAGCCCATGTCCATGGTCCCATCACAGCAGCCTTCTGCTCTTCATGAACAGCTAAAACAGTGTGTATTCATTTAAAATGATGCTGGGTTGAATTTTTTTAGAACCAACACCTTCAATTGTTAGGTTGGTTAGGTTAAATGTTTATTACATTTCTATTCAATCTTTCAAAAGTTAAAGGCATTGTATACAGCTATAACGTCCCTACCGTCCCTGTTCTATTGTTTCTTTTTTTTTTTCTTACATGTATCCATTTCATGTATTCATATCTATGTGTATACTTATACCTATTATCTTGTAAGCGATTGACAAATCAAATAAATAAATATTTTTTTCCATTGCAGCATTAGCCTTCTGGAATGTCCCTCTGTCCCTCACTCTCAATATACAGATGGTTACACCAGCTGGCCTGTAGAAAAACATTAAAAAACAGCCTCTATCCTTAGACATTGGGGCCAAGATGATGGAGTTTGTTCCTAAGAAGGGTAGGAAGAATGTCTAGGCTCCTGAATTAATTACTGTAGTTCTGATATCAACTATACTGTAGTTGTTTCTGCTGTTGGTTTATTTTCACATTTGCTTACTGTATATTAACCAGAGTTGCAGTTGTTTAAGTTGGGCTATATATCTATTAAATCAATAAACAAGCTCTTTCTGAAGTAGGTTGGGATGACTGGTTCTCAGAGAATTTCCACTCATGAAATGGATTTGAACTGGGTCTCCCCAGACAGTCTACTTTAGCACAGTAGGTCCCTGGATTGTGTAATGCAGCAGTCTCCAACCTTTTGGGCATCAGGGCCTGGTTCCATGGAGATAGTTTTTCTGTGGACTGGAGGGGGCATGGTTTCATGTGCTGCTTGCATCCATGGATGGGACTTTGCTTGTTTGCATAGACTGGTTTCTGACATGCCACGAACCAATCTATGGACCTGGGCTAGTAGTTTTGGATGACATGCTGCCATTTCACAAATTACTTATACAGTGGAACCTCAGGTCATGAATGCTCCTGTTTGCGACCAAATTGGGTGATGAACAAAAAATCCACCTGATTTTTGAATCAGGCAGCGAACAAAATCGAGTGGCGAACAAAATCGGCATGAAAAGATTCCCTTTCTGTGCCAATTTCCCCTTTTTGGGGGGGAGGGGGAGTTGTCTACACATGCACAGATGGTGGTGCTTATGGTCACAACCAAATAAGGTTGCAGCCAAAAACCTGGAAATCTGGACAGTCACAATCCAAGGCTCTACTCTACCAAGGAACAAAGGATATTCAAGGAAAGCATGAAATTCCACCTTTATTCTATGTTAATGTTGCACAGTTCCTTCTAGTTCTGTCACCCCATAAAATTCTGAGTGTGGAAATCTGGTTCCGGTAGTCTTTTATGTTAATATTTCTACGATCTAGAACATTCGCAATGCGCCAAAGACTGTTGTGAAATTTCTCTTGCTAAAAAAAGGGTGATGTCATTGATAATTCAACAAATAGCTTTCAGACTGAGGAGAGGCACTGACTCTATGCTGAATATTTAAGTAATGATTACAAGTCTTTCAATGGACAGAAATAATAATTAGAACACAATGAATTAAATTTCATCCAACAAAAGATACCATTTCTATGAGGCCAGAATGGTAACCTTGTTTTGCAACTCATATCCATGCTGTGCAGCACTAAAATGGGTTGGGTGGCCTTATAAATCTAGTTAACAAAGAAAGAAACATCCTGTAGGTTCAGTTTACCTTTCCATGCAATGTTATTTTGAAACGGTATATGTAACAATGTTCAGCTGTTCTCATTAAAGCCCATGTCACACTGAACCAACAGATGCAAAGAGGATGTAAAACGGACAAAAAACCTTGCCATCCGTTCGAAAACGCGATGTACTCACTGCCTCTGTTTGGCTTCCTCTCTATCCGTCCAGCATCCGTTTATGGACGTTTCATCTGCTCCAAAAGTTTTGGGCTGCCCAAAACTTTTGTGCGGAAAATGTATCCAGTTCGTCCGTTCTGCATCCGCTACGCATCCGTTACGCATCTGTTATGCATCCGCTATATCCGCTAGGCATCCGCTGCACATCCGCGCAACTCGCATCCACACGGACGCAGGGAGGAAGCGGAACAGATGCACAACAGATGCAGAACGGATGCCTAGCAGATGCAGCACGGAAACAAAGCGTTTAAAATGGAAAAAATGTTTGCAGAGGGGACCTATCTCAGATATTAAGGATGTCTAGAGGATGCCTAGCGGAAAACCTATACTGCCTATAAAAAAGGGGAGCAACTCGCCTGCATCTCACTTTCAGACCAGCAGCCCAGTGGTGCAGACCTCTGCAGCCTTCATCTGGCTCTTCCTCTTCCACAGCATCCAGTCATGTCCACCGTGGATTGTAACAAAGTCCTTTCGGAAGCCACCATCGTTCTGCAACAGTGCGAAGCCATCTACAGGCTCTGTGAACTCTACTGCGAGAAGAAAAGGAGCCACCCAAAAAGAGTCTGGATCCGAAGATGGTTCGCCAGAAGAGCAGAGGACGGACTGTACAACAAGCTGATGGTGGAGCTCAGGAGTGAAGACACTCGGGCGCTCCAGAACTTCATGAGGATGCCTCCAGCCATGTTTGACGAAGTTGTGCAGCGGCTGACACCCAGGTTGACCAAGGCAAACACCAGCTTCCGGCCCAGCCTGGAACCTGGGCTCAAGGTGGCACTCACTCTGCGCCACCTGTCCTCAGGGACCACCTACAGGAGCATGCAGTACGGCTGGAGGGTGCCATCCAACACCATCAGCATTGTGGTCAGAGAAGTGGTGCAGGCCATCATCGAAGAATACTAGGAGGAGCTCCTCCAGTACCCCTCCACTGAAGAAGGATGGAAGAAAGTTGCAGAGCAGTGGTATCAGAAGTGGAACTTACCACATACCGTTGGAGCCATAGATGGCAAGAACGTGGCCTGCAAAGCTCCAGCCAAGTCGGGGTCCACTTATTTCTACTACAAGGGCTTCTTCAGCATCATCCTCTTCGCCATGGTCGATGCTGACTACAAGTTCATGTACATCGATGCTTCAGGCAACGGGTCAGCTTCAGATGCCCAGGTGTACAATGCCAGTCACCTCAAGGAGGAGCTGGAATGAAACCTCAACGTGGGCTTCCCAGATCCAGAACCCCTGCCCAACGACACACAAGATGTGCCCTACTTCATCATGGGGGATGACGCCTTCTCCCTCAGAACCTACCTCATGAAGCCCTACACTTCCAGACTCCTCACCCGTGAAGAGAGGATCTTCAACTACAGGCTGTCCAGGGCAAGGCGGGTGGTGGAGAACGCCTTTGGCATCCTGGCCAACAGGTTCCAGGTATTTCTCACCACCATGCAGCATTGCCCAGAGACCATGAGGAGGATCATAGAAGCTTGCTGCATCCTGCATAATCTCATGCGCACCCACTACCCAGTGTTGCAGAACAGGCTCGTGGACCTCAAAAAAGGCAATGGGGACATGGACCCTGGGGAATGGAGGCAAGGGCAAAACCTGATAGACACTGAGGATGTGCAAGGCCCCAACAGAGCCTCACATGAAGCGAAGAAGCAGCGCAACCTCCTGAGACAATGGTGCAACTCCCCAGCTGGAGCAGTGGAGTGGCAAGACAGGATGGTAGATGCTTAATGGATGCTTCCTTCAGCCTATCTCATCACACAGATGAGATTGGGCCATGTATGTTTGGTTGGCCTACAATGAACAGGGCATTTAATAAAGAGTTGTGTTTGTGTTGACATGTGTGAATAATTATTACATTATTATTGATAATAAAGGGCCGTAGGTGTGGCATCTGGGAGGGTGGACCATACAGTCCCACTATGCTTGCACTGGAGGTTTATCTATCCCACAGCTATTACTCATCCCACAAGTATCCCTGCCCATCCCACAGCTATTTCAACCCATCCCACAGCTATCTTAACCCATCCCACAAGCATGCAAAGGCTTAAACCATTTCTAAAAGTTTCCACCAAGACTTTATTAAAAAAAAAAGAAATGAAGCAAGTGTGTGAATCAAAAATAGACTTTATTAACAACAAGCTATAAGACAAAAATGAGTCTCTGGCACTCCTCTTGGTCGCTCAGTCTCAGGGGTGAAGGGTGCAGGTGCTGTGGAGGTGGCTGGTGCTGGAGTGCTTGTCATCAGCTCCTCCAGAAGCAGAAGCAGCAGAAGCCCCAGCCCCAGAAGAGCGAGCCCGTGCTGCAGAAGCCCCAGCAGTACCAGAGTGAGGGCTAGGGGCGGGATGGTAGCCCTGTCCCTCTTGCCAGGGCTGGCAGCAGATGGCTGAGGCTTGCTGTGCTTCCGCATGGTTGTGGGGTTGCTGGCTGGTAGGGAGGCTGGCAGGAACCAATGCTGGCAGGAAGGCTGGCAGGGAGGCTGGCACCAAGGCATGCAGGAAGGCTGGCAGGCAGGCAGGCACCAAGGCTGGCAGGCAGGTAGGCAGGCAGGCACCAAGGCTGGCAGGAAGGCTGGCACCAAGGCAGGCACCAAGGCTGGCAGGCAGACATGAACCAAGGCTTGCAGGAAGGCAGGCAGCAAGGCTGGCAGGCAGACTGGCTGGCAGCAAGGCTTGCAGGCAGGCTGGTAGCAAGGCTGGCAGGGAGGGTGGCAGCAAGCCTGGCAGGGAGGCTGGCAGCAAGGCTGGCAGGGAGGGTGGCAGCAAGTCTGGCAGGGAGGCTGGCAGGCAGACATGCAGGCAGGGCAGGCAAGGCAGCCAATCCGTCCGGCAGCAGGTCTTTCCTCTGAATGGTGACCTGATTCCGAGCTGCTTCCGTTATATCTATGGGTCTGACGCAATGTATCCTCCCCGCATGCACAATTAATGCCAGGCATCCATTAGGCTTCCGCTGTGCATCCGCTGTGCATCTGCTTCATCCGTTCGGCGTCTGCTGTGAATCCGCTGTATCCATTCCGTGTCCGCTTTGCTGAGGTCCCCCAGAAGCCTAGCGGACATGCCATCCGCTCCCATCCGCTTCCATCCGCTGGGCTTCCGTTCCGCATCCACTTTGCATCTGCCATGCGTCCTCCCCGTGTCCGTGTTATCCGCTCCGGTTATGCAAATTTTTGCCCCTTTTGAGAGCGGATAACAACGGATGGAACATTTTGCTCGTCCGCTGTGTCCTTTTTGCATCCAGTTGGGCAGTGTGACATGGGCTTAAGACTGATTGGAAAATGTCAAAGCTTGAAATGAAACAGAAGAGAAACAAAACCTGAAGGGCATGTTTTGATAGTGGCACAGACCATGAAATGTAAAATGTTCAGGAAAATGTTAATATAAGACCTTGGAATCCTACCTAGACTTGGAAAAAACCTGAGAGACCAAAATAAAGCAGGGTATTTAAGGTGTGCATCCATTATATTATTAGCAGCAACAATGATTCATTGGAAAAGCTTTAAAGTTCTCTTTGTATGTTTCATTGTATTTATTTTTCATCGTATATTGCCTTAACTAAAAGGTTAGTATGAAAGGATAGGAAAAAGTTAAGTCAAATTCATTCAGCTCTCTATGATTTATGCAAGCACAGGGAAATACACGTTTCCTCAATCTTCAAAATGAAAAATTTGCACACTCATAAAGTCAGGGCTGGCTGAAGCAAGAAATGTAAAATTAGCTTATTTATAGTCCCCATTGGTGGGGGTTCCAAGTTTGGAGAAAATCAGTTCAATATTTTAAAAAGTTCTGTTTATCCCATTAGACTTTTTCAGCATGCACATTGCATTTTTCCCTTTATGCTTTCAACATAAATCAATTTAAAATATTTAAGGAGGTCTTAGTTGAGAATGTGGTTGATTATTTTGGTTTTTTTTAGCCAATATAGTTTTTAAAGCATTGTCCATATGTAAACGTCTCCTTAAGTAGTAGGCAGTTATTTATTCATTTTCTTCACAGGGGAGAAAAAAAACTCTTAAGGAACTCAGTCTGATCCTTTCTGGTCTAGTGCAATGATTATATACAGAAAAAAAACACAATGCAATTCATGAGAAGGCTTCTCAACCCATTTGCTTTGCTTTTTGCAGTCAAGGCATTGCATAATAGAGAAACCTAAAAATAAGAAATGAAATAAAGAACAAGCAGTTTGTCACACCGGCTTTGAACAGGACAATCTCCGTCTTTCCAATCCAGTCTTAAAATGCACCAATATTTAACATTGGATAGTGGAAGAAATAGGGCCCCTGTCAAAGCAGTGTGATGGATCACAGTTTAAGTTCAGTGGTCTACCACTATCTACGTAAGTCATTTCTGAATGTTTCTTGGAACTTTCAAATCCCCCAGTTGATTATCATTGCATGAGAAAGAGCAGAGGCAAACCCATTAGCTTTGCCCCCCTCTACAGATTCCAGTGGAAATATCTGCAGTAGCAACCAATCCTCTTTCACTGATGGGTAGCTCCCATGAATTATTTAGAACATGGATTGTGCAGTACTGCAAGTTTGAAGTTATACAGGGAATCTTCATTTGTACATGGGATTCCGCCCCCCCACAGTAAGCTTTAACTGGAAGATGACTCATGACACCAGAGCTCAAGAAAAGAATCTGAATTAATATTTCTACCTCTTCTATGCTTATCTTTCTGTTTACTATATGACTTACTAAATAACCTCTGAAATTGAACCCCAAAACAGGGCCACATGGAATATCATAAACATCATTCTAATAGCTTGATTGTTTTAATACCTGTAAGGCTCATTCCATTTCATGGGCACTTCAAAAGTCTTGGCATAAGATATTGCAAAATTCAGCTAGTTTAGGGTTGGTCTACAAATGACAGATGATTACACTGAATATATTGTGTGCTATCATTCTTAAGATCATATATATCACTTCAAAACAGACAGTAGAGAGACTGATAGTAGATGATATTTGTAGCTCAGGGTTGAATTGTGAAGTCCTTGGTGCTTTCTGAGTTTGGTTGTTCACTTGCAGACACTTCATTATTACCCAATTAGGTAATATCATCAGTGTACCACAAAAATGACCAAGCTCCAAGAGCACTAAGGACCTCACAGTAGAGATAATTATTACCATTACCAAAACTATAATACAGTTACTCTTAGTCCAACCTAATTTACAAATTGTTCATATGGGGGGAAAAAAATGGACATGCCCTCAAGTTCCTGAAGAAAAGGTGAAATATAGATCTAATACAGTAAAACAAATTTGTCACTGAAAAATTGCAACTATGACTACAGGTGCAGAGCCACCATCATCAAGTGTCAGGAAATTAGTTGAAAGTGCAGGTAGTCTTTGACTTACAACATGCAGCTTGTGTAGTAACTGTTCAAATTTACAAAGACACTGAGGAAAAAAGTGATTTATGACTGTTTTTCATACTGACAATTGTTGCATTCTCATGGTCATATGATCAAAATTTAAACGCTTGGCAACTGGAATGTATATTTCACCATTGCAGTGTCCTGGAGTCATGTAATCACTTTGGGACAAGAAAAGTCAATGGGAAGCCAGATTCACTTAAGAACCATGTTACTAACTTAACTATTGCAGTGATTCACTTAACAACTGTAACAAGAAAGGTTGTAAAATGGGAGGAAATTGACTTAATAACTGTTTCATTTAGCAACAGAAATTTTGAGCTCAGTGTGATGGGAATTTGAGGACGAACTGCACATATTTTTCATCTTTTTTGGACCCTGCTTCACCTCTCTGAAGTTCATGCAGTGAACGTGATGCTTCAGTCCCATGTGGGGCTATGGGACAAAACAGGAAATGAAAAAGAAATGCTTATACACATTCAGTCCTTCAAATAATAACACTTCCCCATGAATAAGTCCATATCTTAATAGAACAGCCTTCTACTTTTGTAACTGTAATCCCTTAATCAAATGAATGGAAACCAGATAAAAGTCAAATCTTGTTAGTTGATAACAGAGGGATGCGTCCTATCAGCATACTGTATAAATATATCAGAAAGGAAAAAAGCCCGTAGCTCTGCAAACCTCTAAAGTTAGTTGATCCAAAAGTTAGCCTGGATGCATACTGCTACAAAACACAGATACAGCATATTTGCTAAGAAGGGTATTTTTCTGACTTTGTCCCATTCCTCATAGTAAAAGCCTATTTTCCCCAAAGGGACATTTAAGGTCACTTTAGGGGGTAGAATTTTACTTAGAGCCCCCTGGCTAATGAGGTCTGGGAGCCAGGGATTAGTCTAACATGCAAATTTTGGACTAGCCAATAGGAAGTTACTTATTAAGTTGATCCTTCACAGTGTGTTGTTAATTACTAAAGGCAAATAGGGCAGGAAAGGTTAATCGTTCTCAGTTGTGGAAAGGCTTGCCTCCTGCTTTCTTCTCCTCAGCAGGATCAGCCTGTCTTCTTCTATCAATATGCAGGCTTTTGCACAAGGCTGGTTCAAATCACAGCCTCTAAGGAAGCAAACAGAATCAGCTTATTTTTTTTTTTATGTGGTCAGAAGTGTGATGGCAAGATTCAATACCAGCAACTTTATTAAGCATGGTGCTGATCAATTAAACTTCCAGATTAACTAATGAATAAACCACAGTGATTTGCCAGGTGTGGGAATTGAGCATTTTACTACAGGCTGGACTCTTTAAGTTTAACATTTTTGATCATCAGATAAGATAACTTTAATGACAATATGTCCCAAAAGTGCTTTTTCAGGAGGCAAAGTGAATATCCTTTGAATGGTGTAGGAGTTGGAATGGATTTCCAGAGGGAAAAAATTGCAGACTACAGGAACCAGGAGTACTACTCAGGTGACCCTGAAGATACAGATAAACGTCCAAATTGCCTCAACAATTCCCTAAAATAATGCAAATTACCAGCTATCTGCAAGGAGTATAAATCCTTCCATTCTCCATTATCCTGTCAGAGCTGAAGAAGCTTCTTGGATGAGAAGTGAAACATCTTCAAAAGAAAAAATAAAGTCCAGTTTCCTGCTGAAAAAGCACTTTTGGGACAACCATGACCTGGATGATTGAGAATCTATACAGACTTTAATGACATGAATAATTTATTAAATGTATATGCTGCCTGATTCCCAATGATTTTGGGAAGTCCACAACTTTACTCAGCCCACCTGAGAATTTATGCCTTTACTATAGGTCAAATTATATATTGGATGTCCTAAAATGTTCTGCCATAATTTATTTTCAGAACCTGATATAATGGCCCGGTTTATACAATATTGTAAGCCATCAGCCATTACACATTGAATGAGCCAAGTTGTGGCTTAATATTGACTGTCCTCAACTTACAAATGTTTGGTTAATGTCATTTTGAAGTTATAACAGCACTGAAAAAAATAACCTAGGACTCTTTTTCAGAGGTATGAATGTGACAGCAACCCTATGGTCACATGATCAAAATTCAGATGCTTGGCAACTGATTCATATTTATTGTGGTTGTAGTGCCGTGGAGTCACGTCAGGGGTGGTATTCAGCAGATTCTGACCAGTTCTGGAGAACCAGTAGCAGAAATTTTGAGTAGTTTGGAGAACTGGCAAATACCACTTCTGACTGGCCTCGTCGCCATCTATTCTTTGCCTCCTGAGACCCAGCTGATTGGCTGGGTCTTCTTTTATTGCCCTGCATAGGAGAACGGAGCTGGAAAGCAGGTTAGTGGGGTGGGGAGGGAATGGGATTTTGCAATAAAACCTTCCCCCAGGAGTGGGGTGAGAATGGAGATTTTGCAATATCCTTCCCCTGCCATGCCCATCAAGTCATGCCCACAGAACTGGTAGTAAAAAAATTTGAATCCCACCACTAGGTCATGTGATCATCTTTTGCAACCTTCTGACCAGCAAAGTCAATGGAGAAGACAGAGTCACTTAATAACATTGTTACTAACTTAACAATTACAGTGGTTCACATAATTGTGGCAAGAAAGGTTGCAAAATGGAGCAAACTCACTTTACAACTATCTCACTTAGCAACTGAAATATTGGGCTCAATTGCAGTCATAAGTCAAGGGTTACCTGTACTAAGTTTGAATCTACAGGATTACACACTTAACTCGGAGATTCTTTCCAACTTTTTTACTTGCAGATTATACAGATGGCAATTGGACTCAAAATGCCACAATCAATGGGAAGATAAAAGATAGCCTCAAACTGTCCCAATTGTGATGATAACCGCAGTTCACAAATTAGTTCAGAAGAGATCTGAAAGATCGCAAGGTGGGAATGGGATGCTAAACATGAAAGCTCTTTTGCTGAAATTCTTTGAGGAGCCTGGAGAGAGGTCAAAACATTACAGATCATATGGACACTCAGAAAAAAATAAGTATATTCCTCAATCTTCTTGTGATCCATGATGTTTTGAACATAGACTGAAATATGAATGAAGATTGATATTAAACATCCAAGTGCACTGCAAAATGAAGGAAATGAGCCTTGGAGTAACAGAGAAAACAGAAATCAAGAACATTCTACAGATATATCCAGTTGCATGTACTTACCCACCTTTGCAGAAATGGAAAGTCTCCCAAAGCAAAGGTGGAGTCGAAAGTGGTGGAGGTGATAAAAGCTTTGTTCTTTTCCCCACCTCCTTCTCTCATCCTTAAGGAAAGGATCTTGGATTATCTGTAACTAAGCAGAGGGAAGAGGGAGGGTAATCCAAGTTCTCTGAGAGGTCCTTTGGTGCTCTCTGAGCTTGTTTTCTCGCGACCATTTTGTTACCCAAACTAGGAAACACCATTAATGCTTGTCATTGGTACTTTTCTCCCTCCCTCCCTC
>BLBF01000032.1:9976919-9988332 GCA_015471245.1 Laticauda colubrina | reverse complement strand
AAAAACAACCAAGGGGGGGGGGGGAAGTACAAATAAATAAAAAA
Source organism: Laticauda colubrina (assembly GCA_015471245.1). Lineage (NCBI taxonomy): Eukaryota > Metazoa > Chordata > Lepidosauria > Squamata > Elapidae > Laticauda > Laticauda colubrina. Next base: position 9,988,288 of record BLBF01000032.1, on the reverse strand, counting down.
GGGAGAGACGAACCTCCCATAACAAGACAACAAACTCTGCAAAACAACAATCTAACCAAACAAAAAGAGCACTCATGGTTAGATGAACCCCAAGAAAGAAGTCTGGAAGCAGGAGAGCGAAGCGAGGCCTTCCTGGAAGGTGGCAGCCAGGCCAGATCAACCAACCCGGCCAAACCAGGAGGGAGCAGCGGGGCCATCTCAACCGGCCCGAGAGACTCAGGCAGGAGCGGCATGGCTGACTCACCCTTCCAGGAAGTTCCATGGAGAAGGTCGAGAGAAGCAGCGATCCCGTACGAACCGATTGAAGACCAAAACAAGACTGAGCCACGCAGGTCAACTAGAACTAGAAGCCCCACCTACCTGCGTGAATAGGTCACCCACATTGGACTGAACTAAAGGGGGAGGGTTGTTCTGTATGTAACTTGTTAGATTCCAAGTCCCTCATTCTGATTGGCCAAAAAGGCCACTTACGGATTGGTTCGCTAGGAACCAATCTGGGAAGCTGCTAAGCAGCAGGAAGAATTAAACAAGTATCATTGGCCACAAGCCGGCAGGCAAGCTGCTATATAAAGGGCTGCCGCAGCTTGGGCTATGTTCCGTATCTTTTGCCTCGCGGTTTGAAATAAAGATTTGTTGTTTGGAACCCGGTCTCACGTGCTTCTTTCCGGACAGAACAGTGAGGGTAATGGTAATAACTTTGTCTGCAATGGAATGGAGGTCTAATATCTCTTAACAACACTTGCCTGTTGTAAATTGGAGACATGCAAAGTGTTTTGTACTTAAAAGTCAATTTCAAAGAGAACTTCTACTTGGCCATTCCTGAGCAGCTATATTTCAAGAGTTCTGATCATGAGGGGGAAAAAGTCTTGAAATGAGTTACTGTAAGGGTTTGCAGTTTAAAATAAAACATATGTGGCTGGGAGTGTGTATGTCTATGAAGGCCATTCTGAAAACTTCATCTTATATTCCTATAAGTATTTAATCATTTATTTGGCAGCATGTTTCATACCTTTATCTTGCTGAAATATTCAGTCTTTTCAGACTCAGAGTCTTGAACGTTGTTGAAAAAATTGTGGGAAGATCTCACATATGCAAGGAGACTTACAAATATTTCTGAGCTAGAAAAGGTCTGCAAGGAACAGTGAGAGAAAATCTTTTTCCCAAAAAAGCTGAATAGAAAGATTCCTAGCTGGTTACAAAAACTATTTGAATGCTGTTATTTCTGCCAACAGCAATCTTACAAAGCAGTGCTCGGAAGAGTGTCGGAATCTTTCCATATTCACCGGTTTCTTATTTTAAATATTTAAACAACAATGCCTAAATATTAAGTATGGTTTCAGGTGCAGAAAAATGTTGCATTTAACACTCTACCAACTTCCGTTCTATTAAGGATTCATTGATATATACTATATGACCATGGTTGACCAAATTTTGCACATTACTGTACATTAAATATATTACCTGATCTGCTGCTTCATTAGGCAACTCTTAATTTGTTCCCTTTGTAACTATTAGACATGAAAACCTTTTTAAAGTGCACATTTTTCAGCAGATATCTTTTATTAACAAAGGAGATCCAGTGTTTATGTATTAAACACAATATCCAATACTACATTATCATAACTGTTCCGTCTGGAAATAAGGTGCACGAGACCAGGTTCCAACAAACAGCTCTTTATTCAACAGTAAAGTGACTTGTAATGGAATGTTTGCCCAAGCCGCGGCAGCCCTTCTTATAGTGGCTTGCTCACGGCTTGTGGCCGATGACAGTTGTTTAAGTGTTCCCACCATCAGGCGGGCCAATCAGAATGGCGCTTAAGTAACCAATCCGAGAACGGCCTTTTCGGCCAATCAGTTTAAGGTATTTGGAGTCTACCAAGTTCTATACACAACACCCCTCCCCCCTTGGTTTTGTCCAACGTGCATAACATTGTCACGCAGGTAGGTAGGGCTTCTGCGGGTCCTACTTGACCTGTGCATCTCAGTCTCAGCATGGTCCTCAAGTGGTTCGGATGGGATCGCTTTCTCTCCATGTCTTCTCCATGGAACCTCCTGGAAGGGTGAGTCAGCCTTGCCACTCCTGCCTGAGTTTCTCGGGCTGGTTGAGGTGGCTCCGCTGCTCCCTCCTGGTTTGTCTGGGCTGGTCGAGCTGGCCTGGCTGTCTCCTTCCAAGAAGGCCTTGCCTTGCTCTCCTGCTCCTGGACTTCTCTGGAGGTCGTCTATGGGTAAGCGCTCTTTTTGCTTCATTTGAGTTTTTAGTTCGGGTTTGTGTAGTGATTGTTGTCTTGTTATTGGAGGTTCATCTCTCCCTTTTTTATTATTTTGTGTTTTCCCCCCCTCGGTTGTTTTTGGCTTGTTTATTGGAGTTTGTGGCAGTAGTGTAGTGTTGTGTTCTAATGTGTGAGAGCGAAGGTGGTTGATGTGCCGCTTCCATGTTCTGCCATAATCTAGTGCAAGTCAGTTTGACCGGGGCCCTGTGATTTGGGTAACTGTGGCTGGAAGCCATAATGGGTCCCCAGTAAGGTTTTAGCGTACACTAAATCACCGATTTTGGTATAGGTGGGGTGCAGTCTATCGAGATAGGAACACAATTTCTTACACATGAGGAGTTCTTCTGGGCTTTTGTTAGTGGTTGTGCTAGGGGTGATATGTTGAATGGTTAATAATCTGTTAAGTTTATCTTGCACGTCCCCCGTGTCCATTTTTTCTAGGGCCTCCTTAGTATAACGAACCATGCGTTCAGCCCATCCATTTGAAGCCAGATGAGCCGACGCTGTCAGGGCATGTCGGATGCCCTGTGCGGCCAAGTATTGCTTGAAAGCTAAAGCGGTAAACTGGGGCCCATTGTCTGAGACCATTACATCAGGCAGCCCATGCGTGGCAAAAAGTCTGTTTAACTGTTTCATGACTGCCTTGGTAGTAGTGGACACCGTAAGGATAACCTCTAACCAGTTCAAGTAGGCGTCCACGATTACAAAATAGGTGTTCCCTTTTGTTGGCCCAGCAAAGTCAACATGCAGTCTTGACCATGGGCCTCTGGGAGTTTCCCATTCCATGATTGGTGCCAGTGGGGGGGTAGGCCTTGATTTTTGGCAGTCATGGCATGTTGCCACCCATCTTTCAATGTCCTTGTCCAGCCCTGGCCACCAGACATAACTCCTGGCCAGGGCTTTCATTTTGACAATGCCCAGGTGTTCCTCGTGCAACATGCACAACACTTCTTCCTGTAACTTTTCTAGGATTACCACCCTGTCCCCCCCCACAGTATACAGCCTTTTTCAAAAGACAGTTCAATCTGTCGGGTGTGAAAAGGTTTAAAAGTCTCGCCTCTGTTCTCATCCAGCCAGCCCTTACCTGCCCAATGCAGGATTCGAGCTGTCAGCGGGTCTTTCATGGTGGCTTTAGCGACGTCTGCTGCAGTTAATGGCAGATTCGGCCGGGACTCGATTTGGAGAGTGGAGACAGTGGGAGCTGGGTCGTCTTCCATGTTGGGCAGTGGGGAATGGCTCAAGGCATCCGCATAGGTGATGGTCTTTCCTGAGTGATGGATGAGTGGGTAGTTGTATGTAGCAAGGAATTCAGACCACCTCATCATTCTTGGTGATAGAATGTTTGGGGTTGGTTTGTTTCCTGCTAGAATCCCTAGCAGGGGTTTGTGGTCAGTGATAATCGAAAATGTTCTACCATATAGGTATTCATGGAATCTTTTGACGCCAGCTATGATTGCAAGGGCTTCTCGGTCAAGTTGGCTGTAGTTCCTTTCCGATTTTGACAGCGTTTTGGAATAGAAGGTGATTGGTGCCTCTCTGCTGTCTGGTAGCTTGTGGCTCAGGATGGCACTGATTCCAAAAGGCGATGCATCACAGGTGACTGTCAAAGGCAGGGAGTTGCTATACTGTATCAAAATGGTGTTAGAAGTTAATAAGTCCTTGATGTTTTGGAATGCTGCTTGTTCCCAGTGGCCCCATTTCCATATAGTTTTTTTAATCTAACAATCGATGTAAAGGTTCTGCTATGGTCGCTTTTTGGGGCAGGAAGACATTGTAGAAATTAATGAGACCTAAGAAAGCTTGTAAGTCAGTTTTGTTCTTAGATCTGGGTGTGTCTTTTATCGTCTTTATTTTCTTTTCAGTGGGGTATATCCCTTGCTCATCTATCAGGTAGCCTAAAAATTTGACCTGGTCGGTGGCTAGTTTACATTTTTCTCTCTTGACTTTAAGCCCTGCTTCTCTGAATCTTTGCAAAACCTCTTTTAGTCTATGTTCTAATTGGTTTGCATTTTTTGCTTATACCAATACATCATCAGAATAGGGGACGACTCCTTTGATTCCATTTAGAAGGCGCTCCATGAGGCTTTGGAAAACACCCGGGGCAACGCTCATGCCAAATTGAAGTTGGTTGCACTTGAATGCCCCTCTGTGCATGACTATAGTCTGTGCCTCTGTGGTTTTGGGGTCAACTGGTAGCTGTTGATATGCTTGTGCGAGATCAAGTTTCACAAAAAAATTCCCTCACCCTAGTGAGTGCAATTAGTGTTGCACTACCGGTACTGGGTATGCGCTTTGTTGGAGCCCATGATTTAGGGTTGCCTTATAGTCTCCACAGATGTGCACTGACCCATCTGGTTTGACAGGAGTCACGATGAGTGTTTCCCACCTGTCATGGTCAATTGGCTCTAACACCCCTTGTGCGATAAGTTTGTTAAGCTGTTCATCTATTTTTGGCTTTAAGGCAAAAGGAAGCGTCTGGCTTGGAGCCTGATGGAAGCTATTTGGGTCTAGGCTGAATGATATTGGGGTCCCCTTGTACTTGCCTAGGGTCCCGTTGAATACATCACGGAACTCTTGCAGCAGGCTCTCTTCCCAGTTGGCCACAACAATGCTGTTGATCCCGGTCACTCCGATTCCCTTTTTTGCATTTGCTGCCCTGGCATTTCCGATGGTTATTGTTTGGCATGTTTCTTCTTTGTCGCTCGTTTGCCGGTTCCTGCTCTCTTGGCTCCATCTGCTTCCGGTTTGTCTCTCTCCGCTTCTGGAGGAGGGTGCCGCCACGTCTTTTTGGACTATAGCTCTTTTTGTTTCGGCAGACCCTTGCGATGTGCCCCCGTTTTTCACAAGCTCTGCAAATGGCATCTAGGAACCTGCATTCTGAGCACGGGTGATTTCCTCCGCATCCAGCAAACTGGAATTCTCACCTGCTTCTTCTTTTTTCCTGCCATTTTCTTTCCGACTGAAACCTATGTGTATTTTTATTGTCGTTATCAGTGTCGCTCGGGGAGTCGAGTTCTTCATGGTGGGCAGTCACTATGGGCTGTTTCTTGCTTCCTTCCACACCCTCTTTTCTCTGGGTTGATTCGGCGGATCTGGAATTGAGTTCATCTGGCGCATAGTGGCTACGGATTTCTTGGCTGCTTCAGCAGCGGTGGCTTCTGCGATGGCCTCGGCCACTGTGATATTCAGTCTGTTTAAAAGCTTGCTTTGGAATGTAGCGTCCTTCAATCCGAGGACCACGCGGTCCCTCAAGGCCTCATCCATGTTCTGGAACTTACAGGCTCCTCCGATGTGTCTTAGGGCTGCTACGAAGTCTCCGATGCTCTTGTCTTCCCGTTGGTCTCGTTTGTAAAACTCGTGCCTTTTGATCAGGTTGGAGACCACAGGTATGTAATGGGCTCAAAGCATTCAGTTCAGTTCAGGCCATGCCATCTGTTTAACGTCTCTTGGTTTAGCTAGCGCCTTGGCCATTTTAAAAATGGCTGGCCCACAGTACATGAGGAATACAGCCCTCTTTCTCTGGTCAGTTATCTCCTGTAGCTCGTTCCTTTCTAAGAACATCAGAAAGCGATCAATGTACGACTCCCAATCTTCCTTGGCTTGGTTGAATGGTGTGGGTGGCGCATTGTTACTGGCCATCTCTGCCGCTCGGTTCTTGGTTGCCGTGTGCTTCGGTCTCGCTCTTCTAGGACAATCCCACCCTCGTCACAAGTGTTCCATCTGGAAATAAGGTGCATGAGACCAGGTTCCAACAAACAGCTCTTTATTCAACAGTAAAGTAACTTGTAACAGAACATTCGCTCAAGCCGCGGGAGCCCTTCTTATAGCGGCTTGCTCGTGGCTTGTGTCCAATGACAGTTGTTTAAGTGTTCCCGCCATCAGGTGGGCCAATTGGAATGGTGCTTAAGTAACCAATCCGAGAATGGCCTTTTCGGACAATCAGTTTAAGGTATTTGGAGTCTACCAAGTTCTATACACAACAATAACAGTGTAAGAAATCATTTGGATATTATAGCCACCTTGGTTATCTTGACCCTATTTATTATTTAAAAGTAAAATCACAGTGCTTTGTATAAATTTCCCCAAGCTAAATATCATTCACCTTGTGAAGATGTTTAACTGTGATCATTAGATAATCAATTTGAGTAAAGTGAATTACGTGCCAAGAGACTTTTTAGAATGCCAGCTGTCTATTCACCTTAGATTTTTAAAAGCCCTATTAAACATTTTGTGTTCTTTCCAAATGATGAAGCATAATCTGTTATTCACAACTGGAATTTCTCTTCAGTTTGTGTAATCTTTAAATCAGGAGGAGTTGTAATAAATGCTCTTAATTTTTGTCTGCTTTGCAAAAGATAGACAAGAATCCAAATTAGGTTTTCCACATTATGTTTCTTACTAATGGATCTTTTCAACAGATTGTGTATGAACCTACACACTTACCAATATATATGTGTATCAGTGGTGGGATTCAAATTTTTTTACTACTGGTTCTGTGGGCAGTGCTTGATGGACATGGCATGGCAGGTGTGGCAGGAAAAGGATACTGTAAAATCTCCATTCCCACCCCACTCCTGGGAGAAGGTTACTGCAAAATCCCATTCCCTCCCCACCCCACTAACCTGCTTTCCAGCTCAGTTCTCCTGTGCAGGGCAACAAAAGAACATCCAGCTGACCTGCTAGGACTCAGGAGGCAGAAAATAGATGGGGTCCAGGCCAGTCAGAGGTGGTATTTGCCAGTTCTCCAAACTACTCAAAATTTTCATTACTCGTTCTCCAGAACTGATCAGAACATGCTGAATACCACCTCTGATGTGTATGATATACACATTGACTTTCAGATGTTGATATGCTGTGATCTTGTGACCCTTAATTTGACTATGCCGGCTGGGGATGATAGGAGTTGGGTAACCATAACTTTTCCTTCATTTTTTTAGAGAGTTGTTCAATCAGAAATCCTTGCAGGTAAACCTATAGGAATTTCAAGCTTATCATGATGCAGCCAAGTATATATAGCATAACCCTGACAATGACTTAAAAGTCCACTATGGAGAAGGAAATATATGGGGTTCTGAGTGGTCAAATAGTTTCTCTGTCTGTAAAAATATATATTTCTGTTTTTTTAAAAAATTGAAAGTTTGTTCTACACATACATTGTAAGATTCTACACTGACCCAGAAGCTCCAGGTAATTGTGACTGCAGAAACACATTTGCTAGTGTTCTGTTCTCTTTGCACTGTGAAGTTCAAAGATACAAATCCCAAATAATCTACTTAAAATCCATGGGCCTGTCTTTTCTTATCAATGCAGAGCCATTTCTCCAAATTACCTGCTATGTTATTAGTTTATCTGATCCAAGGCTTTCTGCTACTAAGATATATTGCTCTGACCTTTTCTATAACCGTGAGGATTTTTAATTTTTGCTTGAGTCCTGTTTTCCAGTTTGGGACATTTTTAAATTCAGTGTGATTTCTGAATGGGAGTGCTCTTTGGTATATCTTGATCATAATCTGTAACATAACAAAGATTCTCTTGTGAAAGATGAGGAAAACGGCAAATGAATATTTCTCTTGTAAGATTGTAAGCTTTAAAGTGGAGGGAGGCATGCTACTATACTGTAGAGGATTATTTGTGTACACTGTGTTCGATTATAATCTTCATAAATTGTAGAAAACCCCATTTCTTGGATGGTGTGTGTTTAGTTTTTTGTGGACAAATAAAAATAATAATATAAAGGGATCTTTACTTGATAAGGCTGTCCACATTTTCTGCTTTCATGTAGCAGAAGCAAGGCATTTATAGTCTCACAATAAGCTTGTTTCTTGTTCTTTGAGGAACAGGAATGAGAGAATACATGATCAAGCTGATGCTTTTCTTCAAGGAAATGGACTGATTGACAGAGACTTGCAAGTTGTCAATAACCAACAGCTATTAATTCTCTTTGAATGTAGAGGCTAGTGCATTTGCAGCTGCTCACAAGTGGGTAAAAGAATCTGTAGTGGCTTCTGACTGCATTAATATGGGGCAAAACAAAATCAAAAGATTGGCTTATATGTTTGATCTAACTCTTGTCATTTTTCCTTTCAAAGGCTTTGTAGCTTTAAATGAGAGAAGTATTGAATTGAAATTTTAAAAGTTAATAGTGTTCAAACTCAAAGACTCTAGGAATATAATGGCAGATAACTCTGGCCTTTCTTTGTTTTTGCTTGAAGACATTTCACTTCTCACCCAATAACCTATGCTAACCATGACCTGGATGACTGAGAATCTCCATAGAAATTCTTCATGGGCGTAGGAATACAATTTGCTATGAAGGAGGTGATGTCTTCTTTTGCCACTGCAATCTAATTTTAAATGAAGTTATAACCTCTCTCTAGGGGTTTTAAATCTCACTGGTCCTTCTATGACTTGACATATGAGAGACAAATGATCTCTGTGGCAGTGTGGCACCTACCAGTAGCTTTGTAGTGTAGTTATAGCAAAGAACTGTAAAGAGAGTGGGGAGTGGGCTTCATTATGTAGTGCCAGCAAAAGATTATACATGTTTGGAAGTTCTATGGAAACTTCAGTTAATAGAAAAGATTTCAGCAAAAGGAATTCTGAAACTGAGTGAAATGAAATATATCAGTTGTTTATGACATGTATTGATTCTTCCTTTCTTTCCAGTTCTAATTCAAGGTGTATTCTATACTAGGACCATAATGCCTGAAGAAGTGGCTCTTCCTGTATGTTCCTATTCACATTCAAGGATCATATTTAGGAAGATGTGTTCCTAGTGCTCTCTCATGATGACTTATGACGAGTAGTCAGCTAAGAAAAGACTTTGTCAGTGGTGGCCTTCTGACCTTGGTAATTTCACCCTAATGAATTATGCCCAGAGCCAATTACCTTGCCTTTGTTGTACCAAGCAAATAAATGTTTACTTTTCAAGGTTTTTTTTAAATAAAATGTTAAATGGTTCAGAAAATTTATTTACAACTTTAAGCCCCTGTCACACTTGCACCAAGGGATACAAAGAGGATGTAAAACGGACAAAAAAGCTTGCCATCTGTTGGTTAATGCGATGTACTCACTGCCTCCATTTTGCTTCCTCTCTATCCGTCCAGCATCCGTCTATTGACGTTTCATCCGCTCAGAAAGTTTTGAGCTGCCCAAAACTTTTGCGCGGAAAATGAATCCAATTTGTCCGTTCTGCATCTGCTATGCATCCGCTACGCATCCGTTACACATCCGTTATGCATCCGCTATATCCGCTAGGCATCCGCTGCGCATCCGCGCAACTCGCATCTGCTCAGACGCAGGGAGGAACCGGAACAGATGCAGAACGGATGCAGCATGGAAACAAAGCGTTTAAAACGGAAAAAACGTTCGCAGAGGAGACCTATCTCGGATATTCAGGATGTCTACAGGATGCCTAGAGGATGCCTAGAGGATGCAAAGGGACACCTATACTGCCTATAAAAAGGGGGAGAAACACATCTGGATCTCACTTTCAGAACAGCAGCCCTGCGGTGCAGACCTCTGCAGCCTTCATCTGACTCTTGCTCTTCCACAGCATCCAGTCATGTCCACCGTGGATCGTAACATAGTCCTTTTGGCAGCCACCATCCTTCTGCAACACTGCAAAGCCATCTACAGGCTCTGTGAACTCTACTACAGGAAGAAAAAGGGGCGGCCAAGAAGCGTCTGGGTACGAAGATGGTTCACCAGAAGAGCAGAGGACGGACTGTACAACAAGCAGATGGTGGAGCTCAGGAACGAAGACACTCGGGCATTCCAGAACTTCATGAGGATGCCTCCAGCCATGTTTGACGAAGTTATGCAGCGGCTGACACCCAGGTTGACCAAGGCAAACACCAACTTCAGGCCCAGCCTGGAACCTGGGCTCAAGGTGGCACTCACTCTGCACCACCTGGCCTCAGGGACCACCGACAGGAGCATGCAGTACGGCTGGAGGGTGCCACACAACACCATCAGCACTGTGGTCAGAGAAGTGGTGCAGGCCATCATCGAAGAATACAAGGAGGAGCTCCTCCGGTGCCCCTCCATTGAAGAAGGATGGGAGAAGTTGCAGAGCAGTGGTATCAGAATTGGAACTTCCCACACACCGTTGGAGCCATAGATGGCAAGCACGTGGCCTGCAAAGCTCCAGCCAAGTTGGGGTCCACTTATTTCAACTACAAGGGCTTCTTCAGCATCATCCTCTTCGCCATGGTCGATGCTGACTACAAGTTCATGTACATCGATGCAACCTCATCTTGGGCTTCCCAGATCCAGAACCCCTGCCCAACGACACACAAGATGTGCCCTACTTCATCATGGGGGATGACGCCTTCTCCCTCACAACCTACCTCATGAAGCCCTACACTTCCAGACTCCTCACCCGTGAAGAGAGGATCTTCAATTACAGGCTGTCCAGGGCAAGGCGGGTGGTGGAGAATGCCTTTGGCATCCTGGCCAACAGGTTCCAGGTACTTCTCACCACCATGCAGCATTGCCCAGAAACCGTGAGGAGGATCATGGAAGCTTGCTGCATCCTGCACAATCTCATGCACACCCGCTACCCAGTCTTGCAGAACAGGCTCATGGACCTCCAGCAAGGCATTGGGGACATGGAGCCAGGGGAATGGAGGCAAGGGCGAAACCTGATAGACACTGAGGATGTGAAAGGCCCCAACAGAGCCTCACGTGAAGGGAAGAAGCAGCGCAACCTCCTGAAACACTGGTGCAACTGCCCAGCTGGAGCGGTGGAGTGGCAAGACAGGATGATAGATGCTTAATGGATGCTTCCTTGAGCCTGTCTCATAACACTGATGAGATTGGGCCATGTATGTTGAATGGCCCTACAATGAACAGGGCATTTAATAAAGAGTTGTGTTTATGTTGACATGTGTGGATGATTGAATATATTGTTATTGATAATAAAGGGCCATAGGTGTGGCACCTGGGAGGGTGGACCATCCAGTCCCACTATGCTTGCACTGGAGGCTTATCTATCCCGCAGCTATTACCCATCCCAAAGGTATCCCTGCCCATTCCACAGCTAACTCAACCCATCCCACTGCTATCTTAACCCATCCCACAAGCATGCAAAGGCTT
>BLBF01000032.1:9961501-9976519 GCA_015471245.1 Laticauda colubrina | reverse complement strand
TGCAGGCAGACATGCAGGCAGGACAGGCAAGGCAGTCGATGTGTCTGGAAGCAGGTCTTTCCTCTGAATGGTGACCTGCTTCCGAGCTGCTTCCATTATATCCACGGGGCTGACGCAATGCATCCTCCCCGCATGCGCAATTATCGCTCGGCATCCACTAGGCTTCCACTGTGCATCCGCTAGGCTTCCGCTCTGCATCCGCTTCATCCGCTGTGCATCCGCTTTGCATCCGCTTCATCCGTTCCACATCCGCTTTGCTGAGGTCCCCCGGAAGCCTAGCGCATGTGCCATCCGCTCCCATCCGCTTCCATCCGCTGGGCTTCCGTTCCGCATCCACTTTCCATCCGCCCTGCATCCTCCCCCCATCTGTGTTATCCGCTCCGGTTATGCAAATTTTTGCCCCTTTTGAGAGCGGATAACAACGGATGGAACATTTTGCTCGTCCGTTGTGTCCATTTTGCATCCGTTGGGCAGTGTGATAGGGCCTTTACCACTGCTTTTTTATCTGTGTTACTTTTAAAAAAACATTTGTTTTGTTTGTTTTTTTCTATACCATTTGCAGTGTGTATGTTTATTAAGGCCCTGTCACACTGCCCAATGGATGCAAAATGTTTGTAAAAAGGACACAGCGGACGAGAAAAGTGTTCCATCCGTTGTTATCTGCTATCAAAAGGGGCAAAACTTTGCATAAGCAGAGCGGATAACATGGAAAGGAACGGACGAGGGGAGGATGCAGAGCGGATGGAAAGCAGATGCAGAACGGAAGCCTAGCGGATGGAAGCGGATGCAGAGCGGATGCAGAGCGGATGCAGAGAGGATGCGTAGAGGATGCAGAGTGGATGCGTAGAGGATGCAGAGCGGATGCGTAGCGGATGACATGGATGCGTAGCTGCATCCGCTTTCATCCTTTCTCTGTCCGTGCTACTAATGCTGCGCGTCCGTTCTGCTTCCTCCCTGCATCCGTTTACTGCTGGAATGGATTTGAGTTGCACGGATGCGCAGCGGATGCTTAGCGGATATAGCAGATGCATAATGGATGCAGAACGGATGTCCCCCGTATGCCTAGCGGATGCAGAACGGATGCATTGGATACATTTTTCGCTCAAAAGTTTTGAGCAGCTCAAAACCTTCTGAGCGGATGAAATGTCAATAGACGGATGCTGGACGGATAGAGAGGAAGCAAAACGGAGGCAGTGAGTCCAGAACGGAAGCATCACGTTAACCAACGGATGGCAAGTGTTTTTCTCCGTTTTACATCCCCCATTGGTGCAGTGTGACAGGGGCTTTTACTGTTTTAATTGATTGAACTTTATTACTTAATTCTTTTTAATGGGAAGCAGCATGCAGATGTTTTAATGCAATAAAATACATAAAATAATATTTGTAAGGATGGCCAGTGAAATCATAGGGACCATGCATGTCTTGTGTTGTCCAGATTCACATGATTTTTAGTTTATCTTTGGCATAAATATTCCTCTATTTCTGTTTTTGTCTGAGCAGGCTTTTTCTTGGTGACATCTGCCATCATTTTCATGAAGAAGATCCATGAACCTGTCTCTTAGAATAGAATAGAATTCTTTATTGGCCAAGTGTGATTGGACACACAAGGAATTTGTCTTGGTGCAAATGCTCTCAGTGTACATAAAAAGAAATGATACATTCATCAAGAGTCAAGAATACAACACTTAATGATTGTGATAGGATACAATAAGCAATCAAATCATACTAGGAAACAGTCAATACAAATAGTAAGGATAGAAGCAACAAGGTTACAGTAATACAGTCATAAGTGGAAGGAGATGGGTAAAAGGATGGAAGGATTAATAGTGATAGTAATGCAGACTTTGTAAATAGTTGGACAGTGTTGAGGGAATTATTTGTTTAGCAGAGTGATGGCATTTGGAAATAAACTGTCCTTGTGTCTAGTTGTTCTGGTGTGCAGTGCTCTATAGCGTCATTTTTAGGGAAGGAGTTGAAACAGTTTATGTCCGGGATGTGAGGGGGTCTGTAAATATTTTCACAGTATACTTTTTTGAATTGATTCTATATGATGCTGGTATTATGTGGCCCCCAGCACCAAATGACAGGACTGAAATATGTCTAGATCTTATGGATTCATCAAAATTGACGATTATTGAAAAAGAGACCTGAGCCATTACTAATCACAATGAATACTTTTAAAAATCTACAGTTAACAATGATTTATACAAATCATTTGGAAGATAGGCTTCAAAATAGTCAGTGTTGGATAACAACCCTGGTTGGTTTGTTTCTAATGTTCCTATTAGGCACAAAAAATGCCCTGGGTCAGTTCAAAGGCCCAAAGTGAGCAAGCACTCATGTTCTCAGAAACCTTTGATCAACTGCAATGGTGAATTGTGCAAACCAAAAAATCTTTATGCATGAGTTATATACTGCTCCTACTTCCCTTCTTTTATATGCTTTTAGACACTTGTTTTTTTTATTGTGCACACTTTCAGTTTTAATACATTTTTTTTGTCTTATAGCTTTTTGTCATTTAATACAATATCCCACTTTCCTTATGCTGCCTATGACCATAGTAAAGATTTGATGTGATTTGATTAGCATTAATTATAGGCATGATGGAATGTGGGGGAAATGGGAATAAAAAACCAGGGCGATTTGCTGAAATGTTATTAGTCTGTATTTGCTGGATACATCATGACCATCCACCAAATTGTTTCCTTCAAGGAGCAAGTAGTCATCGCTTAATGCCTTGTCCTTTTTTGACCATCATGATGGCCATGGAATAGGTGCTTTATGACCCATAAAGCTCCCCTGACTGTTGTAAATGGTCACACTGCCTCCCCACTCTTGTGATCATGTGACCATATATCAAGTAGGTCAGCTTTATGACTGGTTGCAGGGTTTCCTGGTCACGTGACCATGATTTACAATATTTTTTGCCAGTTTCGATAAAAGCCAGGAAATTACTTCTCATCATAGGGAAGCTTAGTCTACTGACCGTAACAAATTAGACCATAAAGGCCATGTCACACTGCCCAACGGATGCAAAAAAGGACACAACGGATGAGCAAAATGTTCCATCCGTTGTTATCCGCTCTCAAAAGGGGCAAAAATTTGCATAAGCAGAGTGGATAACACGGAAAGGAACGGATGTGGGGAGGACGCAGAGCGGATGTATAGAGGATGCAGAGCGGATGTATAGAGGATGCGTAGAGGATGCGTAGAGGATGCAGAGTGGATGCATAGAGGATGCAGAGCGGATGCAGAGTGGATGCGTAGAGGATGCAGAGCAGATGCAGAGCGGATGAGCTGCATCCGCTTTCATCCTTTCTCGATCCGTGCTACTAACGCTGCGTGTCCGTTCTGCTTCCTCCCTGCGTCCGTTTACCGCTGGAACGGATTTTAGTTGTGCGGATGCACAGCGGATACCTAGCGGATATAGCAGATGCATAATGGATGCAGAACGGATGTCCCCTGTATGCCTAGAGGATGCAGAATGGATGCATTTGATACATTTTCTACTCAAAAGTTTTGGGCAGCTCAAAACTTTCTGAGCGGATGAAACGTCAATAAACGGATGCTGGACGGATAGAGAGGAAGCAAAACGGAGGCAGTGAGTACATCGCATTAACCAACGGATGGCAAGCTTTTTTGTCCGTTTTACATCCTCTTTGCATCCGTTGGTGCAGTGTGACATGGGCTTAACTCAGGGCTCAATTACAATTATTAGTTGAGGACTACCTGCACAGAATACAGAATTGATCACCTGATAACCCATTTTCTCTTTTGGTTTTGCACACATCTTCCTTATATATATAAAAACTGTCCATCGTAACGCAGAGTATTGGAGAGCTCTGGAAAACTCTGTGTCTTTTGAAATATAATCTTAAATTATATTTAAATTATATTTATTATTTTTGTCTGTTCATGTTTCTCCCTCTGTCCCACTTGCTCAATTTACAACACTTCATTTAGTGACCATTCAAAATTACAACAGCACTGAAAAAAGCAACTTACAACCATTTTTCACACTTATGACCATTGCAGCATCCCCTGGCAACATTCAGATGCTTGACAACTGGTTATTTTTTATGACCGTTGCAGTGTCTTGGGGTCATGTGATTTCCTTTTGTGACCTTCTGATAAGCAAAGTCAATGAGGAAGCCAGATTCCCTTAAACAACCATGTTACTAAGTTAACAAGTGTGGTGAAAAAAGTCGTAAACTAGGGCAAAGGGCACTTAACAAATTTCTCATTTAACAACATAAATGTTGGGCTCAATTGTGGTCATAAGTTGAGGACTACCTGTATTCTGTTTTGCCTGTTAACTGTTTCTAATGATTTCTCATATTTAGTAAATAAACATATAGCTATATAGCTGAATGGACTGATATGTGAGCTTGCTGTGATCAGGATTTAAGATTGACAGGGAGTGTATTGGATGGAAACTAAACTGAGCATTACACCCTGTAATTTTCCAATAATGCTCATTATTTTCCCAGGGACTGATGAACACATAGGCAAGGAGGGGTAGATGACAAAACATGGGTGACAACCGCATGCTGTCATAGTGTATGACTTGCATCAAAATCATCGATGGGATAAAGATAACGCCCCTGCCTTATTTTTTAAAAATACAAAACTCAGCTCTTAATTAATATATGGATATTTGGCACATGATTTAGCATAATTTGAACATATGTAGTTCAAATATATGTAGTTCCTCTCATATTCTAAAGTAAAGCTAAGGCTGTTTAATAATGGGTGATTATGGCTGCTTCATAAGTGTATTATGCTCCATTTGCCCTTCCCATTCCAAATGTTAAAGCGAGACCTCTGGTTCTTCAGAACTGATTCTCTAGTCTCATTTTTATGTTCGTGTAATATACTTAATTCATACAAGGCAGGGGTTTGCAAGTCTCCAACTTAGCGGCCACTAGTCTTTATTGCCATTGTAATAATCCTGATAGAAGTGGCTTTTTCCAGACCAATTTTTCTTTGGTCTGCAGCTCTTTTGCAATAAACATGAGCCAAAGTAATGAGACAAAAAACTCTGACTTCTCCTATGACAATTCAACTGGTTCACAAAAGGGCAGTAAAATATAATCCAAGCATTTACAGTGCTAATAGCGATGAGCAGTGGAGTTCATTATTATGCTAAACTTTCAGCTAAAGCATGGGAACAAAGACTGCCATAGGCACTGTCCTGTATGTTGGTAATAATTGAGTCTGTTAGCCTTAATTTCATAATTCCTAAATTAATTCTGCTCACTTATAAATAGTTTTAATTGTTTGATGGGGGCAGTTATTAAAATGCAGTGTAATATGAATCTGTGTGATGAATTCATTTGAATATAGTGCACTCAATGTAACCAGCTTCATTTGTTGTCATATATTTATCCATCAACAATGATGATATCTAAGTTGGATATAGAAAACAGTCAATGGCCACTGAAGTAATTCTTTTTTAAAAAATAAATTTATTTATTCAATGTTTATGAAATTAAAAATATATATTTACATTTGATAGCATTGTTTAAGCAGTAGATACACTTGTACTTTTCTTCTGATAGCATGTTATGCATTATTATAACAACTCCATCATTTTAAACTCTATATATGCATACATATAGTTTATTTATATTTATTTACACATCACCCTTATTTTTCCAAATGTTACCAGGTCATCAGATATCACCTTTTTTTTAATCCAGCTGTACCAGATATCCCATGTTTTGTAATATTCACTGTCTTGGTTATCTTTTAACAACTTAGTTAGTCTATCCATATCAGCACATTCATGTACCTTATTGATTATCATATTTTCTGAAGAGGTCATAGCCAATTTTCAATTTTGAGCAAAACTTATTCTAGCTGCTGTTATAATATGAAGAATTAAATATTGGTGCTTCCTGTTCATATTTACTTCTAACACGTCGAATAAAATAATTTCTGGTTTGAATTTTACTCTCTGTTTTGTTATTTAATCTATCCATATTTTAATTTTTGGCCAATATTTTTGTGCATAGGGGCACAAAGTAATTGTAAACATTGCATTTCACAGGTACTCAGGAGTTGACATAACTTTGTTGTATAAATTTGGTTACATAAACAGAGGCAAAGAATCAAAATCACATAAAGTATTAGTACCACTTTATAAATTCTTAGTAAGATCACACCTGGAATCACATCGTGGAATCACATCCAGTTTTGGTCAGCACATTACCAAAAAGATGTTGAGAATTTGGAAAAAGTGCAAAGAAGAACAACTAAAGCCCATGTCACACTGAACCAACGGATGCAAAGAGGATGTAAAACGGACAAAAAAGCTTGCCATCCGTTGGAAAATGTGATGTACCCACTGCCTCCGTTTTGCTTCCTCTCTATCTGTCCAGCATCCATCTATTGACGTTTCATCCACTCAGAAAGTTTTGGGCTGCCCAAAACTTTTGCGCGGAAAATGTATCCAGTTCGTCTGTTCTACATCCACTACGCATCCGCTACGCATCCGTTCTGCATCTGTTACGCATCCTCTATATCCGCTAGGCATCCACTGCGCATCTGCGCAACTCACATCCGCACAGACGCAGGGAGGAAGCGGAACGGACGCAGAACAGATGCAGAATGGATGCAGAACGGATGCAGCAGGTATCCCTGCCCATCCCACTGCTATCTTAACCCATCCCTCAAGCATGCAAAGGCTTAAACCATTTCTAAAAGTTTCCACCAAGACTTTATTAAAAAAAAGAAATGAAGCAAGTGTGTGAATCATAAATAGACTTTATTAACAACAAGCTATAAAACAAAAATCAGTCTCTGGCACTCCTCTTGGTCGCTCAGTCTCAGAGGTGAAGGGTCCAGGTGCTGTGGAGGTGGCCTGTGCTGGAGTGCTTGTCATCAGCTCCTCCAGAAGCAGAAGCAGCAGAAGCGCCATCCCCAGAAGAGCGAGCCCGTGCTGCAGAAGCCCCAGGAGAACCAGAGTGAGGGCCAGGGGGTGGGATGGTAACCCTGTCCCTCTTGCCAGGGCTGGCAGCGGATGGCTGAGGCTTGCTGTGCTTCTACATGGTTGTGGGGTTGCTGGCTGGCAGGGAGGCTGGCAGGAACCAAGGCTGGCAGAAAGGCTGGCAGGGAGGTAGGCACCAAGGCTGGCAGGAAGGCTGGCAGGCAGGCACCAAGGCTGGCAGGAAGGCTGGCACCAAGGCAGGCACCAAGGCTGGCAGGGAGGCAGGCACCAAGGCTGGCAGGAAGGCTGGCAGGCAGGCAGGCACAAAGGCTGTCAGGCAGACATGAACCAAGGCTGGCAGGAAGGCAGGAAGCAAGGCTGTCAGGTAGACTGGCTGGCAGCAAGGCTTGCAGGCAGGCTGGCAGCAAGGCTGGCAGGGAGGCTGGCAGCAAGGCTGGCAGGGAGGCTGGCAGGGAGGCTGGCAGCAAGGCTGGCAGCAAGGCTTGCAGGCAGGCTGGCACCAAGGCTGGCAGGGAGACTGGCAGGGAGGCTGGCAGCAAAGCTGGCAGGGAGGCTGGCAGCAAAGCTGGCAGGGAGGCTGGCAGCAAGGCTTGCAGGCAGACATGCAGGCAGGGCAGGCAAGGAAGCCAATCCGTCTGGCAGCAGGTCTTTCCTCTAAATGGTGACCTGCTTCCGAGCTGCTTCCGTTATATCCGCGGGGCTGATGCAATGCATCCCCCCCACATGCACAATTAACACCAGGCATCCATTAGGCTTCCGCTATGCATCCGCTCTGCATCCGCTCTTTCTGTTCCGTGTCCACTTTGCTGTGGCCCCCCAGAAGCCTAGCGGATGTGCCATCCGCTCCCATCCGCTTCCATCCGCTGGGCTTCCGTTCCGCATCCGCTTTGCATCTGCCCCCCGTCCATTCCTGTCTGTGTTATCCGCTCCTGTTATGCAAATTTTTGCCCCTTTTGAGAGCGGATAACAACGGATGGAACATTTTGCTCGTCTGCTGTGTCCTTTTTGCATCCGTTGGGCAGTGTGACATGGGCTTAAGATGATTAGAGGCCTGGAGACAAAAACATATGAAGAATGATTATAGGAACTGGGTATGGCCATTCTGGAGAAAAAAAGGACTAGAGGGTGACATTGTGGCAGTATTTCAGGGACTGACATAAGGCAGATGTGGTCAATTATTTCCAAAGCACCGGAGGGCAAGAGGAGAAGCAATGGATCGAAAGGAAACTAATCAAAGTGATTTAGCAGAATTAAGGAGAATTAAGGGGCAAACTTCCTAACAGTAAGAACAATTAAATAGTGGAACAGCTTGCCTTCAGAAGTTATGGGTGTTTTATCACTGGGGGGGGGGGGGTTTAAGAAAAGACTCAGCCACCTGTCTGAGATGGTATAGGATCCCCTGCTTGAGCAGGAGATTGGGCTAGAGGACCTTCAAGGTCCCATGTAGCTCTATTTTGATTGATTGGTTGATTGATTGTTCCCATGCTGTGATACATTTAGCAGTCTTCATGCTCTTGTATAGCATGTGGGTGGGAAATTCTACTCCAAATTTCTGCTTTGAATCTGAATTTTGTAATTCAGAGTTTGGTAGTTTGAATTTATTTATTTATTTTTATTTGTCAATTGCTAACAAGATAATAGGTATAAGTAAAAACATAGTTATGAATACATGGATACATATAAGAAAAATAAAAAATATAAAAGAAACAATAGGACAGGGACAGTAGGCACATTGGTATGCTTATGCACGCCCTCTACAGACCTCTTCGGAAAGAAGTGAGGTCAATCTAGTCTAAGGTTAGACTAAGCAGTCTAATGTTATAGTTTTTGGGGCTTGGAAAAGAAACCACAGAGTCAGGTAGAGTATTCCAGACATTGACCATTCTATTGCTGAAGTCATATTTCCTGCAATCAATTTTGGTGCGTTGAGTTTGTATCTATTGTGTGCTCTTGTATTGTTTGGCTGAAGCTGAAGTATTCATTGACTGGTAGGACATTGCAATGTATGATTTTATATACTATACTTAGATTGAACTGAAGGCGATGTAGCTCTAGGTTTTCTAGGTCAAGAATTTCAAGTCTGGTGGCATAAGGTATTCTGCAACAAATAGAGGAGTGGAGAACTCTTCTTGTGAAATATTTCTGGACTTTCCCAACTGTGTTAATATCAGATACGTAATGTGGGTTCCAGACTGATGAGCTGTATTCGAATATTGGTCCAGCAAATATTTTGTACGCTCTTGTTATTAGTGTAATATTACCAGAGAAAAAGCTATGTAAGATTAGGTTAACAACTCTAAATGCCTTTTTGGCTATGTATTTACAGTGGTCTCTAGCACTTAGATCATTAAAGATGAGGACTCCAAGATCCTCGACAGAGTTTGGATCATCAACAAGGTCTTGACTATTCAGCCTGTATTTTATTTTCTGATTTATTTATTTTTTGCCAATTTGTAGGACAGAGCTTTTATTTGTTGAGATTTGAAGTTGCAATTTGTTTGACCATTCTGATACATTGTCAAGGTCTTTTTGAAGGGCAGCAGTATTATCTGTGGTGTTGAATAGCTTTACATCATCAGCAAAGAGAAAGCAATTGCTCTTGATATGATCACAGAGGTCATTTATGTAGAGTATGAAAAGAGTTGGTCCTAGAACACTGCCTTGGGGGACACCACTGTTGACAGGTACAGAATTTGTTAGGATGCTCCCAATTTTGACCATTTGTTGTCTGTTTGACAGGAATGTTTCTATCCAGTTATGCAGGTGTCCAGAGATACCATAAGATTTTAGTTTTAGGAGTAGTTTGTCATGTACCACTGAATCAAAGGCTTTATAGAAGTCTATGTAGATTGCGTCTATTGCTTTGCCCTGATCAAGTTGTGTAGTCCATGTTTTTGCAGTGTAAGAGTTGCAGATTACATGATAATATTTTCCTGAAACCAAATTGTTTATTGGAGAGTAGGATGTTTGTTTCTAAGTGGAGGATGGTAGATTGGTTAATAATTGATTCCATGACTTTATAGATGATGCAGCAAAAAGAGATTGGTCTGTAATTTTCAACGAGGCTGGGGTCTCCATTTTTAAAGATGGGGATGACCATGGCTTGTGACCATAGTTTTGGAAAGGAGCTGGTCTTGAAAGATTTTTCAAAGATTATGCTTAGAGGTTCAGATATGGCAGTGGGTAGCTTTTTTAAGAAGTAGGCACATATTCCATCTGGTCATTATAGTTGTCTGTGGTTTGACCAAGAAATACTTGGCATGATCCATTGCTATTTACAAATACTGAGCCAAAGAATGTGTTGAAGAGGTTGGCTTTAATAGTGTCGTTGTTGCAGTCTTTACCATTAGGTCCTTTCAGGGGTGGGATGGACCTTGAGTCTTTTAGTTTGTTTATAAAATTATAGAAAGCGTGGGTGGAATCGGTGTGTAGAAGGTTTTCTTCTAGTTTAATGTGATAATTGGTGCATTCAGTTTTTTTCTGGTGGCATAAATTTCTATATTGGCTTTTGGAAAGTTGGAAACGTGACCGGATTTGTTTTTCCGCCTATGTGATTTCTTTTTGGATTGAAGCTTCCTTATTGTTTTGGGTAATTTGTTTTTTCTGGTTTTGGGAGTTGTTAATGGTACATATAATTTGATGACTCTTTTGACTTCAAGTAAAAATATGTTGTAATGGTCTTCTACAGTATTTCATCCAGATAATAGAAATTGCCAATCAAGGGATGAGAGATTGTTGTTTATAAGATCATAGTTGCATTTTTTGAAGTTATAATTGGGGATTCCATCATTGTGATGATTTTTGTGTGGATGTATGTTGATATAAAAGCCAATCAGGTTGTGGTCACTGTTGGGAAAGGATTCTTTAATTTGTATTCTGTAAATTGAATTCAAACTATTGCAGAAGATGAGATTGAGGCAGTTGTTCAGTCTCGTGTGATTGGTTACTAGTTGTTCTAGTCCCAGATTTGTTACAGCATTGTAGAAGGCTGCATGTATGGGTTCAGTTGTACATTCGTTAAGGGTCCAGTTAATATGAGGTGGATTGAAGTTACCAAGAAAGATAAAAGCATGTGGGCAGGATGCTGCCCATGTTCATAGTGTATTTAGCTTGTTCGCATGTTCCATGTCATAATCAGGGATAGTAATTGTTTGTGGCTGTGGTTTGGTGGTTATTTTTGGTTGTAGTTGTGATTGTAGTTGAGGTAGTGGTTGTGGTTCTTGTGGGATTTCATTTTGAGCTGATAGGTATTCACTTATCTGTGCTTTATTTTATTTTTTTCAAGAGAAATTAGGTTTGCTTGTATAGTTGTTTCAAAACGTGTTGCTAAATGTTCTTCTATGAGTGAATGAGTGATTCTATGCTTTCAACTCTTTCAGGTAGGGTACTCAGTTGTTTAACTTAGGAGAACATGATGGACGTAGATAAAAGAATGTATCTGAATTTTTAACCATATCAACTAGGCTTCTGTTTGCGTTTAAGCAGGCAGGGTGTGCTAGATTATTGCATAGGCAGCATTTGATGTAAATTTCTCTTTCATTGATGATTTCAAGACATTTGAAACATGTGCAGGAGTCTAGGAGGTCATTGGTAGAGATATTTTTCTTTTGTTTTGGTTTGGAGTTTTTGGCTGGCATGGTCAATGGTAATAGTACAGTAATCAATTACAATGGCTAGTTAATGTGATAGGTAGACAGTTACTTAATGAATGTTGGTAATTAATAAATGTTAATTGATATGTTAGAGAACAAATTAAAAATAAGGTGGCTTATTACTAAAAATTAATCAATCAATCAACTGGTTATTCAAATCACTCTAATCAAATAATTTTGCTAAGCAACAAACAGCCTAATTTATTACAGTATTACTAAACACACTGGTCAATTAAATTCACTAAAACACTGATTTTACTCATCAGATATTCAGTAATTACACTATATGCACTAAACACTCAATCATACTAAGCGATAAAAACAATAAATCAATTGATCATTTTATCAAAATTAATTATTTTAAAGAAATTGATTTTTTTGATACAATGAAAGTAATGAAGTAGTATGAAGTAGTATTGAGAGTTGGTAAGTAAATGGTTATTGATTTGCTTTGTTTTGCTTCATTGTTGCTGATATCTGAGAATAGGTTTATAACCCTTGGTAAACTGGCAGGAGGTCTCTTTTCCTGGGCTGTTTGAAAACAATCAATGAGCAAGGGTTTACACTCTCTTTCTTGTTTGATTTGATTTGATTGATTTGATTGAGTTTTTGAGATAGTAAAGATGCAAAGATGTTTTATTTATTTATTTTTTTGATTTTAAGACAAACATAAACAAACATAACATAAAAACATAAACCATCTTCCATATATATATAAACAGTGTGCCGGTTGATTTACATATTATTTTGTGCAACCATTTCGTAGTCTTCAATTACAGTTACATTATATATCCTCTCATACTTTCAATCAAATATCAAATACTTTAATATCTTTATTAATCAATCATTGTCTATACTTTTATTCATTCATGTTTTATAAAATAATCATATTTTACTTAGTTTATTTTATAACAATTCATATTATCCTCCAAGATCTATCCTAGAATCATTTTGTAAATATAATTAAACAAGAAAAAAATACATCTTTATAAGTTTGTTATTTTCTAAAAATCTACATATTCCATTACTATATTTTATTATCTAACCACTGATAGAATAGATCCCAAACTTTGTAAAATTGTTTATCATCTGGTTCTCTAATTTCAAATGTCAATCTACTCATTTCAGCACATTCCAATATTTTCTTAATGATCTCCTCCTGTAATGGTATCTTCTCATTTTTCTAGCTAGTTAATCCAAGCTGTTGTTAATACATTTACAATCAGATATTTCAAATATTTATTATATATTTCAGGCAAAATTCCCAATAAAAAAATCTCTGGTTTCAAGTCTATATGCTTATGTGTCATTTTTTCCAACCACATGTGAATTTTAGTCCAATATTTTTAATGTCCGTGCACGTCCACCACATATGGTAATATGAGCCAGGTGCCTGATGACATTTCCAACACTTTTTGGACTTATTCTTGAACATCCTTTCTATTCTTGTCGGGGGGAAGTGCCACCTGTAAAACATCTTATACAAATTTTCTTTATATGCTGTTGACATTGTCATTTTATAATTTTGGAACCACATTTTTTTGCCATTTCTATAAATCAATCCCATATCCAAAACTCTTCCCCCAAGCAATCATAGTTTCTTTAACTTGTTCTTCTAATTTAATTTCTAATAAATATCCATATACTTTTTTAATCATCTTTTCATCAGCACCTGTCAAAATCTTATCTAAATCGGTCAATTTATCATAAAAACCTTCTGTTTTAAAATCTTTATCATACCTTGATTGTATTTGCGCATATGAAAACCAATTCATCTTTATACCTTGTTCCATTAATTTTTGCATAGATTTAAGTTCACCCTTTTCATTCAATATTTCACCATATCTAACTTTTTGTTCCTTTTTGTATATTATAGGATAAGAAAATTCCTCAATAGTCAATAACCAGACTAGAATTTTCAAACAACATTGTCTTTTAATCTTCTCCCAGTTTAACCACAGAGACTCCCGTATATAATGTCTTCTAAAGTACCCCTGTGTTTTCATTCCTTTATACCAAACCACTTTGGTTTGGTTAATTTTAGCTTCACTTGTTTAGCAATGCCAGTTAATTGTGCTTTATTCAGTAAATCTTGGGTGAATAAACTATGTCTTTGTCTGCTAAATGAAGCTGTCTAGAACAAGTATGTCCAATCCATAGTCTGCAGGCCCCAGATAGTAATGTGGCCCCATAAGATTGAAACTTGTAACATTATATGGTTTATATACGGTACATTAACTGTATTATATTTTTTACAGTATATGTGGCCCAAGACAATTCCTCTTCACACAGTGTGGCCCAGAAAAGACGAAAGGTTGGATACTCATGATCTAGAAGTTTCTGTTCTCTCCAACTGACTTTATACATGCACCCTGATGCTGATATCAAGAGGAAGCCATCATTCCAAAGGCTGGCCTTTGACAAAATTACTCAAATCTGCATCATAGATATAGTTTATTTAAATTAGAATGAAAGAAAGAAAGTTGTCACAAATCCATAAATAAAACATGGAAAGTTAACAGTTGCCAAAGACAGGCTATCAGAGCTACTAAAAATTAGAATTCTGCTTTACCAACAGTTTGTAACTTGTAAGGCAGAAAACATATGGAATGGCATATGTGAACATTTAAAGGTGATTTTTACTCTTTACTGAAACCATAGTTGCTGAGCATCCTCCACAGTGTTCAATTTTGCAAGTAATCTTAATAATGTTTTTAAAAATGTGTTTTATTATATCATGGTAAATAAAATGAAAGAAAGAATTAAATCCATACAGCTGCATTCAACATGTGCCCAATCAGGAAAAAATGTTTTTTCTCAATTCAATATAAACAGCTACGTTCTGGAAATTCCACTGAACCTTTTCAGATCAGTTCCTGTTTAGCAGACATGTGATTCAGAAAACTTTGGTTGCTCCAGGTTTTTGGTGAAAAATTCCCCCTTCTCTCCCCAGCCCCCCTATTTTTCTAGTATTTTCCCTTTCTCCTCTCAATTGCTACCAATATCATATTGCAGCATCCTATTGCAGCATAAGAAGGGCTGCCTATCTTCTTATCTTCCAGCATTGATGTACAACCTGGATCTGCCCACATCTAGTCCAGGGTGCACCCGTACACCATACTGCCTGTCACTCCACCCTGGTCCTCTTAAGGAAACAATTGGCTTTGGAACCTCTGTTGAGTTCTCAAAATACTAAGAGGAGCAGCAACAGCAATTTGGACCAAATCGTCCATGTAACAATGCTTAGGTTGAATACACTGCAAAGCATTACGGCAAGGGAAATCAAACATCGTTCTACATTTTATAAAGTTTTGAAAATTCATCAGAACAAAGGTGGTCCAAAGTAGTAAGATTACAATAGACTGCATTTACAGAAGAAGAAGAAGAAGAAGAAGAAGAAGAAGAAGAAGAAGA
>BLBF01000032.1:9930125-9961401 GCA_015471245.1 Laticauda colubrina | reverse complement strand
GGGGGGGGAGGAGGAGGAGGAGGAGGAGGAGGAGGAGGGGGAAGAAGAAGAAAAGGAGCATTATAAGATTGTATTATACTGTGGTTAATCTATTAGGCAAGTTTTTCATGGATAATAGATAAAGTCAAAATTACATCCATGGTCATATGTATCCTTCTCATCCCTGTGGATGGTAGATTTCTTGAGACTTGGGGGTTAGAAGGTTCTGCACAGGATCTTGGCTTGTTCCTAGCACTGTACTCTTCTGAACAGAGAGCTTTGATGTGGTTTCTGGGCTCTGTTGGAGCCACTCCCCCAACTTAAGTATCATAACCCTGAGGGCTCCTTTGGGACCACTTTGGTCCTTCTTTACACACATGCACACACAGACAGACAGAAAGAGAGAGAGAGACAGAGAGAGACACAAAGAGAGAGACACAGAGAGACAGAGACAGAGAGACAGAGACAGAGAGACAGAGATAGAGACAGAGAGAGACACAGAGAGAGACACAAAGATACAGAGAGAGACAGAGAATGCATGTATGTGTGCAGCTGATCCCCAAATCAGCAAGGAACTCAAGATTTTCAAAGGCATCAAATAATAACTTCTACATTCTACCCAGAGATGAACTGAATTTTGAAATATCTTGCTCTGATTAGTAACTACAGTTGAAATAAATGCCCTATTAAAAACCTGGAAAAATATGGAAGGTAAATCTACCTTTCCCCATAGGCAATTCTAATTTATGCAGCAAAAGTCTTAGAGGATGCCCCTGCCAAGGAAAATTATTTAAATGGCATCTAAATTCACTTACAGTAATGTGATCTAATGTGAATAGGAAGACTCTTAAACATATAAATCAATGATGAACTTAGCAAGATGATCAAAGTTGCAATCTTGCCGTCATTGGCATCAATTTCACTTAATTCAAAGGAGCAGGATTAGAACAGAAACACTGAGACAGATTCTGAGAATTTTTTAGATGTAATAACCAATATAGAAACTTACATGTTTTGATGCTGTACTTTGTTTCCTCAGGCCCAAAATAATGGATTTTTTATGTTTAATTGTCTAGATAGGATATAGAAACAAATAATTTGTAATAGTATCTCTAATAGTCTGACTCATGAGGCACATACATGAAAAACACAATCAATAAATAATGAATATGACTCATCTCTACTTGAGAAGAGATCCCTTGTTGCACAATATGACTGAACACTGAGGAAACATTGATAGAGTACTTCATATAACTGCTGCATAAAAGGGGAGGGGAGCTTTTTTCCCAATTAGTTGCTTTTATACCATGAAGTGGTTTTCAAAGTATAATACTTCAAACTCCTAATGAATTTGTGATTAATTGATCCCTTTCCCCGTGAAAAAAATTAACAATTTCACTGATGCCAGAATTGGGCAAGAAATAAATATACCACTTTTTATCACGAAATACAACAGAAACTCTTGGGTTTTGCAGGACAGCAGGTAACGGATGATAACGGACATAGAACGTTTGTTGCCCGTATATGTCGCGGATGTCCTGCAAAACCCAAGAGTTTCTGTTGTATTTCATGATAAAAAGTGGTATATTTATTTATTGCAGGTAAAATGAGGAGAAGCCAAAAATGATTTTTGATGGCCCACAACTTTTCCTGTGCACGCTTGATTTAGTTAAAAAAATAAAAATAAAATGTAACACACACCCCAAATTATTTGTCACTCCTCAGTGGGGGCACCTATCATTAAAGAACCTGTCACAAGCCTCTTTTTTCAAGGAATCCAGTATTTTTCTTCCCTCCCTTCCTCCCTCTCTCTCACACACACATAATGAATGAATGTTGACATTCTTTCTTGAAATCTCATTAAAATTCAGTGTACTTTCTTAAATTATCCCAGGATTTTAGACGGGAAAAATGAGATTTGACAGTCTCCACCGATGAGTTAGTTTAACATTTAGATTTTTAATCATACTGAATTTGAAGCAGAATTTACCACAAGAATTATTGTATGGGAAAAGCTATATTGTCCACTTATAGCTAACGTGATGGTCTTTCAACATTTCATAACATAGTTGGTATATAAGAAGAGACTAGAATATATCATTGATTCCCCACTGAATATCATGGAAGAATGAAATTTTAAAATCCTCACATCCTATTTGGCTACTTTCAGTGGCGGTATGCTATTGGTTTAGACTGGTTCTCCTGAACTGGTAGTAAAAAAAGCTGATAATCAGCTGAGAGGAAAAAGAAGAGAAAAGCACAGGATTGGCCAGTCCACCTGCCCCTGCACTTTTCTCTTCTTTATCCTCTCAGCTGATTGGTGCTGCAGGTCTCAGCTGGTATGGGGAAAGTTGTGCATAGGCATTTGGAAAAGCACCCCACCAAGCTATGCCCACTGAACCAGTGGTAAAACTATCTGAATCCCACCACTGGCTACTTAAAGGCCCGGTCTCACTGCACTTACGGATGCAAAGAGGATGTAAAACATTAAAAAAAGCTTGCCATCCATTGGAAAATGCTATGTATCCATTGTGTACTCACAGCATACGTGTTTCATATGCTCTATCCGTCGAGCATCCGTCCACTGCGATTTCATCTGCACAAGAAGTTTTGAGCTGCACAAAACTTTGTGAACGGATGAACTTTCCGCTGCGTATGATGTACATCCGTGACATATACGGGCAACAAACGTTCTATGTCCGTTATCATCCGTTAAACGTCCACTGTATCCTCTCTCCATCCTCTGGCCATCCCCTCAACTCACATCCACTGCAGCTGAAAATGGAAAGAGGGAAGAAACAAAAGGTACACGGAACATCTACAC
This sequence comes from Laticauda colubrina, assembly GCA_015471245.1. NCBI lineage: Eukaryota > Metazoa > Chordata > Lepidosauria > Squamata > Elapidae > Laticauda > Laticauda colubrina. The sequence goes on along the minus strand of BLBF01000032.1, from coordinate 9,958,598 downwards.
AGCGTTAGTAGCATGGAAATAGAAAGGATATAAGCATATGCATCTCATATACAAAGTATTAAAAACGGACAAATTGTATCTGGGATGTATCTCGTATATTTAGGATGTCTGCAGTATGTCTAGAGTATGTAGAAGGACACCTAGCGGACAACCGATATTTTCGATAAAAAGGGGGAGAAAATCATCTGGATCACTGGGATGGTGGACCATACAGTCCCATTATGGTTGCACTGGAGGTTTATCTATCCCACAACTATCCTTATCTATCCCACAAGCATGCAAAGACTTAACCATTTTCTCAAAGTTTTCACCAACACTTTATTAAGTAAAAAAAATGAACCAAGTAAACTAAGTGTCTTAAGCAAAGATAAACTTTATTAACTTTCTTAGATAAACTTTGTGACTTTATTAAATAAGCAAAATGAACCAAGTAAACTGTATTAAGTGTCTTAAGCAAAGATAAACTTTCTTAGGTAAACTTTATGACTGTATTAAATAAGCAAAATGAACCAAGTAAAGTGTCTTAAGCAAAGATAAACTTAACAAGTAAACAACTCAGTCTCTGAACTATTCTCAGTCACTCTGAGTCATGTCCATGGTCTCAGCTGTTAAGCAGGCAGGGACTGTGGAGGTGGCTGTGGCTTGAGTACTGGTCTGAGGCACCATTGGGGTGCTTGGCCCTGAGGGTACAACAGGTGGTGGTGTATTCAGGAAGCTATCTGAGAGCTGATTCAGTCCCGTGAGGTTGAGAGGCCCTTCATCAAGGACTTGAGATGTCAGGCCCAATACTGATGACAAATCAGTATTGTCCATTGAGGGGCTTGGCTGTGGGGTGGAGGAAGGGTTGGGAGAAATAAAGTGGGGCTGTCTGGTCTGCAGCTGGGTGAGGACTGGCGTCTGTGGCGTCCAATGAACCTGGGCCTGGACTGGGAAGGTCTGCTTCTGCTCTGGGAAGTCCTGGTAGTCGTAGCCTTGATAGGTGAGGGGCTGTTGAAAGCCATGGAAGGGCTTTGACATCACCTGGGGTGGAGGAGCAGACCTGGACTGGGTAGGAGCAGCTTCATCTGGGCCTTGAGGGTTGGGCAGAAGTGCTGTGATCTTCTGCTTCATCACCTGGTACTGGGCCTTGGGCAGGTCCCTCAGGGCCTGGCTCAAGTAGGTGATGAAGGTGTTCTGACCCGAGGATGCTCTCTCCAAGTGGACTAGCTGAGAGAGAAGTTGCTGGTCTTCATTGTGTCCCTGATCTCCAACAGCACACTGTGGTCCTGGCCCTCCAGTCTGCCTCTCTGCCTGCATCCTCTGGAGCTGGGGGTGGGGGTGGATTGGCCTCTGGTGGCTGCTGCTTCTTCCTCCATTTGTGACAGCAGGGCATCATCCTCCACAGGATCCTCCAAGTCCGCCAGCATGGGGAGTGCAGCTGTCGGGGGGGTCTCTGCCATGGGGCCCTCTGAAGACACCTGCCTGGACAGGGTAGCTGGCTCCTGGCTGGAAGAGGACTGGCTGTCTGTGGGCTGTCTGAGGGGTCTCAGAGGGGCTGCTCCTCAGTGGTGGATTTTACCCTCCAGGAAACTGCACTTGGCCATGACGTACATTTCCCGGTCAGTGAGCTTGACAGCGGCCTGCCTGGATTTCTTGAGGTGTAGCTTGCCATACCAGGTGTGCATGTGCTTCCACCATCCAAGGAGTCCTTCTGCAGTGTACCCCAGGCTCTCCAAGCTGCCTGCTTCTTGGTGTCCCATTACAGTCTGTGGCCCTTTCTCCAGAGGTACTTGTTCTCCCTCAGCCATTCCAGCACCTCATCCTCATGCTCCTCAGAAATGGTGTACTGTTTCCTCTCTCCCTTCTCCTTCCCTTGCCTCTTCCTCCCTCTGGCAGGGGCTTCAGCAGGGCCTTCTGGGGCTTCAGCAGCAGGGCCTTCAGGGGCTTCAGCAGCAGGGCCTTCAGCAGCAGGGCTTTGAGGGGCTTGAGGGGCTTGGAGCTGGTCCACCACAGCAGCAGCTGCAGCAGCAGCTTCAGAGTCAGTGCCAGGGGGTGGGATGCTGGTTCTGGCCTTCTTCACCTTGCCAGGGCTTGAACAAGTAGGCAAGGACTTCCTCTTCTTGCCTGATTGACAAACCATGGTGTTCCCACAAGATGTATCTGGCAGCACGTCTTTCCCCTGTATGCTGACTGCGTGCGTGCTGCATCCTTTTATATCCGCAGAGCTAATGCAATTCATACTCCCCACATGTGCAGTGAACGCTTTGCATCCGATATACATCCGCACGTCATCCCCTTTGTTTCCTATAGGCATCTGTGATGCATCCGCTTCATCCAGTATGCATCCACCCCTTCCACTATGCGTCCACTTCGAAATTCTCCCCCAGAACCCCTTTGGAGGTGTCATCTGCTTCCATCCGCTTTCATCCGCTAGGCTTCCTATGAACATCTGTTTAACATCCCCGCTATATACTACCCATGTCTGTTCTTTTCCGTTCTTTTCCGTTCTGTTTATGCAAATTTTCACCACTTTTGGGAGCGGATGACAACGGATGGAGCCACCCCCGAAATTTTGCTCATCCACTGTGTCCTTTATGCATACGTTTTGCATCCGTCGGCCAGTGGGACCAGGCCTTTATTGACTACACAACAATGGGTTTAAAAAAAACAATAAAGCTATGACAAGCCTGTCTGTTGAACTGCTAAAATCTTTTTACACTCATCAAGAAAGTAATCCAGTAAAGACCAGAGGTGAGAAGAATCATGGAATCACATGCACAAGTGAATGACTCCAATGTCTATGATGAGCTATCTGTTTGTGTTGGGCTTCTGAGGGCTCAGTAGAATGGACAGCTGTTCATTTCATGGGTATATCCTGGCATGGAACGGTTTCTTCTCTTAACTCAGACAATTTCATACAGCGCACAGTCCCTTTGTTTTTCTGTTGTGCTCAGACTGGCAGTATTTGAAAGAGCAGATGGCCATGATGAAATTGCATTATAGTCTTCACTAGTATCTCTGACTCAGGTCCTGCGTGTCTTATTCAAGAATGTAAAAGTTAAAAGGTTAGAATGAAAGCAAGCTGACAAGATGCTTGGAGGCTTGTTCAAAATCCTTGCAGTGCAAAAGGCAAATGCTTTCTAGCTTTATCCCTGCAATGAACCAAATTAGCAATAAAAAGGGAAAAATGAATCTCCTTGTCACCACATTGTCCTTCTCATCGTAAAAGGTAGTATGAGTACAATTGTAGCAAAGAAACTTTTTCTGGTAGAAATTTTGTCCCTCAGCTAGGTTCTTTTTTTTTCTCTTCTTCTAATAAAAACTGGTTTTGTCTTGCTTTTGTGAATCTTTGCTATAAAGATGGGTTTAGTGGCTTTGCTATGTCACTAAGGAACAATACCATGAAGAAAATCACAGATTTCTCTATGGTTTCTTTAAGAGCAAACAAGCAATGGCACATTTAATCAGATGACTTAACTTAGCAAATTCAAGTTCATTTGCTATAAAATAATTACCTTCTTTTCATTTATGCCTGGCTTTTTTAAAACTACAGCCATTGAAGGATTAATTAGATCAATTTAATTCCTGTAGTTCATTTAATTAATGCATGTTGGTTTAATGTAAATACAGTTTCTCTTGAATAATACTTAGTTCCCAATGAACTTTATGGACTGATCCATATACTTAACAGTAATGCAGAAGCCATTTTTTTTCCAAAGTATTTTGTCAATTTTCTACAGTCCTGAGAATTCCTGTTTATCTCTTATCCAAGGGATGATCAGGTCCAGCTCTTTTTAGTTTTTCAGGGTTATTCAAAATTGCCACCTAGTTAGACACCATTAATGTACAAAGCTTTACATTTTCTCTTGATATACTTCTCATATTCTGAAAGGAAAGGCTTTGACACAATATTAACATTTCTTTATAGTGATTAAGAATCTATGACTCCTAGATCCCATTCAGGTACTATTTTTATGTGTATAACTTTTCTTATAGTTAAACAGTGGGAAATGGCAACCTCTTTTCTTTCTGCTTTCATTGTAGTCCTTGCTGACATCACAGTGCAACTCAGAGAGGGGAAGCTGGATATGGTGGAATCCCAGCAAAAGGAGAGTGGGGAGTTGTTGTAGCCTGACAACAGCCAGTAGAGTTGGAGGCAGACTTGGACAGTGAGGAGGTTGGGGAGGAATATGGGCCAGTCCTGGAGTCTTAGGAAGGCTCTGACAAGTGCTCTGCATTGGAGGCAGAGATGGGGCCAGGGCTATCTGACAGTTATCAGCTGCCTGCGGAGTCATAGATCAGTGGGGCAGAAGAACAGCTGGAGCCTGTTCCAAGTGTGAACATGTGCAGAGCTGCCAGGAGAAGGGAAAGGTTAAGGAACAAAGGTCAAACTCGGGAGTAAAGGCTCAGGTGGATGGAAATGGCCCCTCCCATTGGGAATAAAGAGTAGCAAAAGGGGAGTGGTATTTGCAGCAGACAATTAGTTCAGTTCATTCAAGTGAAGATCTGTTCCTGACTTCTTACTAAGTAATTGCTGCAATGGTGTGGCATTTGGAAGATATTGGCCTGGCAACTCTCCAAGCCTGATAAAGGTCTGTAGTTGTGAAATCTCATGAAAGACTGCCAATACTTTGCTGGAGAGGAATTCACTTTCACCTAAATAAAAGGGTTTTAATGGGGCCAGAAGTCTGCTTCATGATCTTGGGAAGCCTAGGTCAGAACAGGAATAGAGGCACGCGAGCATGGTGTTGCTCCTGGGAGGAAATGTGATGGTGTATTTCTTATCTACTAAGTTCCCAAAGGAATGCAGCCAGTCTAGAAAGTTTCTTGTAATGTAATCAACAATAAAGAAACTGATTTGGCCTATTCATGAAGTTGTTCCAGTTTTAATGTCTACATGGGAATGTTTCATTTGAACACAGTGAGGTCTTTTCAAGACTCCCAGGGTTTATTTCCTGCTTAAGGAACTAAAGCCCATGTCACACTGCACCAACGGATGCAAAGAGGATGTAAAACGGACAAAAAAGCTTGCCATCTGTTGGTTAACGCGATGTACTCACTGCCTTCATTTTGCTTCCTCTCTATCCGTCCAGCATCCGTTTATTGACGTTTCATCCGCTCAGAAAGTTTTGGGCTGCCTAAAACTTTTGCGCGGAAAATGTATCCAATGCATCCGTTCTGCATCCTCTAGGCATACGGGGGACATCCGTTCTGCATCCATTATGCATCTGCTATATCCACTAGGTATCCGCTGTGCATCCGCACAACTAAAATCCGTTCCAGCGGTAAACAGACGCAGGGAGGAAGCAGAACGGACGCGCAGCATTAGTAGCACGGATGGAGAAAGGATGAAAGCGGATGCAGCTCATCCGCTCTGCATCCGCTCTGCATCTGCTCTGCATCCGCTCTGCATCCTCTACGCATCCGCTCTGCATCCTCTACGCATCCTCTACGCATCCGCTCTGCATCCGCTCTGCATCCTCTACGCATCCGCTCTGCATCCTCTACGCATCCTCTATGCATCCTCTATACATCCGCTCTGCATCCTTTATACATCCGCTCTGCATCCTCCCCATGTCCATTCCTTTCCGTGTTATCCGCTCTGCTTATGCAAATTTTTGCCCCTTTTGAGAGCGGATAACAACGGATGGAACATTTTGCTCATACGTTGTGTCCTTTTTGCATCCGTTGAGCAGTGTGACATGGGCTTAAGATTTCTAGTGGTGTCTTACCACCCTTCCACCATAGTTCAAACAAACTGGTTCAGAATCAAGAAATTGCTTTGAACAAATGTGATAGCCAAGACATGCCCACTTCTAAGTGACAAGATGTTAATAATGGCTGCTTGCCATTTCCCATAGTGGAGACACTTGGAGCAACTGAAAAAGCAATTTCTTTGCCTATAAATTGTTTTTCCTTTTTTTTTTTTTAGAGTAGCTGGATATAAGATTTCTCTCTTCTGTTGTGTGATTGATACTTTCAATGAAAAAAGTAGTTGACTGCTAGAGAAATCCTTTATTTTATGTAATGGAGGATGTCAGCATGTAAAGGCAACTTGTGAAACTAATTGAATAAGATTGGCATCTCCTACAGGAAATAGGGTGAATACAGGAAAATACATGTTCTTTGGCCTAAAAGAAAAAACAGAAAGAAAATGCAACCTTCTCATTCTTCATCTTTTGTTTGTTCATTAAAAAATGGTAGATAATCCAATAATATGGATAATACATACTTTGCTATTTGAAATGTGGAATGTTATAGAGATGGTTTAAGATCTGAGGAAATTAGTTAGTTTATACATCCCATTGACTTGCTACACCAAGAATTCTTTGCAACATCAAATTCTTTCTTTGGCAGGTTCTCTGAACCAATTTTTGTTGTACCTTTGCATCTATTGTTTAGTTTTCAACTGAATACAGTATCATTTCTTGTGATATCAGAATATATCAATATGGTTTAACTGTGAATACAAAACAATTTATTTTAATTCATTTGCTTGCAAGTAGCCCTCAACTTATGATCACAATTGCACCAAAAATTTCCATTGCTAAGCAAGACAGTTGTTAAATGAGTTTTGCTCCATTTTACAACTTTTCTTGCCACAGATGTTAAGTAGATCACTGCAGTTGTTAATTAGTATCATGGCTGTTAAGTGAATCTGGCTTCCCCATTGACTTTGCTTGCCAGAAGTTGCAAAAGATGATCACATGACCCCTAGGACACTGCAATGGTCATAAAGACAAGCAAGTTGTCAAGCATCCAAATTTTGATCACATCATCACACGGATGCTGGAATGGTCATAAGTGTGAAAAATGATCACCAGCAGTGGTGGGCTGCTGCTGGTTTGGACTGGTTCTAGTGAACCAGTAGTTCTCACAATCAGCTGGACCTGCTCACCCACCTCCGCCCTATCCTGTCCTATATTTCCATCTTTTTCAGCTCAGCTAATTCGTGCAGCATAGTGGATTTCTGCACCTCAGCTATTCTACTTACTGGGGCTGTCCTAGAAGGTAAACTGCAGAGGTTCAAATTGGTGTTTTTTTAATGCTGCACACGTGCAAAGTGTGCATGCATATGCAAAGCGCGCGTTGACAGAACCGATTGTTAAATTGGTTGCAGCCCACCACTGGTCAAAAGTCACTTTTTTCAGTGCCCTTGTAACTTTGAATGGTCACTATATGAATGGTTGTAAGTACTACTGGTCTTGAATTTACACAATCACCCCTTCTTCAAGCGATTCCGGGTGGCTAACTAGAGTGAAAAACATCACAATATGAAAAAGTTATGATGAGAAAGTGATTAAAAAGTTATATGGTTATTTATTGGGAATTAAGCTAGAGGAAGAACAAGTTAAAGAAACTATGATTGCATGGGGGAAGAATTTTGGATATGGAATTGATTTAGAACAATGGCAAAAATTGTGGTCTCAAAATTATAAAATGACAATGTCACTAGCATATAAAGAAAACTTGTATAAGATGTTTTACAGGTGGCACCTTCCCCCGACAAGAATAGCAAGAATGTTCAAGAATAAATCTGAAAAATGTTGGAAATGTCATCAGATACCTGGCTCATACTATCATATGTGGTGGACTTGTGAGAATGCTAGAAAATATTGGACTAAAATTCACATGTGGTTGGAAAAAATGACAAAGAAACACATAGACTTGAAGCCAGAGATCTTTTTATTGGGAATTTTACCTGATATATATAATAAAGATTTGAAATATTTGATTGTAAATGTATTAACGGCGGCTAGGATTGTATTTGCTAAAAACTGGAAGAATGAGAAAATACCATTGCAGGAAGAAATTATTAAGAAAATATTGGAATGTGCTGAGATGAGTAGATTGACATTTGAAATTAGAGAACAAGAAGATAAACAATTTTATGCAATTTGGGGTTTTTTTTATCAATGGTTAGATGATAAAATACAATAATAGAGCATTAATATTATATATATGAAGAGTTTTTAGGATTGATTTGTTATGATTATACGACAAATTATAGAATAAACTGTTTGAAGTATTGTTATCTCGCAAAGCATGAATGATTAAAAGTATAGTCAGAAAAAGATTTTTTTATTTTTATTTTTTTTTTAGTAATATTAGAATATGGATTGACAATATGAGTGGTTATGCAATATAATTGTAATTGACACTATAAAATGAATGCACAAAACTGATGAACCAACCGATACACCGGAAGTATATATGAGAGTAGATGTTTTTAATGTTTTGTATGTTTGTTTGTTTGTAGAAAATTAATAAAAACTTTAAAAAAAAAAAAAAGTTATGAAATGAAGCCATAAAAACACCCATGCAAGGGACACAAACAAGATACAATTAGCATGGCTCATATAATATCATGGCCCAGTGCCAGGAGGAGAACCAGTCTGGATTACCGCAAAAAAAATCAGCATGAGCAATTGCCATGTACAATTCTGGGGCTGGAAGTTGGTTTCAGACTTAGATGTGGAACTTGGAGAATAGAAAGGATCTAATTCCAGATTTGTGAGATGATAAATAATCACTGAGAGTATTGTCTGGAGATAGTGGAGAGTTCAGCAATCAAAATGACAGGTGCAACTGGCCCCTGCCAATGTATATGTGATGCACGAGGCACACATTAAAAAAACTGGAACTTTAGTTATATGTCCAGCATCTTGATATTTGGAAGCCTTGAAAATTCCCATTTCTCTCTCTCTAGACTCTGATTGTCACTCCCAGAAAACTTTCTATTAACTGAGACAGTTAAAGAATCAGCCCTTGCTTTGTTTGATATTCCACTCTATCTGCCATTCTGTGGCAAGAGGAACCACCTGGGAAGGGAACTGAGCCTGAGATGGCTAAACTGGCCAGGAAGAAATTCCTTTAGGAATCTACATTGGGACAGTGGGATTGGGTTTTTTTGGTAGCCAGGATAGTCTAAGCCAAGGGCCACCAAACTTGGCAATTTTAAGACTAGTGGATTTCAACTCCCAGAATTCCTCAGCCAGATATGCTTGCCAAATTTGGGGATCATGAGAGATAAACTGGATATAATAATGGATCTGACCAGCTATTCTTTCATTCAGTCTGAGAATTAGCTGCCTCTAAAACCAAATATGATGATCAGGTTTGGGGGCAACATGCCCATTTCATACCTTAACCTGTCCCCGATACACCAAATTCTCCCACAAATAAAAATTTCAGCTGCACACCTCCACACCATGACACAGTCAGAAAAATAGCCTTCTCCTTGATAATAACCTTATCTTTGGTAAACATTACAATCCATTGTCCAAAAGGTGTTTTTTCAAGACGCAACTGGACTTTCTGGTTTTTCTTTGAAGACATTTCGCTTCCATCTAAGAAGCTTCTTCAGCTTCTTAGGTGAGAAGCAAAACATCTTCAAAGAGCTGAAGAAGCTTCTTGGATGAGAAGCAAAATGTCTTCAAAAAAAACCCAGAAAGTCCAGTCTCTTGAAAAAGCATCTTTGGGACAACCATGACCTGGATGACTCAGAATCTCCATAAACATTACAATCCATTCTAACAAAGAAGCACATTGCTCATTCAGTGGGCAAGACTATTTCCATCTAATGATATTTCTCTTCTATATTTATTTTTATGCATGTGGGCTGACTGTAGTATTGATCAGAATAGTCTGGGATACATATTTAACTTTATCTAGGTTGAAATTCTGAAAAATGAGGACCTATAGCCTATTGTCATAAATTTGTTAGTCATACATTTATACTTGACATTCCTGTGGCCTGAATAATCAGATTAGATTTCCGCTGTCTATCTCTGAATCAGCCAGTAGGTCTGACAATTGTATTTTTATGCCTTGTTTAATATAAAGCAAGAAACCGGTCATTGAATATTCTACAAATGTAACCAAAAATAACTGTAGAAGTAAACAAAACGCAGCATCAGCAACTGTTCAGCCAATCTGACTCAACAAATTAGTCAAGAAGAGCAGAACGATTAATGGAAGGTCAATGTATAATGGAATGAGAACCCTGAAGGAAATGACTCAAATCAGGTATTTGTGCAACAGCAGAAAAAGTGGGGATGACAATAAATAAAGGAATGTGTGGAGACATTAAGAAAGAGTAAAAGTCAAGTATGTACGAAGAGGAATAAATCAAGTGGTAAGAGGCATGACAATAGAAAAATCTCAGAAGTAGGGAAAGGAATATGGAAGCAAAAATACAGTTATCCCCAAGAAGTGATGTTGCTTTAACAAGCGCTTCTGGAATTCAAATGACACATGTATTTCATTGCAGAATGTTAACTTAGAATCTGAGTCTGCTGTTTGCCAGTGCAGCAAGAATAAGTTTTCCTTTATTTTACCAGAGGCGTTTTATCTCTGACACAACAAATTTTGGAGTTCTGCTCAGAGCTAATTCCTTAATTGTACCAACATGTTTTTAGTAGAGGAACTAACATTAGAATTCCAAGGAGCATGTTGACTCACATGGTTAGAATGCTGGATTGACAAGTAGCAAGCCCATGTTCAAGACCCAAGTGGGATGAGGTGAGCTCCTATTCTTCACTCCAGCTCCAACTGGGGACATGAAAGGAGCCCCCAGTTGAACATCCCCCAGGCAACTGTGATGTCATTGGCTAATCCTTTCAACCCAAAAGTGCCTCATTGCTTCTGAACATGAGTGCGATGCGATTAGAATCCCAGTGTTATGCATTCCTAAGGAATGATGCTCAGTTTCTTCCTCCTCATTCCATTCCAGAAAACTGGAATGGATGGTTGAAAAGGGAAGAAAATAAAATATCTTGAAATTAGCCTTGCAAATAGTTTTGACACAGATTCCTGATATTTGTTTGACAGACCAGAATAGAATGCATGGGGTAGCAAGTACATTCATGAAATAAGCCTACTTATGCCCAAGTCAGACTTGGATCTCCAGATTGTTATAGAAGTTGGATGTTATTTCAAAGAGCTTGAATGCAGTAGTTGATCTTATTGAAATTGAAATATACAGCTCAACACAGCTTTACTTAAAATGGAAAGTATCATTTTATTTAAGTATAGCTTACCCTAATACATTTACATAATATAATATTATTCTTCATAGAGAGGCTTGCTTTGAAATAAATATAGCACAGAACACATTCTAAAAAAAGTGGAGGTGATATTCTGTAGTTGTAATATGAACTTGAAAATGTTAACTCATCAGATGAGTGACAAGTTAATGGACAAATAAATGGGATGAAGAATGGTCAAGGTTAGAAAGAAAATAGGATGACCCAACAGGTCATTGGTTGTCTAGACTACCTTATCTTTTTCTCAACAGTACATATGAAAATCATTGAAAACTAAATTCTGCAGTCATTTGGTCTTTTGATTTTATTTTATATTCTCCATGTTCTAACAACTCTCTATAAGTTAATAATTTTCCCTTACCTAATGTTTCTTTCCTGTAAAATTCTTCTTGAATACGCAGGCATTTTTGGGCAGAATCTGGATTTATCTGTTCCTTGCTTTCAATATGACACTTCTATTGTAATGATTCCTGAGGATTTTAAATTCTACATTAACCTTAACTTTATGGTACAATAGCTGTCAATAGGAAACAAAAACATCATTCTTGGCAAACATTTGTTTTATTACAGACATTTTCCCCATCAGTGACAATTATAATTTTTCCTATTTTAACACATCCTTCTTGATTTCATTCCATGTCTTAACATTATGATTCATATTAGACATAGTGATAGCCAAATAACTGTACTTTTTTCTCAATCTTAGAATTAATTTTTCCATCAATTCTGATTGTTTTCCCATTTTCATATTCTATATTAATATTTTGTCTTTTATTTATTAATTTTAAAACCAGCAAACACTCCAAACACTTTTTTTTACCATTAATATTACAGAAAATCACCAGAACATCAGCAAACATTCATAATTTATGTTTCTCTTTTAATCTTAATTCCAACAATTCTCTAATACCTTTTATCTCGGATCAATATTTTGAAAGCTAAAATAAATAGCAATGGTACCAACAGGTGTCCTTTTCCAGTTTCTATATCTCACAGGGGTTTGTTAATTCTGCATTCACAATTATACATGCATTTTGTGAGACATAAATCAATTTTACTCATTTGATAATATTCCTGCTAAAGTCTATATCTTCCAAAAAAAGTTGTTTGAATTTTCTGCATAAAAAGTCAATGCTAGTTGTTTTTCATTATGTTGTTCTAAATATTCCAAATATTAATATAACTGATTTTCCTAATATTGTCCCTCGCTATCTTACTCTTCATGAGTAAAATCCTATAAAATATCTCCATTCTCTGAACTAAAATCATTGTGAGTAACTTATAATCACTATTCAGTAATGATATTGGATGATCATTTTTGGTGAAATTAAGTCTTCTTTAGATATAATGCTATATTAACCTTCAACCAAATATCTGGGATTATTCTAGTATGTTAATAGAATCCATCATGTTTTACAATGGTTGTAATTATTGATCTTCAAAATATTTATAAGAGTCTGGTAACCCATCTTGTCCAGTTACTTTCACTATTTTGACCTTTTTTATAATTTCACACCTTTTTTATTGCATGGAAAAGGCAATAAAATGAATGAAAAATTAAGGAGAAATTACAGGAAAACAAAAACAGGATGGGTTAGCAGCTTGGTCCCGGGCAGCTTGGAGTTGACATCTATTGAAATAATTTTTCCAAATAAATTTAAAATGTGTGTTCAGTTTTTCACTTTTGGAATACGTATAACAGAACTCTCCTCTTATGCTTCAGGTTTCTTTACATTAGGGAATCTCAACCCAGAACTGGAATTAGCCGGGAAGCGGGGAAAGAAAAAAAAAAGTAAACTTAGAAGTCCATTTTAAAAGGAAAACAAAAAACCCTTTTCTAGTATATTGGATATGCTTTCGATTTTTAGACTGTGCATTCTACCTCAAGAACTCCATTAACTCATTCATTAGTGTTATCTGATTCACTGCAGAATCTTCTGATCTGAATGTGGATCAGCAGCTGGAGAAGGAAATCAGCTCAAACTAATGGATGTGTTAATAACATTAATGTTTGTAGCACTGGGCCTGAATAAAAGGGAGGCACAAAAATATCTGCAATAGATATCCTTCTGACAAAGAAATAGGCCAGTGAGTGAATGATCCAAAGGTGATATTCAGCAGGTTCTGACCAGTTCTGGAGAACCAGTAGTGGAAATTTTGAATAGTTTGGAGAACTGGCAAATACCACCTCTGACTAGAGATTTTACAGTATCCTTCCCCTGGCACACCCACCAAGCCATGCCCACAGAACCAGTAGTAAAAATAAATAAATCCCACTACTGGACTGATCGCCTAAACTTAAAACTTATCTGCTTCAGAACACTGAAAGTTGGTATTTATAAATGAGTTAGAATGAGTTATATGTTAGATGTTAGAAATTCTGACAATACAAAGAGGCACTTCATGAATTATTAAGCACCATGGATTGTCCGCCACTAAACAGAACAAAGCTGATGTTTTGCAAAATTGAAACAAACTTAAATCTCTGACCCCACCTATTTTGTCTTCATCAATAAATCTCTGAGAGCAAAAACAAGGAATGTCTATTTTTTACAGTCCCATGATCATATAGAAGCTTCAGTTCTAATCTGGGAATCTTTGTGCATATTTAATGGGAATCGAGTTTAACTAGAACTAAATAAATTAATACAGCCATATTTATGGGATAGAAGTTATTAGAGCAGACAAATCCCTGTCTTAATTTTTTTTTCCAGAGGTAAAAATAGATCAACTCTTAGGATATTGAATTTAATAGATGGAAGAGTAAAGTATACAATAAGCCAAAACACATAGTTGTAACAAAACACATAATTGCCACGATAGTGCAGTGGTTAGAGTGCAGTACTGTAGGCTACTTCTGCTGACTGCCAACTGCCTGCAATTTGCCAGTTTAAATCTCACCATCAAGGTTGACTCAGCCTTCCATTTTTCTGAAATGGGTAAAATGAGGGCCCAGATTGTTTGGGGCAGTATGCTGACTCCATAAAACACTTATACAGTAGGCAGAAGGTTCAGTTGGCAACTCTGCTTCTCCATCAAAAAAATTGCTCACCATGTCATGAGTCTATCTTCTCATTATGATCCAATGTCTACCAATCACCATCTTCATTTAATGACCCCATAATTCTTTGCAGGATGGAGTCTGGGCAACTGAATGGATCTAGCAGAGTGCTTTAATGGCCAGATGCCCTTCCTGTTGCCAATGCGGAATTTTGTTCAGCAGATATATTCTCAGTGTGCCCAGAGAGAGAAATATCTGCCTCTATCTAGGATCGAACTCACAGACTCCTGATTGTGAGACAAGAGCTCCACTGCTAGGCCACTGCACTACTCCTATCCAATGTCTACCAATGCAGATGAGCTTTCCTAGAGATAACTGCTCTACTTCTACAGATCATCAGGCCAGATATTGGCTAACAAGACTATTGTGGCATAAATGATGTCATATTCTTAGGGTTTTGATTTTGTGTATGGCAATCTACTACTGAGTCTATTGTTCAAATTCTAATCAGTGTGACACCAATATTCCTATGGAACATCTTGAAACAATTTGAGATATGTATTTGTGTGTTTTTGCAGTGCTTGGGAGGATGCAACATTGCATTTAAGAAGAGGAAACATCCAGGTTGTGACCTCAACCTTCTTGCCCATTTCCTTCTTCATTATTTGTATGGGATGATGTTTATTTTGCCTCCTTTGATTCTGCAGTTAGTTTTTCAGACACAATTTAAGATATTGGAACTGACCTTTAAAAACCTAAATGACCCTGAATATCTCAGGGCCAACATCTTCTGTTATGACCTTTGGCTGCTCAAATCTGCAGAAGAGGCACTTTTGAAGAGCCCCCACCCCCCACCCCCCACCCGTCAAATAGCTGTCTTTTCAATATCTTGGAAAGGATTTTCATCTTCTTCTGCATTTCTCCCAGGCTGTGGAATACACTCCCTGGGGAGCTGCATCTGGCTCCTATTATTGGCATTTAAAACATTGTTCCTTTGCTGTTCTTGTTAAGAGCATCCCAGCATCATTATCTCTTCCCACAGCTCAGTAACAAAACTTTGGCTGTGAGGATATCAAATCAAACCAAATAATGTACTCTGTTTTATCAGCACAAAGTTCTAATAAAATATTATTTCTTCAGCGCATTCTGAGCCTCTGGCAGTTTAAAGACACTCTTTTTCCATCTAGTACTTTATCCAATTGCTGATCCGATGTTTCATGTCTAGAATTCATCTCTTGTTATTTTGTCACTGAATCAGCCAGCAGCATATTGCTTTACAAAAAAACAAGAGGCTGGGTTAAAACTTGACAGAAGGAAGCCATGGAGAACAAGCAAGGAAATCATGCAAGGCTAACTAGTAGATCTGTACAATGGGTTTGAGGGATGTTCTACCCAGTGGTAGGATTCAAATATTGTTGCCACCGGTTCGGTGGGCGTGGCTTGGTGAACGCACTTTGCACATGTACACACACTTTGCGTTCACGTGTGTGCCAAATGTGCACTTTGCACAGGCGCAGAGGCATTTGTGCAGGCGCAGAGGCATTCTAACTCACCTCCTGCAAGCCTGCATGATCTCGGTTTCTTCAGCAGCTGCCACCCAGCACTATTCTGTGTCATGCAAAGCAGCTGCACTTCAAATTCAGCAGATAAAGGTGAGTATGGGAGCCCAGGTGGGCAGGTGGGCCCAACAGCAGAGCCATTAGAGCAGTGGAGAGAACTGGTTTGGTCTCCACTGCTCATCACTCATACCAGCTCTCCAGAATCGGCCAGAATTGATCAAATACCACCACTGATTCTACCTCAGGGGTGTCAAATTCAAGGCTCATTAGCTGGATCCAGCCCATGGGGTGCTTAGATCTGGCCCATAGATCCACCCTGGAAATAGCAAAGGAACGGCTCATGGTACCTCTGCCAGTGAGGGGCCCTCCTGAGCTCTATTTTCACTGGCAGAAGGTTGCAGGAGGCTATCGCAGCCGGAAACAGAGCTCAGGAGCCTGTTTTTGCTGCCAGGGCACTCAGGCTGCCATAGGTGTCCCCAACACAAGTGACGTTGAGCTGGCCTTGTCAAGCCTGGCCACACCCATTCCACACACACCTCAGATCAAACACAATCCTGATGCGGCCCTTAATGAAATTGAGTTTGACACCCCTGTTCTACCCACTTCTCCTGAGCCTCTTTCAGTCGTCTCCACCAGTGCTCATAATGTGGGAGACAGAAGGCTTCTTTTCTAGCTGTGGTCAAAGTCACTCAGTCTGGGTGCCTCAGGGTAATGGCTGGGGTGTGCTTCAAAATTGCCTAACCTGATCTCTCTTGGCATACAATGAAGATCATTTTTATCATACCACTTTTATGCAGAAGTGAAGGTTTATCTCCTGCAAAGAAATATGGATCGCTTCTTTTAATTGGGAGGGCTCACAATTTTAATTGACCAAGAGGGACAAGAGTCAAATGACCAGGCCATGACTTTATTTCTCCATGGCTTTTCTCTACATCCTTGAAACTCCACATTCTTGAAATCTACAAGAATCTGAAAGAACAGAAAGCAAGTTGCTAAAGTTAAATCCCAGTCACCTGGCTGCATCTGATTCCCTTTGTCTACCAAGAATGATGCCACTTGCTCACAATGAACTTCTGATTGTTCTGACTTTCCCCTCCAACATCTTGATGGAGATATTGCACAAGGCAGAAAAACAATGCCATCTTGCACTGTGTCAGAGATCTCCAAACTTGGCTGGAGAATTCTGGGAGTTGAAGTCCACAAATCTTAAAGTTGCTAAGTTTGGAGACCTCTGCTCTATGCAGATTCAGTGAAGGCGAAGAAACCAACTTGTTTTACTGCCTTGGCTGCAACATTGTAGGCCTTTAAATAGCTCTGATTCTTTGTTCAGTCTTTTTGTTTTTCTTCCAAGTTGTGTATTCACTTATGCCCCCAATTAAAAGCCTATCCTTTTATCTTTTAGAGCCCAGAGGGTTGATTTGTCTGTGATAGGGAAAGAAGAACTTAGGAGAGATAGTATTAATTAGCCAGGCTACCTCCATATTTCAGACAGCATCCAGAACATTGACATTACCACTAACAGATGTGAAAAATTCATCAAGTGCATTCAGGACAAATCTGGACACATCAGACACATAATTAAATGGGGCCACTTTAATCGGTCCTAAATTCTAAAACATTAAAGAATTACTTGTCAATAACAGTGTAGTCACACATTGTTCCTCCACCTTCAGATCACCAGTTCACCCCAGATAGAAATGCATACCATACTTAGATGCAGGAAATTGGATCTTAATTTTAACAAGCCCCTGGTAGTTATGGAGGGCCCAATATTTTGACTAATTCATGACTGGACAATCTTAGTGTGGACATTGAAATTCCCAGGAAAAGGAATCTGAAGTAATCCAACATCATGCCCAAGATCACTTTGGCTAGTTTAGAAAGACAGACTGTTCGCACTAATCATCCACCCACCCATATCCACTTAAAAACTAACAACAGACAGATGGAACAGCAGGTCAGTAAGAAGAGATTGCTATCCTGGAGCCCACAGCACAGCCTAACCCTGCTATCAGGATACAGAAAAGAAGATACGATTGTATCTACCTACTTCTACTTTTATGTGCTCCACATCGGTTTCTCCTTGATGCTGCCTGACCCTGGCTATAAACGTTTCTAAATCAGAACTTTCCTCATGCCTCTTCCCAATGTATGTCTTTGTTTTCATCTGCCAAGCTTCCTGCTACAGAATTTGTTCAGTAGGCTACCTTCCCTCACTCCTTGTTCTAACTTCCCATTGGACAGTTTTGTTGTTACCTGCTAATAGTTCTGTCTCTGCACTGCTTTTTTTCTTTCCTGTGCTTTCTGTCTTAGCCTAAATCCCAGTCCCTTAGGAATACCTCCTTTATGGGACATCCTGGCAACTGCACTGGAAAAGAGAGTTTGTTCAGGCATCTCAAAAAATTGTGTATTTGCTGTCTGAAATGCCACCAAATCCTCTCCCTTTTCTTATGAAACCTTCCATGATTCCTGGTCTGTCATAAGAGCCCTGTCACTGATCAACAAATAACTGAACGGTTTCATTATTTAAGACGATATGAAGATTAAGTGAGTAACCAAGTTCCCTCAATTTTTGGATTATCATCTTTATAGCCATTACTTACAATTCTGTATGTACTTATCTAATGCATATATTGTTCAAATACTGTATGGGTATATTTCTAGTACACTTCTATACCTTCTTCTTCTTGTTGTGCCACACCCAGTATCAGACGTTGGTGATCATGTTGGTGATCCTATTTTTATCAACAGCCACATGAAAAAGTGCTGCTGAGTTTTGTCCAAAATCCTTAGATTTTGAAGCCATTAAGTTCTTCTTCTGCCTGGACCTCATTTGCCTTCAATCTTTCCCTGGAAGATTAAGTGAAGTATGCTGTATTTTTTCAGGTGTCACATCACATGTCTGAAATATTCTAACTTTCACTTTTTTATGGTTTTGATGATTTCCCTTGGCTTTCCTAGGTTTTCCCACTTCTACATCTTTGTTTTTTTAAAAAAATATTTACTGTTAAAATAATATATCCATACCTTTTCTTCTTTTTTCCTTTTGCCACAATATTGATCATCTGCTTGTTGATTTCTAGACCCTTTTGAAACAGCCAAGGAACCTTGAAAAGAAGTTGCACGCTTTTGTTGGAATGCAAGCATAGGAAGTCCTCAACACTTGTTTAATGATGACTCGAACTTACAATGGCCTTGGAGAAAGTGACTTGTAACTTGCTCTCAAAGTTACGACTCTCTCTCTCTCTCTCTCTCTCTCTCTCACACACACACACACACACACACACACACACACATACACACCAAGGTCACATGATTGCAATTCAGCTACTTGACACCTGGCACACATTTGTGATAGCTGCAGCATTTTACAGTCACGTAATTACAATTTGCTACGTTTCCAGCTGACAAAATAAGTCAGTTGAGGAAACCAGATTCACTTAGTAGCCATGTGATTCACTTAATGACCATATGATTTGCTTAACAACTATGGTAAAAAGAGCCAGTCCCACCTTCATGGATCTGTACATGAACCAGAATGCTACCATATGTAAGACTCAGTTCCTGCAATGAACTATTCTTCCATTCTTTCATTCAAGCAATCTTTTGCTACAACTCCCTTTCAGATATTGTAAGAAGGTTGTGGTAATAGTAGAATACAGGGCTGTTGTGCAAAGTCCATCTCATAGTATCACGTCCACAGCCAACGTGATTAAGTCATGTGGTTAGCTACTGTCTTGCAACTCAAATCCATTGTAATTAGGATAATATTGGAGGAAGGAGTCTTTTCCCTAACTGGGATATCCCATTGTAGCCATCCTTCCTGTTTCCCTGATTTTTTGTGTTAGCCTTCCAGAAGTAAACCACAGAGAACTAGAGGGGAAGAAGACCATTCCCTAGTTGCAGTTGCAGGCTCCTCAGTCATTAGATTTGCATAAATGCTCTACTTGTGAGAAGGAGAAGTGAAGTTGCCTGAGCATGTCTCTCCTCTTTTATCTCCATCTTGGAAAACTTTCTCCTATGAAATTTCTGTGAAACTCCCTCTGAAAGTTGTTCTGTATGCATAAATGACAAGGAAGTGGTGGCAACATCTCTGAAAACTGTGCACAGGAAAAGAATCAAGAGAGAATAAAGGGTGGCTTTTTAATTGTGTGCATGTGTGTGTTTGTGTTTGTAGAATGGAATGGAATATATATATAAAGAAATTTCCATTCTCCTTTTGTTAAAATGAGATAGCAAAACATAGTAGGGTTTGGTTCTTGTTTACATAATCTTTCTTAGAAAGCAGCTGGAAAACAGGGAAAACATGAGATGAAACAAGTATTCCCATACATGAAGCATGTGTCATTTGATCCTTAAATTCTCTTTCTCCCCTTCCTCCAAGCAAATCTGACCTTGTTAAGAAAGGGGAGAATGTGATTCATTAATTTCGCATCACAAACTATTTGTAAATAGATTTTATAAATCATTGGATCGTACTTCTCAATGACATATTTTTCTTTTCTAACCTGAGTTTCATTTTCCTGTTCATATAGTATACTAAGCTCCCAAACAATTTGAATTAAAATTTGTATCTGTTAGAAAAAAAATATCGGCCTCTTTTGCATGTTAAAAAACCTATTTCTGTATCTAGTGTGCATTTTCAGATGTGTTATCTGAAGTTCTGATCTCTCCCCTTGTGTTCTCAACATCTAGCAGCTTTTTCTGTATTGTTGTGGAGGAAAATTTATTAGATCTCCTGCCTGAAAATGTGTTGCAAACCCTAGCCTGACAATCTTCCTCTCCCAGAATTTCTGCATAATGTACTTAACTTACTCATTACCGTTGCCTGGATCAAATGCAGTTTTTTCATCCTTGCATCCTGCGTTAGTTCAAGTATTTTGTATTTTGAATTGGTTAGACATTGGGTTTTATTTTGACTGCATGGAATAAACCTACAGAGACCTAAGAAGTTTGATCTTGCTTTCATAACAAACAGCTTGGTAATCTATATATTGTTTCCTTTAACTATCTAGGGAATACATGTTTCTAAAAACCAGAAGAAAAACAGCCATTAACATTTGAGAATTCAGGTAGTTTTTCACTTACAACCATTCATTCAGCAAGCAAAGTTATAGTGAACTATAGTGGTCCCCAACCTTTTTTGTACCAGGGACCAGTTTCACGCAGAAACACTTTTTCAAGGACCAGAAAAATCAATTCTTCCCCAATAGTAAAGGGCTTCTTTACTATTTCTTTACTAAAAACATATTTTATATATATTTTAATCACGATTATTCATTCTTTGCGGCCCAGTACAAAATGATCCACAGACTGGTATCGGTCCGGGGCCCAGTGGTTGGGGACCCCTGAAGTAAGGGACTTATGACCCACGGCCAATGTTACAGCCACAGCAGCAGTTAAAGGGTTAAGATTTGGGCACTTGGCAGCCCATATTCATTTAGGACTGCAGAGTCATTTCAACTCTCTCTACCTACCTACATCCTCCAATCCATTCCCCTTTGGCCCTATGCTGCCCCAATTAAGTTCAATATCTTCTTGCTCCCACTGCTGAAGAGATGTGCCTGGCCTGGCAGCTAGGCTGGGCTGAGACTGGGCTTTCCTGCTGCAACAGCCATCCCTCTCTCCACCAAAAAAAGCAAATGGCCTTTTTGGCACTGCAGTTCTGGAGTTGTTTTTTGGAGGCTGCAGGGAGGGGGGAATGCTGGGCCAAGTCCAGCTGCTGGGCTCCGCATGCCTCATTCAAAGCAGTAGCAAGAAGACTGCAAAGGTCAGCTCAGCTGGGGTGGCAGAGCACAGAATGGCAGTGTCTCAGCAGGCAGGATGGCAAGGGTGACTCGGCTGGGATTGGGCTGGGGTGGCTGTGGCTGTGGCTTCCTGGGGTTAGGGTTAGGGTATGGTGAAGCAGCCTCAAAGTCATGCTGTTCCAGCTCTTCTTGTTGCCCTCCAAGGCAGGGTGCAGAGTGACCAAAAGAGCTAACATGGGGAAGAGAAAGGTGGATATGGCAAGTTGGAGGCAGCCCCTTACCTTAATGAGGATCAGGCTCGGAAGGAACAAGCTCCTAATGCTTTGGATTGGTGAATTTGCATGCTTAATAACCCATGATTCTCAGTTAATAGCAACAACAGAGTTTGCTGGGATTGCTGTTGCTAAGTGATGCAGTCATATGACATCACACTATACAACCATATTGTTTAGTGATGGAATCCGGTAGCAGACATTTTGAGTAGTTCGGAGAACCAGCAAATCCCATCTCTGACTGGAGATGTTACAGTATCCTTCCTCTGCCACATCCACCAAGCCATGCCCATAGAGCCAGTAGCAAAAAAAATTGAACCCTACTTCTGATCTGTAGGAATTTAAACCTGAACACAGCTAGACTTTAGATATCTGATCCAGGAACTACCATCCTAACCCACAAAAAACCTATAAGGCTCACTCTAACAGTCGCAATGCCAGCAATATATTGCTCCATTGTAAAAGTGAAAAATCATTAAGAAGCCCCATACCAATCATCGATAGCATATCCTAGCCCATTCCCACCCCATAAGTGTGTTTTAGAAGCTTGGACATATTCATTTCGTAGTTTCTTTCTGATCTTGTGAAATAAATACCACAATTCCACAATTCTTCACAAAAATTTTGCAAATATACTATCAGGGTGTGTGTGTTTTTTTTAACTTAGATATTTCATGTGTTTTTTTATCACTGCTCAAATATTAGAATTTACTAGTTTCAACTGCGTATATATTTTATGTGATTCAATTCAGATTTTCAAAGGAAAAAATTATTGTGAGTTGGTGCTGCTGCATTTTTGTCAACATATATCATGCTCCAGTAAGATCCATTAAATTCTGAAAATGATTTCCAATAAGGAGCACAATAGCCATTAGCCTAAACTAACCAGAAATGTTATCTGTACTCTAATGCTTTTTATTTCTGCATGTATAATATAAATGAATAAGCATTAAGAGGTATTAAAATTCTTCGTAGCTCAATCCTGCAAGCTGGATCTTAGGGCACATTAACCACAATGTGGGGTAAGAACATCAATAGCTCTGTTTGGACAAAACTTTTCTTCTCAAGATTTCTTAAGTATGCTTCAGAACAACCAACTCTCTTCATACTCTACATAAATAAGACCAACTTTCTTCATACACTACATCAATGACCTCTGTGATCATATTAAGAGCAACTGCATTTTCTTCGCTGATGATGTAAAGTTGTTCAATACCACAGGCAATACTGCTACCCTTCAAAAAGATTTGACTATGTATCAGAATAGTCAAACAAATGGCAACTTCAAATCTCAACAAATAAACGCTCTGTCTTATATATTGGCACAAAAAAATAAATAAATAAATAAAATACAAGCTGAATAGTCAAGACTTTGTTGATGATCCAAGCTCTGTAAAGGACCTTAGAATACTCATCTCTAATGATCTAAGTGCTAGATCCCACTGTAACTACATAGCCAAAAAGGCATTAAGAGTTGTTAACCTAATCCTACGTAGCTTTTTCTCTGGTAACTACTACTAACTAGAGCATACAAAACATTTGCTAGACCAATACTCGAATACAGCTCATCAGTCTGGAACCCACATTACGTATCTGATATTAGCACAGTTGAGAAAGTCCAGAAATATTTTACAAGAAGAGTTCTCCACTACTCTACTCATTGTAGAATACCTTATGCCACCAGACTTGAAATTCTGGACCTAGAAAACTTTGAATTACGTCATCTTCGGTCTGATCTAAGTATGGTTTATAAAATCATACATTGCAATGACTTACCTGTCAATGAATACTTCAGCTTCAACCATAACAACACAAGAGCACACAATAGATACAAACTCAAGGTTAACTGCGCCAAACTTGATTGCAGGAAATACGACTTCAGCAACAGAGTGGTCAATGTCTGGAAGACTCTACCTGACTCTGTGGTTTCTTCCCCAAACCCCCAAAACTTTAACCTCAGACTGTCGACTATTGACCTCACCCCTTTCCTAAGAAGTCTGTAGGGTGCGTGCATAAGCGCACCAACGTGCCTACTGTCCCTGTCCTATTGTTCCTTTTTATTTCTCTTATATGTATCCATTTCATGTATTCATAATTATGTATATACTTATACCTATTATCTTGTAAGCGATTGACAAATCAAAATAAATAAATTAAATAAAAATAAATTAAAAAATAAATGCTTCTCTGCTGGCAAACCAGTGGTGGGGTTCAAAATATTTTACTACCGGTTCTGTGGGTGTGCCCATGTAACTAGGTGGGAGTGGCTTTTTTTTTGCTTTTTTGCAGCTCCCACCCATTTTTGGGAGCTTCCTAGCCTCAGAGGAGCTTGGGGGGGGGGGGGGGCATTTTTGGTCTCCTAAAGCTTCTCCAAGGCTCAGGAAGAAAAAAAAAAACAGAACTAGGAGGGGCACGCAGCCCCACTCCAAACTCCGTTTTGGGAGTTTCCTAGCCTCAGAAGAGGCTGGGGGGGTGTTTTTGCTCCCCTAAGGCTCCTCTGGGGCTCTGGAAGGTAAAAAATGGAGGGAGGAGCTCAGCTCCCCTCTGGGCCTCAGCAAGGAGAATCCTGGCACAGCTGATCTATGTATAGCTGATTGTCTGGAGGGGGAAAAAATACCTTAGGCTGATTGCCGGGTGGGGGGTAAGTGAGCATTGGGCGGGAGGGTGACCGGGTCAGGGGCATGGCCAGCCAGAACTTACTACCGGTTTGGCGACCCATGCCAAATTCTTACTACTGGTCTGCTGGATCTGGTGAGAACCAGCGAAATACCACCACTGTAGCAAACCTGTTCTTGTCACCCTTGGATACCAAATAGTCCAAGCCAAAAAGTAGAAACTATTAGTTTCTGGAAACTAGCAACATCCTCTCTGTATTGCAGCTCAGCCCTTTATTTCTCAGCTGAGAGTATTTGAAGTCTCATAACACTGAGACAAAAGCAAAGAAAATTCTGTACCAGGGACCTCATGGCACCAGCGTAATATTTTATACATGTTTTCATTGGTTTTGGTTATTTAAACTGAAAGTTGCCTTGGCATTTTATATGGCATTGTATACACACAAATACATAAGAATAAATATTAAAAACTTATTTCTTAATAAAATCATTCTCAGTATCTTCTTATAAAATCCCTATAGCTCTCATTAACTTTTTGTTATTTCCAAAGTCATCTAAATATGTGAGGGTTTTTTTTTAAAAAAAATCTGGAGTTAGGACGTTGTACTGAAATAATAAATAATAATTGCTAAGTGCTATTCTGGTCTATTTGGAGTTCATACGAACCTCCTATGGATTTCTGAATTAGATTCCCTTTCCTCTGTGAGAGTTGCCATGGTGCCCTGCTTTCTCTCTGTGTTTTTGTGGCCAGGTACAAAAAAAGTATATTTGGTCAGCATAAGATCTCACAGTTGTTTTATTAGATATCCTCCTTAAAAAAATACAATGTCAAGTCAGATCTCACAGCCCATACAGCTACATCCCAAATAATCCCATTTTCTTCCCAGGACAGGAAAATAATAGCAGAAATGTTGACCTTTAATATATCAACCTATCCCTGATGGATTTAAATAGCCTATGATATATTTCAGAAGGAATTTTTCTTCAGAAAACATGGAAGGGAGGCAGTGGTGGGATTCTAAGTTGTTTACTACTGGTTCTGTGGGTGTGGCTTGGTGGGCATGATAGGGGGAAGGAGACTGTAAAATCTCCAGTCAGAGGTGGTATTTGCTGGTTCTCCAAACTCCTCAAAATTTCCACTACAGGTTCTCCAGAACTGGTCAGAACCTGCTGAATACCACCTCTGAAGGGAGGGCAGTAAGGCCTGGATAGTAGAAATTAGCACACTTGAATTAAGGGGTCCTTGGTGTTCCCTGAGCTTGGCTGTTTTCTTGCAGACATTTCATTACCCAACTAGGTAACATTAACAGCACTAATAAGGAATGGGGACTGATGAAGTTATCTAATTTGGGTAATGTAACATCTACAAGAAAACGATCAAGCTCAGAGAGCACCAAGGTCCTCTTATTTCAATCCCAAGCTACAAATATTCTTCTTTATTGATACACTTGGATATAAATGTTCCAGTAGTCTTAAATATTTTATTTCTGTACACGCATAGCTCTCCTTGTTCTGGGGTCAAAGTGCTTCTAGGTAAGTACCATGGTATTCTGTATTGCAGCAATGTATTTACTGGGAGCAACTGAGGATTTACAAAATTATTGTCAGTTTTTTCAGGAAGAGTTTCCAAAATTTCATTTGGCCAAAAGAGTGGTTGAGAAATGAAAAACCGTGATTGATGTTTGAGAGTCTCCAGGCTTGCAAGTGGGATCTCATTGGATAAAGGGTTACATTAAGTTGCATCTGAAGTTCTACCAAAGCTTTTTGGGAAGAAGAAAGCTGTGCATCATAAATTTCTGTATTTTTCAGAAATGTAAAATCCAGCTGTTAAAATCCTTTTTGATCCTAGTCCTCTGACTACATTATGGAGTAAATTTTTCTCCAGGTCCTGCTGTTTCACGCATCTAATCCTCTGTAGAAAAAGTGCCAAAGCTTGCTCTTCTCTTTGGCCAAATGCTGCAGTTGATCATCATTCAGTTTAGCTGTAAGTGCCAGCATTGTTCCGCTGGATATAAGCAGCTATTTCATTCTTTAGAAAGACTTCCATTAAGGTTCGGATTTAATTTTGATAAAGACGCATAAGAAAAATAGGCGAGAGAGGTAATTGCTTCTTACATGGAAATTGGAATTCAAGAAGTATGAGAGTGAAGAAGAGTTGTCTTTTTAGCTTTCTCAGCAGGCGAGTTGGAACAAGGATTCTCTGTTCTTTTCAGTAAACTATTTTCTTTGCAAACTAGAAATCTATAAGGAAAAGAGGCAGAACTGTGAAAAATACAAACTAACAGCATCTGTTATCCCCTTTAACAGCATGATAAAGAATATCCAAAAATCTTGGCAAAGAAAAAGCAGTTCTTTTCTTCATACAAACATTGCATCCTTAACCCAATTTGCAAAATAGATTTGTTGGGGGGGGGGGGGCACCATTAGCTGATAATTTGACTGGAATGCAGCAAAGTATATGTAGTATAAATCCTCACCTCCTGCAATAAAGATTTGGGCAGAAGGCTAAATGCAACTAAATTGGGACAGCTAGAGCTCAAGCTCAATAAACTATATAGAGAACCCAGATAACCAAGAAAAAGCTAACATGCTGTAATTAAATGATTCCCAGGAGAGGGCCTGATATGGATTTCACTCACTGTTGAGTTGAAGATATTTTTTTCCTAGAATAATAAAGGTACAGTTGTACTGCTGTGTGATACAATTTGCTCTTCAGACTGTTCTGTTGCCAGCCAAATTTAATTGGCACTTTTTAAACTTGTTACGTGAACATTGGAAAATGAAGGGGGGAGAGCACTGGGCTGCTTCAGTTTGCTCACCTGTAAGAGTGAAATGTTGGAATGTGTAGCTCTGGAAAAGCAATATCAATTATAAGCATTTCTTGTTTAGTGACTGTTCATAAAAACATCTCTAATAAAGAAATCAATTTCTGACTGCTGTCCAAATGGGATCCTTGGCATGGTTTGATTTTGATTATTTTTTGCAGACGTTTCATTACCCAAGTAGGTAACATCATCAACGGTTGAAAGGAGTAGATTTGATCTCTTTATATACAAGTAGATAAAGCGGAGAAAGAAGACAAACACTAATGATGTTACCAGGGGTGGGATTCACATTTCTTAACAACCGATTCTGTGGGTGTGGACAAAAATGGCTTGGTGGTCACATGACTGGCTGGGCATGGCTTGTATATAAATATTGTAAATATTCATGTAAATATTTCATTTTTTATTTCAAAAGAACAACTTTTACCCAAAATCAGGCAAAGTAGGCAGGCAGATTGAGTTGCTCACAGAATCACAGATTCACTTAGAAAGCTATCTTTCTGCAATCTGCTACTTGAGTCTGCACTGAAAAATAGAAGTTTCAGTCCTAAGGAAGCTTCAGCTCTGCTTTTAGATTATCTAGAAAACAAGAAATCCAACTATTTCCTGCTTTCTAGCTAATCTAAATCTCCCAGCACAGCAGAAAAACTGATGTTCAGGGGGAAAAAGGAAAAATAGCAACCTAACAGGCCAGTTGGATGGTGCGCATGCCAGATAAGGAGTGAGTAGGCAGTGTGGGGAGGGGCGGTGCGGGCCAGCCAGTGGCGCAATTTGCCAGTTCTCTGAAATGACCAGAATTGTAACAACCAGTTTAATAGAACTGGTCCAAACAGGTGGAATCCCACCCCTGGATGTTACCTAGTTGGGTAATGAAATATCTGCAAGCAAACAACCAAGCTCAGAGAGCACCAAAGACCCCTAATTTCAACACTGAGCTACAGATACTATCTTCTGTTGGTACTACATCTAAATTTCTGTGCCCGACAACAACACACAACAGAGTGAGAGTAAAGCTCACTTTATCTGAATGAGATGACAGCAACCGGTGATGTTTGCATCACTATCTGTCGCAGGTTCATGTATCGATCATATTACTCAGCAACCGTTTTGCTTCTGATTAAAGGAATGCAAGCACTAAATGAGGAGAGAGTGCACTTGAGAGCTCTGGTTGGATGTTTCAGTCAGTAAACATACCACTTTTCGAAATGCATCTGCTTCCTAACTCCACATTGCTACACTTTGACTTATAGTGCTCGATAAAACAGCATAAAACTTCACAGTAGTGACAACCAAGAATGGAAGAGGGGGGGAGGGGGAAAAGGGAAGGGAAGGGAAGAAAGAGAAGAGAAAGAGAAAGAGAAAGAGAAAGAGAAAGAGAAGGAGAAAGAGAAAGAGAAAGAGAAAGAGAAAGAGAAAGAGAAAGAGAA
>BLBF01000032.1:9893274-9930115 GCA_015471245.1 Laticauda colubrina | reverse complement strand
GAGAAAGAGAAAGAGAAAGAGAAAGAGAAAGAGAAAGAGAAAGAGAAAGAGAAGAGAGAGTTTTAGAAGTTGGTTACTTCAGTTCATCAGAAATCACAGGCTAGAAAGGAAGGAAACACAGGAGTCTCTGTATATGTGTATTGTTCCCAAATAAGCACAAAGAAGAGACCTTTGTATGAGTTGTATGAGAACCTAAACCACACACAGGATAAAAACTCAGTTGGATAACATGACATAAAATCGTGGGTACCCTTTTGCACCTATGTTCGTGAAATGATTTTTCTTCTGCATCCCATTTCTGAGCAATGGGTTAATGCAGTGGAACAAAGGAACAGGGCTTCAAAACACTGTACATCATGAGTCTAAAGCAAGGATGCCTATAATACCTTGAGAAAGAATGTGTAGTCCCATAATGCCTAAGGATAGGCTCTAGGAGACCTTATAAACATACAACTGGTGGTATTTTTTTAATGTGACAGAAAGCAAGAACTCAAACAGGAGTGAACATTTATATTGACTGTATTAACAATAGCACTTAAACTTATGGTATACCTCATTTCATAGTGCTTTACAGCACTCTCTGGGCAATTTACAATGCCAACGTATTGTCCCCAACAATCTGATCTTGGAAGGATAGAAGACTGAGTCAACCTTGAGCTGGTCAGGATCGAATTCCTGGCAGTGGACAGAGTTAGCCTGCAATACTGCATTCTAACTACTGAGCCACCAGGGCTCTATAATAATGATATTACCATGAAATCCGTTTTAGTTTTTGTTATGCTCCTGTCCACCTCTTTGTTCTGGTCTCTTCTACTTTTTGGATGTGGCCTTTGGCACAAGACCCAATAGCTAGGGCCAAACTATGGTTAGAAAAAGTTGCATATCTGTTCTCTAAGAGCCAAGTCTAAGGCATATAATCCACTGAGGCTCAGAAAATGATGGTCCTTATGGGTAAAAAAAAGTGTCTAATTCTTGTTTTAGAAAACATAAATAAGTGGTGGTTCTTTCTGCTCTTTTATTTTTTTCTCCCATGTCATTTCTTTTCTCTAGTTCTTTGGAGAAAGAGAAAGTGGGTATGGAGATGAGAGAGCCAGATTTGAGGGGAAGATAAATTAACTGGAAGTGAATGCTGCCACCACCACTAAAATTGGGTGGGTGGCATGGAATCACACAGGATTTTATCCAGGATGAAAACAAGCATTATTTAATCAATTTAATCACATGCTTATTAATTTTAATATCTTGCTTTGTTATCCTTAACATTTTTATATTAAGGGATCAAGAAATGTTATTTCTCCCATCTGCAATCTTCTGCAATTTCGATATCCTCCAGAAATGGAACTTTAAAATCCCAGAATTCTCAGCGATGGCAATGCTAAATGGGAATTCTGAAAGTTGAAATCCAGATTGTAATAGCAGAATACGGTGGAAGAAAATGCTACCTTAACCATTCTTAACCATTCTCCCTGATTGATAATTAAATTTCCACAAGTCTTAAAATGGTAAATCCAACTGTAGATTACCCACAAATAGCAATTAAATTCATGCTTTGAAGACATCCAGATGGAGAAGCTTAACCTATTGTGATCCTAATTATTGATGTTGAATGAACCTCATTCTTTATATTTCTTTTGGATTGCTCTGTTTAAAATTTTGTTAAAAAAAAAAATCTGATATTGAATAACAAAAAGGATTTATGGCAGCCAGTTGTAAATATTTCTAATTGGTGAATGCAGTTACATTAAACAGAAAGAGCAATGGGCACCTAATTGAAGCTTTCTGGGTAGTTATGGACAAAATAGCTCAGCCATTCAAAGCTGTTTCTGTTGCTCTTATACTTTCCCATTTCAGTTTGTAGATTCTTGCCTCTGAGTTTTCAGACTATAAATGGTTCTTCCACCACCAGCACCCCAAAGAGCCAGTCAGATGTGTTCAGCCAAGCCATCTTATTTAAACATACAAAATAATAGGGATTCAGGCCATCAGGCCCCCAATCATACTGTATTTAAGTTGAACTGTTCCCTAGTATTAAAAGCAGGATTGAAATCAAGGCACTTTTGACACCTACACAAAGCATAAATTGTAACAATAAGCACAAAAGCCATTTTTGAGCATGGTGTTAAGTCTGCTTAGAAATCAGTTCAAAATGGAATAGATAATGAAAGTTTAATTGTAACAATTCTCCCAGGTCTCCTAACATATATAACAACCTATTTGACTATTTTTGCCACAGTGATGCTGATCTTTTAACATCTTTTCTAAGAAATGCTTGGCTTACCTGTAACTAGAATTCACATGGGTGGTTTTTTTGGCACACCTCAAGGAGGATTATAATAAACATTTTAAATCCTGACATAAGCCTACTTGGGTTAATGAAATGATGGGGCATGGGGCTAGACATTTTGTATGTGTGTGAGAAATATTTAGCATTTTAAAAATGCCAACTGGAATGCAAATAATATTTCTGGTAGCTGTATGAGAAGCCAGCCAATGACCCTTGGCCTTTGTGAACAAGTAGGTGTACTTTGTTGCTGAGGGCATAATAAAACTGCTTTCTCTTAATCACAGTTCAAAATCACAGCTGTGTGCCCATTGATATGCTGAACCCTGGTACTGGATTGTGGATAACCAATCAAATGACCATTTATTTAATAATTCAAAAGTATTGTTTACCTACTGGTTAAACACTTGTTTAGGGATTAAGAAGACACATATGTTGTGCATGGACCCTAGGTCGTATAGGGAGAGCGTTCTTGAATGTAATAGACTTTTTATGTTCTATCAGAAGAGAACTGATGAAGAGGAATATCATGTGAAAAATGTTTTGGAAATGGA
Organism: Laticauda colubrina; assembly: GCA_015471245.1. Lineage (NCBI taxonomy): Eukaryota > Metazoa > Chordata > Lepidosauria > Squamata > Elapidae > Laticauda > Laticauda colubrina. The sequence goes on along the minus strand of BLBF01000032.1, from coordinate 9,927,280 downwards.
TTTGACTCTATATATCAGGGGTCCCCAAACCTGGCAACTTGAAGACTTGTGGACTTCAACTCCCAGAATTGTCCAGGCAGCATAGCTGGATGGAGAATTCTGGGAGTTAAAGTCCACAAGTCTTAAAGTTGCCAAGTTTGGAAACCTCTGCTATATATCAATGTGGCAAGGCTTCTTTACATTCCCCTGGAACTAGGATACCATCTACAAGCAAGCTTTGATCCCATAACAAAATTTCAAAAGCTAGTTGAGTATAACTGGCCATCTCCATAATCATGAACCCTGCATACTAAAACTACAGTCTATCTGTCTCCCCATTACCTCTGCAAGTATCCCCAGTGATGTCAGTAATCCATCACAGTTTTGAAACTGAACCTATGCATTAAGAACAAGGAAAATCTTCAGAAGAAACTAGCATTCAGTATGTTTTTTTAGTGGTCAGGATGTCCCCTTCAAACTCTGTGTCATGCTTAGGTGTGTATTCCAGTTAAATAAATCATGATGCCCTTATTTATGCACGCTGCTAACAATGGTTAATGAACTGCACTGATTGGGTTCACATGCCATACAGGTAAAGATTCCACTTGCACAAATGTACTAGTTGTTCCCAACTCTAGGGGGCGGTGCTCATTTCCATTTCAAAGCCGAGGAGCCAGTTCTAGCCGAAGACGTCTCTGTGGTAAAGTGGCCAGCATGACTAAACACCAAAGGTGTAGGGAATATTGTTACCTTTCCACCAAAGGTGGTCCCTATTTTTCTACTTGCATTTTTTTACATGCTTTCAAACTGCTAGAATAAGTAACGGGAACTCACCCCATTATGCAGTATTAGGGATTTGAACCATTGAACTGCCGACCTTTCTGATCAACAAGCTCAGCATCTTAGCCACTGAGTCACCGCATCCCTTTCACATGCCATATTAAATGCTAAATTCGAAACACATTGTGCCTTCGCATAATTTGTGAACCTGGCTCGCCAGTCAAGAAACAATAATGTCTATCTCCAAAGGGCAGTGATTGTTGCTGTTTTTTTTTCTTTTTGTTTTTTTTGGAGTGGGACCTGGATGGGAACTATTATTTCTGCACCTTTCAAGAAATCCTTTTTCTTATCTCAGGACGTTCTCCTGCTGGTGTACAGGTGCACCATCATGGTTTGAAGGTATCTTTTCATTACCAAAGAATAGTTACTTAAAGCTTTATGTGCTTCTGGGCACTGCAGAAATAAAAGAACCATGACATTGAGCAACTAGCACAGAATACGTAACTGTGCAAACGTCCTAGGTATTCAGCTTTGTTGATACAGGGAGCCAAAGGTGAAGTAGGAAAACCTTTCAAATAATTCAGCCAAAAGTATCAGTAGGCTTTCTTCATAGCTGACTGAAAAATAACTCTGCTGGTAGGAGACTGTATTAAAACAAAAGTCAGCCTTATTTTAAAAGAGACTCCAGAGAGAACTATATTTCTCAAGCGAAGTTCTGCTTTGGTTATACCTGTGTTCTGAGAATAAAAGTTATAGTAGTATGGTTCCTTCTGAAGCAGAGCTTTATCTTCTCTACCAAGGAATTTACTTGCTAAAACTTTTAGATTCTTTTTAGATCATTTGAGGGATCAACCAATCATAATTTGGTTGATAAGTATATAAGTATAAGTATAAATCATAAGTATTTCCTATGCCTCCAGGCTTGAAATCTTGGGCTTGTACAATCTGGAACTGTACCGCCTATGGTCTGATTTAACCATAGTTCACAAAATTGTCTGCTATAACATCTTGCCCATCAATGACTTCTTCAGCTTCAATCATAATACAAGGGCTATCCACAAAATAGATTACATTTTCATCTGTAGCAAGAAGGGGTGGAGCTAGCATGGCCATCTTTGGTCTGTGCATCTGCTGCTTAATCTGCATCTCGTCGTGCCAGTAGGAGGTTCGTATCGTTGCCCGTTATTTCACAGCAAACGTTTGAAATGTGTGCTGCAATTGAAAATCCTGTGAGTTGTGAGGTGCAATCAGTGATAAGGTTTTTGATGGCAAAAAAACATAAACCGATTGAAGTTTTTTGGCAACAGTGTGAAGTGTACGGGGACAACATCAACAGTGAAGGTGGAGTGCGCCAATGGTGCATTAAGTTTAAAAATGGATGAACTAACGTTCATGATGAACAGCGGAGTGGACGTCCGAGCATTGTGACTGATGAACTAGTCGTGAAAGTCGATGTCAAGATTCGTGAAAACCGCCGTTTCACAGTTATGGAACTTTCGCTTAGTTTTCCACAAATTTCATGCAGTTTGTTGCATGAAATTGTTACACAAAAGCTAGGCTACCATAAATTTTGTGCAAGATGGGTGCCAAAAATCCTGACAGAAAACCACAAGTCAGCGTATGGCTGCATCATTAACATTTCTGTACTCTTACAACAAAGATGGAGATTCGTTTCTTGATCAAATCGTAACTAGAAACGAGACTTGGGTCAAACATGTGAACAGCGAGACCAAATTGCAGTCTATGGAGTGGGGGCACACAAATTCCCCCAAAAAACCAAGAAAATGTTTGCAAACATTCTCTGCAAGGAAGATTATGGCGACTGTTTTTTGGGATAGGCAAGGTGTGCTTCTTATCGATTTTCTGGAACATGGTGCAACAATAAACTCTGTGAGGTATTGTGAAACATTGCAAAAACTAAGAAAAACAATTCAGAACAAGCGTAGAGGAAAGTTAAGCTCAAAAATTTTGTTTTTGCATGACAATGCTCAACCATACACAGAAAATCGCACTCGAGAAGTCCTGAATGCTTTAAAGTGGGAGATTTTTTCCTCATCCGCCCTACAGCCCCGATCTTGTACCAAGCGACTACCACTTGTTTCTGAGGATGAAGACCTGGCTTGGAACACAGCACTTTGATGATGACGCGGAACGGCGGGCAGGCGTGACTGACTGGCTCAAATCTCAGACGGCTGAATTTTATGACAATGGAATTACAAAGCTTGTTCACCACTATAATAAGTGCCTCAATTTGTTCAGTGAATATGTTGAAAAGTAGTATTTAAGTGTCACTTTCAAGTGTATATAATAAAATTTTTTTCCTACACTTTGTTTTTTTTCTATCGCAAAACGTAATCTATTTTGTGGATAACCCTCATAATACACAGGCGAACAACCAATAGAAACTCAAGATAAAGTGCTCCAAACTCGATTGCAGAAAATACAACTTCAGTTTTCTGACTCTGTTGTTACAGCCTCAGCCCCTCACAGCTTCAACCTCAAACTGTCTACAGTGGACTTCACCGCATTCTTAAGAGGTCCTTAAAGGGGGCCTGCATAAGCGCATCAACGTGCCTACCATCCCTGTCTTACTGTTCCCATTTATCTGTATTTATTTCCTTTGTTTATGTTTATATTCATATCTATACTTGTTATCTTGTACATGTTCGACAAATAAATAAACAAATAAATTTAATAGTATAAGTATTTTTCTCCTGTGAGCTCTCACATTTTAATTTATATAATTATTTCATATCCTATTATGAAACTAATCGTGAATGTATTTCCAGGTAGTTTTATTTTCATTTAAGTTACTTACATTTCTTGTCCTACTATATTCTACTTTTGGGGTGTTGGAAGTTACAGTTCTCCTCTCTTCTAGGAAAACAGCCCCCATCCTTTCTCAAGTAGAGCTATTAAAATAGCTGGAGCCGGCTTACTTTTCGCAACAAAAGAAGGAGAAAATTACAGGCATGAGTTACAGAGAAAAAAACCCTACAAATTAGCTAAGATCCTTTCCCATCAAAATCAAACAGATGGCAAACTATAAAAAAAATTGCGAAAAGCAAACCAAAAAGCATGGCAGGAAGGAACCATGATAGCAAACAAGCAAGTACAAAGGATTAGGACCATAAAACCAAGATTCCAGGAAAAGATACTAATCTCAAAGAGCCAGGAATTCAACACACACAAATCAATGACTTCACTTACAAATCAAAGAACCTGAAGTGTATAAAAGAGAGGTTTTCCCACTCACTTATTAAATTAATCTTAGGAACGCTGTGAGATTTCTTATCTGCCTTCCTATTCATAAACTTATTCTGACTTTCAACTCAGCTGACCAAATCATTTTGCATTTCTCCCAGCTGGGAAATTTGAATCCACAAAAAGAAAGAACTTTGCCTATTCCTTAAAGGGCAAGGCTTCTTTTTTCCTTTCCTCAGGGGTATGTTGAATACTGATTACATACTGCAGGATAATTATTGGAAGAAAAAGTGTTAACATTTCTGTGCCTCTGAATGTTTAAAAAAAATATCCTAAAGGGGAATTCTTAATACAGTTCCAAAAGCAAGCATTCTGCTTTTCTTTAGTTTCTCTAATTCTCTAATTAAGAGTGATAACATTGCAAAGTCGAAAGAAGGACATTTATGAGAATCAGTAAGATGTTGATCTGAACATTTTGAAATATATGTATTACTATTAGCAGTATATCTACCTATTTGTTATTATCAGGATTTTTCAAAAACTAATGATATTTCTCAAGCCAAATGCAGTCTAGCTTTAAATTATGAGCTGGTAAGGTTGGATATACTGTGCTTTTTCTTTATATTTCAATATATTCTTTTGTTTGATAAGCAGTTTTTAAAAGTACATCTCTCACATTTTTATCCTGCTTTCCCTTTTATCTAACCAGTAAATCTGTATGTAGACTAGACTGAGATGTAGCTGTTTGACCAATATCTGAACATGAATTTTCTAGATCAATGGAATTTGAATCCAAATTGTGTTACGGTAGTGGCAATGTAGAAGACCGTTGTATTTTGAGCAGTGTGATGACATCTTTTTATCTCTTCTTCACATTAAAAACACTCTAGAAGTGTAGAGTTCTGAGTTATGATGGTTTCTAAATCTCAACACAGCTGTAGTACATTAAAGAGGACCCCAAGATTCCTAAAATTGGTACCTGCTTATCTAAAATTACCAGATTTTTTTCATTTTCATCCCAGGTGTTGTCAATTTGCATGATGAACAAGTGTACCATCCAGCTAAGTTCAGGCAAGTGATGCCATGTAAACAAGTCATGAGTTTTGTGTACCAAGCATGAATAACCGACCTCTTAGCCCATGATCTGATGCAAAATAAGGACAAAAAAACCCTCTGATATTGCCCCTTGTGCTTTGACATCAACTTGGTGTTGTGTGTGTATGTGGCTGTCTTAAGGTTTCTCTATGTTCCTTTGGGGCTCCTGGAGAGTTTATTATCATCTTGCCAGATATGTTATGCTTTTGTGTTTTGGTTGAAATGGCCCTGCTAAATAATAAAACTTAACATCTTTTTACTTGTGTGTTATTGTCTCAAAGAACCAATTGTCTGGTATTTGACTATTGCCTGACACTTGGCAATATACTTGCTTACAATGAACACTATCTGCTATGTAATACAGAAATGTTTTTTGCTTTGATTTTATTTTAGTCTCATTATACAGTAAATTCATTGTGAAGAGTGAAAGTAATGTGGAACAAAGATGATAGAATTTTTTTTTAACTGTTAGAGAATCTACCACAATTATGTTGTACTAGCAATGTAAGTTTACTTTAGCTTTTTTTTTGGGGGGGGGGGGGAATTGTGGTATTAGAAGATCCTCTGAAGGAGAGAGGAAAACATATTTTCGTGAATATTTTGGCCTAGAAGTTATTCTAAGCCTTCAAAGAAAGTTTGCTTACATCTTATAAGATTTAAATCAGGATTAAAATATTAAGTGTTTCATAAAATTACTAGTATAAAGTAGTGCTATAGGCCCTTTTTATTTCTGAGAAGAAAATATGAGCTTTCACACAATTTGTGGTTTCTAGAAACTTGTTTTCTCTCATTTCTATGTTGGATGAGCTTACTTATGCTTACTTTAAATAACCAGACCTGCAAGCAACTCCCCTGAAGTTATGAATGCTTTAATCAATAACATATTTTATTCACATTTTTGAAAGCTTTTTACTGAGATTTCAGCACTGACACAGCTTTACAATATGTACCTGTTTTCCTTATTTATCTCTTCTGATGGTTCATAATAAACAACTGTTTACCATCTAGTCTTGTGATCTGAAGTGTGAGGTTTTTTTGTTTTTTTTTTGTTTAGACCCATCAGTTCTTTTAGATCAATGGAAAGTAAGAGCAAAAGATTGGCATTGACTCCCTCAGCAGGAGTTTGGCAAATAAATCAAGAGGAGAATCAACTTTTCCTCCCTTTTGCCTGCCTGAGAGTGTGTTGTGGCTGCTATAAAACTGTGGAGAATCCTTTGCAAGCTGTTCCATCAAAGAGAAGAGGTGCTGGAAGAGTTGCTGTTCTGCACTACACAATGTTTTCCGGCACTTCACTGAAAAAAATAAAGAAAAGAAAAACAGGCAATAGTAGAACAGTAAAAAGAAATGCTGAAATGACTTCTTCTACAATACTGTATTAAAACACAGTGTCAAAATATCCACAAACCCCATGAAATGTTACTTCTGGTAGAAGAAAAAGTAAAACTACCGGTGATGTAGTTACTGCAATAAAACACCAAGCAATAAGGGCCGAAATGTAGAACCATCGATTATCTGAGTGGACCTATATGAACGAAACACCTTTTTAAAAAATAAATAAATAAAATGAAAGGCAGTTGGTACTGCATGTAGGCATTTTATACCATGTAAACATTTTTAAAGAGGTTGTTTTAAAGCCAAGGAAAAAAAACATCTTTTTTCCGCAGCCCATCCTGTCTGTGGTAAAAATGGAGCTTGGAATAGACTAAAAAAAGAAAAAAAAATCATCCAGATTCATCTGGTTCCAAGTCATTCTGAATATAGGCAGTCCTCGCTTTATGGCCCAAAATTTCCATTGCTAAGCAAGACAGTTTTTAAGTGAGTTTTGTCCCTTTTATGATCTTTCTTCTTAATAACCTTTTGGTTATTAAACGAATCACGGCAGTTGTTAAATGAGTAATATGGTTTTTAAATGGATCTGGCTTCCCCATTGACTTTGTCAGAAGTAACTATGTAAATATGAGTTGGTTACCAAGCATCTGAATTTTGATCTTGTAAATATTGATCTTGTGATGCTGCAATGGTTGTGAGTGTGAAAAATGGTAACAAGTCACTTTTTTCAGCACAGATGTAATGGTCATTAAATGAATGATTGTAACTCAAGGACGACCTGTATTGAAAATGCCAACTAATCCAGTCTTTTGGACTTCAACTCCCATAATTCCTCCACCAGCATTCTGGGAATTGAAGTCCATAAATCTTGAACTTGCCAAGTTTGGAGACCCCTGTTTATGACAAATAGCAATAGCAAGTTAGACTTATATACCATTCCACAATGCTTTACAGTCCTCTCGAAGCAGTTTTACAGAGTCAGTATATTGTCCCTAGCAATCTGAGTGCTCATTTTACCAACCTTGGAAGGATGGAAGATTGAGTCAGCCTTGAGCTGGTCAGGATCGAACTGCTGAACTGTAGGCAGCCAGCAGTCACAAGTAGCCTGTAGTACTGCATTCTAATAGAGACAATACTCATTGCAGTCACAATCCCAATATTGTTTCTGCTTTTCCTATTACATCATTTGAGGCTGGAGTCTAATTTCTCCTCTCCCACTGTATATCAGCACCATCATATTATAAAATGGAGAAAAAGCAGAACAAAGTATGAGGTTTTGATCAAACCCTGAAGTTTGCCAGTTTAATAAGCACTGTATATCTTCTTAAAAAGAGATTGGGTGTTGAGGCTTTGGTGTGCATAGAACAGGATTGTTCAATATTGCTTATACTAAAATCCTGTTCATGGGTATTATGGAGAGTCAACTGACTTTGTTTCCTAATCTGCTCCTATTCAGGAAAAATACCTAAAACTTCACACTACCACTATCACAAGAACTCCCCCTTTATTTTATTATTTAAAGTAATGTGCTTCTGCTTTCTCCTTTGTTTCCTTGTTTCTCTTTTTCCCTCTTTTGTGAAACCATCTTGTTTAAGATGGGCATCCTGCTCCATGCACTCTTTCTGCTATGTGATGAGCATAGCATATATCAACACTAACAACACATATTTTGAGTACATCTGTACATCTGATTGTCTGGTCACAGATATCATTCAGTTAACTTTTTTTCTAAAGTAATAGTGTGATAAAACCTTGATCTTGAAAAAGATTTCCCTATTCTTGTGGTTTTTGCTATTAAGGAAAAGGTGGTTGTTCTATAACTAAAAATAACTCTTCATATTTTAGGTCCAAGTATTATGTTTCCTCTTCTTATAATGTGATAGTGTTACGCTTATTTTATTCTATTCTATTCTATTCTATTCTATTCTATTCTATTCTATTCTGAGAATAATTATCTCAGTATTGTTTGGGCGTTAGTGGCACTTGCTGATATTGTTGCAGCATTTGATACTTATTACATTTGCTGAGAAATACAATACATACAAAATAAAAATATGATCGTCCTATTAGAAGGGTATTCTATGTTCCAATAAATCTTACTACCTCCCAAATTCTCCATGTATCTATTTTTAGTAAAATGTGGAAAGTAGAGGGGAAAAGAATCCACAAACAGGGATTTCATGTATCTTAGTTGCCTACTTTATTTTATTTATATGCCACCTACCTCTTTACATGTTTCAAAGGTTCTATTCATGTATCATTTCATATTAGAAAGGCACCCCATTTGAAAAGTATCCCTGATTGTGTGTGTTGCTAGAATTCTCCCTAGTTGCTTTTATATAATTATATATGAACTACTGCTTCAAACTGGTAAATATTTTTGCTGTTTTACAAATAGCCAGTTGACTCCAAAGGACAATGCTAGCTTTCTCCAGACTATAATTCATACAGAGATGTCCTTGGGGTCCATACCAAATGTAATGTTCATTGAACCATAGTGGCATAGGTTTTTAGACATAGATATATATTTTATACTTTTAATATTTGTTTGAAAACTTTATAACCATATTAGATTGGGGTAGAAGAATATAAAATCATAACACATATATCGATGTAAATCTATAGTATGTGTAGTTGATACACATTGCCATTACACATTAAAGAATGTGCAGTAGATATAAAGTAGGGATGTTTTCATCTGCTGTACTACAAAGTAAGAAGAACATTTTTGGGATAGGGACAATAAGTAGAAAAAGCTAAGACAAATTCACATTAAGAAATGCTAAGCCAGTGTTTAAAGAATACAGCACATCAAAATTGAGAATAATAAGGACTAGAATTCAGGAAAAAGGGGATGAACACTGTGGAGAAAACACGGGAAGAAGAAGAGAGCTTTTCTAGGAACTGCAAACATGAGTAAAATGGGTTGGAAATAAACAATCAAATGTTGTTTAAAAATTGAGTCAAAATCTAAGGTTCTTTGTTTTTTGCAGGATCCAATCTGGGTCACTTCTCTCTGCAGAATGTGTGATTCTGGTGAGAGAGAAGTTCCTTGAAGAGGGGCTCTAGAAAGAGTCCAAAAGCTCAGAAGACTAAACCTCTGGTCCCCCATGACTGACCCACTCTGGATCTTACAACATTAACCTAGAACCAGTGGTGCTATTCTACGGGTTTGGCCAGGTTCTGGTGTGCTGGTAGCACCAAAGATCAGCTGGCAGAGAATCAGTTCGCTCAAAGTCTCTACGGTTGGGCCCACCCATCTGCCCCTGCTCCCAAGTCCTTTTTAACCCCTTAACTGTTTGGCGCAGCAGAGCAGATTGCTGTGCTAAACAGCTGAGAGGTACAGTAGCTTAGCTTTTACTGTTTTAATGTGTGCAAAGTGTGCATTTGGTACATGCATGTGCACACAAGTCACACAAGTTTCAGGATCCCACCCCTGCAGCCATGCCCACTAAGCCACGCCGACCGAACCGGTGATGGTAACTTTTGAATCCCATCACTGCCTGGATATTGGTCTTCATTTGTTTTGTTTTTTCATTGCTTTGTAAAAATAGTATAATTACTGGATTACTGATAGATCTGGTTTATCAAGATCTATCAGTAATATCCAGTAATCCATGGATATTAGTATAGTATAATTACTTGATTACTGATTTAAAAAAATTGCTCTCTATTGCCTATGTTTTGTAGAATTGGTAATAAGTACCAGCCTGCTTTCATGGGAAACAAGTTCAATTATTTATTTTTAAATTTACCATATTTCATTAATAATGATACACATCTACATCATTAAATCAAGGGTCTGTACTCTATAATCTAATCTAAACTAAATCCAAAAAAATAGAGGCTCCTAAAAACGGTTTGGGATCTGAACTTGATGAATTGGAACTGTCTGTGGAATGAAATCTATTTTGGTGACTTGAAAATTGTTCTGTTTCCTTGGTGTATTTACTTCAATAAGAAAAAGCAATGAAAAGAGATCTGGGTACTTTGCCATGTGTCTTATGATGCATTATTGTCCTTTTAAGATATCTGTAGGTTTGGATAATATCCTTGATAATTGCGTCCATGGGAATGCTGAAACATAGACAAATATCTAGCTATTTGTCTTTACTGTGTTTTGCTGTAGGTCAAAGAGCTCTCTTGATTAAGAACATTTTCAACAAGTAATGGACCTTGTGATAGCTGCACTAGGTCAGCATGGGGATTTCTGGAACACAGAGAAAACAAATTTGGATGCTAATGTAAAAAGAAATAATGTTTTAAATAGAGTCAAATGTAATTGCATTTATTTGTACACTTTCTGTGCCAAGCCAATTTTGACTCTGGTGTGACATTTAAAGCACAATTTGGTCTGATCATGATTTTCTTCATCAATTATTTTGTCTATTTCTATCCCTCCTAGCATTTTGAGAGTAGTCCCAGGTATTCACTCTCTCAAGAAATATGATTTAACTCAGGAGGACAGATTTGTAGAAGTTATGAGTGCTATATGATGGAATAGCTGTATGCTTGTGTTTTGTTTTGTTTTTCTCTCTCTCTCCATACTTTATAATTAGTTAGCTGGAGTTGGGGCTTTCTGAAGAGGACAAGATCTCCAATGAGTAAAAAAAAAAATCTATAGGATTAGAAAGGACAAAATTGGTGCAATGGTTTCATAAAAATATTAAATAAAGCAAATATGTATCAGCATCAGTGTTGTTCTTAAACAGGCAGATCATCATCCCATTCAATCCTAACAATCTGTTCAAGCCCATGTCACACTGGCCAATGGATGCAAAAAAGACACAACGGACGAGAAAAATGTTACATCCATTGTTATCCGCGCTCAGAAGGGGAGAAAATTTGCATAACCGGAGTGGATAACACAGATGCGGGGAGGATGCAAAGCGGATGCAGAACGGAAGCCCAGCGGATAGAAGCAGAAGGGAGCGGATGGCACAACTGCAGGGCTTCTGGGGGGCCTCAGCGAAGCGGACGCGGAACAGATGCAGCGAATGCAGAATGGACGCTGAACGGATGAAGCAGATGCACAGCGGATGCACAGCGGATGAAGCGGATGCACAGCGGAAGCCTAGCAGATGCACAGCGGAAGCGGAACAGATGCCGCACATTAATTGCACATGCGGGGAGGATGCATTGCGTAAGCCCCCCCGGATATAAAGGGAAGCAGCTCGCACATGGCCAGCATTCCAAGGAAAGACCTGCTGCTGGACACTTCAAGTTCCTTGCCTGCCCTGCCTGACTGTCTTCCTGCCAGGCTTCCTGCAAGGCTTCCTGCCAGCCTACCATCCAGCCTTCCTGCAAGGCTTCCTGCCAGCCTACCATCCAGCCTTCCTGCCAGGCTTCCTGCCAGGCTTCCTGCCAGGCTTCCTGCCAGCCTTGGTGCCTGCCAGCCTCCCTGCCAGCCAGCAACCCCACAACCATGGGGAGGAAGCGAAAGCCTCAGCAGCCTACCACCATCCCTGGCAAGAGGGACAGGACCAACCTCCCGCCCCTGCCCCTGACTCTGCTTCTGCTGGGGCTTCTGCTGAAACTGCTCCTGGGGTTGGTGCTTCTGCTGGTGGTTACTATGTTGAAGCTGCTCCTGGTCCTGCTCATCCTGCTCGTGCTCCTGGACTTGCTCGTCCTGCTCGTGCTCTTGGTCTTGCTCATCCTGCTCGTCCTGCTTGTGTTCCTGGTCCTGCTCATGCTCCTGGACTTGCTGGCCCTGCTGGTGCTTACTCTACTGCTTCTGATCCTGGTCCTGCTGGTCCTGCTGCTGCTGCTGCTGATGATGATCCTGCTGCTGCTGCTGCTGCTAATGATGATGATGATGATGATGATGATGATCCTGCTGCTGCTGCTGCTGCTGCTGATGATGATGATGATTATGATCCTCTGGTGATGATGATGATGATGATGATGATGATCCTGCTGGTGATGATGATGATGATGATGATGATGATGATCCTGCTGCTGCTGGTGGTGGTGGTGTGGAGGAGCAGCCCCTACTACCTGGGAGACCCTCTGATGAGGGCCCATCTGGTCCTGCCAAAGGGAGGAAGAGGCGTGCGTAACAATGGGAGAGGAGGCAATACTATATTGAGGAGGCACACGAGGATGAGGTGCTGGAGTGGCTGAGAGAGAATGACTATCTGTCGGTGGAAGGGACACTGGCTGTACAGGGACACCAAGCGGAAGCAGGCTGCTTGGAGAGAGAGGGCAGAGAGTATGGGTTACACTTCGGAGGTGCTCCTCGGCTGGTGGAAACATATGCACACCTGGAACGGGAAGCTGCACCTGAAGAAATCTGGCCAGGCCACTGTGAAGCTGACAGAGAGACCTACGTCATGGCCAGGTGCAGCTTCCTGGAGGGTGAGATCCGCCACCGAGGAGCACCAGCAGCCCCTCTCACTACCCTCTCTCTCAGGCAGCCTGCTGACAGCCAGTCCTCTTCTGGCCGAGAGTCAGTCCCTGTCTCCAGGCAGGTTTCGGTGGAGTGTGCCACGCCGGAGAACCCGCGGACAAGTGTGGTGAGTGTGCTGGAGTGCGTAGAGGACTCCCTGGTGCGGTGGGAGAAAGGAGACATCGAGTCTACCACAGTCCTAGCCGCATCCACCACCACCCAGCTCCGCCTCCACAGAAAGGCTGAGAGCTGGACAGCAGGAGGGGCAGAGCCACACTGTCCTGCTGGAGATCAGGGACACCATCTGCACCAGCATAGATCTCCTCTCTCAGCTGGTTCACACCAACTCTGACTCCTCCAACCGCAAGCCCTTCCTCACCTATGTCAACCAGACCCTCAAGGAAATGGCAGATCCACAGTACCAGGTGGTGAAGGACCGCACCACGGAGCTGCTTCACAACCCTCCAGATCCAGAGGAACCTGCTCCCACCCAATCCAGGTCTGCTTCTCCACCCCAGGTGATGTCCCTCCCATTCAAAGGCTTCCCACATCCCCTCACCTACCAGGGCTACGGCTACCAGGAAGTCCAGCAGCACAGGCAGCAGCCCTTCCCAGTGCAGGCACAGAGTCATTGGGCAACACCGTTGCCACCTGTTCCACTGATGCCACCGATGCCACCCACGACAATGATGCCACCCACGACAGTCCTCACCCAGCTGCAGACCAGACAGCCCCACTACACTGCTCCTTCCTCCATCACACAGCCAAGCCCGGCCTCAGTACATCTCTCATCAGTACTGGGGCTGACACCCCATGGCATGGAGGAAGGACCTCTCAGCATCACGGGGCTGAGCCAGCTGTCCGACACCTTCCTCAACACACCATCCCCTGTTGTCCTCTCGGGGCCAGGCACTCCAGCACCACCCACCACCACAGCACCTCGACCCTTCACCCCTGAGACTGAGCAAATCTCCGAGTGACAAAGAAGAGTGCCAGAGACTGGGTAGCTGGCTACCTGTGGACTTTTTTTGGACACTTGACTTGGCTCATTTTTTTTTACAGTTTGTTGTTCAATAAAGTTTATCTTTGATTCACACACTTGCTTCATTTCTTTTTTTTAGTAAAGTCTTGGTGGAAACTTTTAGAAATGGTTTAAGCCTTTGCATGCTTGTGGGATGGGTTAAGATAGCATTGGGATGGGCAGGGATACTTTTGGGATGGGTTAAGATAGCTGTGGGATGGGCAGGGATACCTGTGGGATGGGTGATAGCTGTGGGATAGATAAAACTCCAGTGCAAGCATAGTTGGACTGGATGGTTCACCCTCCCAGGTGCCACACCTATGGCCCTTTTTTATCAATAACAATGTAAGCATTGATCCACATATGGCAACACAAACACAACTCTTTATTAAACACCCTGTTCACTGTAGGCACATACATGGCCCAATCTCATCAGTGTGATGAGACAGGCTGAAGGAAGCATCCATTAAGCATCTACCATCCTGTCTTGCCACTCCACTGCTCCAGCTGGGGAGTTGCACCAGTGTTTCAGGAGGTTGCGCTGCTTCTTCCCTTCCTGTGAGGCTCTGTTGGGGCCTTGCACATCCTGAGTGTCGATCAGGTTTCTCCCTTGCCTCCATTCCCCAGGCTCCATGTCCCCATTGCCTTGTTGATGGTCCACAAGCCTGTTCTGCAAGACTGGGTAGCGGGTGCGCATGAGATTGTGCAGGATGCAGCAAGCTTCCACGGTCCTCCTCACGGTCTCTGGGCAATGCTGCATGGTGGCGTCAGAAGTAGGGCACATCTTGCGTGTCGTTGGGCAGGGGGACTGGATCTGGGAAGCCCACGATGAGGTTGCCTTCCAGCCCCTCCTTGAGTTGACTGGTGTTGTATACCTGGGCATCTGAAGATGAGCCGTAGCCTGAAGCATCGATGTACACAAACTTGTAGTCAGCATCGACCATGGCGAAGAGGATGATGCTGAAGAAGCCCTTGTAGTTGAAATAAGTGGAGCCTGACTTGGCTGGCGTTTTGCAGGCCACGTGCTTGCCATCGATGGCTCCAACGGTGTGGGGGAAGTTCCACCTCTGATACCACTGCTCTGCAACTTTCTTCCATCCTTCTTCAGTGGAGGGGCACTGGAGGAGCTCCTCCTTGTATTCTTCGATGATGGCCTGCACCACTTCTCTGACCACAATGCTGATGGTGTTGTGTGGCACCCTCCAGCTGTACTGCATGCTTTTGTAGGTGGTCCATGAGGCCAGGTGGCGCAGAGTGAGTGCCACCTTGAGCCCAGGTTCCAGGCTGGGCCGGAAGTTGGTGTTTGCCTTGATCAACCTGGGTGTCAGGCGCTGCACAACTTCATCAAACATGGCTGGAGACATCCTCATGAAGTTCTGGAAGGCCCGAGTGTCTTCGTTCCTGAGCTCCACCATCAGCTTGTTGTACAGTCCCATCTCTGCTCTTCTCCCGATCCATCTTCATACCCAGATGCTTCTTGGCCACCTCTTTTTCTTCCTGTAGTAGAGTTCACAGAGCCTGTAGATGGCTTCGTACTGTTGCAGAAGGATGGTGGCTGCCAAAAGGACTGTGGTACGATCCACGGTGGACATGACTGGATGCTGTGGAAAAGGAAGAGTCAGATGAAGGCAGCAGAGGTCTGCTCAGGTGGGCTGCTGGTCTGAAAGTGAGTTGCAGACGAGTTGCTCCCCCTTTATATAGGAAATATAGGTTTTCCACTAGGCATCCTCTAGGCATCCTTAATATCCAAGATAGATCCCCTCTGTGAACGTTTTTTCCATTTTAGATGCTTTGTTTCCGTTCTGCATCCGTTCTGCATCCGTTCCGCGTCCGTTCTGTTTCCTCCCTGCGTCCGGGCGGATGCACATTGCGTGGATGCGCAGTGGATGCCTAGCGGATATAGCGGATGCATAGTGGAAGCATAGCGGATGCGTAGCGGATGCGGAACGGATGAACTGGATACATTTTCCGCACAAAAGTTTTGGGCAGCCCAAAACTTTTGGAGCAGATGAAACATCAATAAACGGATGCTGGACAGATAGAGAGGAAGCAAAACGGAGGCAGTGAGTACATCGCGTTTTCGAACGGTTGGCAAGGTTTTTTGTCCGTTTTGCATCCTCTTTGCATCCGTTGGTTCAGTGTGACATGGGCTTCAGATCCTTTACATACACTTAAGGAATGGTTGCAAGAATTGGATATGTCTAATTTAATGAAAAGAAGGATTAGGGATGACATGATAGCTGTGTTCCAATGTCTAAAGGGCTGACACAAAAAAGAGGGGGAAATCAATCAATTCATCTGAGGCCAGGACAAGAAGTAATGGATGGAATGTAATCAAAGGAGAGAACCAACCTAGAACTAAGGAGAAATTTACTGACAATGAGAACAATTAATCAGTGGAATAACTTGCCTCCAGAAGTTGGGGGTGCTCCATCACTGGAGGTTTTTAAGAAGAGATTGGACAGCCATTTATCTGAAATGGTGTGGGGTCTCCTGCTTGAGCAGAGGTTGGATTAAAAGACCTCCAAGGTTTCTTCCAACTCTGTTATTTGGTTATTCTGATAAAAATATCCAGAATGTGGGCACACAAATTTAAGCTGGGAAAGGGCTATGAAGGCATACAGGATTTTGATCCACACAGAGTGTAAATCACAATGTTAAACAAGAACTCTTCTCCTGTCTCTCTTGGATTTCAAAGGAAAACAGTTTAAAACACTGAGGGAGATTGTGCTGTAAAGCTGGTGCTGCAATTAAAAGGTTGTAAGCTACAGAAACATTTTCAGGGTGGCACATGTTAAACCTTTCTGAAGTGGTGCTTTGATTTTTAATTTTATGCTCTTGGCAGGCAGGGTCCTTAATAGAATGGAGACCAGTGGGGAAATGTTTCAAAGCAGCAAGGATCTTATCATAGTGCGATTAATTAATAACTATTAAGAAACAGAAATAACTGAGGAAACAAATAAGAGTTAGTAATGAAATTTGCCCATTTCCGGCCTATAATTAAGCCGCAAGAAGAAGAAAAAAAGAGGCTTTTCATTTTTCTCTAGCTGCATTGAAAAGATCAGCAGTTTTGACAATATATAGATCTGTCATTTTAGTCTAATTTTCATGATTTTATATATTTAGTCAGCAAAGAGACAAATCAGCCATATTTCTTCATTAAGCAGAGCTTTCTTTTTAAAGAAGGTTGTGAAGGCAGTCCAACTTGGAAAATCGTTAGCTGAAATAAGCTCATTTTGTGTGATTTATCTTGGTCAGATTCAGAGCTGTAACAAATTAAACTGACCAGCATATAATATATTTATTAAAGTAGCTCTTTGCTCTCAGTGTAAAACTTTTTTACACATAACCATCCTTCTTATCCGAACTGGTGCCTTTCAATGAAGTAGACCACAATCCACAAAAGCTCACATATCAATCAGGGGTGGGATTCTACAGGTTCACACCTATTTGCTAGAACTGGTTGTTAACATTCTAAGCAGTTCGGAGAACCGGTTGTAAGAAGAAATTACTGGCCTAATCCTGTAAGGAAGGCAGGATGGAAACATTCTGGCGTTGCTTACAGAAACTGTCTCTCCATTGACCCTTATTACATTCTTGGCAGGACTAGACTTCCTGTCTCAGGAACTTCTCTGGAGTTTTTTTCCCCTCCTTTGCTGGCACTTTGCTTGTGTGGAGTGACCATTCAAAGTTACAATGGCACTGAAAAAAGTGACTTATGACCGTTTTTCACACTTATGACTGTTGCAGCATCCCCACAGTCATGAGAGGCCAGGCTAGGAGATGCGTGCCTCGATGTGAGTGATGTTGAGTTGGCAACACCCAGCCAGTCACATGACCGCCAAGCCACATCCACCAACTAAGCCACACCCACAGAACCAGTTGTTAAAAAATTGAATCCAACCCCTGATATCAATATAAAAGTTTAATATGGCACAAGACTTTTTCTTTTTCTGGAGCAGAGTGATAAGAACATATTTCTAAAGATAATCATAAAAGAAATGAACTTCCTTTTACGGAAAGTTGGAGAAAGCAGATAATCTATGATTGTGAATAGATATAATATATATAATATATATTCATAGATTTTCACGGGTACAGGTATATAGGTCTAGGTGTGTTCAGGTCTTTTCCCGAAATGTCACCAAGATATTCTTAATCTAACACAGGAAAAGACCCAAATACATACATACACACACACACACACATACACACACACACCTACCTTTGTATTCTTCAACGGACTGAATACTATTGGAAAAAATTCTATGTGGTGATGCAGCCTGATTACCAATCAGTTGCTTTTGGATTATTCTAATTCATATGCCCCGAATTATTTACATTGTTTACAACAAAGATGGGGAATGAGTGAGAAAAAGAGTTGAACTCAGAATTTGATCTCAGACTACAGGGCATATCAGTGTTCAAGTATTCACTTAATGTGATATATACATCACTACAGTAAAGCAAAGCTACTCATGTAGTTTGAAACCCTACAGGGTAGCTATTCACATATTTGTGTATCACTCCATGTGATGTTTCAAACCACAAAAGTATGTCGGAAATAGTTACAGCTGCAAGCATTCCTGATATGTTTACACATCTATCTATTTGTACATTTATAGATCACCCTGAATTTTTATCTTATTCATCCGAACCACTGGTAATACAAACCAACATATTGACAATTACCAGTCAGTGGTTACAACATACCAGTGTAACCACCAACCTATGAAAATACCAAGCAAACTAGGGAGTATAACATATACTGTTATATGCAGGGAGTATAACCCTGCATTTTACAGAGGTTGTCCCAATGCTTCTATGCTGTTTCTTTAATCTGGATCTACTTGCAACTAAATCTTTATTCTCTCATTCTGGCTTTAGGCGATTCATTATCTATAAATCTAAGCTGCCTGTCAAGCACTTAAAAGGTGATTTTCCTATTGATCCATTGCATGGAAATTTTGCTGATAGGACTGGCCTCTCCTAATTCATCTAATGCAGTTTGCTCAATCTTCTAGACTTTACCTCGTAAAGTTACGGATGGGTCAATCTGTCAATTTCTGTTTCGTACAGCTTTTGATATCTTTGATGGGTTTTCATATTTTAACCCATTTCCCACATTTTAGCCCATTCCTAACATTATTCATATTTTCAAATATTTTCCTGATATCACATTTCCTGATATCGTATGCACATAAATTGTGCACAATTAATCTAACTATATAAACATAGCTTCTTTATATATTCAATTTGTCAAAATGCAAGCTGCAGTTCAGAGTCCAGGAAAGCGCATATCATATCAGTGCATTATTGTCTGTTTTATGGAAAATGGAAATACATATCAGAATTCAAACAGATTGAATAATTTAGTCTTCCCTACACAGAACTTCCTTAATCCAGATTCATTGGCCTGAAAGCTGAAACTGTTGAGACTCAGAGATCAAAACCTTTAGAGGGAAAGTGTGATCTATTTATTATTATTATTGTTATTATTGTTATTATTGTTATTATTATTATTATTATTGTTGTTGTTGTTGTTGTTGTTAATATTAATAATATTATTATTGATTTAAACTACCCGTTTTAAACTATCTGTTGGCATTTAAACTATCTGTTGGCATTCATTTATATGAATTGCATACATTTTACACAATCTGCTTTCTTTCTTTCTGAAATCTACTGTCAATATGAATGTGCACTTACAGCTGGAAACTCATTTATTTTTAATCTTTCTTTATAATACTTAGGGATCTTATAAATATCTTAACTAGACTGAAATTCCAAGCAAATAAATTTGACAATGACTCCTGATAAACTTCGTGAATCTAACAAAAACACAAACAGGTCATTTTTATTTTTGAAATGTTTTCCTTGCTAGAGACATGAAATAAAGCAGATATAAATGATTGTACATCAAGTACATACATGTGTAAATGTATGTGAATGTGATTATGTGCAGTTGGTTTCAACATTTAGTGTCAACATTAAGCAACAACATAGATAGATTTTTTCCATGATGATCTGTCCTTAACGTGGAAGATTTTCAGATCTTCCAATGGTGCATCTTTTATAACAGAAAATAATTAATTCTTTTGAAAATATTTGCAGGCTGGGTTCAGAGGCATTTCTCGAGCAAAGTACTCCACTCCTCTACTTACAATACAAATCCCCATGCCTCCAGGCTTGAAATTTTGGGCCTAGACAATCTAGAACTGCACCGCCTTCGGTCCTATCTAAGCATAGTACACAAAATTGTCTGTTACAAAGTCTTACCTGTCAATGACTTCTTCAGCCTCAATCACAATAATACACGGGCAAACAACCGATACAAATTCAAGGTAAACCGCTCCAAATTCGTTTGCAGAAAATACAATTTCAGTAACAGAGTGGTCAATGCCTGGAATGCCCTACCTGACTCCATTGTTATAGCCTCAACCCCTCACAGCTTCAATCTCAAACTGTCTACTGTGGACCTCACCCCATTCCTAAGCGGTCCTTAAAGGGGGTGTGCATAAGCGGACCAGTGTGCCTTCCGTCCCTGTCTTACTGCCCCAATGATCTGTATTTACTCCCTTTGTTCTTGTTTATGTTTATACTTATGCTTGTTATCTTATATGTGTTTTTTACAAACAAATAAATAAATAAAATAAAAATAAATCCCTTTCTTTTCTTTTAATGTTTCTTTCAGTTGTTATAGAAAAATGTAACTCCTCCAGTATTTCACTACTGAGGGCAGGAAGGAGGGAAGGAAACAATAGCATAAAGGCAGAACATTTGGCAACACAGTTTCCAATTTGGTCTACTGGTGAAAGCACCAGACTGGAAGACAGGAGATTGTGAGTTCTCGACTTGAAAACCAGCAAAGGTGTCTTTGGGACAGTCACTCTTTCTCGGCTCACCTCACCTCACAGAGTTGTTGTGGAGAAAATAGAAGGGGGAAGCAGTACTAGATATGTTTGCTGCTCTGAGTTATTTCTAAAAATAATAAAGGCAGGATAAAAAAAAATAAAGATAGTGAAAATTTTACAGCATTTTCCTTGAATTATTATTAAGGAAAATAAATCTATTGTTTCTATGTCTTATTTTTTTAACCATTGTCTTGTTTCTTTTGCATAAATTTAACAATCTCATTTCATACTGATTTCACTGTTACTATTTTAGACTTCCAAAGAACATTCTTTCAATAGTCTTCTAGCTTATCGATGTGGTCTTTAACAAACTGTAGGTGGGCAATAATGTTCCTTTTGGAAAATAGGGACTTTCTTTGTGCAATTTTGCTCAGTGTTCTCCTGATAGTAGTCTCATAAATACTGATATTCACCAGTACAAAAGAGGCCTTTAGTTCCATAGATTATACCCTGAGCTTCTCTGAAACCATTGTATTATATTCCTTAGCGTATGAATCTGGTTGAGTGACCACTCTGGGGGAAGGCAGTAACAATCCTCCTGAATACCTCCATTTATCTATGATCTGCTAGACCAGAGTTTCCAACTTTTACGGCTTTGCTGACTGGTGGGGGAAAGGCAATGGTTTTTTGTGAGTGGTGTGCATGCACGTGCATGCACACAGCTTACACAAATGGAGCGCATGTGTGTTCTTGCTGCTCATGCAAGTGGGGATGCACACACATGTGAGCTTGCTCACCGGGCACTTCTGCGGTTCGGTTCTAAATGGTTCACAGCCAGTAGTGGGTCGTTGCCCAAAGGTTGGGGAGCTCTGTGTTAGACAGTAGTCTTGTTCAGTTCTAAATTGTGCCTGACCCTTTGCAACTCCGTATGGACTATAGTATGCCAGGCCCTTCTGTCCTCCACTGACTCATGTTCATTACCATGGTGGCACAATGGTTAGAGTGCTGTACTTCAAGCTACATCTGCTGACTGCTGGTTGCCTGCAATTTGGCAATTTGAATCTCACCAAGTTCAAGGTTGAGTCAGCTTTCCCTCCTTCCCAGGTTGGTAAAATGAGGACCCAAATTGTTGGGGGCAATATGCTGACTCTGTAAACTGCTTAAAGAGGGCTGTAAAGCTCTGTAAAGTCTAAATGCTATTGCAATTGCATTGATGATACTATCTAACTATCTCATCCTCTGCAATTCTCTTCGCCTTTTGCCTTCCATCCTTCCCAATATCTGGATCTTTTCCAAAGAGTCCTCTCTTCTCATTTGTTGGCCAAAGTATTTGAGCTTCAGATTCAGTATCTGTCATTCCAAAAAACAGCCTGGGTTGATTTCCTTTAGGATTGACTGATTTGGTCTCCCTCCAGTCCAAGAGACTCTGAAAGTCTTCTCCAACACCACACCACCATTCTTTGAAAATAATTTTGTAACTTTTTCAGCCTGGTGATTTATCTGCAACTGTTTTTTGGAAGTCCTCAGGAATCTCCTTTGTCCAAATTTTGACATTCTTCCACATAGCCATAATTCTGGTGGTGCATAATTCTGTTGTTTCAATGAAGTAGAACTTCCCACATTAATATCTCATTATCATCTCATTAACCGAAACCCCTGACTCTACTTTCCTCTTCAAACAAACTGATCATCCTAGAGGTTCATATACTTTTGCCACACACAAATACATAGGTTTGGATCATTTCCCCCAATGAATAAATAAGTTGTGGTTATAAAAAGTTATTTCCCCCTTTTCCCCATATAGATATATGTTTAAACCATATTCAAAGTGATTTTGTTGCTTTAGGTGAGCCAGATGTTGGGCACAAATGTGTTTTTTACTCATTTGTTTAATGTTCTCTTTATATGGTTTGAGGACGTGTGGAGAACAGATCATGGTTTAAGTTGTATTTATACAGAAATATTTTTTTAAAATCCAAAACTTTTCAGAATTGTACATTCAGTTACGATTGCCTGAATGAAAGAAGAAAACATAACTCATTTCTCAGTGGCACATTTCTTTTGAAATAGATTATTAAATCTATCTGAAAAGTGGATAGCAATATTACATATAATTAATAATGGAACAAGATCTGGAATCTATTAATCAATAATACGTATGTTTATAAATAAAAGCAGGTTTATTCTGGATTCAGTCTAGCATGATGTAATATGCCTTTCCTTTAACAACTGGATCAAATGCTTTTCTGAGAAAAGCCAGGGAGATTATTGCTTGTCAAATAAAAGGTGATTTTTATTTGTTTGTTTTTCCTATCATCAGAACCATAAAAATCCAGCTTCACAGGGAGCCTGCATATCCCTCTGGTATGCCAGCTGTTATCAGCTGTGTGAATGGGAATGACACCAGTTTGTGCTGAAGTTTTCCAGTCCAGATGTCTTGGATAGACTGACTGTGTGCCATAAACATATTCTTGAAGTACTTGTCAATTGGCGTTAAGAATTATATTCAGCTTTAAAATGACTGATATTCTTCAATGCAAGTGTTTCTTGAGACTGGATTGTTGTTGTTGTTTTTGTTCTGCTTTATTTCTGTGTCTCTGGCTTTGCTTTCCTTCCCCAAACTAGTATCATAATTTTCTTAAAGGGAAACTAAACACATACAGCTCTACCATGGCCTTGTTGAAACAATCCTAACACTGTCTTTGCCTATATGCTTTAACAGATAAGCTTCAGGAAATATCTCTTGTTAGATTTCACATATGAAGAGTGTACAGATGTATGGAGTCTGAAAAATATGGGGCTGTTCTTCAAATACTGTCCCTTTTTCTAACAATGTGACCCTCTATACAGGATTTTAAAGGCCATCACTGGTCACTTTAGAGCGTCTCCTTACAGTCTGAAAACCAAACACAAACCATGCATGAAGAGGACAATAAGGGCACACTTCTGTCATCATCTGCTCTTTCTCTTACTATTGTCCTCTCTGAGTAGAGCCTACATCCATGCAACTTGTGCACATCAGTCTTCCCCACATATGTGAAAACCTTGCATTTCCAAAGGGCCTATTGTAAGGTTGTAAGGTCTCAGCTTGAGTGTGTCTTTCCAAAATAAAAGTACTAAAGTTAAAGATAACTCTCCCTGTCAATAAGCGCTTCCAGATCCTATGGAGAAAGCAACTATAATCAGTGAAGACTTCTATTACGAGAGAATATTTGTTGCTTGGTTGTTTTCTTGCACATTTTATTACCCAACTAGATAACTTCATCAATGCACTGATTATGTCACGTACTTAAATAATGAAACATCTGCAAGAAAACAGCCAGAAAGCACTAAGGATCCCAGAGTTATATTTCTACATTGGTATAATAAAAACTAGACACAACAGGGAGTTTTGCTTTTCTCTTCACAACAACGTAACTCCATCGTTTCACCAAAGAGATCTGCCTAGTTGTCTTGTCTGGCCTTTTCCTGCAGTTATTAATTTATAATCTTGCCAGATATGCTTTAATTTAATGCTAAATTAGCAAGTAAGTCATGGATAAAAATGTTTTACATATCAAGTTCACTGGTATCAGTTCATTACTTGAATTATCTCTGATTTTCATGTAAAGTTAAATGTAAATTAGAATTATAAATTGCAAGTTTGCATGGGATACCATTTACGTAGCTCAATGTCACTCTGTTTTTTCCTCTTAAATTGCCATTAAATCCCTATTGTTTTCAAGAGTAGAAAATTAGATTTTGATACTTTTGATATCAAAGCCAGAAAAACTCAATTCAATATAATTTTGGTTGACTAACTATTCATAATATAATTCTATCTTATGCTTTCTTGTTTCCTTTCATAGAGATAGTCTTGAATTTCTCTATCCATCATAAATTGTTGCAAATTCAAGACCTTCTCTATGTAGAGCTTTAGAGAACAGAGTACAATGAAATTTAATTCAATTGTGCATTTCCAATTCAGAAACTTGATTTTTGAGGAACTAAGGAACACGGCTAAAATCTGTGGAAATGTGAGCTCATTATTATAATTCCAAAAGCTATGTCCCAAAATTCCAGAGAGAATTTACAGTAATTTTATGATAAGCCAAAATCCAGAGGATTTCAATTGGTGTCTTTTAGATTTTGCTCTTTTAGATTCCTGTATTCTTACACACACACACACACACACACACACACAAACACACACACACACACCTATTCTTAATTTTCAATCCATTTCTGCCCAATAATACCCTAGGAAGGAGAAGAGGCCTGGCAACACTTTTCTTTTATAACTTTTGGACCAGCTATATAAGAGGATTTTTTTTTTTACCAATACAACATGATTAGGGTTGCCTGACCATAACTGTAAAAAGAACGGACATTCTGTAATCAAGGGGTATGAGCAAAGAAAAATATCTTACTTTCCATGGCAGTACAAAGGCCCAAGCTGAGTCTGCCATTCAGAAAAAAAAATAAAAGGCTTTTTTCACTTCTTGAGACCATATCAACATACTGTTCACTTCAACTTTTCAAGTGTAAGAAATCTTTTATACAATATTACCAGTTCTGCGTTCTTTTTTTTTTTTTAATTTTATTGATTTTTAAAAACAAACATAAACAAACAAAACATAGAACATAAAAACCTAAAACATCTTTTTTGAAAGCAGCCTGATCCCAGGTTACATCTCTTCGTACAGACACAAATTCAAGTTCATGCTCATTTTTATATAGCATTCCATATCTTGTTAGCATTCCACATTTTCTATCTAGCTTCTCTCCTCTTTTAATTTTTTAAATTTTATTTTATTTATTTCGTCTCAATTCAAATCATTATACTTATATTCTTTGTCTGTCTTGTTTCAACTGTCTATTATCTTCTCTCATTAAACAAAATTTCTCCTGGAATCACTAATTGGAGTATGACGCCTTTATATCTTTCCCCTAAAGTTATAACACTTAATATAATACATAACTTCGGTTCGGATTCTGCTTGGCACATTCTAAAACTACACAGTACATTTTTTTTAAAAGAAAAAATTATAAATATATAATATAATTAAAACAACAATCCAGATGAATTCAATTGTATCATTAATAATAATGTTCATTTAAATCTTAGACATTTTTCACATTACTTTTCAAAAAGATATCATACTTCTATGGGAACACTTATAAACTTTCCATAGTTGCTTCCCCTCCACTTCACTTATATTTTATAAAACATTGAAGAGTTAAAATGTTCCCATTCCTTCCTAATTCAATTCTCTCATTTATTCCATTTCCTTTTTTTTTATTCACAAAAGTTTCACTGAATTACACTGATTGCTTTAACCCACTTTTTAATCAGATGTTATTTCCAATTTTCTAACATTATTTCTAATACAAATATAACAATACAATCTTATGTACCTTTACAGAATCCCTTTTTCAGTTAAATTTTCACCCATTATCTCTAAATAAGTCCTGTTTCTTTACATCCTCCTTCAAACCTTTGTAACTTCTCTTCCCTTCCTTCTTCCCTTCCTTCTTCCCTTTCTTCTTTTCTCTCTCCTTTTTACCCCCTTGTCTCTCCACCTCCATTTCCCTCTTCTGTGTTCCCCCTTTCTGTAGCTTTCCAACATTATATCCACTTTTTACATTATTTTTCCCTTTTTTGGCTGTTTTTTTAAATCTTAAATTCTCCATTCTCTTTCCCTCCTTTCCCCTTTCTTCCCCAGATAGAGTTACTTGTTCATTAAAGATGGCTTCTTTTCCACTCTTCTAGTTGCGCAATCATTTCTTATTGTTTCTCATAGATGTAGATCGCCATTTCTAAAAATTGAAAAACAAAGCCAAAAGAGTCCTTCCCTTCTTATGCCTCTTCTTTATATTTTGTAGATTCCATTTTCAGTTCATCCAGAAGTAATGCCATTGTAGAGTTTTCTTAAGCAACCACCCAAATTGTTTTTAGTCATTCAAATATAATTTCTGATGATTCCAATGTCACCAAACACTAAATACACACAAGCTGTTCCTTTCAATACTTTCTTCTTTTTTCACTTTCTCTTCCTGGGGTTACTGTTTAGTTGCAGAGTTCCAGTTAAAATGTATCTTTTAGAAGTCTGATTTAAATTCAACTTTTAGTTCTTTTCAATTCCAGGCAGACTCCTCCTTCCAAATCCTGCCCTTATTCTTTTCCTCTCCCTTCCCTCTTATAACAAGTGTTCAGAAATCTTTCTTATATTTTTTATATAATTAGAGATCTTATATAATCTCTAATTATATTTCCAGTTTAATTACCTAATGGTGCCAAAGCAGATTTTTCTGATTTCTCATTCAGCTCTCTTTGCTGTCAATGTAGGGAAGGAGAGTGAAGAAAAAAACAACTTTCCCTTTTCACTTTCATTTGCTGCTTCCGACTCTTCTTTGGGAGCAATGTATCTTTTATAAAATTTAAATTCTAGGATACCTTGGTTGTTACTTTTTGTCCTGGTCAGCCAAAACTTTCATTTCTTAACTTTATCCTGCACTTTCTTTTCCAGCTGAGTGCTTCTCTGAGTTGGCCATTTCTGACCACCGCTCTTACCACCTTTGGGAAAGGGAATTTAGCCAGCTAAGGAGGAGAGATGCAGCTCCCCTCGACCCTGATGGGGCTCCCCTGTCTTCACCACCTCTACAGGGTGGCTTAGCCCCAAAGCCAGCTGGCTCAGGGCACTCCAGCGGCGAGCCCAGGCAGAAACTGTGCACGATCGTGGATTCCTGCCTGCCACCAAAGCCCTGCAAACTGGAAGTCCCACCAGTTCTGCATTCTAATGACCTGTAACTATGATTGTTTACAAAACCTCTTTTAGCTACAGTATTGTTTTCATTAGAACCCAGATAAGAACTCAATTTGCATTTACTTCCATGGTTTTATAGTTTTCTCTGTGTGTATGCACATGTGTGTTAGTATGTCAATAAAATAACTTGTGCCATTTAATCTGCTACACCTGTAAGATTTTGGTGGTTAGCAGCATACAACAATTTCCCACTTCATGTCCAATATCATGCATTCCTGTCCCTAAAATGTTCTGTGCTCATAGCTGGATCAATTTCCTGGATGTTCATTTCATGAAAAGGTGGTTCGATCTATGTCTAAAATCCCATTTTATTCAGCTTCATAATTCAGTCCTATAGCTGGAAAACAGATGACTTTTGTATTGTTTTATTGTTCAATTGTAAACTGTTGCAAGGTGTTTCACTGATCATAAAACACGAGTTGTGAATATAATCCAACTTACACTTTTATTTTGAACAAATCATCTCTGGTGCTTAGAAAACAGCATTTACTGACAAGGGAATGATTCAGTATGCTTGTATTATTCAGTATAAAGAAATCTTCATGCAATTTGCATATAGATGTACAAGAAAACTGCTGTGCTCTTGTTGGCTATCCCACTGTAATTAATTTGTTCATTTCTTAATTTAATATGGAATCTGGTCCTAGCATGTTGATCTATGTTAATTTGATGGTCTTAATTTATTAAAATGATAGATGAGGTGAAAACCTATTGAGAATAAGACCATTTTAATACCACACACTTCAGTAATGTGTTTCCAGTGTGTCTCTGCTTACTGACCACTACAATAGATAATTCTTTCCCATTCTACTCTTCACCTTCTATTATACATTTTGGGATATATAAAGTACATTACCCAAATTAAAGTCTTAAGATAAATGGGATTTCACACTGTTTTTGTCCATGAAATTGAAGGTTTAGTGCAGAAAAATGAAATGTAGAGAAACGAGTGATGATTTTTGGTATATACCACAGTAGAAGAAATGGAATCTGTGCGGTTGTTAATATAACATAGAGGTGGATTTGTAACACTAAAAAAGCTATTTATTTGCTGATTTTCTTGCTAGCCATGGCTGAAGTCAAAAGAATTGCCAGCTGAGCACTGCTAGGCAGCTATTACAGGCATTTTTAAAGTGGAGTCCAAATAGCATTTCTCTAAATCTAGGATGAAAAAGGTGATGTGCCAGCCAGGTAGTTGTGTTAATTATATTGCTATTTTCTTACTGTAGCTTCATATATATTTGGTGTCCAGATGTGGCTCCTTGTTTGGTTTTATTATAGTAAATGATGCATGCCTTCATTTAATATTCCAAATAAAAAAATCATGGGTATCTAACAAATTTTTGGTATATGTCTAAGCATATTTCAAGCCCAGGAAAATGAACATGCAATTATTACTCTGCTCTTGTATCTTTGGCTCACCTGCAATCCAGATTTCAAATGTTGAAAGTGCAAGTGGCCTCTTTCTTTTGATAGTTTCTCAGTCTTACTTAGTCTACATTTTCTGTCTGTCTCTGTGTGTGGGGGGGTTGTGTGTATGTGTACATGTGCATGTGAGCATACATGTGCAAAAAAGAGAGACAGAGTTGTTTTTGAATTAATATGGAATCTTAATTTCTGATTGATTTGACTGAAATGTTTACCAGTTTCTCCATCCTATTGCCTCCTAAGAGGTGCTAAAAGTATCACAAAATTTAACAGTAACTCCTTTGGGAAGATTTCCAATATGATGTTATTCTAGATGTTGGAAGTCTCTCCTAGAGTGGCACCATCTAGTACCAGTTGATTTTCTTCAGTCATTCTAACTTTGAACTTTTCTTGAAAAGTTTTTATGGAAAGTATGACAGTTCTCACTTAAAAACTAGACTATCAAAACTAGCCTTGCTATTTTCAAACCCCAAGATTTCAGTATGAGTACCTTAATAGTACAATAGGTTTTGTCTTAAAGTGTTCCATCAGAATTTGGCCATATATATTTAATTTTTTATTGTTTTCTACATGACAATTTTCATGACATTCTCTTTGCTGATGATGTAAAGCTGTTCAATACCACCGACAATACTGCTACCCTTCAAAAAGATCTTGACTATGTATCGGAATGGTCAAACAAATGGCAACTTCAGATCTCAACAAATAAATGCTTTGTCTTACATATTAGCAAAAAATAAATAAATAAATAAATAAAATAAAATACAAGCTGAATAGTCAAGACTTTGTTGATGATCCAAGCTCTGCAAAGGACCTTAGAATACTCATCTCTAATGATCTAAGTGCTAGATCCCACTGTAACTACATAGCCAAAAAGGCATTAAGAGATGTTAACCTAATCCTACGTAGCTTTTTCTCTGATAACTACTACTAACTAGAGTATACAAAACATTTGCTAGACCAATACTCGAATACAGCTCATCAGTCTGGAACCTACATTACGTGTCTGATATTAGCACAGTTGAGAAAGTCCAGAAATATTTCACTAGAAGAGTTCTCCACTCCTCTACTCATTGTAGAATACCTTATGCCACCAGACTTGAAATTCTAGACCTAGAAAACCTTGAATTACACCGTCTTCGGTCTGATCTAAGTATGGTTTATAAAATCATACATTGCAATGACTTACCTGTCAATGAATACTTCAGCTTCAACCATAACAACACAAGAGCACACAATAGATACAAACTCAAGGTTAACTGCGCCAAACTTGATTGCAGGAAATACGACTTCAGCAACAGAGTGATTAATATCTGGAATACTCTACCTGACTCTGTAGTTTCTTCCCCAAACCCCAAAAACTTTAACCTTAGACTGTTGACTATTGACCTCACCCCTTTCCTAAGAGGTCTGTAGGGGGCGTGCATAAGCACACCAATGTGCCTACTGTCCCTTTCCTATTGTTTCTTTTATTTTTCTTATATGTACCCATTTCATGTATTCATAATTATGTATATACTTATACCTATTATCTTGTAAGTGATTGACAAATCAAAATAAATAAATAAAAAATAAATAAACATGCCTTCAAAATAATAAAGGTTTGGTTCTTATTACATTTACAGGGTCTTTGTTAATGTTACACTGTGAAAATTCTGTTCATCCAGAAAATGGAACATAAATGGAAGAATTAAGCCAGAATTAAGCCAGAATAATTTTTTTTTACTACTGGTTCTGTGGGTGTGGCGTGGTGGGCATGGCAGGGGAAGGATACTGCAAAATCTCCATTTCCACCTCACTCCAGAGGAAGGCTACTGTAAAATCTCCATTCCCTCCCCACTCCTGGGGGAAGGTTACTACAAAATCCCCATTCCCTCCCCACCCCACTAACCTGCTTTCCAGCTCTGTTCTCCTGTGTAGAGCAACAAAAGGAGACGGGGCAGGGCCAGAGAGAGGTGGTATTTGCCAGTCCTCTGAACTACTCAAAATTTCTGCTACCAGTTCTCCAGAACTGGTCAGAACCTGCTGAATACCACCTCTAAACTAAATAGGTTGCAAATCCATTTCTAGTCCACATTTATCCTTCTTTTTTAAGCCTTCTATCCCAAGTGGAAGATCTGCACCAAGTATATAGATATACAGATTGTGTCAATTGTCAATACATCAGAATTGCACCATGTTGGGAAAATAGAATTTATAGTCCAGACTTTTTTTTCCAGTATCTTCAGCAAATGAGATCTGATCATATCTCAAAAGACTGAGTTCTATTATATATAGTTACTTGTTGTTGGGCTTTTTGTTTAAGTTCACATAAAATTAGTTGCTCTGAAAATTCAACTGGTTCTCATATATCCTCTGTATTTGAAACAACAAGCCTCTACTATCTTCTCTTTGCAATTCTTCTGATATTTGAAGGCCAGCACTACATTTTCTTTTTGATCAGCTCTCTCACGTAGACACCCCTAGCTTGTTCAATTATTGATCATGGGATTTAAGTTTCAAACTCCTCATCATCCTTGCTCAGTATAATAAAAATCAATGGTACCAGGAAAAGTCCATTATGATTAATATTATTTTGTAAACAAGTTATGGACTTTCTTAGCTATTTCTGGAGATCATCTCAAAGTGATTATTATTTCAGATGATTCCTGGCTCAAAATCCTATGTTAAGTACACTGTTACAGTTATATTCCATATTTTTTACACGTGAGGAAACTATCAACTATTTTTCTCTACTCAGGTGTCTTCCCAAAAAATGGGGCAGCATTTTAAATTTGTTTCATTCCTATTTTGTCTGTTCTTACAGGATACCATCAGGGGTCCACACAATAATTGATTTAGGGCATATGTAGATACAGTCATGGCTAGCATGCTGATATAACGAAACATGAACATTTCCCATAGTTGTTCCGTACATAGAACAAGATATAGTTTAATTCCTAAGGTGACATATCTAAAGTTCATATTGATGTGGAAAACATCTCTTATCTCCCCCTTCAGGGTTTGATAATTAGTTCTGAGGAAGCGAACATTCATAGAGTCTTGGCAAATATTATCGGTTCCTCGCAGATTAAGTTTAATATGATAGGATTTTTTTGAATATTGAAAAATATTTCATTCAACCTTTTTTCTAACCATATACTCTGGAGATTTGTAGGAGCTCACTGATTTGTGAAGTTCCAATTTTTAGGACACTTGTAAGTCTATGAAGGACTGAACAAAAAATCAGATGAAAGCTCAGACATAGCAATCTGTGAGGGAATAGCAAGTTTACTTATTTATCCACGTATTCAGTTGAACGTATCTAACAATTTTCGGGAAGCTTGAGGAACACTGATTTTGCCCATCCTAAAATATAGTTTTAAATTACGCATTTAGGGCATATTTTAATAATAGCAAATGAAATAATAATACTTTATGGTTGGTTACACAGCCAGCCATATCTATAGACTGAATTGCACATTTTTGTCTATATATGAAGGACCTGCCTATCTGGAATAGGCAGATTGATGATGTTGAAGTATTGTAAAAGGATGTAAGCTGTTCTAAGGAATGCTGCCTTTTTAAATTGATTGATGGTGATATTATGAACATCAAAGGGGTTCAAGTTTGCCCCAGATATGCATTCAAGGTACCTAAGTGCATTGGTATTATAAGACTATTGGTATTATATTTGCTTCCTTTTGTCATGGTCATTCTACTTCTATTTGCAGGTCTTTGTACTTTGTGATTCTTTCTCTTTTAATTTGCTGTCTACTGCCACATCTTTTGTGAAGACTTTTTGGTCTTTCTTATCAACAATTCTTAAGTCTGGGGTGCTGTTTGATGGGTGCTTGTCTGTTTGAATTCTAAAGTCCAAATGACTTTAGCTTCTTCATTTTCTATTACTTTCTCCCTTTTACTGTCCCAGCAGTACTTGCTTGTGGGCAAATGCACCATTGTAGCCACAACTAGTCTTTTTCTTCTTCTCTTTTCTTCAGAGTCTTACTTCTCATCAGTGGAATAAGTGGCTGTTGTTCCATGTCTCCTTCTGGAGAACTTACAAGATTCTGTCTTGCTCTGAAAATCCCATAGAATATAGTCTCAAAGGTCCAGGGCTGGACCAAGGGTAGAACCACAGTACATGGGGTGAGTGGATGGGAAGAAACACAACACCTTTGCAGCAACCATATATAGCTTCTACCCACTGTTCAGGAAAATAATTCAATAATTTTTCCAGAAAATATATAAAGATTAGCATAGTTAACAATAACCAGGTCTATCTTAGTAATACAAGTTTATAGTTTGTCATTTGGAAACTGATTCCTGCAATGGTCATCATTTTGATATAAAAGGAAATTTCTGAAATCTGTATTCAATCTGGAGAAACATTTCATTTATGCATATATGTTATAATCCCTGGAAGAGATCAAGAGATGGCATGACAGTGGGAATACTAAAGAAAAGAATATTTGCTTCATTTAATGTTATAACACTAGCACTGAAAGATCCTGAAATGGCCCAAAAGACCTGTCTCATGTATCAGATCTGGAAGCAATTTACTGAGCATGAAGAATACCACTCACAGAGCCCCAAAGGCAGAATATGTAGATTTCCACTCCTGTAGCTAGCAAATTCCAATCCTTTGGTTAACCAGATTTCTTACTTTTAGGAGAATTGTATGTGAACTCGTAAGCACACAGCATAGAACCACAAGACTACTTAGAAATATTGAGTTATTAAATTCGACTCATTAAACACAAATATATAGCATTACATCAAATTGAACTGCAATTAATATTTCTTGAAAACCCATGGAACTATTGATGCTAGCATCCATGCAAAGCTGTATCCTAAATAACAGAGCAAATGTTTGTTTCTCCTAATGATCTATTCATCCTGCAGCAAATCTACAATTGTTGCATGGATTGGCTGAAGCCATTTTGCTATGCAAGGAGGAGAAATACTTTATGCCTGGAAAAAATGGACTCTGGGCTACATCAAACACATGTTGCTTGGCATTCTCTATCATAGTGCATATATATATATATGTTTTCTGAGGTTTTCGCGGGTATTTGTATGTGGATCTTTGGTTATTCGGGTTTTCTCCCGCGTAGAATTGGAAGTATCTAGGCAACGTTTC